>CM029371.1:25456656-26056656 GCA_017165825.1 Hepsetus odoe
TGGAAACCTGCAGGTTCACGACAGGTTACTGGATGCTCAGTAAAATAAATAGATATGCAAACGAGGAGCTACGCAGATATGCGTTTCACCCATACGCGCATTGTGGAGTAGGAAACGGCTATTAAAAGCATCCGGGGTGCAGTGATGGGGACGGTACCTTTCTCAAGGGTACCTCAGCACAAAATACAGGTATGGGATTCGAATCCATGACCTTCCGCTCCCGGGGCCTAGGTCTAGGTCACCTAGGTCATCTAGGTCACTAGGTCACCGCTGCCCTGTAGAAGCTTAAAGCCTTGACATTGGTTGACAAATAAATGTTTTTATCATCAAAAAGATTTTAAGGATTCTACACGACAGATGACTGAAAAAGAGATGAGTGAATGATCAAGAGCTCCTTCATGAAAAAACATCCAGAATGTGCTCAGGAATGAAGGTGTGATGTGTGATGAGGGCCGGTGCTGTGGAAGCTGAGAGTTCTGGCTCTTAATGTGGAAAAAGCTTATTTAGAGAAGATTTAGCCTCAGCCGGAGATCTCAGAGATCAGGCTCTTCATGTGGAAATGTAGGACAAAAGGAAAAGATAGATTTTTGATCTTCCTTTCATATCTTTTAAAGGGGTCATCAACAATCACTGCACAGTTGTTACTCAGTACAGAGTAATGACTCACAGCTTCAAAAACATTAAATAAACAAACGTTACTCACCATCGCCCTCTACAGATGAAACGCTACTCGCAGCCGGCCTTTATTATTATTAATATTAACTTCTATTAAATATACAAAGATGTCACCTTCTGAAGCCATCTGCAAATATTAAACAAATAGAAAAATGAAAGAATTATTACTCAGCACTGCCCTTTAAAGGTGTAAATAAACATTAAATAAACAAAGTTTGGGTTAAGATTAGGATTACAGATAATCTTTTATATTTATACATACATTACAATTCATAGACATGTAGTTGGATGTGTAGACCACTGAGACTCCATCAAACTCCGGCTTAAGCACTTTCGTCGCTGGTTTGGTTGAGCTACTCTGAGTTTCTGACTTTCCTGGCACATCGTGAGGAAGAAGCAGCCCAGGTTTAGGAAGAGATTAGGCATGTTCTGGGGATTGTCTCGGTTGGTCCGGGTGGTTTCTAGGTCAGTAGGTCCAGACACAGTGCAGCATGGGTGATGATTCGTCTGGAAAAAGGCCTTTCACTTATCAGCAGGGCGGGAGCAGAGAGGGAGGGTCCTCGAGATACCATCTGATCTGCTTTTTGTTGCTACAGGTTTATCAGTACATGGGATGCGCATAACACACACACACACGCATACACACATGCTCACACGCTATAGCATGTCTGGCAGGCACAAGCATGGTCCACAAGTCGCCAAGCTCATAAACAGAGTTTATCCCGATGGGACAGTCAGCACTGTCACCTTGCCGTGAGAAGGTTCTGAGTTCTGAGCTCTTTCTTTGTGAATTTGGAATGGTTGCATCTTTGGGTTTCCTCCAGGAGGTTTCTTCTGGAAATTGAATTGCGTGTCTGCCCAGCAATGGACTGGACACCTGTCTAGCCTTTTGTCCGTGAGTGAAGTGAATGTGACTATTTGCCATTGCGAACACCACAGCACACACTGAACCACTTCTTCGGAGCTTCTCAGCATTTAAACCACACACACAGTGTAACGGGGGTAAGCCATATCCAATCCCCAGGGAGCAGTGATGGGGATGGAACCTTGCTCAAGGGAACCCAATGGTAACCTACTGGTCCTGGACTCAATCCCCCCACCGCTGCTGGGACAGACTCCAGCACCCATCGCCCTGGTAGTGGATGGATAGTATACAACAGTATAAAGCAATATATTTGTTAGGAGGTGAAAGGCCACATTTCAACTCCATTGCTTTCCTGCAGTTGCTGCTTTCCATTATGCCAGTATTTAAGCACATTATGTCAGTGTTTCCCAGTCCCGTAGTCCACCTGCACTGCTTAGTTTAGTTTTCCCCACTTTTACCCTTGACTCAACTCCAGGAGGACTTCATCATTAGTGAGTGATGGAACTCAGGTGCAGGGGAAACATTAAATGGTGCAGGTGGACTGTGGGGGCTAGAGCTGGAAACACTGCACTAAGCCAAAGCACACACACCGCACTTTGTCTAACCAGTGGTGCTCACCAGCTTTCTGCTGTGCTCAGCCATATTATTCTTTCTTAGCCCCTAAGTAGTCGATCAGCCGAGACATATTCAGTTTGCTTCTTGCACCACCTCTGACGGAGATAACAAGTAGTAGAAGCTCACATACAGTAGCACGTATCTCACATATACGTTCCACCACTTTTATAACATTCTGATCATTCAGATGTTGTTTATGGTTCAGTTAAGAGATTTGGATTTTTTTGCCGTGGTGATGAACGGAATCAGATGTCTCCATCACATTTTATTGCCTCTTCAATCCACCAGTTTTCTTAATCACACCACGGACTGGTCAGAAAACAGTATTTTGGTGGTGGTGATCCTGTAGCCTGCAGAACTTCGCACAGCACAATTTTTAATAGACTTCCTGATGTGTTGGTGGTGATGTCCTAGTTCCTTCAGGGAGATGTGTCACTGTCGTTGCTCTGGATAAGAGCGTCTGATAAGTGCTGCGAATGTGCAGTAGGGACTAATTTCAGAGTTGACTTAGACCTGTTGGAGCAGAGGGGCTTCTCTCATCACCAACAGACCAAACTGAGCCAATAGTGAGCCGATTCAGGGGAAAGGGTTTGGACTGGCCCTCTGCGCTGTGAAGACACATCACAGCACTCAGTGAACCACAATGAAGTACTTCTCTCTATTTTACCCGCACACACCGTGCAGCAGTGGACAGCCATATCCAGCACCTGTGGAGCAATGATGGGGATGGTACCATGCTCAAGGGAACCTCAGGCCAACCTAGACTTAGACGTCAGGATGGTCTAGCGGTCTAAGGCGCTGCGTTCTGTTGTGGTCCCCTAGACCACTTCTGACATGAGCTCTTTGGGGCAGCGGTGGCCTAGTGGACATGGAGTCGGCCCAGGATCAGAAGATGGTGGATTCAATGCAGAGGTGTGACTTCATTGTGGTTCACTGTGTGTTGTGCTGTGTTTCCCAATGACAAGAATGGTCACTTTCACCTAGGCCAGGATTCAAACTCATGATCTTCCGGTCAAGGAGCCTAGTTCCTAACCACTAAACCTCCACTATCACATTATGCTGCCGTGAGCGCAGATAAGCCTGCAATGATAAACAGCACAAACCACTGGTGATTCATACCAGAGGAAAGACCCGCTGGATAACAGACAGAGCTGGAGTGGTGAGACATGGGGATTCAAGATTTCCCAGAGACCAGAAATCTGTATGGGAAAAGCTGTGGAATTCAGTCTCGTACAGTGCATACACACACACACACACACACACACACACACACACACACACACACACACACAGATCTATTTCTACAGTACATTTCCAATCAGCATCGTCTCACATCCAGCAGTGCAGCGTCCCTTTAGAATACAAACTGCAAATCTTTTTCATTTAGTAAAACACTGGACTCATGATGAGAAGTGGGGAGCATTTTGTAATATCTGAGCAGCTGTGATGCTGTGAGGAAAATATCTGCACCGTCTGGCTGCCAAAGGCTCTGAAAATAGAAGAGAAAAAAAAACACTTTTTGCTGTCAATCATGTTGCGCAAGCACAGTGTATAAGGAGGAGGCTTCCCAGCGTGAGCGTGACAGACACAGAAATCCAAATATTAAGGAGCACTTTTTTCAAAAAATGTTCATTTAAAAAATAAAACCTAATTTTTCTTTTTTTTCATTTTTCATTACAGCAATTAGTTTATTTTAAACATTAGTTTGTTTCGATTACTGTAAATTGAATCACTGTAATTTAATTTTTAATAAAACCACTCCTGGTATTAGTTATAAAATATAATTTATAGTATTATTCATACATTTTAATTAATATATAATTTCATTTTGAATATAACCCCATTAGTGGTTACCTTAGCCCTAAATCTAGTGGATAATTTTATCATAATTATAGTCTGGATATTATGTCATAACTTAATATTTATATTCATTTTATAATTATTTTAATCTAGATATTAATTCTATCATAACTCAGTTCTTGATTTAAAAATTAACTGACATCTGGTGACAATTCTTTATTATTTGTCTTTATTTTCAAGACATTTGATTTAACTTGTATCTGGAAATAAATGTATTATAAGTTTTTGGCTTATTAAAATGATTATACATTGTAAAATAAATATAAATAAATATATGGCTAATATTTTACCTAATAATTGTATTATATATACATAATGCTTCCTTGAGGAGTACAAGCAGAAAAATCTGAACATGAATATAAAACAAACATGGTTAAAATTTACATTTTTTTTTTTTTTTTTTTTTTTTTTACCGGGGTGCAGCTAAACGAGTGAAAGTAAGTGTGGCTTTCATGAGCTGGAAAGATTTAATTCTGGCAAAAGTGCATATCCATATAAAAGTGAAAGTGAAGTGAAAGTGACAACATCATTCCATATTCCATTTTTCCAGCTAGTTTGAAACAAGCCAGTGTAACCTGCACTCAGCCTTAGATATGCACCTACCTGAAGCAAAAAGGTGGGTTTCTGGAGGTCAGAACACGGGTAAACTCAGCTTACTTCTAGCTTGGACATGTGTTCAGGGGCTTTGGAAGGAACTCTGTGAGGGCCCTTTGTTCTTGACCATTTTCAGAGCTACTAGCCTCTCCAAAATAAGTAACACCATTCCCATTCACACTGGATATAGTTCCAGATCTAAGCTGAAGGGGGGAGTTTCATGTTGAATGGAGCAGACAGAGCAGGCAGGCTGACCTTCATTCCAGTCTGAAATGTCTTTTTAAAGAGACGCCGCACTCTGCCAGGACACACACGGCTGCCAGGGATCAGGTTCCAGTTCGGGCAGCGCTGTGACGCAATGCCAGAAAGCTACCTCGCTTGGCTACGGGCACCCGCAGGTAGGCAGGCAAGACTCCAAAGGTCAGAGGTCATTTTATAGGGATCACCACCACCTCTTAATCAATAAGAGGAATAAAAGCTAAGCTCTGAGCACCTCTCAGGTGGTGTATAAACATGTAAGTGTGTGTCTGAAGCTTGCAGGGGGAGCAGTTGGGTCTGGGCAGATCCCCGTCGGCTCGTCTCTCTTCTGTACATTCCCAGAATGCCAAGCAGACAGAGGATCTTCTTACCACTTCACACAACACTCACTGTCCCAGCACTTCATCACCATTGCCCATCACCAATAATAATAATAATAATAATAATAATAATTATTATTATTATTATTATTATTATTATTATTTTCATTTACCATGGCTTCAGTATTGCAATTAACAGAAATAATCATAAATACATACAACAATTATGAAATCAATAATAATGAAATAATAAAATCCCACTCTATATCACTCTTATCTGAATTTATTGCTTATGTTTATGTATTTTACACAAGAACAGGACCTGAAAAACTACGGGCAATTTGTAATTAACAAAAAAATTCAATCATCTTATCTGCCCAAAAAAAGAAATTTAAAGGAGACAAATCTAACGAATGGCTAGTTTGCACAGAAACTGCAGGCGGTAAGATATTAAAGGAGACATAATGTGCGTAATGGTGAGACCAGGACAAAACACACATAAGACATTTACAAAGAAGAGAGAATGAGGGTGAGTGTTTGTAAATGAGGGAAAAAAGAAAGAGAAATGAAATGGCAGTGAGGAGTCTGGGGGTGGCAGCCCATAATGTTGTGCAGTAAGCTCATACTAGGTTCTCATCTCAGTTGGATGGGACAGATTCACTACACAGTGTGTGTGTGTGTGTGTGTGTGTGTGTGTGGTGTGTCTGTGTGTGTGTGTGTGTGTGTGTGTGTGTGTGTGTGTGTATGAGCGGCACTCTGTAAGAGGATACAGTTGCGCTATGGCTTGAAGCATGGTGCTAAATAAAAGCTGGCATGTGTGTACAGGAACAGAACACCGTGACTGAAGGGGTCTCACATTTAGGGGGCTTCACCATGATCTTCACTCATGGATTCATTTGTCTTGGTGCAACTAGTGTGTAAATTATTATTATTATTATTATTATTATTAGACAGGAGTCCCCGTGGACGATGATGTTTGCTGATGATATTGTGATCTATAGTGAGAGCAGGGAGCAGCTTGAGAACCTGGAGAGATGGAGATATGCTGGTGGTCGGTTTGAAGAAGGGAGATGCAGAGCACCGGAAGAAATGTAAACGGATGACCTGCTGTGGGGTCACTCACTCATTAGGATCTTGATTAGGATCGCAGGGGTTGCTGGAGCTGTCCCAGTCCATGACAGGGCAGACACTCACACACACACACACACACACACACACTCCCTCACACACACTGCTAATTACTTTCTTACTTTCTGATTATTTTATTATTTGTTTTCTATTTTAGCTTATTTCCCCTCTATGTATCCAGAATGAGTTCTTTTTTCTTATTTCATGTCTTTGCCCAGTCTTGGGGTAATTCAGGGATACATTTCACTGCCGGTTTGATCTCTAACTGTGTATGTGACAAATAAATTGGTTGAAAGTTGAAATTAAAAAATGGTATTTTCAACACATAATAGCCCTTTTTTCATAACTCACTAGAAGCACTCGTCTCTTGGTAGCAAGAGACTAAATATTACGTAATGCTTGCTGATCTGATTTGTGCAGGACATTCCAGCAGTTGGACATACTTTAATGTCACCATGGGATATGATTTCCTAAATTGAACTACAGAGCCCTGCTAGTAGCCTGGTAAAGGAGCAGTGCCCTTTTTATTTTTATGTATTATGTAAAAATAAAAATAAAAAATCTAAAAGGGTTTTCCATTTTGTGGGGGAACCTGACAAACATTCCCCTTTACAGCAGAGCTCCAAGGGAGCCCTCAAATACAAACGATAGCGGTTTGTAAAAAAGGAGTCAGACCGTATTATATGCACACCAATCAGGTTCATCAAGAACGATGAAGTTTGGCAGCCCTGTTTTCCTTTAGTTATATCATAAATTAATACCAACACAGTGAACAGCTTTACTGTAGGCAATAAAACACATACTGATATCCTTTTTCAAAGCACATGAGCAAAGTCTCTCTGCTTTTTCTGAATTCTACCCAGTTGGCAGTTCTCTTACAATGTAAGGCACAAGAAGTCCAAAAGGACTAACAATACCCAAACCTAATTAGGCAGAACCCATACCTAGTTTCTCCAGCCTGAATCCTCTCCTGCCAAGCTCTGGTTGGAGAGTTTGGAGGTTTAGGAGTTTTTGGCTCCTCCTTTGGTTATATTTAGGTGTCCCTTATCAGGGGAGGAGCCTAGCACACAGGTTCTGAAGATATTAACATTTCCAAAACCTCTCCACTGCCACAATAGCTACAAAGAGTATAGACAGACAGACAGACAGACAGACAGACAGACAGACAGATAGATAGATAGATAGATAGATATATATACAGACAGACAGACAGACAGACAGACAGACAGACAGACAGACAGACAGACAGATAGATAGATAGATAGATAGATAGATAGATAGACAGATAGACAGATAGACAGATAGATAGACAGATAGATAGATAGATAGACAGATAGACAGATAGATAGATAGATAGATAGACAGATAGATAGATAGATAAAAGGTGGGTATTTCATGCAAAAAGTCAGATTCCTTCTACACATCTTGTTGCCTGTTTTATTCATTTTATACTTCATATCTCAAAGCTGGGTCCAATTTGGGACCAGTCTTTCCCTCCCTCTAATCATTTACAGACTCAGTTGAGCCAATTAAAGCCTCAGTGCTTGACATCTATTCTTGATTGATGAATAACTGCTTGACTGGAAGTTTGGACAAGAGCTAACGAGATTGCTGTAGAATCTCCAGAGGTTAACCAGATCCACCTTCATTACATCTCCCATATCTAATTTACTTTCCTATGTATCTCCACTTATATCCCCAAAGGGCTCACCAAATCCACCATCAGCACTTCTCGCCATATCTAAATTCAGATCTGTTTTTCCACAGAAATTCCAAGGGGGGTTGCCAGATCTCCAAGACGCCATGCCAAATTCCATATGTTCCTCCATACATGTCTACAGGGGTTTTGTAGATGCCCCTTCATTACTATTCACCATGTCTACAATCATGTATCTCCTCCACAGGGTGGCCAAATCCCTCACCATTACTATTCACCCCCTCATACCCTTCCCCCAACAGTGTGAGATCAATACAGTCTATCTCCCCAAACCCCTGTTCCACACTGCAGGCTTTCCGTGATGGACCTGAACACAAAGTGAATTTATCATCATAACGCCAGAACCATAATCAATATCTCCCACCCCCTGCCAGACGGGCCTTACGTGTTGCTATGTTCGGCCTTGCTGTAGGCGTGCGAGCGTCTACAGCCTGACTGGATTCTCAGAGGGTGGTCGGAGCTCTGCTGGGTTTAATTAGGGTGGGAGATGTCAATGAGTGCTCTGGACGGCATCCAGCATGGAGAGGAGCACTAACAAGAGATGCTGGTGAAGCAAAAAGCTCATCAAATACAGGATCAGACTAAAGAGCGGGTGGAATGTTCCAGAAGGTTCACTCTCATAATTGCATGTGCTGGGGTTATTGGAGGTTCATCATGACTGGGGCTCCAACCAATAATCTACTGGTTTGCACTTCAACTTTCACCAACCCATTTCTGGGAGATCTACCGTCCTTCACGTTCTATGAAAATCTCTCCATGACAGACAATAAAAATGAAGGTGGTTGCATTGGTATTTTGGTATTGAGTCTCACATTATATTAAATTTAAGGTGAATTTAAATGAAAAGTCTTCATTCTTCTTCGTCAAAGCACCATCAAGGGCCAAAAAGCGATTCTAAATAACATCACCCCAAAGAAGCCTTGAGTCTTTTTTGTTTTTAATTCCAAATTAAAACTAATAGGTTGACACAATTTCAGTATATAGCATGTTTCAAAGACCCATTTCATACCACTTTTAGACTTGGCCTTGCCATTTCCTTTAGGGAATCCCTAACACCATTTTAAGAGCCTTTCCGTTATTACAAGTGAAGTTTATTAGATGAGCCATCAGAGGTGAATAGGATCAAGCAAGCATAACAGTCAACTATGGCAGCAAAACTTTCCCAGAAATCACTGCAATCTGATATATTTCCCTTTTCAAACCTGAAAAAAAGCAATGAAATAATGCTTAATAATATTGACATGACGGCTGATGTAACTTCAACTGTGCTAGCTTGCTATTTAGCAAGTTAAACAGACGATTAATTTAATACACCTTAGATCTAAAAGCTTACAGACTTATCTGGCAGATAGGCAGACAGGCAGACTCCACAGAACATGTTTCCACTCTTCCAGAGCTCAGTGCTGATGTTCTTTATATCACTCTACTCAGCGTTCATTATTGCACTGGTGGAATGCCGCAGTGGCGGTCTAGAAGCTTGTAACCAGGAACCATTATTGGGTTTGAATCCCTGAAGTACCCTTGAGCAAGGTACTGTCCCCAACACTGCTCCTCAAGAACTTGATAGGCATGGTGTGATGGGTTAAATGCAAGGAAATATTTAGTCATGATGCACTATATGGTGCGCTGTGTGCTGACAATGTCTAATAGTCACTTTCACTAATTAATTACGTCATAATTCCATATAGGGGCAGTGGTGGCCTGGTGGTTAGGGTGTCGGCCACTTGATCGGAGGACCCCTTCCCAATGGGTTGCCCTCAGGTACCCTTGAGCAAGGTGCCGTTCCCGTCCCGCTCCTCCCTACGATGGGCTGGAGACCTGTCCAGGGTGCGTCCCCCGTCCTCGCCCTGTGTGCGCTGGGTTGGACGCCAGCACTCCCCCGCGACCCCGTTTGGGACAAGTGGCAGAAAATGGAAGGATAATGGATAATTCCATTTAGTCCATAAAGCCTTAGGATCAATTATGACTGCTCCACAGCAACCTGTTCTACTGGGAGCACCTAAAGGAGGTTTTTGTGTGTTCAGCTGAATAGGTGCACCATATAGTAGCCGAACACACTCATTAGAAGGGATTTCAGGACATATGGTGGACAGTTTATATTATTTATACTAAGTTCAGAGCTTTCATTATGTGTCTCCATGTCACCAGCATGGCCAAAACATTAGCAGAAGGTTCCACCTCTGGTTCTGTGTGAAAAAACTGGCTCTTAGTGCATAAAGAGGTCTCTTTTGTTTCATTTGTTCATAAAAATTTAATCTCAGCTGTTTTCAGAACTATTGGAAAATGTAAGTGTAAGGAAAAATGCTGATGTCTTCAAAGTTCAAAGACCTCAAAGGTTTGGATTGACAAGACCACCGGCATGACAGAAGGAAAACACAAAGCAGTGGCCAAAAGCAACACGGAACAGAGCTTTTACTGTAGGGACCGGACTGGCCCCTCAGACGTGACCGAAGCTGTCTGTCCAGGCTTCTTTCCCTTCTAGTCACCTGGGTAATAAAGGCAGAGCTGAGAGAGAGGGAGGAATGTCAAAAGTACTCAGAGAACTATAGGATATGAAAGTGAAAGAGACCATCCTTTAGCAGGAAATGAGATTGAAAACAAATCAACTCAGCTCCAAGTCCTTATTCATACATATAGTGCGCCTTATTTCTTTATACTTCATAGAGACTCTCCGAACTACACGATGCCTGTCATATTGTCTTATCTTTGTCTGAGTAGACTAAATGAATGAAACATGAATAAACACTTTACTAGGGTTAACAGGCTGAGAAGTGCCTAAAGATACAAGGTTCTAGATAAAGGGGTTCCAACCACTCAGCATTCAGCATCAGCAGTGAACTTATCTGGACTAACCTGATCATCTGGGATCATCTGCACCTGTTTCTTCACTGCTGCATGTCTTAAGTTAGACTTTGTTCTGCTCAAAGGTTCAGACGTAGATCATTGTGTGGATTCACCAACAAAGAACAATTGCTCAGGTACAGAGGCTGGACTGAAAATGAGAAACAAACACTGTGTCCTTCAGGAAGCCTGGAGAAATGTTCCTCAACAAAACATTAGAAATGAAAGAAAGTCTGGAAGCCAAATATGAGCAAAAGAGGAGAGGCACAGAACTGTATATCATCCCATCAGCTGAGTGTATGCCTAAATTATATTCTAAATACATTCAATTAACCAAACTATGTTGATCTGCCTGAAGCCACTTCGATTTGTAATGTAAAAGAAGGTATCTAAAAAGTATTCAGGCATTATTAGTAGTAGTAGTAGGTAGTGGCTACTCGCGGGTAGTGGTAACCTAGTGTTTAGGGATTGGGCGCCATAATCAGAAGGTCAAGGGTTCCAGAGTACCAGTAGGTTGCTCTGAGTTTCCCTTGAGCAAGGTACCGTCCCTGTCACTGCTCCCTGGGTGCTGGATATGACTGCCCACTTCTACACATTTGGTGTGTATGGATTAAACACAGAGGTTGCATCTCGTTGTGGTGTGCTGTGCTGTGTTTCACAATTGCAACTAGTCACTTTCACTTTCACTTCATAAAAATAAGAATACCAGAAATGATCATTTTTGAATGTGAAGAAAGTTCCACAAGAAGCTCCATCCTAAAATGTATAGCATGCGGTTCTTCAAACGTCTTAAAGATTCTTCACCCATTTGATGTACAAAAATGGTCTTAAATAAATAAATAAATAAATAAATAAATATTGGAAGAAACCTACTATGAAAAAGAACCTTTACAACATGTGCTTCTCCACCTTTTTACATGTTCCATTTACAAAAGTGGTCCTATCTAAGGGAACTTAGATAGTTCTTCTGTGGTACTGATCAATAGAACGCTTTGTGGCATCTTTTTAAAAGAGGGTTAACAATAACAATAACAAACAATAAATAACAAATAAGTAACAAACATCACACTCTAAAGCTCCTGATTTATGGGTTTCAGTTTTCTTTTCCATCTAATTTCAAAACACCAGCCACCCTTAACATTGCACAAACACTTCTTGATGAACGGACCAATGAAAATGTTCCAAAGTGACTGCTCGCTGCAACATGTTCCAGCAAACTGAGATCTGCAGCTTTGGCATGACAGCAATAAAACATTTGTAATATACATATATATATATTACTTTGACCCTGACAATGTTCAGGGAACAAAAATTAGGGTCAAAGGTTGCCAGCACCCAGACCGCAGTATAATGATCTATTTTTAAAACAAATTCAAGAGGATATTTGTGCAGGGAAACTCTCCAAAGCTCTTGCTCCACCCAACTCCTTCAGTTGGATAGAAATGTTGCAGCCATTCCCCTCAAACAACTTCTGAAGGTTTCCCACGAATGCTCTTTCCTAATATCCATCAAAAACCCCATCCTCCCTCCACAGCGCTGTAAACAAGCCGTCCGCCGCTTCCTGGGAGACGTAAATATTTACGAGCGTGAGCGGAGCGGCATGCTGGCCCAGAGCTGTGATGCTAGTGTGGCACCAAGTTCTCTATGATGTCACAGCAAGACCATGAGTTTCGAGGCTCTGGTCACTCACCCACAGCCACCTGGTCCCCGTGCCAACCAATCACAGAAGACAAGCTAGGACACAGCAATCCCTCCTTCTGATTGGGTCCCAGGGGAAGATTAGCTTGGTCAGTTTCTTCTCTGGAAATGAAAGGCAGGACAAGATCAAGGCTCCATGTGCCATTATGTTCAAATTCCACAACCGCCTCCATATGTATTAATCATTTTAGAGTGAGATCACTGACTCTCTCCAGCTGTAAACCCTCAAGGAGTTGATTTTTCGGCCTAGGACTTTCACTGAGGTTCTTAACTGTAACTTACATTGTGATCTGGTAACAGAAACTGTAAATATATAAAAATATAGTGTTACATCATAAAAAAAGTACATCAGTCATTTGAAAGGATACGACCTTTAATTCAAAAGATAAAAAAGTGAAAGTGACTATTCTTGTCATCATGTCATCACTTGAGTGGTAATTAAGGACTTCCTGCTTCACTGGGGTATAAATATATGGTGACATTGAGGTTAACGTCTCTCACCAACATGGGAAAAACAAAAACAATCTAATCTGATTAGACAAAAGGAATTATTCTCAAATCAGACAAGCTTTAAAAATATCCATATACCTTAAAATGCCCCACATCCACTGTAGATCCAAGGTTTTAAACTAATAAATCTGTGCTGAAGATGTAGGTTTATTTCAACCTTTTACAAATAAAAGAGAGGCGATACGTTAATGGATCGTGATTGCAGAAGATACATATATATATAATATATGCATCATGAAGCTGCAAAAAATTTTACCTCAGATTTGGGCCTCAAACTATTTGGACAGCGTTCCAATGGAATTTTTATCCGTCATCTATTTTCCCCCAGTGTTTTGGACAGAGTGGTGCAGCGAGTACCACTGTTACCTTGGTCCTGGGAGTTCTGGTTTCCTTCTGGTTGGCCTCCCTGTTTGTGTCTGCCCTGCAATGGACTGGTACCTGTCCAGGGAGTGTCCCCGCCGTTTGCCCTGTGTGAGCTGGGATAGGCTCCAGCACCAACCGCAACTCTAATTAGGACAAGCAGCTATGAAAATGAGTGAGTGAGTGTTTCGGACTGAGCTCATTAAACATTTTGAAAGTGAAAGTGAAAGTTTTGCCAAGGGTTCCAATAATATAGGAGCTGTATTCAAACAATAGACACAGTCCTATCATGACATTATAACATAACAAAAAGAGAAAATAATCAACAAGATCAAACTCATTAGTGATGTAACAATGGAGCCTGTTACATTTGCATTAACGGCATTTAGCAGACGCTCTTATCCAGAGCGACTTCCATGTCCTAATTACAGGGACAGTCCCCCTGGAGACACTCAGGGTTAAGGGTCTTGCTCAGGGACCCAGTGGTGGTAGGGCTAGAGGTGGGATTCAAACCTGGGACCTCTTGAGCCATAGGTCTGTAGGCCAGTACCCACCACGAGACCACCACCACCACATCATCACAGGTATTGTGTACCAAACAATGTAATCAAACCTTTCCAACAAGCCATTGCAAGAGCTCTGAATGTTTTCTGTTTGCTGAGCTTGTTCACAGTTCATAAATTACATGCCTACACTCTTTTTTTTCGTGTGACTCACGTCTGCGTTTAAACTCGTGTTCTGGCTCGATCCGTGCACAGCAGTTTAGTGCATTCTCCTCTGTATTGTCACTAACTGGACCAGAGAGTGAAGTACATTGACAGGTATGTAAGTATCAGATAAGATTCTCTATATCTGTTAGCACACTTGCTATTTGAACCATTTGTTTGGATTTAGATGGGAACTGGCACATCACCAAGAACCCTTTTACGTCCAAGTCCAGTTTTCCAAGCCGCAATTTCATGAATTTAGCTGTGTGTACTTTTTTGGGGCTTTCCAGGCCTAAAAAAAAGTATGATTGAATAGTTCAGTTTTTTTTTTTTTTCTTGAAACATATAGAGCTGGCTGGAGCAACAAAGTTTGGCAAGGGAAGGGGAGAGAGTGAGAGAGGGAAAGAGAGTGAGGAGAAAGAGCGAGTGAGAGAGAGAGAGAGAGAGAGAGAGAGAGAGAGAGAGAGGAGAGAGAGAGAGAGAGAATGGGTAAGAAGGAAGAAAAGTGAGAGAGAATGCAAGAGAGAGGGAGAAGGGAGAGAGAGGGATGATGAGTCTTTCAGAAGAGGATGAGTATGGTTCATTTAATGCGTGCACTCATAGCTCTCCCAGCTCTTATAGCATACACACAATCATATTACATGAGCTGCACACACACTTTTCTCACACACACACACACACACACACACATACACACACACGACTTTCAGCATGGCAGCAACCAAGAAGCTTGAAGATGTTCTCTTTGCAAGAACACAATGGGTCACAATACTTATTGAATTAACCCATATCTTTACAATGGGTAGAAAGTGTAAACTTCTTTTACTGCCTACAGTTCATCAAAGATGCAAGTGTTCCTGTCTAACATTATTTACAACACTAGGTATAATAGTCACAAACTGTTTCATTCACATTATTTCCATAAGCAAGTTTTGAATAAAACTCCCATCCCTCATTACACCCTCACTCTAGCCTCATTTCAGACTCTCATGCCCAGAGAACTAAGACTCAGCCCAGTTCATGCAGCTAGAGGTTAAAAGCTCGACTCACACACACACCTTCAGGAGTCTCACTGAGGACCTGAGATTAGACTCACATTCTGAAACAAAACACTCAACTCAGCTCAGATTCACCTCCTCAGACTCTTAGGAATTCCAGCTCACCCCTAGACACTTGAGACTCTTGAATCACATTCAAAGACTCAGGAACTGGCTCTCTACACCTGGCACTAAACAGCTCAGACTATGAGAACTTGAGTGGGTCAGATTCCTCCAAAGGGCAGCTCACACCATTGGAGACTCAACACTAGTCCAACAACTGCAGAGACTTGAGACTAGTCTCCGACTCACACTTCCAAATACATATAAAAGACTAAACTTGGAGATACCCCCTTTAGACTCAAGACTATGCTCAAACACAAGACTCTGCTCAGACTCCTACCCCTAGGAGTTTATGAATGGCACTCCAAGAGACCGAGAGCTTTGACTCTGTTGGGCTGGGGTTGTCACTTTCCATTAGGCCAGTTCTTTTGTCCCAACTAAATGAATGCATTGACAGTGAAGTGGACAATAAATATTTGTGAGTTTAAATAAAGAGGAGTCTAACAGGAGTACACGCTAGATAAGACAAGTTTTATAACATTCTGACATTATGATGCTCTTATCCAGAAGCACATTACATGTCCCTAATTACAGGGACAGTCCCCTGGAACTCAGGGTTAGGGGTCTTGCTCAGGGACCCAGTGGTGGTAGTGCTGGTGGGATTGAACCGAGGGCCTCTGGATCCATAGTCCCATAGACAGTACCCTACCACTAGACCACCACCACCCATATAAGACTTACAACGTGGCCTATGGAGCACAGGCCTGCTCTGAGGTGTGTTTCAGCTATTATACACTTACTTCTGATATATGCGCAAGACTAAGTTCCTCAGAGTAAAGCCACAGTATTATTTGTATCGCGAGAGAGCATCCAGGAATACATCATAGTTGCTTGAGCAACATGTGCAGGAGTATGTCCACATTTGCACCGCTTCAGCTGCTAACCATCTCCGTCCTGACCCACTAAAGGCAACAGGCTGGTTTCACATGGTGAAACTCTCCCACAGTTTCAGTTGCTGAAATGTCTCGCTTTTATTTGTTCAGTTTTATGCATCAGCCAATTCAAACAGCAATAACCCACCATGTGATGGTGTCTCAGTCATGGTCTCTTGGACTTAAACACATTTTTAGGTATAGGCAGCATAACAGCTGAACTCAGTTGCCGGTTCATGTAAGTATGACAATTTATCGTTCCAGCATTTGTTCTGCTTTGTTCGTCTGATTCGTCTGTCATTGTCATCCACATCCACATCTCATAACAACCTCTCACTTTACATAAAGAAAGAGAATCTTCTGAGAATAAAAGATACCAAACAAGATCAAAGATTTGAGGTTGATGTAGTAAACTGACCTACAATTATTCAGTCTTAAAGGAAGCTGCTTACCTAATTAGTTTATTAAGTGAATGCAGTGACCAGAATCTTTAGACTCAGTTCAGACTCACAATCCCAGAGACTCGAGACCTGAGCTTCCAGGTTTGAGACTTGACAAACTTCCACCATAGAGAGACTCAACTGAGATTCACATCCAGTGCACTTCAGACTCAATTCAAACACTCCCAAGACTGCTGAAGCCTCGACTCCCCAGATGCTGATGCCCAGTTGGGCTCAAATCACAGTAAGATCTAAAGACACTCAGATTCCCCACCTCCCAGATGCTTCAGTTTAACTCAGAGCCTAGTCTGCCAGCACTCGAGCTGCTCTCCCGGGGTCCAGACTCAGACTCACACTCCTATGATTCAACTCAAAATCATACCTCCAAACTCTGGCCTCAACTAAGACTCACACTCCCAGAGACTTTAGACTCAGTTCAGACTCACAGCCCCTGAGACTCTTGGCCCAGCAAACTCCACGTTTCTAGGTTTTAGAGTCCACTCAGAATCAAAGACCTAAACACTCAACCATCGACTTAGACTTACATAATCAGTCACTCAAGACTCAACTTGCACTCACACCCTTAGACTTACACACCCAAACACTTGGGACTTAACGCACTCACAAACCCCAAAAAACCTTTATATATATATATATATCAACGGTTCACATTCCAACAGATTCCAACTAAGACTTATTTCCGGACTCACAACCACCCAGACATGAACTTATACTCTGAGACAGAGACTTACCAACTGGCTACTCAGACCCTTGGACACTTAACTCAGACTCACTTGAGATTTGCTTGGACTCCACACCCCCAGACACTTGGGAGCTTGACTCAGACTCACATCTCAGATACTGTAAAGCTGGGCTTCCTCACAATTCAAGACACACATGAGATTTGACCCAAACTCATCCTCCAGAACTTGGAACTGGCAGAATTAAGCCAGACACTTGGAGTCAAACTCCTGGAGACTCAGGACGAGTGCTTGGATTACCTTCACTCAAGACTCAAGGCTCAACTTAGACTTGCACTTAGGCGTACAAGACTACGACTCAGTCATACTTCAGAGCCTCAGGACTAGCGCCTCAAAACTACGACTCAAAGTCGTTTCCAAAACATCATTTGCCTTGTAAATAATGTAATCACATTAGAGCAAATGACTTTGAAACAGTTTACAATTATATATTACCAAAGTAGAAAACAGCATTTTGTTTATTTCACTTACTACTCTTTCAGTAATTTAAAGCTAACCTGGCATCCATGGCACAACGTTAGCAATTCATGTGACATTATCATTGCAATTCCATGAGATATCAAATCATTTACAGAATAAATATGGACTGATCAAATTTTCCTGAGTCCAAAGCCCTATTTGTCATGGTTCAAAATAACCCTGGCTGGCGAGAACAAGGGAAAGGCAAAGGTGCAGAACTGTCTAATAACGATCCCTGAAACAATTTACTAAATGTCAGGCAAAGTTGGAATCATCTGAAGAAACCGTGCAACGCCAATGCTTCAAATGGCTGGCTGTGTCACCTGATGAAATGGGTGCAAAAAAAAATCAGGCTTAACTGTGCCCAACCACCTGGCGCAAATTAACACACCAGTACGGGTGTTAATTAAAAAGTCAGACCCAAGTCGATCCTGTTCCGAGATATTCTATGAACGTTTGTGTGCGAAAGCGTTAGGGTGTGCGAGGATTATCTGACAGACTGTTAATCCCAGGAACATCTAACACCTCGGTCCTCTCATTTCAGGGTGTGGAAAGGTCCTGTAGGCTGAAAGACACAGTTGTTGGAGGAATACGTCATAAATACTGAGCAATATATTCACATTTGTCTGCTTCGAATAAAGTGGCGAAGTACAAAATGTCTTATGCAGCTGGCAGCAATGTTCTAGAGTTTAAGGACTAGGCCCCTGGATCGGAGGGTTGTGGGTTCAAATCTCAGACCAGTAGGCTGCTCTATGATACCCTTGAGCAAAGTACCACCCCCAGCATGACTCCTGGGCATTAGATTTGGCTGGCATGCAGGATGCATTTGGTTGTGAGTGTTGTGACAATTAGCCGCTTGCACTTCACTTTCACTCTGACGCTGGGAAACTTTCTCATGCATCAGAGGTGAGGACAGGTGCAGGTTTTGGGAACTGGACCGCCACACACAGCTGTCTGGGACAGGTGTATGGAAGTCACACAGAGGCCTGTTCCTGTGCTGCAGTGTGTCTAATTTGGTTGTTTATGATGTGGGTTTGCAGAGGCTGAGGATCAGGGATTGAAGTTACTGTTAATTTAGCAACTGGATAATGTATTGTAGATGTCTAGTATTTGATATTAATTATTAGTTGAGTTATTTGAGTAAAACACATAGCTGAATAACATTTTGATGACCTTTCTTTGGATGCCACCAGAGAAATGTCAAAATAATAATCTTCAAATGCATCATTAATGGGAAAGATAAGTATTACCTCTTAATATTATCTTTGTATGTATTTAATCTGTGACCTTGTGTTGTTTTTTCTCCATAATGGTGCATGTGTTTCCAAAGTACCACACACACACACACACACACACACACACACACAGATGCCTGTAGACAGGTGTTAGTCTGCTGTGAAGTGTTTGCTGGTCACTGATCCCCCTCACTGCATAAAGTGTAGGAAATCTGTCTGTAGGGAACACTTTCATGCTTCGTGCTTATCCTGGCCTGTTTCCTCCTCCAGTTTCCAGTGTTTCATTGGACCTCTCAGGGCTTTTCATGTGTTTGTGCATTTAGAAGGTCTTTGATATTTTTGACCTATAACGTTTGCAGATTACTCTTCCAGGGTCTCACTTACTCCTCTTTCTCAAAACACTCGCGCACTAGTTTACAATCAAATTGTGAAGTCATGAAGTCCTGAATAGATCACTAAATAATTCATAGTGCAAAATGAATCATTCATAGTAGATACTGAATATCAAGTGAAAGTGAAGCTCAGCACAGCACACAGTGAGACACAATGAAATGCATTCTCTGCTCTATACCCATACACACAAGCACATGCAGCAGGGGCAGCTATTGAAAGCACTCGGGGAGCAGTGATGGGGACGTTTCCTTGCACAGGGCAACCTACTGGGTACCACAGGGCAACCTACTGGTCTGGGATTCAGACCCACAACCCCCTTGATCTGGGGTCTAGTCCCTAACCACGAGGCCACCGCTTCAAGGGGCATACTGAATAATTCATAGTACATACTGAATAATTCATAGTACATACTGAATAATTCATAGTGCATACTGAATAATTCATATTTAATACTGAATAATTCATTGTGCATACTGAATAATTCATATTGCATACTGAATAATTCATATTAAATACTGAATAACTCATAGTGCATAGTGAATAATTCATAGTTTATATTGAAGAATTCATATTACATACTGAATAATTCATAGTGCAAAATGAATAATTCATATTAGATACTGAATAACTCATAGTGCATCATGAATAATTTATAGTGCATACCAGATAATTCATATTACATACTGAATAATTCATAGTGTATACTGAATAATTCATATTATATACTGAAATATTTGTAGTTAATACTGAATAATTCATAGTGCATACTGAATAATTTGTATTACATAATATATAACTCATAGTTCATACTGAATAATTCATGTTAAATACTAAATAATTCAACTTATAGTGCATACTGAATAATTCTATTAAATACTGAATAATTTGTGACGCATAATAGCATAATAGTTGTGTAATTATGCATAACTCATGGTACTGAATAATTCAATGTAGACACTGAATAATTAACTTCGGAAACTGGATAGTTTATAGTGGATACTGTATAATTTAAAGTGCACCCTGAAATATTCATAGTGGATGCTCAATAAATCATTCTGAATGACACATATTGGATGCTCAATAAGTCAATAAGTCAGTAATTCAAGTACTTAATAACGGACCTATTGGTGAAGAGTTTAAAATGTAAAATATGTAAAATATTAAAATGTTGGTTCCTACATGGAACCTCAATTCGTAAAACACATTTCCACGTAGCACAGTCCCAGTTCATCTGAACATTTCAGCCTCCTTTTCCATTCGAATGAACTCTAGTACTTTTAAAACAATGTAAAAGAATCTCAAACAGCTTCAAAACTGAATTAAAAGTTTTAACAAAATGGACACATTTACACGTTCATCCAACGTGCTGATCTTAGATCCCAGATGCCTGAGCTTGTCTGAACCAGCAGATCTGAGGGTCTGTGTCCTACAACAGAAGCGAGAGCGAGGCTCATGCAGAACATGATCATTCCTGCAGTAGAATGGAAAGAATGAAAAAGGAAGAGAGAATGTTCCCCAGATGTTGGTGTTGTGGAGTGCCCCATACCTGCCCTCTACAGCAACCGCATGATTACTAGCATAATATTATGGTTTTTCTGAGGGATGGGATGTATTCAGGGGAGAGATGGGCTGTGGAGGTCAGTCCCACTTGAACAGGAACACAGTTCTGACTGTACATCAGTGAAAGCTTCAGCATCACTTTCTGTCTGCCCTTGTGTGTGTGTGTGTGTGTGTGTGTGTGTGTGTGTGTGTGTGTGTGTGTGTGTGTGTGTGTGTGTGTGTGCATGTGCATGTGTGTGTGTATTTTATTTCATAATATATAAACACAAATCTTAAATAAATTTATGAAGTCTTTAAACAGACTAAAAGGAGTACAGGACAGCACACACAAACATGAACACACACACACACACACACACACACACACACACACACACACACACACACACACACACACACACACACACACACAAACGTGTAGGCTGTGTAATAAAGAAGAGCAGGAAGAGCATCAGTAAACCCCACATGTTCTGACCTCCACTCCTTTAACAACCAAATCTGCTCAGGTTACGCATGAAGAGGGGCCCTGTGGCCCCTATCCCCCCTTTCTCCCCCATTTTGCCCCCCCCCAGAGCTCTTCTAACCCCCCTGCAAGCCTCTTGTACTGGACTGCAGAGCAAAGCAGCCCGCTGTGACTTGATGGCTGCATCTCTTTCCCACGGTGCCACAAATGAAACACTGATCCATGGCTACATGGCCACATTTGGGTGTGTGTATGAGTGTGTGTGTGTGTGTGTGTTTGTGTATTTGTGAGGGGCGCCACACTATGGCCTTACCCATAAATAATGACACACACAGAATACACACACAACCCCACACATGCACCGATTCTGCACTGATTGATTGATTAAAGAAATACATTTGAACACAAACGTGGCTTTTTCTTTCTTTTTTTTCGTTTTTTTTTTTGCTCATTTTCATTCTGCCCTGGTGTTTAACGAAGCAGGGTAACGAGGTAGGGGTCGGCTCACGCTGTCTTTATTACAGAGTGGGAACGTGTTAAGTTGCTGGGCTGTTAAACTGATAAATGCGTGCAGAAATATGCGTCCGGATGCTGGGCTGAAAAACTGATATTCAGCTCATTAGGATTACATTACACACTTCCGTCCAGCAGCAGGGAATCAGCTTCATGCTTCATGTTGGACACTTTCCTCGAAGGTTCAAACGTAGATCACTGTGTGGATCAACCAACCAAAAAAAAAAAAAAAAACAATCAAACTGCCCAGGAACAGGGACTGGACTGAAAATGAGAAAAATCTGAAAGGGGGTTCAAGACTTTTGCACAGGGCTGCGTTGACCTGTTTATTTGCCACAGATGAGGCCCTACATTATTGCACAGGCGATTGCAACAACAGTGAAGTCTTTACAGGCCATTTAGTCCATTCCAGGCATTGTGAGCAGGCACTGGTGTGTAACAGGTTTACCCTCGTTGTCTGATTTGGGGAAATACCAGAACACGATTTACTGGCCAACACAAATGATATCGCCATGGTCAAGAACACACACTGCCCCACTGGCTCTATAAAAGCCACACAACCAACTCGTCAGCAGCTTCGGTTACCGGCCCCTCAATGAAACCAGGCACTAACCAGGCTCATGTGTTTACTGAACTCTTGGCTTGCGTGGAAACGGACCATATCCATAGTATACACAATGTAATGAGAGCCAACCATTGACTCCTGCGCCCGGACCCCTCTCAGAGTCAAATGGGTTCAAGGTGGCATAATAAACCTTTTAAGGAAAGCATAATAAACATGTTTGAAAGCTGAGCGTACAGCTGAGTCGCAGCATAACTAATTGTGTTGAAGGAAAAAAGATGACTGACGTCTACTTAAGGATGTATACATACAGGTATTTAGGGAGTCTTTAGGGTGGGGGTGTGGAATCAGACAGGTCAGGGGTCAAACTCTGCAGGCCTGAAGCTCAGACACAGTTTAAGAGGAGTGATTCATGGAGCGAGGACGAGCGTGGACATTTTCATGGATTTCACAAGAAAAAGATTAAAAGACTGAATCCAGTCCCAATTACCCATTAATGACTTCATGCAAGTTTGTTCCTGTAAACTCGGTGCGCACAATGAGGGCCCTATTTCAAAACGAGGGATTTCTGTACAGTAAGATTAAAAGGAGGTGGTGCTCGTCCTGAATCAACATGATTTGCACCAAGAAAAACGGGAACAATGCATGATGCAGTGAGGCTGGATTTTTATTTAAAGGAGGGGCTAATCATTTTGATAATGCGGATTTTTGTGATTTTATTTATGACTTTTTTTTAGAATCATGGCTGCTTTTCTCAAAAAAATTTTTTGTCACATTTTTTACAGGAATTGTCCATTTTTTCTTCTTTTTTCCTTTTCATTACTTTGTGTTTTTTGGGGATTGACTGTCTCTTTGTGTGTGTGTGTGTGTGTGTGTGTGTGTATGGTGTGTGTTTCCTCCTGTACCCAAAAGCCTAAATGAAGGTGAATGAATGGTCTTGAGTGTGTCGGTGCTGAGTGTGTGTATGCGGTGGGTTTACTGATCGTGTGAGTAGTTTGGGGTTTTGTCCGTGTCTGCTGTCACATGGCCTCTGCAGTGATGGCCACCAGACTCTACCACAGGTCAGAGCGGGACCTTTCTCCTGACAGGCTGAATGAATTTCTAAAGGCTGCGGGGATTATTTGTTCACAATTTACAATTACTGTTTAGCATGAGAGAAGGGAGAGTGTGTGAGGGATGGATGCTGGCTCTGTTAGTTCCGATCGCTATGCTTATTTTAATGGCAGCTGAGGGCAGAGATAAGTGTGATCAGGAGGCTTTCCTCTATAATAATCAGTCCAACTGAAGGGAGACGCCGCCGTTTTTCATAAAGAATTGATTTTAATTGATCTTTCCTTGACCTGCTACAGAACTATGTAAAAGTCTTAAACAATTTTTTAAACTGTTTAAATTTGGGGGGGTGTTTTACTTATTCCAATGACACAGTACAGCAAGGTAAATTCAAAGAAAGAAAATTGTAGTTTTAAAGAATCTTCTTCTTCTCTCGGCTGCTCCCCTTTAGGGGTCGCCACAGCGGATCATCCGTTTCCATTTCTTCTAGTCCTCTGCATCTTCCTCCTTCAAACCGACCTCCTGCATGTCCTCTCTCACCACATCCATAAACCTCCTCTTTGGTCTTCCTCTTCTCCATCTTGCACATTCCTCTCCCGATATAATCCTCATCTCTCCTCTGGACATGTTCAAACCAGCGCAACCTTGCTTCTCTCACTTGGCCTCCAAAATGTCCAACCTAAGCTGTCCATCTAATACACTCACTTCTAATCCTGTCCATCCTCGTCACACCCAACGAAAATCTCAGCATCTTTAACTCTGACACCTCCAGCTTCGCCTCCTGTCTTTTTGTCAGCGCTACTGTCTCCAACCCATATAACAGTCGGTCTCACTACCTTCCTGTAAACTTTTTCTTTCACTCTTGCTGGTACCCGTCTGTCACGCTTCATTTCCTTGTTCTCCTGTGTGCTTTCTTCATCTCTCTGGCTATCCCACTTCTTCACCAGCCTTTTCTTCTGTATAGCTTTATTCTGTATATTATTTAATAAATTAAATCGTTCTGGATTTCTGGCACAGTAAACGGTTCACTTCCATCAACAGCATCTGATTTAACGATTAATGATGCACTTATTATCCAAGCCAGGTAATGAACAGGAAGTAGTAAATATACAGGCATCCCTTGTGGAGACCTTAAGCAAATCTATTTACACATATTTTTACATCTAAATGCCTTTGCACAGAACTGTTCATTGTTTCATAGCAACTGTTGCTAGGTTGGACAAGCTTTAAGTAACATTGGCAAAAATCACATTCAGCCTAATGGAAAACTGCAGCACAAAGAAAAAAACCTCAGTTCAGACACTGTTGCTTACCAGTGACGTGTGTAGGAGGTCATGCTGAAGGTGAAAGTGAAAGTGACTGTCTTGCGAATACACACTGTGCAGCAGCTGGCAGCCATATTCACCCTGGGAGCAGTGATGGGGACGGTACCTTGCTCAAGGGTACCTCAGGGCAACCTACTGGTGGGGAAACCCACAATCTTCCGATGCGGGGCAACTCCCTCACCACTAGGCCACCGCTGCACCGTAAATAAACCATAATAAACAATAAACCATGTCACACCAAACCTGCTTTGGATGATTCTGGATTCTGAAGGAATTTAGAACATTTGTTGGGGATTCCCTTTAAATATTAAAATGGCAGCGAACAACTGATCTGTGTCAAACTGCAGCTCAGAATGCACTGTTTGGTATTGCTCTCTCTCTCTCTCTCTCTCTCTTTCTCTCTTTCTCTCTCTCTCTCTTTCTCTCTTTCTCTCTTTCTCTCTCCTGCCAAGGAATCTGTATTCATGCAGTCCAACACTTCCTGTAACAAGAACTAGTTGTTTCTGTTGATTTTTATCGTGGAGTGCATTGGATATTTTATTCATCTCAGGACAAAGACCCTCTCTCTCGTTCTTTCTCTATCTCTCCCTCTCTCTCTCTTTTCTGCATTTTGTTCTCTTTCGCTGCCGGAGGAATGAGAGAAGCTTGATAGAGCCCTGCAGGTGAATGAGGCTGTTTGTTTGAGGTGGATAGAGAGGCTTTGTGTGTGTGTGTGTGTGTGTGTGTGAGTGTGTGTGTGTGTGTGTGTGTGTGTGTGTGTGTGTGTGTGTGTGTGTGTGTGTGTGTGTGTGTGTGTGTGTGTGTGTGTGTGTGTGTGTCTTTGCATGTTTTTTTGTGCAGTGTATGAGTGACTGACAGGTGAGAGGCACACAGGTGGGACTGATGAAGTGAAGCATTTGACCTGAGAGATAGCACTCGACCTTCACCATGGAACAGAGTTTAACACACACACACACACACACACACACACACACACGCACACAAGAGACACACACAGAGACACACATACACAGACAGGGACAGAGACAAAAGGCAGAAAATGAAAGAAAAAAATATACAGCAATGAAGATTTTCTGATGTCATTTTAATCAGAAAATCTGATTTTAATTCATTTCTTTCTTTTTTGTAGGAAAGTGAGACAGTAGGTGCAGTGGCTTCTGTACAAACACACATGTAAATCCAGCCTGAACACAATGTGAGCTTTAAAGTCAATATTCACTACAACCACCATTATTCTTCAGCACAGCCTGAAGTCTATTAGACGAGCCATTTCTTCAGGAACAGTTCTCCAGGTTTCTTGAAGTATGTTCCAAAGCCCTTCTTTGGATTTCGGCTGCCTTTTGTTTTCTGCCTTCTGCAGAGATGATCCCACACTGCGTCTGCCTCTGAAACTGCTCACGTACAGGGACTTGAATGAAAACGCGAAACAAAAAGGGCAGCGGTGGCCTAGTGGTAAGGGAGGCGGCCCCAAAATCAGAAGGTTGTGGGTTTGAACCCCAGTCCGGTAAGTTGCCCTGAGGGGCCCTTGAGCAAGGTATCATCCCCATCACTGCTCCACAGGTGCTTTCAATAGCTGCCCCCTGCTGCATGTGTGTAGGGGTGAAACAGACAGGTTGAACTTTGTTGTGCTGCATTTCACAATGATGAGAACAGTCACTTTCAGAAGCCTTGTTCCTCAGCCATGCATTAAAAATACAAGTTTAAAGTGCTTATTTTGAAGGCAAAAATAAAGAAAAAGTTCTCAAAGTTTTGCACAAGTACGTCCCTGTACTTACTTGTGCAGCAGACAGTGAACCACAATGTAATGCATCCTCTGTATTTAACCCACACACTGTGCAGCAGTGGACAGCCATATCCAGCACCCGGGGAGCAGCAATGGAGATGGTACCTTGCTCAAGGGTAACTCAGGGCAACTTACTGGTCCAGCACTCAAACCCACAACCTTCCAAGCATGTGACCTACACCCTGAACACTTGGTCACAGCTGCCTTGTTTGTATTGGTCACCAGGACTAATACATTTGACCAGCCAAATTCTGCTGTAGATCTGAAAGGACATATTTGTGGGCGGAGCCTGGATAGGTAACTAACAAAGCTTTTCACACATTGGGTCTGCAGAGGTTGGTGCTTTGAACCTGAGCTTCACCTCTCCCGTCCCGTTAGCAGCCAGACACCCGTCCTCCAAGTGTGGAAGTCGCATGACAGACTTCACACTCTCAGCAAGACAGTAAACAAGAAGCCTTGCTCCCAAACACGCGTCTCTCTCATGAGTTATTGATGAAAAGACTGGAGATTTTCTGCGAATGCCTTTGAAGGAATTGCATGATTGCTTGTTTTTATTTGGGAGAAACCTATCATTGGTGGGAGGGGCAAAGGATAGAAGAGAGCAACTCTCAACGGGTTGCTGTGGAGAGCAGAGATGAAGGTCTGAGAGAGAGAGAGAGAGAGAGAGAGCGAGAGAGAGAGAGAGAGAGAGAGAGAGAGAGAGAAAGAGAGAGAGAGAGGCCAGAGATTCAAACATGAGATCAAACACACTTTAGAAGCTTCTGTGAAAAAAGTTTGTATCCCGTTTGTCCAAACGGAAGCATCCAAGGCGGCCATAAAGACGTTTCATTTTCCACAAGCGTAAATAACGTTTTAATTAATTTCACATGAACTAAATCATATATACTTTCATGTTGTACACTCATACATGTACACTCATGTAGTATTTTGCATATGTACTTAAATGCAGTTATCGCCAGTCATAAAAGGCATAATTTTACATAAATTATTTCTCACCCCTCTGCAAATCCCTCTGCAAGAGTGTGCAGGTTCACCTGGATGGAAATCTCAAATTGGGATGATTTTGCATCCCTAACCCTTCACCCTGGGACACCCTACCACTAACCAAGAAGATACAAAAAGGAGGGATAGGGCTAAGTGTTTAGGGAAAAGGGTGAAATGGAACTGGGTCTTAGTCACTGAGAGGGTTCACACCTCTCTGGAAGCCTAGTTCTTGCGCTACCCACCATATTTGGGCACTTTTCTCGAACACTTACCTGAATGTAAATGTGTCAAAGTCATCGATACCAGCTAATTATCAAATCATTCTTAGCACAGAGTCCCCACATCCATCTCCTCTTCATTCTAGCCTAAGCCCATACTTATCCAATTCAGATTGTCTTTAGAGTTCATTAGTACGCTTCCCATTACTGTCTAACCACTGAAGCATCCAGCCTGACCACAAGACAATCTACCGGTGCTGGGTTGTAATTTCTGGCCATGTTCCTGCTTTTCTCCAGCACAGTGTAGGGGATTATGGAAATTAGCAAGCCTTTAGAAAGTGCTCATGGTGAGTAATGATTGGGCTGCAGGGACGATGAGGATGAGACAGAGAAGAAATAAAGAATGAGCTGAAGCATTGTCTGCCATGCATTCATGGATACGTGATCTAAAAATCCATGACGGATAAGCAGAAAGCTATAATTGACACATCAGGATGTGACACAAAATACATGTGCACCTCTGCCAGATGTAGCAGGTGTGAAAAACTCCTTTTTTTGGGTAATGTTTTAGAGCACTGTGTGAAAGTCTTCACTTATCTCTATATATTTTATAAGGGAATTGCCTTGACGGTGCAAACATGAAGTGAAAGTGAAAGTGACTATCCTTGTCATTGTGAAAAGCAGCACAGCACAACACAACGAAACTCAACCTCTGCGTTTCACCCATACACACATGCAGCAAAAAAAAAAATTTTAATCCTCTGAAACTGGTCAGGTACAGGAATTGGACTAAAAATAAGAGCCAGTGTCCTTCAGGAGGCACAACTAATTCTCAACAAAATATAAAAAAGAAGAATGTCAATATGTAATGAGTTCACTTATATCTATAACATCCAAACAAGCATGAGGGGCTACTATTACAGCTTCTACAGCAATATATTGCGCATGAGGCCCTCGTGAACAAAAATAAACAGTAATACTACAAATGACAGAGTGAAAGGGTGATTTTGATGACAAGTATTCAAACGCTTGAATAGGAGACCCAAAAAGCACAGCAAAATTGTTAAGGTTTACTTTCTGGCACTCTGGTGCACTCGTTAGTGGTGCAGAAGGTTGAGGGTTCGATTCCCAATCGGAGTTCTTTTGTGTGGGATCTGTTTTCTATTTGTGTCTTTTCCTCTGGGTGATAAGGTTTCTTGCTAAATTCCTGCAATGCCCCCTTAGGTGGGAGAGTGTTTCTCCACCCTTTCATTGACTGTCCAGATTGTTTAATCACTTTTCACCTCCTAAGCGCTGGAACAACCTCCAGCATCACCCACAGCCCATCGATAAAGGGTTAAAACAATCTATGGATGGAAGCTTTCCTTTCAAAACAATGCACACCACAATAACATTCTATCAGATCAGAATCGTGATAAAGTATGTATTTACAGACACAAATTTGGTATGGATTGAGAGCACTGCTCATTCGTTTTGTTTGTTTGAATGAGAGAAAATCAACCATGCGTTTGAAATCTTGGACAAAGAGTGAGGAAAGGCACAAGGCAGAGCAGCGGAGATGCCAAAATCTTCTTTTCTCACAAAGAGAATCCATCAGTCCCTAGAAAATAGAGAACAAAAAGACAAAAACAAAGGCTTTTTCCCCTGCAATCCCTCAGCCGCTGCTCCACAACTGACCCCGGTCAGTCAGAGAGGGGAAAATGTGGTAATGTTGGGCGTTGGGCTACGTGAGGTGCTTCTTCACAGCCAACATTCGTACACCTGGAGCTGTGCCATGCCGTGCCCTCTCAGGGGAAGGCATGAAGACTGTGAAACCCCTTCCAGTCGTTCGGAGCCTCAGACAAGGCCATGACGCATCTATAAGTGCACACACGTGCCCAACCGCTCATTCCGTCTCTGAAGGACGACATCTGGGCTCCACATGAGCTGGGAGAATGTGCGTGAGTAACCTCTGTTGGGTCTGGAGAGGTTCTGGATGTCAATGAGGACTGATAAGCATGACAAGACTTGAGACTGCATAATAAGAGTATTTATCTTTTAACATAGTGTCTAAATACTTTCAGGCCTGTGTTTGTTTATGCTTATGAATGCATTCATTTCTGCACTGTAAGTACTAAAATTATTTGCACCAGTGGGATAAAAAAAAAAAGAAAACATTATGATCACTTATCACTTTTCACTCCATAGGCTATCCCACTGAAGAGGATTTCACAAGACTTTGGAAGGTGCCCTCTGGTACCTAGATAAAGCGCATAGCAACAGATCCTAATGTCCTGTAACATGGAAAGAGGGCCTCGATGGGTCTGACTTAGGATTTAGAGGTAAGATCTATGACTCTTCATCATTTTCTTCAAATCATTTGATGTATGTAACAGCTCCCTGTAGGTCTAGTGGTTAGGATTCGGCGCTCTCACCGGGTTCGATTCCCGGTTAGGAAAAAAGATTTGGGCAAGGTATCGTCCCCGTCACTGCTCCCCAGGCGCTTTCAATAGCTGCCCACTGCTGCACGGTGTTTGCATGGGTTAAATATTTGCTGTGACCTCGCAATGACGAGGGTTGTCACTTTCACTTTCATGTATAAAGTGGCTAGACACATTGTAGGACTGAAGTAGGCCACTGACATCAGAGGATTCCAGTGGCATGCAATGATGTACCTGGTCAACAGCGTTAAAGTGATGGTTGGTGCTGGTGTGTGGCTATGCAGATGGCAATGATCACTAGCATTGCATTTCAGTGACTTAGCCCTTCTGCTGTTTCAAACTAGACATGATTGTCTTTAGTTAACTTTCGGAATTTATGAGCCTTGGGCAGCCAGTGTCCTGTTGCCAGTAGATTAGGGTTAGGCCTCTTTCTAATAAAAGAGAAAGTAAAAGCATTGTGAAACGCAGCACAGCACAACACAATGAAATTCAATCTCTGCGTTTCTCCCACACACACACGTGCAGCAGGGGGCAGCTATTGAGAGCGCCGGGGAGCAGTGATGGGGACGGTACCTTGCTCAAGTGTACCTCAGGGCAACCTACTAGTGAGGGAATCAAACCCACATTCTTCTGATCCGGGACCAACTCCCTAACCACTAGGCCACCGCTGCCTAGTGGCCCTGACCTGTGACTAGGCCACCGCTGCCTAGTATCCCTGACCTGCGACTAGGCCACCGCTGCCTAGTAGCCCTGACCTTTGACTAGGCCACCGCTGCCTAGTGGCCCTGACCTGTGACTAGGCCACCGCTGCCTAGTGGCCCTGACCTGTGACAAGGCCACCGCTGCTGAGTGGCCCTGACCTGTGACTAGGCCACCACTGCTGAGTGGCCCTGACCTGTGACTAGGCCACCGCTGCCTAGTGGTTACCATATTTTACACTGATAACCTTGACCTCACAAGCCTTGTGGTTGGGAGTTTGATAAAGTCGTCTGGCCTTAACAATTTGACCCTTGTCAATGTCATTCAGGTCAGCCGCCCGGTTTTGCCACGTCCAACACTTTTACTACACGAACCGATTGGTTGGCTTAGTCTGTGTCCCAGACTTTGACCATAATATCACACTATTATATTAATGCGCATGCATGAAATTCCTCCTGATCTATTCATCCCTGACCTGTGACTTTGCCCTGATCTATTGACTTGTGTTCTATTGGTCTGGACCATAAGCACAAATCAATTAAAATGAACACAGTGACTCGGGTCTGTACTGATTTTCTCAAAGCATTGCAGTAAACCTAGCTTACACTAACATTTTACAGTGGATGTTTTTACAAGGTTACAGTCATATTCCCCTTGATTCATGGCTTCATAAACGTGTAGACTACGCTCAGAAAATCCTTGCGGAGCAGCCAGAGCGATCAGCTGCAGACAGTTTAGGATCTGAATTATTAACAGAGCGATGACTGCTTTACCGAATAAAGGATCACGGGAGGAGGATAAAGCTGGACACACATGACTGCACTGTGTGAAGCAGTGAGTCCATCAATCACTGCATCCTGTCAGACAGCAGGATCCACGATGATGGCCATATGTCGCGTTTGTGAATAAAAAAAATAATAATCAATTCTCCATCCAGACTGTTCCTGAGCCTGAAGTGCTGATGTATTTACGGCCAGTTTGGGGCCTTGCAGCATTTTGAAGTTTTCCAAGAACACTGCTCACAGAAAAATGTCTGTTGCAGAGGGAAACCATCACAGAGAGAGAGAGAGAGAGAGAGAGAGAGAGAGAGGGAGAGAGAGAGAGAGAGAGAGAGAGAACATGAGATAGGGAGAACATGAGAGAGAGAGAGTACATGAGAGAGGGAGAACATGAGAGAGGGAGAACATGAGAGAGGGAGAACATGAGAGAGAACATGATAGAGAAAATGAAAGAAAGAGCATGAGAGAGAGAAAATGTGAGAGAAAAAGAAAAACAGAAAAAGAGAAGAAGAGAGAGAGAATGAGAGAGAGTTCATTATGTGGAGCAGCTGTTGCTCCCAAAGGTGCTGTGAACTTCTCTGGTTTCTCCAACATCCATCTGATTCAGTAACACAGAACGACACTGCAGCTCAGCATCTAGTGCCATAATCAGTGTGTGTGTGTGTGTGTGTGTGTGTGCGCGTGCATGTGTGTGTGTGTGTGTGTTGAGGTGTCACCTTTCAAACTGTCCATCAGCCTGTTTTGTGTAGAAATCCTCACACTTGCATCATTTTTGTCAAAGATGTGTCTTTAGCTGCTTCCAGCACTCCAGCTCTGTCTGCACAGCTGTTTCTCATCACCATGGTGCCTGTTTACAGAGGTGTCACACCCAAGCTCATGTCCATTGCTCTTTTGTCTCTTGCTTTTATAGAGCAGTTTAACCTTTATATACAGTCAATGAAAGTATATATCTTATATAAACCATATATATATCACATTTAGAGTCAAAGGTTCAAACTCCTCCATGATTGTACCTTCTTGCCCTCATTCATACAGCAGTGGACTCCTCTAACAAAGGAGGTCCTCGCCAGAAACTGGAGCTTTCCATTGCTTTTGTCAGTATGTTGCTCGTTGACTCCCTATCTTCTGAAGATCCTGATGGTAACACTTTAAAAGCACTTTTGCAGCCATGGTTTGTATGTTTTTTTTATGTTTTATATTTATTTCCTCAGCAGTCTTTGCACATCCGGCATCTTAACACCATGATCCTTATCTCTGTGGGCTTTTTCAGATCATAGATGTCATGAATCATCCCTCTTTCACATTGCATGACTTGAAATTTAAAACAAAAATGCACTACAAGCTTCATTTTCTTTCTCATAACCACATCACACCTTTTGGCTCCAACCTTACCTCCCAGTCTCTCAGAGGTTTTAAGCGAGGCCATAAAATTTGCACTGCAGGGCTTGTGGATTGAAAGAGGCACTGGCTAGGTAGCTGCGCTTCCCTGAGGTCCATTCCTGAAGGTACGAGGGGTTTCACAAGTGAGTGTGATATTAAGGAAAGCTGAAATTATTTTCAGAGTAGAGGCCATGTCTCAAGGGGACTCAAGGCAATGTTCAGAAACATAGCATGGCAGGAGCACTGTGGCTGAACGGACAGCAGGTATATTTGCCAATTTATTGCACCACTTCCATTCAATTTGACTCTATTTACTCATTTTGGTACAGTTGTGCTACATTGTAACCTTCAAAGACCTTATTAATCATTTGTGTTCTACAGTTTTCTTCTACCTCCATAATCTCTATCCTGCACCACAATGTAGAAATATTCTTTCATGCGTTTATTATACCACAATTAGATGATTGCAATGCTATGTTTATTGGTGCCCCAGCAAAGTTAATTGCTTGACTCCAGTACAGCCAACATTTACCAGCTAGAGCTCTCAGCCTCACTAAATGCTCAGCAAACATCACTCCTATCCTCCATAACCTTCTCTGACTCCTTGTTCATGCAGTTAAACCTCCTTCTGTTTACATTTAAAGCTCCTCATTATATTTTAGAGTTACTCCAGCCCAGTTCTCCCATTTACAGTCTTCTTCTTCCAGTCCGTCAGTCCCCAAAGTCAAACTGACCACCATCTAAAGGTTGTGGCCTCCAAGCTGTGGAACACTCTTTGTGAAGTTACTTCTCTTTCCACTTTAAAAACTCTACTGAGGTCTCATTCTTTCTCTTCTCTCTGCTACTCCTGCTCTTTGTTTTGTGGCACTGTAAAGCGTGCTTGGGTTTGTGAAAGGCACTGTATAAACTGTTTGTTGTAGTACCTGTTTACATCTCAGCATGCAGCTCTTCATGAATGTCAAAGCCAAGAAAAGCCAGTCCTGCACTGCCTTGTTCACTGCTGTGACGAGGGATTTGAGGTCTAAGGGCACAACTTGAGGTCATGATGAGTGGTATAATGACAGATCACATTCAGTAGCTTCTTATTCAGAGTTGAGATCAACATTAGGAAAACCAGAAAAGGTAAAAGAGTGTGCCTTCCAACTCTGCATGCAAGCGTGTGTGTGTGTGTGTCTTTTTACGAGCTGAACTTAGTCATGCTTGGCACCGATTCCTCAGAATGCTTGAAATCTGATCCTCCTGCTGTTCCAAGTTTGCCTCTTAATAGCACAAAACTGCAGCTTTCCTCCAGGAAAAGTGCTCTGCGCTACACAGACCCTGCACAGTGCACATCTATCCATGCTAATTATGGCTAGCTGGGGACAAACAAAACACTTTTTTTATCCTCAGACTGCTGAAACTGCAGCAAAGGCGGCTGCCAATGAGCTACATTAGTGTCATACTTTAAAGAGCACAAAATATTTCAATCCATCTGTACCTTTAATTTATATCAGTAAATGGAACAATCAGATTTAGTGTTCATACTGATCCGGAATCAGTATCAAATTGATATCAGCAGAATTTATATATTATGTGCTTGTTATATAACTTTCAGAATAGAATAGAATAGAGTAATCTTTTATTATCCCACAAATGGGAAATTTGGGTGTTACAGGGCTCTTTATCAAGGAGACAGAAAGAATATAGAAAGATATATGTAAAGAAAAAAAAGAATGAGGCACATCCATATACAAGAGCTATAAATGATCTATCTATATACAATTTATTTACAATCATGGCTAAAGTACCAGCCTCTTAATTTCTGGAAAACACGACACAAAAGTGCATAAAATGGACACATTTGCATGGAGAAATGTATAATGATGACCTGGTTGGAGGAATTCTGTTTGTTTTAAATCAGTTATGTTTAACTCAAATCAATGGCCAAATGGAAGACATGGCGCAGAATGGAGTATGGAAATAACACAGGGGCATTGTGATGCTCTGGACGATGATCTGCAGGGAAACCTTGGGGCTTGCATACCTGCAGATGCTACTTTGACACAAAGCACAAACCCAAACATTGTTAGACCAAGGACATCCCTTCACGGCCCCCGTATTCCTAACAGCATTGGGGATAATGTGCCCTGCAACACTGCAAATACTGTTCAGGTTGAGGAACGTGACAACTGGCCTCCAGATTCCCCAAATCTAAATCCACATCAGCAGGATGAGCTGCACAAACTATCCCCATCCATGAAGGCCCCACCTCCTGTAAACCTACAGGATATCCTGCTGGTGCACAAAGCACACCTTCAGATGTTTCTTGGAGATCATGCTTTGACTGTTTTGTGGCACTTGTGGTCTTAAGGTTTTTGTTGATTGGTCTACACGTATGTGAACATATCTGTCACTTCTGTCAGCAACCAGACAAATGAGTGCTTGAAGGCTTTTAAAAGCTTGTCTGGTGATTCTCAACACTCATACATCTCATGAGAAACATACAGTGGAAGAGAAGAGAAGAGGGGAGACAAAAAGGTCAAAATCAAGTGTAAGCAAATCCCGAAGCTTTAACACAAGAAAGAAGTTAAGTCTTAAGTGGTTAAATATCATCACTGCTTGACCTCTGTTAAGAGTACTATTCTCTTTCTCACATACGCTCCTGACATGCTCATGCTGTCTGTCAGGGACTGTCACTGATCTCATGAAGAATGTGCATGGGCACGGCTGATTTTCTGAGAATAAGTTGTGAAAAAGGCTGCTAAGCCCTCTAATCTTAGCCATTCACAACTATAAGCAAGTTAATTCATGCCACATTCAAACAGTTTCAGGCCCAAAGAGAGAGGAGAGCGGCTTCGGTAAACATCTCTGATTCTTACTCGTAAGATATAAATCGTTTCTCCGAATGAAAAGGGAGCGAATAAATCAACATTCTATTGTGAATTCCCAATTTAGGTGGTTCATGAAAACTTGAACCATGCCATCAGCAGACTGACCGTTAGGGGCTCCGCTATTTTATATAAGATTCCTGATGCTCAGTTGCACAGGCTCAGCCAGCAGTGAAATCTTACCTAAAGCACTCTGTGGACGATATAAAAAAGGACTTTTAATGTAGTGAAGAATTAATGGGAATAGTTGATCTAGCCGGGGCCTAGTGGTTAGGTCGTTGGCCGCGTGATCGGAGGATCGGGGGTTCGAACCCCTTCCCGATATCTTGCCCTGAGGTACCCTTGAGCAAGGTGCCGTCCCTGTCACGCTCCTCCCTGTGACGGGCTGGTGACCTGTCCAGGGTGTGTCCCTGTCCTTAGCCCTATGTGAGCTGGGATGGACTCCCCTGTGACCCTGCTTGAGACAAGTAGCAGAAAATGAATGAATGAGTTAATCTAGCCAAGACAGAAAAACAAGTTCTATAAAGGTATGTGAAACTTTTTGAGTATGTACCATGTTTATGGTTTCTGAGCATATTGTTAACTTATTTGCAGGGTGTTGATCGAGAAGATCTGAAACGATGTGCATAGATTATTGGAAGTCTGAAGTCTGAAGCATGAAAGCCTTCCAGGTCAGCTGTGTTTAATAATCAATACTGAAGAAAAGTCATTGCACTGGCCAGATTCTACACAGCGAAAGGCAGACATTCAGGTAGAGACGAAGACAGAGACAGAGACAGAGACAGAGAAAGACAGCGAGAGAGAGAGAGAGAGAGAGAGAGAGAGAGAGAGAGAGAGAAAGACAGCGAGAGAGAGAGAGAGAGAGAGAGAGAGAGAGAGAGAGAGAGAGAGAGAGAGAGAGTGTAGTTAAAGACCCACTCAGAATATCAGTGCTAACATTGATCGGGTTACTGAGTTTGACTTATGCTTCAGCAGCTGCACCCAACCAGCTACAGTCTACAAACAAAGAAAACACACACCACACACACACACACACACACACACACACACACACTGCTTTGCAGCCAGTGTGTGTCATATCTACTCCCCTGTAACTAATAACAGTACCTGACATGGTGTGGTGCCTGGCTCTTCATACCAGGATGATTCATACTCGAAAGTAAACTCATCCTGGACACACACACACACACACACACACACACACACACACATATACTAGTTTCTGTGAAATGAATCCACACTGAATTGCATACCCGGACTTCAAAGAAGCACCGGCAGAGTTATTTACCACGAGCGCAGTTTGATCTGGCACCTAAAATGGCCTGTGGTCCAGCCCAACACCTCACATCCTGTTTACAGAGGCCTGTAACATAAAGGCAATGCAGCTACTGGAACTGGAAGGGGAATTCTGATATTTCATGATCTTTCAGAATTAGTTCAGAGTCAGAATTGTTCACTGTTGTGGTGAACAGATTCAGACAGCTGAAGCTCTTTCACAAAATAATTCCGTTAAATGGTGGTGAAGATGCTGCCTGGTGCCTGAGATGTCATTTTACCAAAGGTTGGTGAAGATTTTGGACTATATCAAACCTGTCCATGGTGGAGGGGAAACATAGTGAAGGAAAGAAAACTGAATTTGGTTCAGATTCACTATTTTATCACTATGGTCCCATATAAACACTAAGACTCAGAAGAAACTGTGCAGCTTGATTTCGGGTTTGAAGAGAGATTAAAATGACTGGATTTGTGTTGCAGACGTCTCGTTGCATTCACAACCACCATAAAGAAATCACAGTCGGAAAGTTTCTCCATAATGAACCATTTCACACCAATTTAGTGAATTAATTAAGTAAACCTTTAAAAAATCTTCAATTTGTTGTTTTTTTATGTGAAAATAATCCCTTTTTAATTTAAATATGGCATTGTTTGGCCATGTTTAGTCCAGAACAGCTTTTTTTGTAAATGTAAAATGTAATTGCACAGGCTGCATTTGCTCCTTTTATTTACACTGAATACAGCAAAATAGACGTTTAAATGTGCAGAAGATGATGTGTACCACTGTACTTCAGTGCCATTGAATTTGATTGGAGGTTGGAGGATGGTCCCCAAGTCTGGCCCAGTCAGTGTGCCTGTTAGGCCTCGAGTTTGTGTTCTTCTTACAGGTTACAGGTTTAATATTTGAATGTTATATATACAGTACTGTGCAAAAGTTTTAGGCAGGTGTGGAAAAAATGCTGTAAACAAAGAATGCTTTCAGAAATATAAATAATGATTGTTGTATTTTTTACACACCTGCCTAAAACTTTTGCACAGTACTGTACATACATAACATCCATTTTCTACCACTTGTCCCAAACAGGGTCGCGGGGGGGTGCTGGAGTCCAACCCAGCGCACACAGGGCGAGGAGGGGGGACGCACCCTGGACAGGTCGCCAGCCCATCGCAGGGAGGAGCGGGACGGGGATGGCACCTTGCTCAAGGGTACCTCAGGGCAACCCACTGGGAAGGGGTTCGAACCCCGATCCTCCGACCAACACTCTACCCACTAGGCCACCGCTGCCCCTACATACATAACATATATATATATATATATATATATATATATATATATATATATATATATAACATACATAACATCAATGAGCATATAAATCATATATAGCACATAGAGTTAAAGAGCTTAAATGTTATATATGCTACATTCAGCCAGTAGTTCCGATTGTAGCTCCTCTTGTTCTGCTCAATGCGCTGAAAAAGCACCTTTTAGAGTCTATATTTCAACGATAGGGCTCCCGTTAAAGCAAAATACAACAAACAAGCAGCTGGGCTTCAGGCTGCACAGCCCTGGGTGGGTCAAAGGGTCAGACTTAGAATCTGTGTTAACACTGTCAAAAATAACACAGTGCTGTTAATAATTTATCATGTTAACGTGTTAACTCTGAAGGCCCCTTGAAAGCTCACATATCACCTTTCTTTGGTCCCACGCTAATCTGCCTTGCCTCTCAGTACCAATGGACTTTAATCTCTCAATCTGACTGCAAGAGCTTATCCTGGCCAGCGTCCTGAAGAAAGGCACTCTGGATCTCATTTTGTCTGATTTCCAACACTGAAAGTGTTCTTGCACAATCACTGAGTAAGCATGAAGCGTGCGAGCCATAAAGTACATTAGGCAGAGCGAGTGAGAGAGCGAGAAAAAGACAACAGTGAGAAGTCTGACCCCTGTTGACTGAGCGTCTTAGCAAGCAGTTCATCTCTCACCAAGTTTCAGCCTCCAGCACACAACACACATTCCAACCCCTGTCCCAGAGGCAACTGCAACACTTAGCTCTGCTATTACTGCTATTACACCACACTGACCCCAAGGGTCCACTTACTCTCACATCCCTCCCAGGCTCCGGTTACCTGCTACCCCATAGAGGGCCACACTGCACTGGGGCTATTGTTGTCCAAGCTTCCTAATCACTACCGATGTCCATCAGGCATGATATGGTTTCTGTGGATCAATTGTACAAGCTTGATTGTTGATTGACGTACCCATGCTCCACCAACAGCTGTTTACATATATATATATGATATCTAGCCAATGAGCACATATCAATTTTACAACGATTTTATGTATAACACATACTGACCGTTTATGATTCCGTGTCAGGTACTCTTATTACCTGCAATAAAGAGACATAGCTAGTACAGTATAGTTCATTAAAGTGTTTTGGAACATTAGTTTATCACGGAGGCATGGGGGGTGGGTTCGACCCCTGACATATCCATAACTTCCAGGCCTGCTAGAGCAGCTCCCTCAGCGGCAAGCAGACAGACAGCACCAGGCCCTGACCCCTGACCCCTGGGCAGATTTACTGGGGACCATGTAGGGAGGGCACGTGTCTGTGTGTTGTTTATGTGGAAAGAGCAGCGAAAGGGAGGCTGTGAGTAAAGCTGTGAAGTGCTGCATTATGGTTCTGTGAGTAGATCATTCAGCTGAGGTTCTCATTCCACAGCAGGGCCACTGCAGGAAGCCTGATCCTTCCACACCATCTGAGGCCCACAGGTTAGCTGTCTAGCCAGCCTCCCAATATAACAGAAGATGACACTCATTAATTCAGCACAGATGATGAAGAAGGTATGCGTGAGCCTATTCCCTAAAGCACCATTGCTTTCATACTCAATTCACCCCTCAAACATGTGAGACAAGTAGCAGAAAATGAGAAAAAAGCATGTGATTCACTTAACACTGGAAAAATGTACCTGTGCTTGTTTGCGTATTAGACAAGTGAACACTAGTGAACTAGGAAGGCAAAGACTAACAGCAATGCTACAATAATAATACAGCTCTAGTGATATAGTAAACACTAGTGAAATAGTAGTAAAGTGACCACAAGAGACATAGTAAACACTACTCATAGAGCAAAGTGAACACTAGTGATATGGTAAAATATCACTATCACAAAATATCACAGTAAAATGAACACGTGACATAGTAACATGAGCACTAGTGATATAGCAAACACTAGTCATATAGTACAGTGAACACTAGTTGTATTACTAGTTAGTGAATACTAGTTGTAGTAAAGTGAGCACTAGTGACATAGTAACATGAGCACTAGTGATATAGTAAACACCAGTGATATAGTAACATCAGCACTGGTGATATAGCAAACACTAATGATATAGTAAAGTGAGCACTAGTGATATAGTAAACACCAGTGATATAGTAAAGTGAACACTGGTGATATACTAAAGTGAACACTAGTGATATAGCAAAGTAAACACTGGTGATACAGTAAAATGAGCACTAGTTATATAGTAAAGTGAACACTGGTGATATAGTAGTAAAGTGAACACTAGTGATATAGTAAAGTGAACACTAGTGATATAGTAGTAAAGTGAACACTAGGCATATAGAAAGGCAAACACCAGTGATAAAGCAAAGATAAAAAGTGATTTAGCGAAGACAAAATTTGCATTGCAGCAAGAGGAAACTAGCGATATAGCAAAAATAGTCCTGGTGTAGGAAAATAAAAACTAGTGTTTTAGGTTTGGAAGTGAACACTACTGTTTGGTACTCATAAAGAATTAGATCACACTATGTTGCTTGAATTAAAACATTATTAGGCTAGTCCGAGTGTATGTTAGCGAGCTGGTGCTTCGGGCAGAAGTCTTGCTCTAACTCTAATCTGGGCTGGCCATATGGTGGAGAAGCATAAAATCTAACTTCGCACGATGCTTCCAGAAGTCATCCAGTTCTACAAACATTGAAACTTTTCCAAAGATCCTGTTCGCTCAGTCCCTATCCCCTCACAACACAGAGCCAACAGCATCCTTAAATGAACCACAGTGATGAAAAGCTTCCATTGTGTCAGCACTTCATCAGCCAAATCAATCCCTCCCCTGAAGTGCATATTAAGCTTTTTTTTCCTGAAGACTGTATAATTTTCAGGAAAATGTTATCCCTGATGGTGCGGTACAGTTCAGAACTCGTCAGTACAACTTGTGTCCAGGAAACGCAGACACAAAAGTGAATCTGGTATAAAAAGGGTGAAAAGTCCTTAAAGTTGAGCTGAACTTTTTCAAGGCAGTGTAGGAGTGAGAGGTGGGTTATCTTGCTGTCGTAAACTGGGATGAGAGTACAGGGTGTTTTTCATTATGTGGCAACCTTGCTGACACTAATAGTCTCTGGGGTGAGAAAGAAGAGGTAACGTTCAGTCTCAGAGGCTCAAAGGCATGTCTCTACTGACAGAGAGAGGAGAGGTTTAAAAAAGAAACGACAAATGAAACCAGCCAGCCAAATGCTTTTTAGTCAGTTAAAAGGAAAAAGTATTTATGGGCTGCTGTGTTTTCTTAATGTGATGTTTCACAGAAGACTCGTGGCGAGAGAGACAGAGAGCGAGAGAGAGAGTGAGCAAGAGGGAGAGAGGAGACACTAATGTGTCTGGATGACGTTCTCTTCCAGCATTGCAAAATATTAGATTAATACGTGCACATTCAGCTCCACATCTTCCAAGCTTTTGTTTTTATGTGGAAATGGAATTAATTGCGATACGGAGAGTCAGTATCATATACAGAGCACTGTGCACAAGTTTTAAAAGCCCCTTATTTCCCCTTATGGCCCTGAAGAACAACGTTTTTGTTTCTCATTTTCAGTACAGTCTCTGTTCCTGAGCAGTTTGATAGTTTTTGTTGGTTAATCCACTCAGTGATCTACGTCTGAACCTTCAAGCAGAACAAAGCATCTAACTAAAGACATGAAGCAGTGAAGAAACAGGTGCAGGTGATTCCAGATGATCAGGAGATCCGTTTACTGCTGATGCTGAACGCTGAGTGGTTGGAACCCCTCAATCTAGAACCTTGTATCTTTAGACACTTCAAAGCCTGTAACACTAAAACATTTGTTCCTGTTTCTTTCCTTTCACCTCCTCAATATGCCAAAGATCAGACCGTTTCACAGGCATGAAATAGTATTTTTGCACCAACAAGGGGATTCTCTTACAAAATATAAAGAAATAAGGTGTTTTTTTGCACAGGACTGTATAGATATTGCGTTTATATTCATGAGTTGACCTTCCAACAGTGTTCTTGTGCTGTTTCAGGCTAGAGTGAATAAAACAGACCTTTGAAATCAAGAGTAACAGGCAATCAATACAATGTTATATTAAGCATGATATACCTTCCGGAAATCTTAGTAACATTATAGCTAGGCTACACTACAGCTAAGGGTTAAAATTCCCCAAATTTTTCTATATGGCTAAATTATTAAACCATGGAGAAGTGGATGGTTTTGAAATGCTCCTTTGTAGAGCAACAATTTCTGTCCTGTGGAGGTGAATGGAATTAGACATCTCCAACACAAATCCAGACATTTTATTTCCTCTCCAAACCCACCAGTGAGGCTGCATAGATCTCTGAGTGTTTATAGGGGATGGTGAAAAGTGAAAGTGACAACCCTTGTCATTGCGAGGTCATGGCACAGCACACATGAACCACAACGAAATTGGACCTCTGCATTTAACCCATACACACACGTGCAGCAGTGGGCAGCTATTGAAAGCGCCCGGGGAGCAGTGATGGGGACAGTACCTTGCTCAAGGGTACCTCAGGGCAACCCACTAGGGTGGGAATCGAACTCACAATCTTCCGATGCGGGGCCAACTCCCTAACCACTAGGCCACCGCTGCCCCTGAAGATAGTGGATCAGAGCTTCCCTGCACCATGAACTGGTTTGGTTTTAATCCAATATTTTCTCCAAACTCTGGTAATTCATGCCTGTAAGGGAGATTCAGACGTCTGGTTCTATTCACCACTCATGCCAATAAGGTTGGTTTATAATTTTTTCTACCGTGAACCATTTTGTACCAAACTCGCTAAGAATGACTGCAAATCTTAATGGCATAACTGCACAGAATCGTTTATAATCTCTGGCATTCTCCTTAAAGAATAATCTTCACGTCAGATTTGGAGAGCTGCTACACTTTCTTTCCTTTTTGTATCAACAGCAATGGCAGTCCCTTTTATTCGTTTAAAAATATACAGCCGACATGACTTTACAACTTTAACATAAAAAAATAAACGAAAAAAGAAACTGGGTGAATCTTCAGTGAGAGATTTCGAGTGGGAATCTCAAGTGGGATCTCAGCTAGCAGATGGTTCTTGACAAGTCCCAATTCCCCAACTTGCTCTTGGAGACCAACCTGCAAAGGTCAGTTCCAGCTCTGATATTGAACACCTGTCTCTAATACTCAGATGGTCCAGGATACCTTGATTAGGTGGGTAGAATAAGTTTGATCGGGGTTGAAACTAAATTCTGAAGGTATAAGTTCAGTTACTCCTGGGTCAGTGGAAGGTCTTGAGTGAGCAGATCCTAGATCAGCATTCCAGCACGACATCTACCGCGAAGCCTACATTTAGCTCACTCTACCCTGTCTTTCTTTCTTGCCAACCTTCACCCATATGCCCAGGCACAAACAGCAGTGATATTTTCATAACCCAGCGTTAGCGTGAGGTAAGCTGCTATAAGCAAGAGCCGACGCGACCTAATAGTACTTAGAAGAACCCACCCTCAACAGCTGCAGCCGACGTGACGTCTTCCCTGGATCCCAGTCTCACAACTGCAGGACAGGGCCCAAAATAGTGCCAATACCCCGCTGGTTACGCCACTAATTCGGGTGTGTACATGGTCAAGAGCACCCACTGGCGCATGACTCGGGCATTGGCTTTAAAACAGAGCTTAACCTCTTAGTTAGACTGTAAACCTTGTCTTTCATCTCACACTGTTAAGTAATCAGTAGAGATGTAATAAAATTATGATATTATATGATAGTAAAAAATTTTTTCCATGTTTATGGATAACAGTGTGACGTCCAGTGTCAGAAAACATAAAAGCAAGTCTATCTGAGATTATTCAACATGGCTTGAAGCAAGTCTCAGCATGATTGAAGTTAATAGCCTACCATCCATCTAATCATCTATTATCCACATACGTAGAGACGTGGCTTCTGGACACTTTTGGATGAATGGTAGACTCAGATCTATCTCTTAGTCAGGCTTGACTTGACTCAATGACTTGACAGAGCAGTGCGTTTCTTTTTTTTACATAGATTTGATTGGTAATCATAGAATTCAACTGCGTAACTTGTCTGAGTATTAGGTAATGAGCTGTAATAATGCAAATAAAGATTAATACAGTGGAACCTCTGGTCAGCAATCATGCCCCATATTTAAAACAACCTCTCTGTCCATTCTCTGAGCTGACCAGGGTGGCGGTGATGCTGGACTCTATCCCAGCACTCAGGTGGAAAAACGACAGACCGTCAGTTCTTCAGAGAGCAGACAAACATATTAAAACAGTAACATTTAGAGGCAATTAGCACCTGAATGTATTTGGATTGCAAGAGAAAGTTGGAGCGCCGGAGGAAACTCAGGGAATCAAACCCAGTGCCTACTTGCTATGAAATGACAGCACCATCAGCTGACACATGCACTTTTTCTTTATTAATAATGTAGCTGTAGTTGGAAGTAGTTGAAAGTAGTTGGATTTTCATCCTCTTTGGGACATCACCCCCTGCCACACACACACACACACTCATAATAGACCTCTTTGCTCCAACACCTGAGCTGATCTTAACACTATGATGTTTTTTTAGGCAACTCTTAGAATTTGAGTTATGCTTTGAATGTTATTCACAACCATAAAGCCAGCAAGAGAAAATGGGCCAATCTGTCAGCACTGCAATGGAGTGATGTTTTCGCATTCGTTTGCATTCTTTGAAGACCAAACTGCCTAGAGCTTCTTTGGAAAAAGCAGGAATCTGTCCAGAGGTAAATAATGACAATGAAAGCCTCTCGGCATTAATACCCACTGTTCACTTAAAAGCTCTTATTTAAGCTTCAGCTATTTTAACTGTAGATGCCACTTGATTGCTAGCATCTCTTTAAACTGATCCTGAGCCTGATACATACACTATGCATAACTCTACATGCCATACTTGTTGCGTTATAAATAACCCATGTGTATCTAATCAGAGGGGGGGACTCCTCTACAGAGTCCCCCTTACTGAGCATGCTCAGTAAGGCCACTCAAAAGAGTTTAAGACGCACACTTGCCAAACACTTTTGGCCATTCTACTATTAGTTACATGGTAATAAATATGTTACATTATTATTATATAATGATAAATGGAAATAGGCATTAAAGTGGCAGATATTTCATGATTGACTCAATTTCTGGATTCTATAATAAAAGGGAAACACTGGCAGGGCCCAGCTATAATCAAAACCAACAAAACATAGAAAGAGTTTGGTCTCTTAACAGGTAAGAAGCCTCTGAAATTGACCCTTATTATCTGCAACTGGGATTCCAAGTTAACTTAAGTGGCCTCACTCTCTCTGGGTGGGCAGAATGGCCCTCTTACTGGCCCTTTCACTCAACTCTATGCTAAACAAGCTGTGTATCTCTCACCTGACCTAAGAGAACTAGTAATAGGGTACTGCTCCCAGCTTGTTGAGTTTTTTACATTTACATTTTACCGAAATTCGATTTAATCCACAGGGGCCTAATTACAGGGACAGTCTCCCTGGAGCAACTTGAGGTTTAGGGTTCTGCTTAGGAACCCTCACTGGTGTTGATGGAGGTAAGATTTGAACCTACAACCTCTTGGTCCATAGGCAAGGATCCTAACACTATCCTACTACTTTGCTATAGTTACTTAGCAGCTATCAGGAAGAAACCCCAAAAGGCAAGACAAACAGTAATACTGAATGCAGGAGATGAGATGAGATGAGATGAGATGAGATGAGATGAGATAAGATGAGAAGGTAGAGTGGGGTTTTAATACTTTTCTGGTTTTATAAAAGCAAAATTAGTTCCCCAAAAAAAAATCAAGCAAATAAGAGCTCAGAGTTCCTCAGCAGTGCAAAGGGAGAACAGGTGGAGATGCCAGCCCATGTCCAGTCTGCCCAGCAGGGAAGCTGCTAACACATTTACTGCTCCCCTGGGCCACATTAGGCCTGCCCGAGCGAGGGGCAAGAAAGTTCGTGGTGACAGGTCACCTTGGCAGAGACGGGGGCAATGTGCCAGGGTCCATACTGAGGATGTGTGGACAGATACGGGGCGGTAATGGAGCCTGCCTGAAGCTCCGGGCAGCAGCAGGAACACACACTGCTGCTGTTGCTGTGCACAGTAGACTGATCCGGGCTAAAGAAGGACTGCAGAAGGTCAGATCAGATTTCAAGCTTTATGAAGTTTGGACAGTGTTTTGAAGTATTTTTATAAGCTGGTTATGAAGCTTTTATAACCTGGGATAAGTACAGGTGATCAAAAAAGGTTTTGTTTTTTTTTTGTTCACCAAGGTACAAACCATGTACCCTCAAAGGTATAATAATCATCTTAAGTTTAACTTGCTTTCAAAGAGGATTTCAAAATATTTAACCCTCGTTTTCTCAGGGTCATATTTTTACCTTTCATAACTGAACTATTCTAAAAAGAAAAATATGAAACTGTCTATTGAAGTGCAATTTTAAAATATTTTTTTTCTCTAGAAAATTACAATTTTGTTCCTTTACTAAAAAATAAATAAAAATCTAGAGAAGATGTCCTACTGCATCAAAATACATTTGGCCTCACTTTATATTGTCTCCAGTGACTGTGTAGTAAAATCGATCGTAATCCTTCTGCTACAGTGTAGTTACAATGTTACTAAATCATTAAGAACACAATAAAAAGGGGACCATTTATTTTATTCCATAGCAATTTCCTGTTCTATTTACCATGGCAATACAGTTAAAGAAAGAAAAAGGAAAAATGAAAAAAGTTAAATCCGTTGAACGAATATCTGAGCTGCTTATCCTAACTAGGATGGGGAGGGACCTAACTCAGTCCTCATATGGTGGGCAGGTGGATAAACTCCCAGGACAGTTTGCTGGTCTATCACAGGCCAAATATATCTAGACATAGAAGTCAAATCTTAAAATATCCCTCCTTTTGTCCTTACAAACATGATGAACGTAGTCTGGAGTGAAAGTACAGAAACTTTTTGCAGAATTTCCTGCTTTGAGTAAGGATTGGTCTAAAATTACAGCCCCTATGAATTTATGGGTTATTGAGGTGAGTGCTGTTGAATCTATTAAGCCAGCATGGAGGCATTTCATCTCTTGCAAATGTTTAATTAAAAAGTTCACATTCGTCCGGTCCGTCTGTTCACTGAACCCTGATCTGCTGTCTGTTCCACTCTCAAAAGTTTCCAATCAAAGGTTATGTGATCGCACTAAAGATCAAAAGAGTGGAATAATAATCCAGTGATCTTTGCTGCTTCATGTTCAAGATAAAAGTCTCTCATCGAGTCGGCATTATATAAGAAATCTACCTCTCTTCACACACAGGAAAATCACTCCGCAACCCGAGGCGACAAGACAGACCCTTTGATCCCTTTGTTCTGAGGCAAAACTGAACACTAAACCTACCCTAAGTTCTCATCATGAACTTGTAAACCAGCAAAGAATGACAGGGAACATGTCTTTACAGCAGCTAGGAGATCATACATGATGGGAAAAGTGTAAAATAAAATAACTAAATGTTATTGATATCAAAACACCTTGAAAACTCTCAATTTAACAATGATAATGGGAGATGGGTTTCAGATATTCTTCACCTACATTTTGAGGGTCATTTCTAGTTCTTCCAGGTACAAATATGAACTTTAAGGTCCATTTTTGTACCTATAATGAGCCTCTATGGGATATTTGCTACTTTCAGAATTTTTTTTTGGGGGGGGGGGGTCAAATTTCTCCCCTATTTCATCTCCCCCATTTCATCACATCACATGAAGCTACCAAAACTAGGTGAAGAACAACACATACTCCTATAGACATGATGCATCTCCATAAACTGGCCCTTACACAGCAGCATTGGACATAATTGTAAAAGAACTGGTGATTCTAAATCAGCTGACACCCTTGCATCTCACTGTCCCTCCTAAGGATCATCTACAGAGACCACGGGTTTGTCTAGGATGCTCAGGCATGGATAGTTAATTAGCTTCACAATCTCCCAGTGATGGTCAATGCCTAGGTTGCGTCATTTAGGAGATTTTTAAAATGATGTGAGAAAGAGAGATTGGAGATCAGACCAGGTTTATTGCAGAACAAATGAACAACTAGAAATGTAATATAGTAGGTCCTTCTGCCCTCATTATCAATGGCTAAGTGTGCCTTAAACCGTGTGGGAAACCATCCCTACACATGCTCCAAGTGAACCCAATTGTACTTGGAAAAAAATCCACAGCTGTTCCTGCTTTAAGAAGCACTGAGGAACAAAGAACACAAACAAAATAAACGAGACTTCACCATTTAATTAAGAACATTTCAGACAAAAATATTCATGTCAAACCTAATGTGAGTTTACAGGCTCTTCACAATTTTCATAACATGAAATCATGTCCATATTCAAGCTTGTGGCAGATGTGGCATATATTGTTTGTAGATGGCTTCAAAGAAGGAATGATGAAAATGATGGTGAGGAGGAGGAGGAGGAGGAGGAGGAGGAGGATTATGATGATGACAAAGACCAAAGTGGCTGCTTTAAAACCTTTAGGGCTCTAAATGCGCTTTCTTTTAAACCTGTCCACCAAAATGGTGAATTAAGGGTTGTGCTTGGAAAGGTGAAGGGGACAGAAAGAGAGAGCGCGAGAGAAAGGGATGGAAGGAGGGAGAAAGAGATAAAGAAACAAAAAGAAATGCAGGAACCTGAAATGAGAGAAATGAGAGAAAGAGAAAAGTAGATTAAAAGAGGAGGATGACGCTTTGAAGGGGAGATACATGGACTGAGAGAACTAAAAAGTCACAGGAAAGTGGAAACAGATAGAGGCAAAGACAGACAGAGAGAGAGAGAGAGAGAGAGAGAGAGAGAGAGAGAGAGAGAGCGAGAGAGAGAGAGAGAGAGGAGAGAGAGAGAGAACTTTCTGTCTGCATTTTGCATCGTTAAGCACAAAAAACATAAAGGAGAAAATTGTCTATAATTTCTGTAAATTTTCACTTCTTTAAACAGACAGACATCCACTTCAGAGGGATAGAAACATAATTTCTAAGACATCCAAAGAGCTACTGTGTCAAATGTGCAGCACTCACACTGAAGATGATGAATTTACTGTTATTTCATCATTCACCAGCCAAGAGGCATTTTCGCACCGTCATCTGCAGACATTCTGCTAACAAACGAGAGAAGAGAGAGGAGACAGTCTGGAAGGAGCTGAGACAGATAGTGGGACATTTTGTTGGGTAAGTAAAAGAGAGGAGCCAAGCCTCCAATCAAGTCAATCCGTTAATTGGCATTGTGCTAAACAGAACTGTTTTTTAGGTTATTACTGAATTCAGTTATTACTGAACCTTGTAAAGTGTATTTAATCGGTTTTGTTCATGAAAACAGTCCAAAGCTGTCGCTCAAAGTTCCCTCTGAGAATTTTAGCTTAGCTTCGGAGAAGCAGACACGATGCAAATTTTTAACGTTTAGATGTGCAATAGTGGACCCAAGCTCCAATTCCTCCTGTCTTTACCACGCCCCTCTGCACACTAACCATTCTTCTTCCCCCACGGGCAGTTTGAAGCAGGATTCTTGTGATGCATTCTACTGTTAGACGGAGCAATTCCAACTTTCTGTGGGCAACAGGAGATGTGTGAGCACACATTATTATTTGTGGAAATCATAAGTATTATTTGTAGATATGTTGGGTTTAAAACAAACAACGGATCTGTTTCAGGGGAAAGGAAGCCTTAAAGACAGGAGCTCTGTTTATGACTTGTTTATGTACAAAAAGATGTACAGTAGAAGAAAAGCAAGGCCTTTTTTGAACTTTGAAGCATGTCACTATATTATAAGGTGAGTAAAATTACTGACTCTAAAAAGAAGCAAGAGAGGTCCCCTTTAATATTTATTCTGCTATTAATCAAATATTCTTTTTATCTTTTCAATATCAAATCTAATCTACATTGCAGGCAACTATTACTGGATTTTAATCCATCTATTACTGGATAGATGAAGAACAAGATCTAACCAAATTTTATATATATAATATATATATATAGGGGCAGCGGTGGCCTAGTGGTTAGGGAGTTGGCCGCATGCTAGGAGGACTGGGGGTTCAAACCGTGTCCCAGTAGGTTGCCCTGATGTACCCTTGAGCAAGGCATCGCCCCTGTTCCGCCCTCCCCGCGAGAAGCTGGGCGACTGTCCAGGGCGGTATGCCCTCTGCCCTCGCCCCTGTGTGCGCTGGGTTGGACACCAGCACTCTGCCAATTCCGCTTGGGGATGGATGGATGGATGGATGGATGGATGGATGGATGGATATATATATATATATATATATATATATATATATATATATATATATATATATATATATATAATTTCCATAGACTCTTTGTCTTTCATCTATCCAGTAATGAAATGCATTTCTCTGTATTTAACCCATCACACACCCTAAAGCAGTGGGCAGCCATATCCAGTGTCTGGGGAGCAGTGATGGGGACGCTACTTTGCTCACTGGTGCCTCAGGGCAACCTATTGGTCCAGAGTTTGAACCCACATATCTGATTATGGGGCATAATCCCAACACTAAGCCACCACTGCCTATTTGCAATGGAACTGAGAAATCAAGCTTGAGATTGGATAAAACAACAAAAATTAGCAGTCATAAAGCTTTAGGGGGCTCTTAGTGCTTACATAACTTCTATAACATCGCCGCAATGTGCAGCCATTAGCTTATTGCTTCATAACACCAGGAATAAAGAGATCGCTATCACTGATATAATGAAATTTCAACAATAAATCAAAGAACACCACCAGATGCCTGTTACAAGATTAGTTCTTACTGAGTGAACCGGGTACTCATTATCATGATCTGCTCTATCAACTGCAGTATTACGATCTAGACTTTATGAGCTGAGTAAAAAAAAAGAAAGGCCTGATGACAGATGTTATATATCAGCCTTGTAAATTAGCTATTAATAAGGCTCCAGATTCCATACTGTTGTCAAATGTTGGTCTAATTATCTGACACAGCGCTGAGTTTCACCTAATCATGACAGTAACAATACCGTAATGAGCGCTGCCACAAAGGCCCTATTGAACGCTTGTGTAGAGGCGCTGACTTTGCGCCAAGCACTTCCATCTGCTCTACATTTTCACCTGCGGAGAAACACTGTACAGGACAGGCCCGAAATTTCTGTAGCGTGACCAAAGAACGGGAAAAGGAGAAACACATGGCCTCGATCAACTCTGAGACAGCTGAGGAAGGAGAAACGGGGGAGAGAAAGAGAGGTGAGAGGTGAGGAGAAGAAGGTTTAAGAGAAGAGGAAATGGGGAGAGAGAGAGAGAGAGAGAGAGAGGAGAGAGAGAGAGAGAGACCAGGAGGAGAGGAAAGAGTGAGAAAGAGAGAATAAGCAGAGAAAGAGAGGGAGAAAAGAAGTGAAGCCCGAGGGAGATGTCCAGCTTGCATCTCTCAACCTTCCACCAAATGAAACCTGCCTACCCCCCACAAATTAATTTGGGACTGAGGGACTAAAGCACTGCAGGATCTCGGATGAAAGGCGAAGAAGCCCAACCGGGCCGGGTCTCTTGTATTCCCAAACTATTACCACAGCCGTATTGATTTACTGGCCCGGCTGAGAAAGAAACACAAATGAATCTTTCATAAAAGTGTTTCAAATGATTCCCTCTTGAGTGCAAAGAGCAGGGTCATGCACTATATGATCATTTTAAAAATTGAAGATTCTTGGTTTGGAAGAGCTTAATTAGTATATAAATCTTTTACATCAAATGCAGGTTCTTAAAATTCTTCCAGCTCACTTCTAACCCTTTGCTGAAATGCTCCTCAATCACCTCCAAACACTCCGTGTTCTTGCTCCAGTTCAACAAATTAGGAAAAATGTGTGGCATCTGGGAGTCCCAGAGAATCAGTGTGAGATCCACAGCTTAAAAGAACCATTAAAGTGTCTCCGACAGCATTGCCCCAGAGAAGACTGACTCAGCAGAACCTGATCAGGTGTACATTATTGCCATTTTGTCTTTTTGGTACAAGACAAGAAACAACACATAATATTACACACAATAATACAACACCATTTCATAAATCCATGGGGTGTGGTGTGGTGCAACACAATAAAACACCAAGCAGGCTGTTAAATACAAGCAATGACCAAATCCACTAGTTGTTCATTATTGGATGTCTTAAAGCAATGTGGCAAAATTGAGAAGGGATTTGAGCATTTTTAAGATTCTGCAAGTGCTGTTGATGATTTCTTTACTGTTTTTGTCTTTTCCTGGAACATTTCCTGTAATGTTACCATGGAAATAGGTGTAGCTTAACCATTGAAATGAATATAGTGTAGCATAGCCATAAAGATGAAGCAGAATTGAAGAGGCAGTCCGTATTTTGATGGTTCTGCAGTAAGTGCTTAGAAAAAAGGACGTTTTGACAGCCAGAGAGAGTCTAGAGTCCTTTTCCCTGAGCATTCCTTGCATTTTTACCATGTAAAACAGATCTAGTATAATACTATAGGATTTACTGTGCATGTACAGTACTGTGCAAAAGTTTTAGGCAGGTGTGGGGAAAAAATGCTGTAAACAAAGAATGCTTTCAGAAATATAAATAACGATTTATACGATGTTTATCTTTATCAATCAACAAAATGTAGTGAATAAACAAAGAGAATCTAAAATCAACCAGTCATTTGTGTGATCTACCCTATCAAACATACCAGTTCTTCTAGGTACACTTGCACACAGTTTTTAAGGAACTCGGTTGGTAGGCTGTCTCCAAAATATCTTGGAACTAACCACAGATCTTCTCTGTGGATGTAGCTTCTCACATCCTCTTCTGTCTCTTCATGATCCAGACACACTGGATGATGGGAGATCAGGCCTGTGGGGGGCTAGAAGAACTGATGCTGGTTTAGCGCAAAGGTAGTAACACCAAATATTGATTTGATTTAGATTTCTTTCGTGCCTCTCACTTTGCATTTTGTAAATTTATAAAAATAAACAATCATTATTTATATTTCTGAAAGCGTTCTTTGTTTACAGCATTTTTCCACACCTGCCTAAACTGTGCCTTTGCACAGTACTGTGGGTGCAGCATAACTTCATTACATGGATGTAGAATAATCATGGAAATATGTGTATCAAAGCAATGGAATGATATAACTATGATATAACGTAACTATGAATATGATTGTATGTCTAACCCTAGAGGGTGGAAGGGGCATCGGTGGTCTAGTGGTGAGGGAGTTGCCTCGGATCGGAAGACTGTGGGTTTGATTCCCTCACCAGAAGCTGCCCTGAGGTACCTTTGAGCAAGGTACTGTCCCCATCACTGCTCCTCGGGCACTTTCATAGCTGCCCCCTGCTGCACGTAAGAAACGTAGAGGCTGAATTTCGTTGTGTTGTGTTTCACAGTAACAAAGGTCGTCACTTTCACTTAGATATAGGAGTAACCATGAATATGGTATAGTGTAGGGAATGGGTGCAGTGTAGCGATGAGACTGGTTGGAGCCATAGACACCAGGATAAAGAAACATAGAAATGAACAGACATGAGATTATAGATATGGGTGTAGAACACATGCAAAGAGTATCCATGATTTTAGAACAAATCCAGCGGAAACAATAAAGACAACAAGAGCGAAAGGGAAGGCTTACAGGACGGTAGTGAGACCAGCTTATGCTATACGGGTTGGAGACATGAGAGTGGAAAGATAACTCCTTGTCATTATGAGGTCACAGACAGCATACAGGAACTACAACGAAATTGGACCTCTGCATTTTAACCTGCAGACACACCATGGCACCAGGGGCAGCTATTGAAAGAACCCGGGGAGCAATGTGGTACCTTGCTCAAGGGTACCTCAGGGCAACCTACTGGTGATGAATTAAACCCACAGTCTTCAGATGCAGGGGCAACTCCCTAACCACTCGGCCACCGCTGCCCCAGTGGTGCAATATAGCACTTTCCTTGGACTGACAAGAAGGACAGATTAGAAATGAGTGTGGCTAGAGGAACAGCTCAGGTTTGACGCTTTTTGAGACAAAGAAGAGAAGTAAGATCGTGCTGGTTTGAGAGGCTGGAGGAAACATGGATTAGAGTTAAAGAGGATGCTGAGGGATGAAGCTGCCAAAGCAGGAGAAGAGGAAGGACAGATGAGGTTTATGGATGTGGAGAGAGAGCACATGCAAGGGGTTGGTGTGAATGAGGAAGAGGCTGAGGATCATAAGAAATATATAGAATAGATATATATATATATAGATAGAATAGATAGAAACAGATGAGATGCTGTAGTGACCCCTAAATGGGAGCAGCCTAAAGAAGAAGAAGAAGAACATAGGTATAGCTCCCTGACCTATTTATCTAATTATTAATTCATCTAATTATTAGTGGTCCAAATCATTTTTATGAATCAGCCGATGTTCATTGCAACTAGACCCTGAGTAGATCTGCTCTGTCTGGGGATTTAACTCTTTGTATGGTACCATTTATTTAACTTCATGCCAGGTTCATACATGTTGCACAAACAAGGTTGTGGAATGGTTATTAGCTTGCATGTGCCACTTAGAGAAGTGTGAGACATGTTTGAAGTTTTGTAGCTATTGTTCTCCACATACCTAATTACCACAGAAAACATGTCCCATTCAGGAATATCTGCTTTATTCTTAGTCTGAGAATTCCTGCAATGTAATTTCCAGCTTCCAGATGGGATCCCATTTGTGTGTGTGTGTGTGTGTGTGTGTGCATGCACATTAGTCACGTTTTTCATGAAACTGCACAAAATAGAAAAGTGCTTCAATTTCTCACTTTTCTTTAAACAGAAGCATGCTCCAATTTTTTTCAATCTGCTATAATCATGGCAGACAGGTGGAAGGGTTCAGCAACACATTATGAGAAATAAGATCAGAGGGAATTACTCATGCTGTATCCAGTGTGTGTGCTACAGAGGTTATAAGTAAAAGTATTTCTTTTTCTGACAAATTGTTACTTTTACTCCCTACATTTGAATCCAAATATCTGCTCTTTCTTCCATTTTCAGAACAGACTCCTTACTTTAGCCTAAACACATTTAAGCTGAGTCCGCCATTATTTTTTTTATTTTGCATCACCTTCGAGACCCGTTGCAGCCTAAATGGACAAAAATACATATAAAAGAGTACATTTCTGTACTTTTTACTTTTATACTCTGAGTACATTCCTCTACTTTTTACTTTTATGCTCTGAGTACATTCCTGCAGCTTTTACTTATACTCAGCCTATTCTGTACTTTTTACTTTAATACTGTGCCCATTCTGTACTTTACTTTATACTCTGCACTCATTCTGTACTTTTACTTTATACTCTGAGTACATTCCTGTACTTTTTACTTTTATTATCTGAGTACATTCCTGTACTTTTTACTTTAATACTCTGTGCTCATTCTGTACTTTTTACTTTTATACTCTGCGCTCATTCTGTACTTTTTACTTGTATACTCTGAATACATTCCTGTGCTTTTAACTTTATACTCTGAGCACATTCCTGTACTTTTACTTGTATACTCTGAATACATTCCTGTGCTTTTTACTTTATACTCTGAGTACATTCCTGTACTTTTGACTTGTATACTCTGAATACATTCCTGTGCTTTTTACTTTATACTCTGAGTACATTCCTGTACTTTTTACTTTTCTGCGCTACATTTCAGAGCCTGTACTTCTTCTGCTCTTAAGCCCAGTGGAATGTAGATGTCTCTCTATCGTTCTCATATTAAAGGCTTTCTTGAATGTTTCGTAATATTTCGAATGCAGTGAGAAAGCAGCATCGAAACAGCAACCACACCACACCTAATGACTTATAATTATCATTGCAAACATAAAAATGGCATCTTTCACTCTGTAGTCAAAGTTCAACAGCAAAAATAAACACCAGAGGAATGTGGGTGGTTATGGAGATGACAAAACACTGGTGATGACTTTCACTGCCAACCTCCACACAATCCACCTTATGTATACAGCAGGTATGAAGGAGTGTTCACTTCCACCTGGATGTTTGAGGAAAACATCAACAAACAGTTTTCTGCGCATCCAGGCCAATTAAGAGCTATTAAGTGTGATCTTAACCTGCGGGCACAGGAGCCTGGCATGCTGCAAGTGGAGACTGAACCTTGGGTGGAGATAGTTTGAGATACAGTTGCAGAGAGAAGGTCAAAAGGTGGTTTGGGTACATCTTGAGTGTCTGCAGTGGGATGTTGAAAGGTCTGGGTTTTGTTGCAAATCATCCCTCAAGCTTCTCTCTAAAGCTGAGAAATATTCCAGAAATCATTTTTCATATTTTCAAAATTCAACTCGAACATTTCTTTTTAGTGTGTTTTTTCATCTCACACCTGATTTTGTTGTCCAATAACTGACTTTAATGAGGAATTAGCTCCACCTACAGTCCTCATATCCTCGTTTGATCATATTGCAGAGAAATGAAGCCCATTCTCACTGGATGATGCAGATCTGAGGCTTGTTCTTCACACTATTCTCAAAATCAGCTTTTCTCCATATTCAGAACCAGAACTCTCAGTTTCTATAACACCCGTTCCCATCACATCTCACACTTTTGCTGCTGAGCACATTCAGAAGGAGTTTACAGAGTCCCTCAAATTTCACATATCTGAATGTGTGATATATATGAGTCATCCTATTTAAATGAAACAATGGGTTTTCAACCCATATTCTTGCTGGATTGTCTACTCTAATCCAACCCAAAAAAGATCCAAATTCATAATTTCACAAGAGAAGGTTCAAATCTTTTTTGAGTTTATATATATATATCTATATATCTATATATCTATATCTATATCTATCTATCTATATATATATATATATATATATATATATATATATATATATATATATATATATATATATATATAATTTTTATTCCACGTCATTTTATTCTAAATCATTACTTTTGGCCCATTTGCTATTAAAGTACATATAAATAATAAGAAATTAAATAAATTTTGGTTGGGGTTTTTAATTAAACCAATAAAACTATATGTGCAGGAAACCAGTTATGAAAAGAGAGAAAAAAAAGAAATTTGCACTGAACTTTTAAGGCGTTCAAAAAAAAAAATGGGTAAAGATTTTGTTTTAACATTACATTTACATTTTACGTTTATGGCATTTAGCAGACGCTCTTATCCACAGTGACTTCCATTTCCTGATCACAGGGACAGTTCCCCTGGAGCACTCAGGGTTAAGGGTCTTGCCCAGGAACCCAGTGGTGGTAGTGCCAGAGGTGGGATTTCTCAACCCCACCCCACCCGTGAAAAAGATTTAGACACACACTACAGACCTGTGTTATAAAGTGTAACATAGTGAAACACAGGGGAAATGTACTTTCAGCTAATTTACACAAACATGTTTATTTTATAGCACTTTGTAAAGCCTTGAACCAGCTACCATTTCTTTATATTACTTTATATTTTATACTTTATATACATATGAAGGTTAGACTAGAGTATTAGATTAGAATAATTTACTCTAAACACAAAGAGAGTTTCTAGAATTCTAACCAGCTTTAAAGTCAATTTTCATTACAACCACCATTATTCTTCAGCACAGCCTGAACTCTCATGAGCATTCTTGTTGTTTTTTTAATTCGTCATCTAAAAAGACTAATTTGCTTCTGAAACTGCTCAGGTACAGGGACTTCCTTCAGCAAGCCTGCAGAACTGTCTCACTGACAATACATAAAAATACAAGAAAGTCTAAAGAAATATGAAGAAAGAAAGGGGCTCAAAACTTTTGCACAGCACTGTATCTCTGCATTTCTCTGTTTATTTATCCAAGTGTATCTAAGTGTTGTGTATAACATTTAGTTGCTATCGAGTACGGCTAAGCAACCTAGCACATGGAGGGAATTATTGACTCTATGATGGGAGGCTTTTATAGGCCAACGATTTTAAGATGTGAATTTGGCAGCACATGTTCTCAAAGGAACCAAAGCTACAAACTCCAGCACCTCCAGAAGCTTGAAGGACATCAGTACTTGGCCTTTGGAGCTCTGCGTAGTGAAGCTCTGTGGTGTAGTCTTGATCTTGCTTTATGGTTTTCTACCACTAACACAAAGGCCATGACGGGCACTTCAACCAGTCGTACTGTGATAAGGCTCAAGCAGATAGAGGGAAGCAGAAAGAAGGTCCAGACCAGATTAGCCCCTCTATCTTGTCCAGATAACCCCAAGAGATCATCCATCACGTCCCAGAGGCTGCACTGACCAGTCTATACCATAGCTGTATAGACGGCCAGTCTGGGAATGTTTGCTGCCCACTTCATTGAAAGAGGTGATTTCGGGACAGGACCAGGGTGGGTGTGAGAGCAAGAGAAGGCCAGAGGAGGACAGAACAGATGACTAAAAGATGTTTAGGGTAAAGAAAGATACTACTGGGATTCCATTTTTTTGATCATTATGTATTAATGATAGCAGTCAATGTGATCATGGGAAAGGTGTTTTGCTGCAAAGAAGATGACTTGGCGGTTATTTGTTTCATTGCCCCACAAAAGCACCGAAACCAATCATAGAAGATGGTGTTCAAGGAGAGTTATGCAATTCTAAAAGGAACACTTATTCTGTTTTTTCAGTATTACATGGTGTTTGATATTTTATTTGTGAAGTGCATCTGAAAGCAAGATATGAAAGAGCAGTGAGTGCAGCCAATCACTGCACTGAGCAATTCCACTGACAACAAATAAGTAAACAAATTGCCACAAAACCCCAAACCTTAAGCTAACCCTGCAAACAGGACCAGGATTCAAAAAGATCACTATGGTTCAGGACAGCTCAGTACATGGGGTCCCTGTGTTAGCTTTGAAATATCAGTTAAATCAACCTGAAAACTGTTTCATGATCATGACACCAGAGTCTTTGTGCACAGTTCATCATATCATATCATTTTCAAAAAGAGTGAAATCTTATTTCTCAATAAAAATGTAAGACATCTGAGTTTTGACAATGTCACAGCACATTAGCAGGTGGGAACAAACAATATTGACCAGGAACACTATCAGAAAATGCTCTGTTCCACTCAGTCAGTGAAGTCAGCTTACAATGAATACAGATTTTATCACAACCCCAAAATCAGAAAAGGAGCATATGGGAAAAGCAAATTCCAAAAAATATAATTGAATTTTTCATTCTATTTTTTGGCTCGTCAGCTCCATATCATTGGTTAATATTCATCCGTTTCTGCATATTAGGCCTAAGGCCAATTAGGGGCAGCGGTGGCCTAGTGGTAGGGAGTTTGCTAGATTTGGGAGATTATGGGTTCGATTCCCTCACCAGTTGGTTGCCCTCAGGTACCCTTGAGCAAGGTACTGTCCTCATCACTGCTCCCTGGGTGCTTTCAATATCTGCCCCTGCTGCACTGGTGTAAGGGTGAAATGCAGAGGTTGTATTTCACTGTGCTGTGCCAAGTGCTCTCACTATGACAAGGGTAGCCACTTTCACTTTTTTTCCCCTTTTCACTTTCTACCCAATGGATATGTTTGTATAAAATCATATTTTCTTCCATTTCAAAGGGAGGAAACCTGAACAGACAGGGATTGATACCCACAACAACCAACAGAGCGCAGAGCAATAAAACAGTGCAAAATGTAATATAATAAATAGATGATTTATTAGATCATAAGAGTTTTTTGCATTACCAAAGTTCAATCATCAATCTAATTATTTAGATTTCACAGTTTCTTTTCTGAGACTGCAGCTTTCTTGTGTTCTCGTACAGATCTTAATGTTTTTTAGCTGAATTTGCATTTGGGTACCTGGAGGGTTTGCGGTCGCAGTGATCCTCACAATGGAAAAGTTTCTGTTTCAGAGAGAGCAAAAGAAAGCGGGTCGCGATGCATCGCTCCACCACAAAAGCATTCCACTCACACGTCGTCATCACACATTCCAAGCAGCTGGCAAAGAACGCGAAACAGCACAAGCACACACCCCGCTAATCCTGCTTTTACATGCCCGCATCACCGTGGCGACAATGGGAATCCATAGGTCAGGTCAATCATCACGTTTTCACACTCTCATCAGCACCAAAGGGCATGAATATTTTGGGGACACAGTCCTCTGAACTCTAGTTACTCTACCTAGCCTCCTCATTACATGGCCAAAAGCTTAAATTAGTGACATTGTTCACTATTCACTCCATGGAGGCAATCCTTCACCGAGTGCTGACAGAACAGACGGGTGGAAAGTGCGCTTTGGAAAACACTCGGCTTTAATGTGATAAAGAAAAATGACAATCTGGCAACCCCAGCTATTCATTTTCCTCAAAACAGAAATGAACAGGCCAATCAATCCTGTCACAACACGACATGGAAACCGATGAAGGCCTACGAAGAACGCATCACCCACTAAGTAACCTGAGAGCTCTTCATCCATCACTTCCACTGTCATTTCACACCTCTTACCCCCTTGAAATGACATATAGCATCATGTGAAACTGTAAAAGGGGTATTAAAAGGAGACAGGTGTGCAGAAATGGAAGGGCAGATGTATATTTTCCTCCTGCGCTGCGGTTTGGAGGACAGAGAACAGACCTATGACTGCACAGCTGTTTCCCATTGCCGTAATTAGCCATTATTTCAATTTGCAGAGAGTAGCCGTGACCCCGTAGCCTGGAGCGAGAGGCGGCTTTTAAGACATATTGAGGAGCCGATTAAAATGCTGGGTGGTTCTCTCGAACAGTGTTTGATCAACAGATTCAGAAGTCAGGACGGTGGGCCCTTATGAAGCCCAGGCCACTCTGAAATCCAAGTTTTCCAAACTTAACAACTTTCAAATGCACTAGTGCTTAGAATAATCGCTTGCTATCGTCCATAATGGCAGCCTCGTTGTTTTTATGGTGCAAATAATGGTGCTCAGTGGAACAGTGTGATTAGTTTCATCTTTCCATTTTTCTACTAGGCAGATGAAAGGATTTGGATGGGAGTGTGGGTGCGCATGCATGCTTTTAACAGGTTATACAGTTTGGACAGCTAGGGTTAATATTAACATCCTCTTCTCCTCACAGGAATATTTTTAGGGTAAACAATGCTTGTGAGGGATACATGTCCCTGCAGACCATCTGCTTTAATAACAAGACCATTAAAAGCTACTAAAGCCATTTTTAATAAGGTCATTCAGTGCACTCTTAACATGTGTGCCGTTTTCCATATTAATCAGTCTGGCTGTTTGATTACAGCTGGGGCTTAACCAACCATTATCTTAGATCAGGGCGATTTTAGTACAGCCGGAAGGGGAAATGGGTTATAACTTATATTTTGCCCTTTCCACCCTCATATTTAACTGTATAATGCAACTAATACTACAAATCATCTTTTTTTTCTAGTTTTTTTTAGTTCAGAGTATTTAAAGATTTTGAACTGTTCTTTATATCTTTTTTTAAAGACATGGAAAGTGCTTTACTGGGAAAAAGCACAGAAGTAATCAACAAAAAAAAAGAATAAAAATAATAGGATCAACAAAGATGCATGAAAGTTTTTCAAATATGTTAAAAGGAAATTAAAACAATCCAAAAAAAAATACAGAAAAAGTGCAGGATTTCTGTGATGGCAAAAGTGGAGCCACTGATGAACTGAAAGCAAAGGTAGTTTAAAAACAGAGAACAGTTTGGAGCAGTCTGATCTCAATGGGAAGCCGGTTCCAGCAGGCACAATGGATAAACATTATCTCACCTTGTATAGTCTCAGCTCAGAGCATCACTAGCCGACCAGCTCCTGCTCATCTGAAATGATTCTTCTAGGCTTAAAACCTTTTGTATTTTTGGGTTTTTTTGAAAAAAAAAATGTATACTTTGCATTTTCCCATGATTTCTGATATCACAATAAAATGAAAGCTGGACCAAACCTGTTCAAAGTCTAAACCTATGAACTGAGACTTTAGAAAATTGCTCAGAGGACATGATAGGACATTCAAATGGCTGAAAGGGAGGAAAATAACACCAACAGAATCTCACTAATGGACTGATTTAAATATATAGTAAAAAGAAATTAATAAACGAGCTGTGATTAAAGCAACATATCTCAACATACCAACCAATGTTTGGAGCGACACTGACCGTTTCAGTCCAAAGAAGTGAACAAATGCACAGTTTTCCACCTGCAATGTAAGTTCCAGGTGGCTGTTACACAGCAGATCTACTCAGCATGTTCAACCCATGACGCATTCCCAGTCCCACACATACTAACACAGCTCTGCTTCAGCTAAACACAGACTCAGTTTGTAAACAGCTATTAAACAGAAACAGTCATGTTTTCCATGGCAAAGGCCTAAAAGAGAAGCTGATCTAACTTATGTCAAGGCATCAGACAGGACAGAAAAAAAAACCCTGGACTGCATCCGAGTTTACTAACAAACACGATGGTAAATTCCCACAATCCTGCAGGATGAACTTTTGGATGCTGCAGTCATAACTGGCAACATATGCACTATTATGCAATAATAACACGCATTTACTGGCCAAAGTGCATAGTCAGTCTGAATCTGATCTGGTCTCATTACTGGACTGCCTCGCAGGCTTTGTCCGTTCACACCCTAGAGAGGAAGCTGCTACTGCCATGTTGGAGTTGCAGCAATGGGGCCATAAAGAACACAAACAGCATTCAGAGATTCCTCACATTCTTCTCGAAAGCTGCTGAAGCATCAGAAACAAAAGGCGCCGAAATTCCAGAGCGTTCAACAGAACGGTTCCGCAAAGTCGGCACCACAGACGAGTCAGATGTGGAGGGAAAGACAATTACGAAGCAAAAGAGTCACATATCACTCAGACATATCTCCACAAAGAGAGGAAGTCAAGAGCAAACAGACAAGAGGTTAAAGGAGGAAAGAAAAGCACAAAGCAGGAGAAAAGAGGAGAAGAGAAGAGAAGAAAAGCAAAATAAAGTAGAGAAGAGAAGAGAAAATAGGACAGCAGAAAAATAAAAGCAGAGAAGAGAAGAGAAGATGGTGCTGTAGGACTGGATGGTGATCAGGCTCTGCCACTGTGTGACCGACTTTGATGATGTCACTGACTAACCTTTGAGAAACACAGACGAGAAGCCAGAACTCTTCCTGCGTTTTCAGAGAGTTCAGGTTCTGATCTTTGGCTGAAGCCAAACCTTTTTCCACCTCATGCCATCTTAAAGGTCATGTGACTGATGGTGGACTTTAGTTATTGGAGGAACGCTCCTCGGTGAGATCATTAAATTAATAAGACAGCCTTAACGCAGCTGTACTGTATCTGCTCACCTCTGCACGTTCCCCCATTCTGTTTCTGTACATCGATGTCGGACAATCTGCATGTTTCCTGTTCTGCAGTTATTGTTGGGCCTGGATGTGCACTGATGATGCTCGTTAGAGTACCACTGCCTGTCTTGTTCAACTGCACTTTGTGTGCTGTGTAAACACTGACCCTGGTTGTGTTTCACAAAACTGTGGGAGAACTGTGGGTTTCCACTGTATACTTCTACATATGTTCCGACATGCCAGATTCACTCAGATATGATGTAACCTTCTATTAATGCAGCATAAGCTCATTTAATTCCGCTGTTAACTCGGCTGTTATTACACAATGCAATGCAATTATTAATTCACTATTCATTTTCCTAGTCTTTTAACTGGAAAATCTCAGTTTCAGGCATTATTTCTGATCCCTAAAGAAATGGAAAGAGTTTGATTAAGAAATATGTATAGAACAGTTACATGAAATATCTAAATGCCAACAAATAACACATGGAAATATTGGTTTGTAAAAATATTAAATATCGGTCATAAATATCTAATTATTAGCTAAACAAAATTTAATGAACTATCAAAAAAGAAATACATTATAAATATATGAATTATCTAATTATAGACTATAATAAATATCAACATATGGTTTCTAAGAAATATCTAAATATCAAGCAGAAGAAAAATCAACATATCGTCTATAAAAATATTGAAACATGCATTTTTTTAATTAGTTAAAAACAGGCAATACAAAATATCAAAACATTGTTTAAAAGAAATATCAGTTGTAAGAAATGTCAAAGTGTCGCTTACATGATTTAAGAAAATATTTTTTACAAAATATAACTATCGACTGTGAGAATTTTTAGCTGTGGAAAATCAGTGCTGATATATATTTCACATCAGTCACGATCAAAATGGGGTGAAAAATGAAGTCCGCTGTTTGCTCTACTTTGTGTGGTGTCTTGGCTCTCACAGTTTCCACGGTTACGGAGGTCAGAGCTCCCACGGTTGAACTGTGTACATCCCATGTTCAGATAATTGCATTTCTTCATTCTATATCTTCAATTCATTAAAAAAACATAAATCCAGGACAGCGGCACAAAATGAAGTTACAACCAAATCTACTTCCGCCGCCACTTCTCCGATAAATAACCAATCTATATGTAAATATAAGGAGACTTTGAAACATGGCGGTTCTGGGGGGGGCTGAATGAAAACGTATTACCTTTTTCTATTTGATCAGTGGGCCTCGGAGCCAAAGTTATGACTTTTAATGAAAGGTTGCGGTGCAGATAGTGAGAGTTTGAGCGCGAGGCATGGATTCACGCTCCAGAGAGCAGCCTGAAATAAAGTACAGGTCACTGAAGGAGCTCCAACAGATTACACTCCCACCAAAGGGGGCTTTGTATTTCGATGGCTCAGCAGCTTTCCTTCCAAACTTCAGCAGCAAGGCTATGCAAGAATCATGAAAAGTCTGCATGTGTTTCCCTATGATTTTTTTTCCCCACTTAGCTTTTGTAAAAGAGATGAGAGCAGCTCTGAGGATATGCAAACATGCATATTCAGACCGTGGCTGTAAAACTGATGCCTTTTCCAAGTGGAAGTGTGAATGTTTCATTAATGAAACTATAGGTAAAGTTAAAGAAAAGGCCTGCTAAAAAGTGAAGTAAAAGTTACAATGCTTTGCCAAAAAAACAGGAAAGAAAACGCAGTTTTTAGGGAAGATGAGAAGACAGGAAGAAATGGAACGGATGACTCCGCTGTGGCGACCCCTAAACGGAAGCAGCCAAAAGAAGAAGTAACTGTGCTCTCCATAAAGCCGGAGAACGCCCCTGTTCACTTTATCGGGAAAATTGGAAAACTTTTCATTTTCAAAAGGGGTCATAGCCTATATACGGAGCATATGTTTACAGGACAAGTTCCAATATGAGCTCTTAAATCTAAATAAAGAAATCTAAATAAAGAAATTTAAAGCACCCAGGTAGCAGTGATGGTGACTTTGCTCAAGGTTACCTCAAGGCAACTTACTGGTCTGGGATTCAAACCAACAACCTTCCAGTCCTGGGGCCTAGTCCCTAAACAGGCCACCGCTGTGCCGTAACCTCAGATTTTCACCCATGCACACTGAACCATAGTGGGCAGTTATTTAAAGCACCTGGGGAGCAGTGATGGGGACGGTACCTTGCTCAAGGGTACCTCAGGGCAACCTACAGGATTGACCTCCATCCTTAACACTGAAATTAAATCTAATGCTGTTCGAGTTAAAATTACTCAAGGAAACATCAGGGCGACCTACTAGTGTGGGACTCAAACCCACAACCCTCAGATCATGGGCCCTAGTTCCTAAACACTAGTCAACCGCTGCCCCACTACTTTTTACTACTTTTACCTGATGTAGATCAATGGTATTTCTCATTCCCCAGAGCAAACACTTTCCCCAAGAAGGAAATGAAAATGAACCTCTTTCTTTCACCAAGGAAATGAACATGATGCACTTATAATTCCAATAAGCCTGTCCAACCAGCACTAGTCTAGCCAGTCCAGGAAACTGCCCCAAACTGTTCAGTACAAAAAAAATGACATTTTTTCAACAAATTCTTTTTTCAAACAAAGTTCTCGACTCCAAAAATTATTGCCTGTTAAATCCCACTAATTTCAAAGCTATAATTTTCCGACACCCCCTTAAAAAGGCAGGATAAAATCACTGTTCCAGAAGCCGTAACTCAGCTCGGGGTTCTGGCAGCAGTGTTGGGTGTAATTATGTCCTGATCCTATATCAGACTGCGGAGCAGGTATCAGTACTGTTACTACAACACTAGAGATAAATAAACAGTCCTGAGGTGAGTGAGGCAATCCCTCCACTCAGGCCTTCGACACAAACATCCTCCCTGCCCGTCGGCTTTAAGGCCTTATGGCTTAGTTTCTACACAAACGAATATTTGACTCAAAACAGAACGGGATGGCTCACTTAACCACCCTCGCACTCGGGCAAAATTAGTGTGTAGTGCAGCCGTTGTTGATAAGAGTGTGTGAGAACGACTCCAACAGTCACATGCAGTTTAGCTAGACAGGTTATAACAGGCTACAGTATAAATGCACAGGAAACACCAGGCGGACTGCAGTTTTTCCTCACAAGGGAGACAATAACAGAGCCAGGAATTAGTGAAAGTGAAGTGAAAGTGACTATTTGTGATCGTGAAACACAGCAGACACACAGTGAACCACAACTAAATGCAGCCTATGCTTTTAACCCATCCATGCACCAGTGGGCAGCCATATCCAGGGTGTAGTGATGGGGACAGTACCTTGCTCAAGGGTACCTCAGGGAAACCTACTGGTCTGGGATTCAACCCACGACCTTCCGATCCTGAGGCCTATTCCTTAATACTTCTCCATCACTGCCCCAAATTAGAAGAAAAAGTGGTGCCTTGAATGAACAGGATTTGAATGTTTTAATGATTTTAATGTTTTATTCATGTGAAAATGAATCAAGTCAATCCAACGCATCATTATTCAGTGTGTAGAACATACTCTGTCAGAAGGAAAGGGACTGTATGGGCCAATTTTATTCATCAAGGTACAAACTGTGATAATGTTCCTAAAGTTATGGAATGGAAGTATGTCTGTTCTGGCGAAAGGGTTTGATTTACACCTTGCAGTAAAAAAAAACAAAAACTGTAAGGCCCAAGTACGGTCAGTCAACCTTAAAAATTCAACTGGAGTGGATTATGGGGGAATGTGAGTTACCAACCCTGCACCTTTTTTCTGAGCTTAACTTTAGTTTCACGAGCTAGACTTGGGCTGTTGTGTGTTTGTTAAATGTGGTGGAAAGTTGTTTCACAGTGATATTGTCTGTAGGCTTTAGTGTACAAATGAGTTGGCGAGACCCAGACTAGGACTAAAGCTCAGACTGGTGAATCATCATCAGCATTGGAGTTTAGTGCGAGAACAAGGTTAACCCACGCCGAAGAACTGTCCTCTTCTGCTCACCAGATCTGATGTCTCTCTGCTGCTCAGTGAGCTCTGAGTGAGAAATAAATAAAACTACAGCACGATTTTGTTCACCTGGAAGGGTTAACGGAGCAGATGCCGTGCAGGAATGACAGACTTACTGTCCCTAGAGGAAATGATTTGGTTTGTGTGTGTGTGTGTCTCATTAGAGGGCCTATGGGCATTGGCAGTGGCTCGAGGGAGACCGAGCTCCGCTCGTTTGCCTCCACCACTGTCACACACCTGTCACAGACACGGGCTTTCTCAATTCATCTTCTCATTCATTCTCTCTCCCTTCCGCCCTCCCTCACAACACACTCACACTCACCCCTGTCCACCACATCATGCATATGTGCATATAGTCCTCCAGAACTGTTTCCAGAATTAGGCTTATTAATCACTTTAGTGTAGCCGGCTAGACAATGAGGATGAGCTGCTGAATGTTCATAACCCACATCTCTCTCTCTCATATATATATATATACACACACACACTCACATTCACACTGTGTGCAGTTATTAGGTGAGTATTCTGAGGATGAATTTTAATATGGAGCAAGTACATGTGCTATCAGTCAATCCGAAATGTTAAAACTCTGAAACCTGAATGTTTTACAAAGGAAATGTGAGTGTGAAGATGCTCAGGTGAAAACATGTATGTGCATATTTATTAGGCAGCTATTAGTGTGCAGAATTATTACTCCAAATAATGAAAAGCAAAAAGTCCTTATTTTTCCTAATTTCTTATATATGTATATATATATATTATATACATTTTTTACATAAATACATTAAATAAACATCTCTTACATTAAAAAAAAATACTTAAAACCAATATATCCACCCTTCATTTCAATAACAGTTATAATCTTTCCATTCATGGAGTCTGTCAGTTTCCTGATCTGTTGACGATCAACTTTTTGTGCAGCAGCAAGCACAGTCTCCCAGACAGTGTTCAGAGAGGTGGACTGTTTTCCTTTCCCATAAGTTCTCAATATGGATTAGGTCAGGTGAGGAAGGGGGCGTGTCATTGTTCTTTCATCCTTAAGGCCTTTACTGGCCACGCAGTGAAGAATTTCCATGCAGCTGATGGAGCGTCGGTCTGCCTTAAAAATTAAGGTCTTCTTGGAAGATGCAGACTTTTTCCTGAACTGCTGCTTGAAGAAAGTGTCTTCTAAAAACTGACAGTAGGTTTTGGAGTTGATTTTGAGTCCATCTTCAATCCAAAAAAGTCCTTGGAGTTAGAATACATGCATAAAAAATGATGATAAATCAAAACACTTGCATAATAATTGTGCACATGGTATATAATTTATATATATATATATATATATATATATATATATATATACAGTTTTTCTGCGATAGGCTGGCGACCTGTCCAGGGTGTGTCCCCGTCCTTCGCCCTCTGTGAGCTGGGATGGACTCCATCCGCAACCCTAATTAGGACAAGCGGCCCAGAAAATGACTGACTGACTATGCAGTTTTTCTAATGAACAGGACCCTCTGCCACTCTGGTTAGGATAAGAATGGTCATAATGGATGGATGGATGGATGGATGGATGGATGGATGGATGGATGGATGGATGGATGGCATTCTGTACACACTCACACACACACCACACTGCTGCAGAGACCTGATTCATTTGTGTCTGCATGTGGGCTGGTTTGAAATAAACCTCACAGCGCTCTAGAACAACATACATGCATCTGGTTTAGGACTGTGCTGTCTGGCATCAACAAATCTCACCCACAGGTCAAACCCATGACCCTCTAAAAACAGAACACACACAAACACACACACACGGACCTCTCAACACCTCCCAAAAATTCCTCTTCAACAAACACCTGGGCCCATACACACTTTTACTGTCACACAGCCCCTTTAAGAAGCTCGCCAGCTGTTCATTAGAGCAGAACACGACGAAATGGGATTAATTAGAGACACTCTAGTATAATGGCTGTCATAGCTCTCCATGGGGCAGTAGAGGTCCAGCTGTGTGAAAATGTGCCTTTGCTTATTGCACCTCTGCTGTGGTACCTGTGAGAGTATTTTATGCACTGATCTAGGAGCAGCCTTAACCACCCTGTAAGCAGGACCACTACAGCCTGACGTTCACAGATTAAAGTGATCTGACACATGTCTATCACCAAAGATGTCTTGTTGGCCACAGTTTGCTCCTTTTGGCACTGGCGTAGTTAGTGCTGTCGCCTCACAGCAGGAAGGTTCTTTCTGGGTGGAGTTTCTCCCCATGGATTTCATCTGGGTGCTCTAGCTCCCTCCCCCAGATTAGGTAGACCAGAGATGCTAAATTGTCTTGTTTGCCCTGCAATGGGATGGATGTGGTAGTGCTAATGTGCTGGAGTGAACCAGGGCCTACAAAATTAGCTTCTAATTTCAAACAATTTGTGCAGATTAGAAATACAGGAGACAAGAAAAATCTCTTAAACTTAGCGTTGGCAGTTCGGCAAGGCTGTTGATTCCTTTACTGCGATGAACGAATGAAATGACTGAACTTTTATACACCGTGTTTTTTGCCCTCATTTAGTTCACAGGGTTGCGCAGATGTCTTGAGCCACTCATTTCTTCATATTCGGCTTCCAAAGATCCAGACTTTCTTGTATTTTAATGTATTGTTGAGGATCAATTCTCCAGATCTTCCTGAAGGTCAAAGATTTTGTTTCTCATTTTCGGTACAGTCCCAGTACCTGAGCAGTTTCAGAAACAGAAGCAGTGTGGGGTCATCTCCACGGAGAACAGAACAAAATGTAGTCGAAGAAGCCTGGAAAACCATTCCTGAAGACGACTTAAAGTAACATCTCATCTAAGAGAGTTCAAGCTGTGCTGAAGAATAGCGGTGGTCGTAGTGAATTTTGATTTTAAAGTTTTTGCTTTGTGTTTAGACTGGATTTACATAAATCACTGCACCGACTGTCTCACTTTCATACAAAATATAAAGAAATGAGAGGCTCAAGACTTTTGACTTTCGGGTTAAAGACATTACAAAGTACCGTACTTTGTATTAAAGTAAGTCATATATTTTGATACTACTTTCTGCATCGCCTTCCCTTAGTCAGCAATGAGGAGGAAAATCTGTAAAACCAAAGTTAGGATATTCTGTTCCACCTTAAATGGAACAGGTAAGCACCAACAAATAATGAGTGTACATTTTAAGGTGGAACTGAAAACTAAGATCACAAAGCCTGCTCTGCAGTGAAACATCTCCGACATTACAGATTATTAATAGAGGGGACGTCATTTCACTCATCTCTGTAAAAGCAAGAGCATGTGTTGCTTTTAGGGCTGGGAAAAAAGATGTTAAGCGTCTGAAGTGTTTGGACCTGGAAAAGGCTTACACCAAGTCGGGCGTCAGACTTAACAACCAGATCGTGGTGTTTCTCTCACTTGCACATATTTATAGCCTAACTCTTCCAAATGCCATTATTTGCCAATAAGCTATGAAATAGGAAAAGTTGCCATTTGCTACTTTCACAAACCATAGTGTTGCTATTTTCTCATTTCACCATGTGCTTGGCCAGCTTTCAGAAGAATAATTAAATCAGGAGGTGTGGGGGTCTAGTGGCCCTGAGGTACCCTTGAGCAAGGTACTGTCCCCGTCACTGCTCCCTGGGCGCTTTCAATAGCTGCCCCCTGCTGCACGTGTGTATGGGTGAAAAGCAGAGATTGAATTTCGTTGTGTTGTGCTGTGCTGCGTTTCACAATGACAAGGGTAGTCACTTTCACTTTTTTCTCCCCATCACTAGAAAATGAAAGTCGTTCTGGTTAAGAGTGTCTGGTAAATGTAATAGGATCCTTCTTTCTCACTTTCACTTTTGTACAACCTTTTTAACAAGTCTGTCCAAATGGTATCATATACCACAATACTTTATACTAAATGTTAACATGGCTTTCAGCTATGAAAGGAGGACAGGTTTGCTTTTATTCATTTTTTACATTTGTGCTCCTCTCACCTCTACATGTGTATGGCCTAAATCTGCCTTTCTGAAACCTCCCAGGACACATTTGTCTCTTGGCTGGGATTTATTGTTCAGTGGTCCAGCCCTAACCTGGCATGTCGGACAGCTTTTTAGTCTGAGGACTATTAGAATGTGCAGGGCAGCCCAGCAATGACAACTGTATATCACTTTAACTGATTGAGACAGGGGTTATAGTTCAGTTTGTCAGAGGAACGCACTCAGCCAAGTGCCTGTGCAATGCATAAGCAAGCCAGCTGCTTAAAGAGCACTTTAAATGGCCTTTATCAGGGAATCCCATTTTCAAGGAGGGATCCATGTGCTTGGACACACAGCCAAATGAAATCCAAACAGCTCTTGGATATCCAGTGGCAAGGACGGAGGGAGTTCGAGTTAAAACCGATTAACTCAAAACAGCGAGATTAAGGTGTGTGATGAAGGCATGCACTTTGCACAAGGCAAGTTGGTGGCTGTTCCACCATTACTTCTTAGCTACCTTTAACCTTTTAACTCCAGAGGCAAACTTCTCACACCAGACATTTATTGGCAAATCAACTACTTTTCACTCACACTTAATCATTTTCATAGCCGCTTGTCCTAATTAGGGTCGCAGGGATGCTAGGGCCTATCCCAGCTCTCATAGCGAGAAAGGCGGGGAAACAACCTGGACAGCTCACCAGTCCATCGCAGGGAAGACAAACACACTCTCACACAAACACACACTCACACCTACAGCCAATTTAGCATCTCCAAGTCACCTGACCTGCATGTTGTTGGATGTTGGGAGGAAACCGGAGCTACTGGTGGAAACCCACACAGACACGGAGAGAACATGCAAATTCTACACAGAAAAGACCCAGAAAGCCCTGCCTGGGAATCGAACCCTGGACCTTCGTGCTCTGCCGCTTGCAAATCAACTACATATGAGCAAAAGAATACTGCGTTAAAAGCTTTTAGCAAACTATAACTTTAACTGATCTTTCATCACTAGGAAAGGGGGTCTCAAAGTGTCACCCATTCATCTAAAATCTAAGCCTCTTCTCCTAACCAAGATCACATGGGGTGCTGGAGCCAATCCCAGAACTCATAGAACAAACGATTAAAAGAGAAACACCCTGGTCAGGTTGGGCAGACACACTCATACATAAAGGGCAATTTAGCATCTCCAGTCCATCTGATGGGAATGTCTTTGGACTGTGGGAGGAAAGTGGAGGAAACCCACAGAGGAAACCCACACCACATTGACACCCATGAGAAAACACACAAACTCCACCCTAAGAATGGGAATCAAACCCAGAACCTTGTTGCTGTGAGGCGACCACTCTGACACCCATACAATGAAACTTAAAATGCAAAAAATGATATCTCAGTCAAAGGAAAAACATTGTTTATTAATGTCGTAAACTGCTGAGTCTATATTTAGAAATATAGAAATATGCTATATTTCATCCGAATTTAAGCTGACACATAACTAATCACTCTAACACACAATCACGGGCTGAGATCAGAGAACTAGACTGATATCAAAAGAAAACTGTCCAAAGGTATGCACATATACCTTGTGCAGTTCAATGCTTTCAAACACAGCATTCTGGCGACCGTTATTTAGATGCAATCACTGCGGTTTAACTAATTACATACATGCAATTGAGCGTGATGATTGGAGTTTCTTATAGAACGGCTCATTGCACTTAAAGCTAATAGCCTCTGGGGTTCAAGCCATTAGAACCACACTGGTCTACTACGCTATTGTCACTTCTGATGATTAATTACATTCCTGATACACTCTGACGCCTGTAGTTTAGCCCAGAACAACAGCATACACAAGCAGTAGGCCTTCAGGCAAAATCAAATGGCATACACTGTGCAATTTCTGAGATAAGCAAAGACGAATGCAACAGAACTCACACTAGAGACTTTATCACATCAGCCTCTTTCCCTGGACTTGCCACATTTTCAAATCCCAAATCTTGGTCCATTACCATAAAACAACTGTTCTCAAGCCTGCTTTCCCTGTTGAGATTGCTCCTGAAGATCCACTGACCTGAGAGGTTCAGCTCAAGCCCACATCTCACACATTTGATCTATTCAGGAGCATCTAAAAAGCAGTGCAGGCTGTTTTCAATTAGGCCTGGAACAGGAGCACCAGGAGGATCCAGACCACCTGTGGAGAGCTTTCAACAAGCACAAGGCCCAAACCTCCAGGGAGGGCTGTTCTTAGCAAGCAAGGCCCGTCTCAGGGCAAATCGTGTGCAGGAATTCAACAAAGAAGAACTTTAAAGAACATTCTGTGCAAAAAGGTTGCTGTTAACCAAAAAAAGCAACATATCCAGGTTAGCTTCATAACAAGGCAGCATGCTTGAATGAGGCTTTCATGAAGATCAGAAAGGAGGAACAAAATACAAATACAACAACCTGGATAACAGACTTGGATGAAAGGACCAGTGTCAGGGAGACACAGACAGGGCTGGAATTTAATGTAGCAGCTAATAGCAAAAAGCACTGGGTTCATTGCAGCAAAAAGGCCCATGATGAGTTTGTGCTTTTGTTTGGAGGATTGTCAGTTTTAATTAATTTAAAGTAAAAAAATGAACTAGACTATGAAAGTGACTATTCGTCTGCTAAATGCCGCAAATGTAAATTGTTGTAAAGACCACAACGAAATGCTCCTCTATGTTTAACCTACACAAGCACTGTGCAGCAGGGGACGGCCATACATCCAGTGACCGGGGAGCAATGCTGGGGGCAGTACTTTGCTCAAAGTTACCCCAGAGTCACCTGCTGGTCTGGGACTTGAACCTACAACCATCTAATTATTGTGCATAGTTCCTAACCAGTAGGCTACTGTTTCCCCAAGAGGCAAGAGAGTTTCTGAACATGTGCATGCAGTTGGGTGAACACTGAAGAATATAAACCTGTGGCTGTTAGTCTCACTGAAGTGAGCTGAGGAGTTTAAGGGAGCTTCTCAGAGTGGGCCACCTCCCTCCAAACATCACACTGAGGTCATCATGCACTGTCCTGTGGCGCAATGCTGCCACCATGTGGTTGAAACCAGGGAATGGGGCAAAGGACAGAGAAACTGTTCTAAAAGGGAAAGATAATTCTTCCAACTTCCAAAAATCTTCCTGGCAACAATACTCTTAAATGAAAAGATTAGTTTGAACTTGCATAAGTGTATAAAAGTTTAAAAAAAGTCAATTTTTAAAATGCTTTCTTCAGCATAATGATAGGTCAGGTGGGTTACCAATGATTGCGATGAACATCCTCACAAAAAGGCAAATTCGCAGAGCTGCACAGTTTAGATTGGCAAGAACTGATAATATCTCAGAATTTTCTATCTAAACATGCATTAATTCATCGATTTTAGAACGAGAAGTCTCTGGATGAAGGTTGGATTAAACTGTTCATTTCATTATGGAGTCTCTAATGAGAGGATTTTACACAGATGAATATCTTTATTTTATTATTTAATAATTCAAATAATAATAAAGAAAACTATCAGGTCACATTGTTGTGTGAAATCCATCATAAATCACCAGAGGAGCGATATATTAGGGGGCATCAGTTCTGTAAATGTGGAAAAAAGCTGATTTAGAGAGGAACAGTGTGAAGAACAGGCCTCAGTAACATCTCAGAGAACAGGCTGCGATGGCGTGAATGACCTCATCAGTGCAGAGGAATCAAAGATCTGGATCTTCTAGTTAGATATTCGAGAAAACTTTTAAGAAAAATCTTTTTAAGTGATATACGACATGATTGTAGTGAGGGTGGAGCCAAGCTTTTGTTAACTTCCTAAATCTTGGAAAATAGAGAAAGACAATAGATGTGATGAACACGCTGAAATAGAGCTGTTGGGTTTTTGGCCTTTGATTACACAAAACCATCACAGAGAAGACGTACATTTTAGTCTGGCAGGAGATAAAGAGAAAAATCCCTGAGCCTTGGACACTGTAGTAAGTATTTTCAGGGTTTAAATGAAAATGTAAGGAGTAAGAGTCTTAAGCAAAGTAGAGCACTACATTTCAACCTTTGAGTAATGAAAAAAAATCTGCACAGCAAAGAAAAACAGTTCCAAGTGCTTTCCCCTCATGGTTTTAGGGATCAGTACATAAGGAACAGCCTTTTCGTAGAAAATAAAACAGTGCAGACACACTTCAATGCAATAAATAAACTCTGAGCCGCTGTACCGGCATACAGAAAACAAGACATGACAGGATGCCCCTAAAAAACTATTTATTGAGCAATTACAGGAGGTAATGCAAGACATACAGAAGAGCATTCGCATTCATAAAAACGTGGGGTGTTTTTGCACTTATTTACAAGATCGGAAAGTGAATGCGTCCATTTCAGCCATGCCAAGAGAACATCAGTGCGCACCATGGTGTCAGAGCATCCAGCACAGATTAATACGGAGGGAAAAAGGGAACAAGCTTTCACCCCTAGTCCTGCGGCCTCCAGAGGAAGTGACCCTAGGCAACACATGACTGGTCAGTTGGAAAAAAAGTCGAAATGGCAGTGAGAGAGAGAGACAGAGAGACAGAGAGACAGAGAGAGCGCTCGAGGAGTGGAGCTTCCTTCATTACAGCACAGATGAGGAACAAACAAGAGGGACACAATCAATAAAGCTCAAGGCAAGAAGCTCATTGCTGTTAACACTGACCTCATACTGCTGCATAAAAAAGCAAAAACTGTTTAGTTAAAATAATTACATTTCCTAAAAAAAATGAGAGAAAAAAAATGATAAAAGCAAAATACTTCAGCTGGAGAAGAGAAGCTCTTTCCAAGAAATATTTAGCGTGAAAAGAAACAATTATCTGATAAATGTATATGGGCTGATCAGAACAAATGATCAGACATGGCTGAGACACTTCACAGGGTTTATACAGAAACTTATAATCCAGTCTAATCCAGCCAGCAAATAAAACTCCAGCCTGACCCGTCCAGTGAAGCAAGGCTGGCTGAGTGAGCACTTACAGACAAGGACCCAATAGAAACAAGCCAAAACTATTTTCAAGGAAAACGTGTTGCATTGAGAAGACTTTCCACGCAAAACTGTCATTTTAAGGAGAATATCTGAGTGGGTTGGTGTGAAAGGCTCGGTGTTCACTGTATCCGATCTGTTTACAGTGGTGCTGAATGGAACTAGACATCTGAAGCTCCTACGCAGACAGTTATTCAACTGATTCGACTGATTGACTGACGCCTGAGACAGTGTTTAACCAGTGTTTGGAGAAGCTTTTGGGCCTTGCATGCATACGAGGGTCCTTTTTCTCAGATTGAAGTGAAAACCCTTGTCATTGTGAAACGCAGCACAGCACAACACAACGAAATTCAACCTCTGCGTTTCCCCCATACACACACGTGCATAGGGGGCAGCAGGAAAGCGCCCGGGGAGCAGTGACAGGGATGGTACCTTGCTCGAGTACCTCAGGGCAACCTACTGGTGAGGGAATCGAACCCACAATCTTCCGATCCAGGGCAACTCCCTCACCACTAGGCCACCGCTGCACCACTGATTTATTGAAAAAAAAAGTGAAAAAAATTATTATACCATTATTCCATATAAAAGCTCAGATGTGTAGGTTCACCATTTCTTTCAGATGGTTAATAAACGTGCTGGAGACGTCTGGTTCTGTTTACTGTGACTGTAGGGGTCAATCGAACCAATCCAGTTGACTTTTTACATTAAAACAGTTTGGTTACTCAAATGTTTAGAAAGATGGTAAGTAATTCACGCTTTAACGGTTTACCATCTAAGCACCCGGCCAATGATGTCACGATTAAAATGCTGTTTAGTAGAATAAGAGTCCAGTCATTCTGGTTAAATACAACAAGATTAGCTGATGGCGATAGAGAGAAAACAAAGCTGTAACAGGGAGTGAGCTTAAGAAAATGAGATACACACGGGACGTGAATAACTGAAAGTTAATGACATCTTTAATGCCAGTCATAATTATCACAGCAACTAATCATTGGTACAATCATACAAGTTCATCTCAGCATCTCAGGATGTTGCTCTGTTAACATCCTGCTTCCATATTACGTCCACTTTTGTTCTTTTCACTCACATACAAGTAAAAGCGAGGCAGGGCCAGTTTGAGTCAGCATTAAATTGTACATCAGCAATGCAAGCTACGCTGTTTAATGCATGTCCACAGTCAATTCAGGATCAATGATTCAGTTTTGGCTCTAAAAACAGTAACAGTTTTCAAAATCTGGACACTTGTGTATGACATACTGTAAATATGATGTGCTGTCATTGAAAAAAATGTACACGTCCTCTCCAGAGACACATTTTCATGCACAGTTTCTACTTATTAGATTGATTGAACATGCTGAATTTGTTTTTCTTCAATCTTTTAAACACTTAATATAACCATATTTAAGGGTTCTCTCTGTAGAGGATGTGTCAAAAAAATGTTATTAATTTAAAAAATCAACCAAAAAATGTCATCTGGCCAAGCACACAGACAGCCTGCTTAACAATATAATAAAGCTATTTTACAACACAGTTCAGTGAACTAGCAAACAAATTAAAAGTCATACGTATTCGGTCTGCTTTCTACAAAAATTCCATTACCATTCAGTCATAATCAGCAGGTATCTAAACACAACGCAGGGAATTAAAAGGAGGCGAAAGTGGTCTTTCTGTTTGATGATTAAATAATCTGAACGAAAAAAGAACCAAAGGTCACTTGATGTAAACAGAACTGTTTAAAGACTTCTTAGCCTCTAAAGAGGGGTTGTCATATTTATGTAGGGTACCCTTCACACTGTGGGAACCTCAGGACAACTGGACCAATAGAAATGACTTTTTCCAAGGGTTTTGTCTATAATGGCACTGTTCAGATTCGATACTGATTTGTAGATTTGGTACAAAAGTGATAGAAAAAGACATGAAACGCTCATAAGATCTGTTATATCAAATTGTTAAAGAAGTGGATTGAATGTGCTAATGTGAATAGTGGACCAGGAAGTGTGATAATTTGCTTTATGCAAACAGGTGGCAATTTTGTTAATTGAAAAATGTTCACATTAAATGAACTATTGCATCAAAGCATTGCTGCCCTATCATAGTCTTGAAGACCGTTTTAAGTCATTCATTGATTATCAAGCACTAAAAGACTTGGCTCAGGTGTGGGCATGGTGATAAAACGTCCCATAACAGTTTCAGGTTGTTCTACAATGAACTACGTTAAAAACTGCCATATTTCGCTCATTCTTCAAGGTCCATCTACACTGTAAACCATTACAGAAGGTAAAGTCAAAGAGACCATATCATAACAAAGCGTCCTCACTTTTGAGACCTAAAGAGATCGTAGTGCGTAGAGGTGTGGTATGGAAACCCTATTAATTTTTCAAAATGTACAATTAACCCAGCAGCCCAAAGAGCTTTATGGAAGAGATAAATAGAAAATAAGCTTTAAACAGCGCATGTGTTTAATAATGCATGTGTGATGTTACAAAAACCATATTATTAAACCTACATCCATGTGTAGAACAGTGAGAAATGTTTCCACCTGGACTGCTTTTTGAATGTTGTGAAACAAGACAGCCAATCAGAAAAGAACTCATTTACATACATTAGTCTTAAAGGCACATTAACATAAATCAGCCTGTTTAATTTTGTGATACAGAGGTTGGAAAATGGATGAGAAAGAAAAAAAAAAAAGTACTGTTTTTGGTCCACAAAAGAAGAAGAATAAGGGTCCTTTAGCTAAACACTGTCCTGCATGCTGCATTTAACTCTGGTCTGAAAAAGTGCCTTCAAACGTGGGACATAAAGAATAAGGTTTTTCATGCAGAAGGCACATTTCTGCAGAGACGACTGACCGGGATGCCCCTCTTCCATTAATGTAAACATATCTACTTTGACCAGACAAAAAAAACTATAATAAACATTTGCACATTATTGAGATCACTGTAATTCAACAACAGTTGTGTTAAAGAGACTGAAGTAATACGTTTGGCCGGCTCTTTTGACAATCAAATCTAGAACGGACAAAGACAAGCGAAGTCAAGATCAGCTGGGAGAGATCCGCCTGGCGCCCAATGGCACTTCGGGATGATGTTGTCTTGAGGGACACGTTCAGAGGGTGGAATAAAAAGTGAGGAAAGCATAGTTTCAGGCTGAATCAAGTAAGAGACTATCTGTCCAAAAAAGAAAATGCTTATATGGTGTGGGGAAGCATTGCACAGAGGGCATCAGACAAGAGAAAGTGAGGTAAGGAGAGAAAAATGGAAGTACAGAAGAGAGCATGAACTATATAATAGTGATTGAAATTTTGAAAACTCTTTAGTTTTCTCTACTTCTGCCAAAAATAAATGGAAATCAAATGTTTACATTCGTCTTTAATTCCTAAAAGCAGATGAAATGAACCCCATTAAATCACAAAGAGAAAAATGTTATACTTGGACATGTATTGAGCTAATTAATCTAACATTTCTGATGTGAGTGGGAAAAGTATGAGAACCACTTGAATTAGTAGTTTTGTTACAGCCATATCTGGAGGACAATCAAGTGCGAGTGGGCGCTTGTTCAATTTAAACGGCCGGGCTCTTGTGTGATTTTGTACAAATGGAGGAAATTCAAGACATCACCATCCCAAGGAGTGGCCAACCAACAAAGATCAAAGGGGTGTAATAGTTCACCATCATAAAAACACATCATTACAATGGTGTTCATGGCAGGCTTGCAAAGAGCACTCAACAAAAAAGCGGATCAGGCAGGAAGGCATCAGACACACTGCAGTTATTGCTGCACAAGGTCCACGTGAAGGTTCACATACTTTGGCCGCTCACAGATTTAACACGGGCTCGTTTTCCTCAGTGAGCAAATGGCCAGATGTAATATTTGTGTCTCGTTTGTCTAAATGGGTCATCTTCGTCTTTTCAGGAAAACACGATGATCATATTCATCAATAAATGTTGGAAATTTTTTACGATTTCAAAAACTTTCAAGGACCAAGACAGTCAGCATGTTAATTCATAGTGGGATGATAGCTATCCTTTTTTTTAATTAAAGTAATAATGCTTTAAATAGAAAGAGAACTGGTACATTTTAACACTTGCCTTCAAACGTGAGAGGGAGCAAAAAGAAACGGTCATGATTACTAGCAAAATGGTTAGACAACAAGCAGTCTTTATGCAGATAACCTTCTGCTTACAGAAATGACATGTTAAAAGTTATAAAGTAATAACAACAAGGATAATGATCAGCACTTGTGCATAAGTGACACTTCCGGACTAGGTCTATCTCCACTGTTAACAATCATATAAAGTAAAAGCTGCTTCTTTAGGGACCTCAGTGCTTGATTGCCAGCTGTCTAGCAGACAGGCATCCAAGCCAGACGGAAGAATAGATGGCAGATAGAGAAAATGAATGAGTGACAGAAGAACAGAGATAGGAGGCCCATTATAATATGGAAATGCACTGCTCGACATGTGAAAGTGGAAAAGGAAAACACTGTAACAGAGCCCGAACAATAGCACTGCATTTCTTCTCTGGCTTGCTTAATGATCCTGACGCAGCACTGAAAGCCGACCTCTTTGCTGCATAAGATTTTTAAGGCACTCAACTTTCAAATTAGGCTTTAAATTAAAGCGAAGAGGGGTGCGTTGTCTTTCCTCAGCATCTGATGATTTTTTTTTTTTTTTAACTGAAAAAGTAAGATTGTCATTTGATTTAGAAATGATCACCATTAATTGCAGTAGATCAGCTTTAGTAATGCGTTGTTGTGTGGCTCCATTTTTTTAATCTGCTGATTTGTAAAGGTCAATGTACAGGTCCAGAATCGGGAAGCTATTGGATCAATGAGCAGCGGCTTTCTCCCAAAACATAAAGCTTCCATTTGCCTCAGATTTGCGAATCTCAGATCAGGGTGCACTCCAGCAAGGCTACAACTTGAGCCGGTGTGAAATTGGAGTGACCCGTCTCCGGACACCCTGAGCCCTTTGGAAACTACCGACATGTTTAAGGCTAATTTGATTTCTGTTTTGACTCAAACTTGTTTATATTATCTGAATGCATGACCACTCTGACACACTGCCATACTTGCCGTGACTCATCTGTGATTCAGCGCCATCGTATGGTTACTTAATCAGTAGCTCTCTCAAAGATGAAAACGTCACTGTTATCTGCCAGAACAGAATGTTATGTTTGCTGTAAAGGCTTCCAGCAAGCAGCTTTCAAATGGTTGTTCTGCTTATAGACCAGGCTAAACTTCTAAACTCCGGAGCGGTGGTGACAGAGTATGAGAATACAATACCTTTCGCAATAGTAGTTATTGTCTATTCAGGCTTAATATAGAAATAACCATGCTTTTATGGGCTTACGATGTAACCTGATCATTCTCCCCCTTCTGTTACAGTGCCAAAACACAAGACCGTTTCTGTCATCATTAAAACAGGGCCCTGAACAACAGAGAGAAAGAGAGAGAATGAATGTGTGAACTGGGCAGTGGAGCAGAGACGCAGTGCTGGTGAGGGGAAGACAGGACAGGACAGGACAGGACATGACAGCGTACCTAGATAGAGATTAGAAAGAGTTAAGAGAATGATACACAATATGTCTTTCACAAAACTAACAAAAACAGAAACAAAATCACTTTCAGTTTGAGTGAAAACTTAACAATGCTCTACTTTGGCTTTAGTTAAACTTCCAGGGAATAAATGCAACACCAATTTTCATCTATTCTCAAAAATTTTATTACCAAGCCACATTTAAAATAGGTGTTTTCCCCTTGATTTTGTTCTTGTTTTCATTTATGTTTAGTGAAAAAAAAATCTTTTTGCTTTCTGTTTTGTTGCCTGTACCATTTGTACTTTCCGGAGTCAGGGGGTCATGGGCAAAGGGACCAGGGGTGACTGCTGTTTAGGTCTAGGGACCACATGTTGGTTCAGACCCTAGCTGAAGGCAGGGCTGGGGTGGATAAAAGCTGAAGCTGAAATTGGGGCAGAGAGTTGGTGGGGCAGTGTGCTGGGGGTCAGTCTGGGGGCTTGGCTGCAGGGCAGGACAGGAAAAAGGTTCAATGCGACTCTTCTCAGCTCCTCCGTGACTTAGAGTGCTGAATTAGCCACTGCAGCGTGATATCTGAGACAGGCAAAGAGAAAGAGAACATTTAAAAAAATAAAAAAATAAGAGAAAGGACCTTACAAATGCATTACTTACAGGCAAGAAAAAAAAAACATTCAGAGTATTAAGATGGACATAGAAAATCATTTCTAAAAGGAAAATGCTCCAGCTTTTAACACTTCCTCACTTTAATTCAATATACATTTCTGAAAGAACAATGTTAAACACATCAGTTTTAACTTTAACTTTCTCTTTAATTCTCAATTAAACCAAGTTTGTTGCATAAAAAGGCTTCAGATTATTTGCAGAACGCTGCACTGGTGAGTTTTGTTCAGAAAGCTGGACAGAGCTGCTGTGTGCGTCCCTTGATAACCTCTGCAGATACTAAGATTAAAATACGGAAATAGTTCATTTTGCTGCATCGTAGAAAGTCATGGAGAAAACATACAGCCAACAAAGATGTCATTATGTTGTAAAAGAACATGTGACCATTTATTTAAGACTGAGTAAGTGTTGCCTCAGCACTTTGAGATTTGTTTGATCTGCGGCGATGCCACAGCCATCTGTGGCCATAAGAACATTAAAATGTCCACTAATCAGCCAGAAAAATGCTGACAAAAGCAGAAACCGAGAGGCTTTTGGCTTTCAACATGTGCCTGAATGATTCACAGTGGTGTATATACTAATAATATATAACCAACACAGACAACACTCACGCCAACATGTACAGCACTAAAGAGAAAGTAACCAGTTATTTGGGGTTTTGTCTCCTTTGCTCTGTAAAACACCGTTACCAGGGAGACCCGAAACAGATGGAATCAGGCTCAAAATGGGCTGTTCAGCTGCAGAAAAACCCCATTATATGTTGTAAGGTTGTCATCTGGGGTATTTATATCACCAGCTGACCATTTGTTTTTACCATTGTGCTAAAACCTGCTTTTTTCGAACACGAACTAATCAGTTCTTATAGATACTCAATGATCGAGGACGTGCAGGTGGCCGGTTTGAAGGAGGAAGATGCAGATGACCCGCTGTGGCGACCCCTTTTCGGGAGCACCCGAAAGAAAAAGAAGTTGTTCTTATAGATTCTCAAAACATCGAAATTTAGAATCAACAAGTTTATTTTCCTGGAAATGCTTTAGAATTAAGCCTTTAAAAAGGCCAGAAGGTCATTAGTAGGTGCAGTGATTCCGAAATGTGTTCCATTCTTGATGCATCAATGCGCCAACATTCCAGAAGCAGGCTACTAATTCTAGAATCAAGATTTGAAAACAACTCAAAGGTTTAAACGAAGCGCACATCTGCGTGACTGACAGTGAAGAGCAGTGGGAGGGTCTCGTTAGCAGATACAGACTCTGATTATTTCGCCACTGAGCTTTCAGCGTTCTTTAGATCATTTCCGCAGTGACGCCTCTCTCTTTTTAAGTCTCTGCATGACTCTGTCTGTTTCTCTGATCTCTTGTGGGAGCACTGAGCCAGCATATTGATTTCCTAGGCTATCATGCACTGGTGTACACTCACTCATATGACCAAGCAAAAACCAAAGGCAAATGCAGCTTGAGGCGCCATAATCATCGCACTTACACGTTTGTGCATCATTACAAACAGAACGACCAGCCCAGCAAACGCATCAAATTCTTCAAATGAATCATTCAGAAGTCTGAACATTCTCCACAATGGGGAGCCACAACTAAAACCCATTCCTGAAATCTCACAAATTCTGTACGCTAAAAATCACTAAATTTATAGAGTATATTAGTACGTAGTCTAATAGCTGAATTTGTTATGGTATTATAATTGTTGGAACACTGATGCAGTTGAGTTCCCACATCCAGAGCGATGCATAACACTTAACTCCCCTGGCTATCAAAACTCACCTATATTGTCCTTCTCTTTACACGAGACAGAGTAGCAGCAGATTTCTCGGTCCTGAATTGCTGCCAGGTTCCTGAAAGCAAACAGATATTAGTGATCATTTGCTTCAATGGCTGTGTCTCCAAGACATCCCTTTTTCTAATCAGCTGCAGAGCCACATCTGGCAACGACATTCCATCAACAGTCCAAGGACAGAAATAAAAGGCTGGATAATTTGGAAAATGGGAATGCCGCAGAACACTCTCTGGAATGAAGACAGTTTGCCAAAACCGAACCACAATGCTGCAAATAGCTAATTACCAGTTGCCACAGACATCTCAGCTACAAGTGCCAACATTAACTTTAAGTAATAAAGGATTAGTAAAAAAGACACTAATTTATGGTGGTGGTTTCTTTGTTTATTTCTTTCTACACATTAGGTGTGTGAATACTTGCACTGAGAGTATAATAAAACAGAAGTATCTGAATGCTGGCTTGAACTCACCAAAACAGCAATATGATTAACAAGTCATGATTTTTTCATTAATGCCAGTCTAGCAAAGACAAAGAATCACATTACTCTCATCACAGGACTGTGACTTCAGAATAAATGTATGTAATGTGGAACATTCTCATAGTTCTCAGACACTTTTCCATTAATCTGGTTCGCTGAATCAACCAGATTACCCAACACACACTTCAGAGTCTTCGCCGTAAATCTGTGGTTAGAGCTGCTCAATATGAACAACAACAACACGCTGCAGTTGTGCTGCTGAGAGCCATGACGTCTTGAAGTTTTTTATAATTTGAAACAGTTCCCAGGGTTCTTTAAAAGACATGCCACAAAAACTGAAACAGTTATATATTCACCCTACGCTTGTTTAGTTCTGTCCATTAATCCTAATATTGAAATGAATTAAATGCTAATAAAAGCATTTCGTCCTGGACTGTTTTTCTCTAAACACTAACACCGGGTAGCCAATCAGAACAAAGGCGGTTTAAAGGCAAAGTAATCAAAACAGCCTGTTTAAATCTAGAGATAAAAGAAGAGGTTGGATAACATTTATGTAAAGACCATTAATGACCTTTTACTTTTTTAACTGATATGTACACCCACAAACATGGACCTCAAAGGAAAAAGGAAATAAATTCTAAGAAAATGTAGTATATAAGCACTTTGAAAAACATGTCACATGGTTCCATGCTGTCATGTGTTGCTTTAAATTACATTATTCGTTTGCTAAGTCACATGAACTCCTAAAGTCATCAAAACATATTTGGGATGTGATGAGACAAAGAGAATCTTACATTTTCTCAATAAGCTGTTTCTCATCCAGCGCGCTGGGGAGGTCTCTTTTGTTGCCCAAGACAAGAACCTGAAAACAACCAAAACAGCAGACTGTAAACGAGAAATAACAACAACAATCTGCCATGAATGATTGATAGGAACAATTGTGTTAACAGCTCGTTTGCACAAGTCTGACAGGCAATCAGTGGCTTACAATAGTTCCATTGGCACTGGCATAGATTTAGGCCTAATTAGATTTAGGTCTAATTAAACCTTTAATATTCAAGTACCTCTAAGACACCTCTAAGATCAAAGACAGAATACATGAGTGTGAACGAAAGGGAGGAAAGTGGAGTGGTTAGGACTGAGGAAGAGTGGAAGAGATTAAGGTGGAGGAGTTTAAATACTTGGGATCAACTGTTCAGAGTAGCGGTGAGTGTGAAAGAGAGGTGAAGAAAAGACGGCAGGCAGGTTGGAAGGGGTGGAGAAGAGTCTCTGGAGTGATCCGTGACAGACAGGTAACAGCAAGAATGAAAGGGAAGGCTTAAAGGACGGTAAAGAGACCAGCCATTCTATATGGGTTGGAGATGGTAGCACTGAAAAAGACAGGAGGCGGAGCTGGAGGTGTCAGAGTTAAAGATGCTGAGATTTTCGTTGGGTGTGACGAGGATGGATAGGATTAGAAATGAGCACATTAGAGGGACAGATCAGGTTGGAGAAGCAAGGTTGTGCTGGTTGGGACATGTCCAGAGAAGAGACGAGGATTATATCGCGAGAAGGGTGTCGGAGCTGCCAGGAAAGAGGCAAAGAGGAAGACCAAAGAGGAAGGTTTATGGACGTGGTGAGAGAGGACATGCAGGTGGTCGGTTTGAAGGAGGAAGATGCAGAGGACCGGAAGAAACGGAAATGCATAATCCACTGTGGCGACCCCTAAACAGGAGCAGCCGAGAGAAGAAGATTCAAGCACCTCTACACCAGCACTGGCAGAATTTGATTCTCAACGGACACAAAATTTATGAAATGATACTAAATGAAAACTAAACTAAATGAAATGAAAGATTAATGTATTTAAATATTAAAGATTTCAACTCCTTTGATATTGGTTTCGGTGACAGATCAAAAATAAATAAATAACTAAATCAGGAAATCTACATTTTAAGGAAAATTTACATACAGGAATGCCCTGAAGCTGAGGTTTTTCTAGTAAATTGTGCAGTTCGTTTCTGGAGGGCTCGATCTTATCCCGGTCAGCAGCGTCCACCATATACCTGAGAGGATAAACAAACAAGTTAATAAACCAAATAATTAAAAGTAAAATCTAAAAGGCATAAAAAGTTGACATTTTCCTGGAGAATAGTGTAAGCCTAGATCTGCACCACACGTAAGGATGATGGGCCCCTAAAGACCTGCCTAGGATTTTGTGGATGTGAAACTGGTTGTGTTTTTATTTACTGAGAACTGGAATCTCCTGGGAATTCTACTGCATTATCAGTGGCTCCAGAAATATTCCTGGCCTGGAAAAGCTTCCATGCACTCACACGATAGCGTTGACTCCTCTGCAGTATCTCTCCCACATGCTCCTGAAACGAGGCTGTCCTCCTATATCCCAAATCTACACACAGAACACCGATCCAGGTTTCAAGAATTGTTTGAAAATATGCTTCAGGTTTATAAGACAACATGACTGAGTCATTAAATGTACTTCATAATTTAATATTTACAAGCCCAAACTGATCTGAAGTTTCGTTCCAAAGTAATATTGTACTCTATCTGGCCATTACACATAAAATGAGTACAGAATGCAAAAGGTAATAAAAGGTTCTAATATAATATAAATGAAAAGTCCATGTGAGCAACGAGAAAAGTCTGCTAAGCAAAATATCAAACAACCTGCTCATCTACATGAACAAGGTACAAATAATTACAGTAGTGGCTGAGGAGCAGAGTACCTTTATTGTGACGTTGCCTTTGGTGACCTTCCTCATGTTAAAGCCCACCGTGGGGATCATGTCTTCACTGAACTGGCCCGACTGCAGAAATAAAGATAGAAGAAAAGGGGTAAGGAGGGAGGAAATGAAGTACACAGAGTAAAGAAAATCAATAGGACCCACTATCTACACTAATTATCCACTTTGTCAGCTTCACTGGCCATTCAGCTGCACAGTTACAGAGCTGTTGGGTGATCTTCCTCAGAACACCAGTGACACACTGAGTGGGCGGTGGCCAAAAATGGAGCACTAATGAAAAATTAGAGGAAGCTGTGCAGCATCATGTGAACCATCATCGCAACCTTACATCTGCAAAGCAGAACAACAAGTTAGACTTGTCTAACAGAGTGGACAGTGAGTGGACACAGTGTGAGGTGCACTTTGTGGACACTCTCTATCATGCCAGTGTCACTGCTGAGAATAGCCCACCACCCAAATAATCCCAGGTCAACGGTACACCTGTGGGGAAACCCAAGTATTGCTGGACTTGCTAAAGGGGGCTAAAAGGATGTGTCCAAATTACAATCTGTCACTGTAAACTACAAAGTGCCCCTTTATGGACAATAGAGCTGATTAATTGGACGGGTGAAGATACAGGCTACATGAGTATGATGAATTCACATTTACATTTGCAGCATTTAGCAGACGCTTTCATCCAGAGCGACTTCCATGTCCTATTTACAGGGACAGTCCCCCTGGAGACACTCAGGGTTAAGGGTCTTGCTCAGGGACCCAGTGGTGGTAGTGCTAGAGGTGGGATTTGAACCTCCTGAGCCACAGGCCCAATGGCAAGTAACCTACCACTGGACCACCACCACCACTGGTCATTCATTTTTAATGAGGTGGCTGGAGGGCTGACATGAGGAGGGAAAACAGGCGTTAAAAACTGTAGAATTTAAAGGAGGACATGAGGAGAGGAAAAAAAATGACAAAAAGAAAGAGAGAGAATGGGATAAAAGGTGGAAGAGGAGTAAAAGAAAGCAGACAGGGCACAGCATGGGTCAATCATTAATGCCAAGCAGGAACAGTTCATGCTCCAAGGTCGTGAATGATCATTCTGGTGGATTTTTTTTCTGGTTTTCCCTCTTTTCTTTTTTCTGTTTTGAACACAATGATCACATTGAGCTTCTACAGTAAGCCTCTCCACACAGCGATTATATTACTCCATGCGCCGCTGAATTCAGAAGACGCATAATCCAATAAGCCACAATTAAAGGGGAAAAACATCAGGATGTAGGTCAGATTCCTCGTTATATAGTGTAGATTCTTGCAACCATTTCATTCGCATCTAAGACGACGAGGAATTTCTTTTCAAATAATGCTCTTCGATCCCTGTGCACTGTCGAGTTCGGAGCTCATAGAGAAGCTTCTGATGTAATGAATTTACGTCAGAGGGAAAGTGCAAAAATGTAGACAGAGACAGAACATCACAGCTCTGGACCTGCAATCGATTTACTTTTATAAAGAACCTAGCTTGTAAAAAAAAGCTACACGAGCTACACAGGCCTGCTGAGCTGAATTTCTAAGCATGGTTATGCTACTATTAGCTCATCGCTGAAAGCCAACAGTGATGTAGTGAGGCTGGTATGGCAGTGAGGGTGGGATGGGTTGTCACCAGGTTATCAAAGGGCAAGCTCTTCCCCGTCAGAAAGCATCATGAGAAGTGAGAAGCATGAAGAAAGCGTATTTAATCATCTGAATCTGGATTCTGAACATTAAAAACTGAACGACCCGTCATTCTGAGAGAAGATTCTCCATTGAAAGGAATCCATTCAGACAACCATAACATCAATTTATATCTTCAACTAAAGAATAATCCCATGAAATGTCATGCCATGCCTTCGGCAAAAGCTCTTCAAATTGTAGAGCTTGTAAAGTTTGCACATTTTCCCAAACATCTGATTGAACCCCTCTGGAGTTTGAATTATTGTTTGGGAAGCTGTCCTTCTGAGATCTCCAGAGAAGAGAAAGAGGTCCTCATGTTGTTCAGCTGCACAAATCAGAGCCACTGCTAGTGGTGGATCACAACCATCTGAACAACAACCCTTTAAAAACAATTGGCATACAATCAAACACAATCATATCGGCAGATACTCGCTTAAAAAAATATCAGATGTTGAGATCTGACCAATATTTTAAACCACATTTTATGATGTATTTATTGTGCTCTGAAAGAGCAGAATGTTTAAGGATACCTGGCAAAAATACTTTCAGTTTTTCTTATTTTACCTCACGATTTTACCCCACCAAGCTTATAGAAATAAAGTTCTAGGCAAATTCTATATTTCTAATCCAGACCAATCTCAATTTATGCCTCTCTTTGTCCCTTTGTTAATTGGGGACTGCTAACTGAAACCCTGCATCCCAAAAAAGGTCATTACAGATGGGTGGCATTTTCAGCCTCTCAAAAAACTGGAGATTCAAGTGTGAAATCAGTGCTGTTGCCTGTGATTACAAAAATGAGGACATGAGGTATAGTTCCTGAAGCAGGTTTAGCACAAATCTTAGGTGTAAAAAAAGGAAAAAAAAGTCAGAGGAATGCAGTGATCAGCTGACAGCAGGTTAGGAGGCAAGGCGGCAGTTCTCCCACGATAATCCTCAACACAGAATTAGTATGAGAACCACTGAGTCCACCGGGCGTGGCTGCAGCGCAGGGAAGCTGTTGAATGAGTCAGTCTTTGGAGAAGGCTTTTGTTAAAGATGTCTCTTACAGAATCTGGTTTGATTCTCTGTACTGTAAGATCCACATACACAGTGTCTCACATAATCGGCAATAGTCATTTTAAATAATAAGTGATCGTTATTGAAAGACCCTCAATAAATGCCTATAAAAATGACATGAATAATAAATCTCCATTTTAGGAGTTCTGCAGGTCATGAAAATGTTGCCCTCCACTGTCAATGTCCATTTTCACCTTAGTGTAACACAGTACCTGAAGCACGTTACATCCACGCATTCAGGATTAAAATGAGCGTTCGGCTGTAAGGTTATACAGTATTCTGCTCCCTCACCAGTCCATCAAATAGGTGGACAGGCCATGGAGGTGGCTTCATAGAGGTTCAGGCAAGCTGTCAGGCCATTTAGGAGGGCCTCGTACAGGCTGTGGTACTCAGGGATGGGGGTCTATATTCTTGGCAACAAGTCAAGCTAGTCCTACATGGGTGCTGGACTCCGTCAGGGCTGTCCCATCTCCTGTGTGATTTTTATGGACCGGATTTCAAGGTGGGCAGCACGGTGGGGCAGTATGTAGTGCTGTCGCCTCACAGCGAGAAGGTCCTGGGTTCGGTTCGCTGGCAGGCGGTCCAGGTTCTTTCTGTGTGGAGTGGTGCTGGAGCCTATCCCAGCTCTCACTAGGTAAAAGGAGGAAACACCCTGGACAGTTTGCCAGTCCATCAAATGGGAGGCCTCTGGACAGACCATGGAGGTGGCTTCAAAGAGGTTCAGGCAAACTGTCAGGCAATTTAGGAGGGCCTCATTCAGGCTGTGTTACTCAGGGATGGGGAGGTACTGGCTACAACCGAGGGTGTGGTCAGAAAGCCTAAAGAACTTTGCAGAACTTCTAAACCTGACAAATACATCCTCCATGCAAGAAGCAAGGATGAGACACATCCCAAATACCTCACAGCAAGAAGGTCCTGTGTTCAGTTCGGTTCACCGGCAAGGCGGGTCCTTTCTGTGTGGAGTAAACATCTCCACCCCATGTCTGCGTGGGTTTCCTGTGGGAGCTCCGGTTTCCTCCCACCGTCCAAAAGACATTCACGTCAGGTGGTGCTAAGTTGCCCGAAGGTGTGTGTGAATGTGTTTGTCTGTCCTGCGACTGGCAACCTGTCTTGGGCATTTCCTCGCCTTTTACCCGGGGAGAGCCTAATTAGGACAAGCGACTATGAAAATGAGTGAGTGAGGATTTCAAGGCACAGATAGTGGGTGGAGAGAAATAAGTATGATGGCCTCAGGATCGCATCTTTGCTTTTTGCCTATAAAGACACAGTGAACCCCAACATAATGCTTCACTGCATTTAACCCATCACACAAAAGTGCAGCAGTGGGCAACCATTTCCAGAGCCCAGGGAGCAGTGTTGGGGATGGTACCGACACAGTACGACACAGAATACGATAGAAGGATTATGCATCTCAGCTGCCCTTGTGCACCTCAAACCACCTCAGGAGGAGCTGGTGGAAGTGTGCAGGGACAGGAAAGCTGTTCCCAGATATCCAGTTTAGAAAATGGATGGATGGATGAATGAATGAAAAGAAAGAGCCAATAGCATTTTACACAGTGTAAACACAGACTGTAATTTATCATGATAACCAAAAATACCGTAGATAAAAATACTCACCGCTATCACGTTGACGAAGGTGGTCTTTCCCGAGTACTGCAGCCCAACTAGAGTGAGCTCCATCTCCTCCTTCCAGAACAAGGACCTGAACCAGTCCAGGAGCCGGTTAATGAGGGCCAGCATGCTGTCGGTGCTAGAAACACACAAACACACGCCAGACTGAGTCTAAACCACTCAGGCACACGCCAGACTGCGACTAAACACTCAGGCACACGCCAGACTGCGACTAAAACACTCAGACACACCCCAGACTGCGACTAAAACACTCAGACACACCCCAGACTGCGACTAAAACACTCAGAACACACCCCAGACACGACTAAAACACTCCAGACACACCCCCCAGACTAGAGCTAAAACACTCAGACACACCCAGACTGCGACTAAAACACTCAGACCTGCGCTAGACTGAGACCTTCAAGCCACTCAGGCTGCGCCAGACTCACGACTAAAACACTCAGAAACACCCCAGACTGCATTCAGCTTATAAACACACCCCCAGACACATTACAAACACTCAGAAACACTTTGAGCTACGACTAAAACACTCAGAAACACCCCAGACTGCGACCCTAAAACACTCAAACACCCAGACTGCGACTAAAACACTCCAGACACACCCCAGACTACGACTAAAACACTCAGACACACCCCAGACTGAGTCTAAACACTCAGACACCGCATGAACTGAGACTAAACACTCAGACAAACCCCAGACTGAAGTCTAAACACTCAAACACACCCCAGACTGAGTCAACACTCAGGCCACACCCCAGACTGAGTCTAAACACTCAGACACACCCCAGACTAGTCTAAACACTCAGACACACCCCAGACTGAGTCTAAACACTCAGACACACAGACTGAGTCTAAACACTCCAGACACACCCCAGACTAGTCCTAAACACTCCAGACGCACACCCCAGACTGCGACTAAACACTCAGACACACCCCAGACTGAGTCCTAAAGCTTACTCAGACACAGCTAGACTGAGACTAAACATAAGACAAACCCAGACTGAGACTAAACACTCCAGACACACCCCAGACTAGTCTAAACACTCAGATACACCCCAGGCTAGTCTAAACACTCAGACACACCCCAGACTGAGTCTAAACACTCAGACACACCCCAGACTGAGTCTAACCTCAGACCACCCCAGACTGAGTCTAAACACTCAGACACACCCCAGACTGAGTCTAAACACTCAGACACACCCAGACTGAGTCTAAACACTCAGACACACCCCAGACTGAGTCTAAACACTCAGACACACCCCAGACTGAGTCTAAACACTCAGACACACCCTAGACTGAGTCTAAACACTCAGACACACCCCAGACTGAGTCTAAACACTCAGACACACCCCAGACTGAGTCTAAACACTCAGACACACGCTAGACTGAGACTAAACACTCAGACAAACCCCAGACTGAGACTAAACACTCAGACACACCCCAGACCGAGTCTAAACACTCAGACACACGCTAGACCGAGACTAAACACTTAGACAAACCCCAGACCGAGACTAAACACTTAGACAAACCCCAGACCGAGTCTAAACAGTCAAACGACAGACAGACAGACACAGACACAGACAGACAGACAGACAGACACACACAGACAGACAGACAGACAGACACACACACACACACACACACACACACACACACACACACACACACACACACACACACACACACACACACACACACACACACAAACTCCAGACGTAGTTCAAGCACATACACACACTTCAAATTGATTCAAAACTCAAATACACGTTGGACTGAGAAAAACCATATGCACACACATTTGCACACAAACATCGAACTGAATCTAAACACACCCAGACTCCGGACTGAGTCTGAACATACACAAACAGACTCCAGACTAAGTCTAATTACATACAGACCCCGGTTTGTGTCTCCTGACTGAGGAGGAACTGCGGTCACGTGATAGTGATGTGTACAAAGCAGAGGAGAATGAAGAAAGCAGCGCCAAGAGTGGAGATTAAATTCAAAATAAAAGTCCCACTAAAACGTCAAATCTCTTCTGTACCCAGTTAGTGAAACGATCTCTCTCTCTCTCTCTCTCTCTCTCTCTCTCTCTCTCTATATATATATATATATATATATATATATATATATATATATATATATATATATATATATATATATATCCCTGTACCCCTGTCTGAAACTTTATTAATAAATATTATTAATAATTTAGTGTGAAATACTTAATTGTAGAGTAACTTGAATTATTTCCTGTGCTGGTGAATGGAACGAGTCTCTAATACAAATCTAGCCATTTCATGTCCTCTTCAAACCCACCAGTGAAAGCTATATGTGTAAATGTGTTTAAATGGGATGTTAATGATGGTAAAATAGTCCATCTGAACTAAATCAATGCCCTGCATGTATCTTTCCACCATGCATGGGTTTAGTTCCCAAAATTTTCTCAAAGCTCTGGTAAAACAATTTCTCAGGCACTTTTAACACTCTCTGTGAGCAACAAAATTCTACTTTAAAAAAGCAGCTAAGAGTGCAAATTGTAGTGCAGCCTGCAATACAGTATTGTCCACCAGATGGCGCCATTTACATTTACAGCATTTAGCAGACGCTCTTATCCAGAGCGACTTTCAACACTGCTGTTTCCACATTTGATCATCATTTGACCATCAAATGCGCCATAACATGGTTAACAAACAGGGCTGCTGTAATAAAACAAACACAAAATCAAGAAGTTATTTATTCACAGAGTACTATTTTTAAAAACATGCCAATATGTATTACTCATTTATTACTCATTTGTTTATTATGCCGAATAATTAGTCGTAGTAAGTGAATGAATTAACTCATTCATGTTTAATTAACTTCAGTATGATAAACAAAAATGCCACAGAACTTGTTCTGATTGGTCTAAAGTGGTGAAATTCTGTATAATCATGCTTTGGATAAATAACAGTACTTTCACACTGTATTTTTTATTTGTGATTATTTTATTTGTGATAGGATAAATTGCTCAGGTCTTATGTCTCAGGTAAGAAGAGCGATCGCACAACCCAAAGACACTTTACAATTTCAAAAATACAGTTATTTTATTATGATTAATAACTAAACAAAAATATATAAGGTTCAAGGAGGTCATCAGGAAATTTCACTTCCTAGAAATCTGGGCAGGGCACTTCAGTGCAGCAGGTGTTTTTAGTGCAGGATATTTAAAGAAAACCATGCTCGAAAGCAGTGTTTGGAGACTATCCTGCTCTCCCACATGTTTAGGCTGACTGACAGGTTTTATACAGGGGCCTGTCACATGCTCTGTTTGTGCTCAGTCTGGGCACTTGTTCATTTGTTTTAATTAAGTACATACAACTTTACTAAGAAATGAAGAAATCAGGAAAAATTCAAATTAGCACATTTATATTATATGCTAAATATCCCAGTTGTTCTTGTTTGTAATGTTTGCATTTTCAGATTTTGTATATGGAATTAAAAAGATTCATATTAGTTTGAGTACACAGTATTTAAATGTAAAATGTTAGTGTCAAGTTCAGACTGTTTACCTTCCTAAATAAAATATAAGCTTTGCTGGCGTCTCCTCCAATCAGAAGACCCAAAGTCGAGTTTCAACCAATGAGGGGCTTCCATGATTCGCAGCGACCAATCAGCAGCGTGGAGGCGGGCACGGCGCGGCAGCGTGGCCTTGCATGTGACTCTGGTAAGAGCTGTTCGCCCACGCGGCTGGTCGGAGCTGAACTCAGATCAGCTGTGGAGAAAAACAAAATAAAGCGTGTTAAACTGTAAGAACTGAGGCGTTTATAATGTTTATAAATATACAATCATGTATATTACACCGACAAAAGCGTAATGATGCATCTTAAATTTAAAAAAAAAAACAACAGCATGTTTATAACAATGTAATAAGGCATGTTAATAACAACAGTAGTGTAATAATGCATGATGAACTGCAATGCTTGAAATATAATAATGATGCTTATTATAAATGAAGTGTAATAATGAGATCTTACATATAATTTAACACGTTAATATGTTTAGAAATGTTTAGAAATGCATATTATAACAACTGAAGTTTATTAATGCATGAGAAATGTTAAAATGTAATAAATATGTTTATAAATATGTAATCATGCATATCTATTTCTATATCTATGATATAATTGGTGTAATGCATGTAATGTGACAAAATAATCATGTAATGCAATCATGCCTGTTAAAGGTTTAACTGCAATACACGTTCATTAAATAAAGCACAACAACAGCCTAATAATGTGAAATGCTCAAATGTTATGTTGTTTATGGATATGAAATAATAATGCATGTTAACGTTAACCTGTAATAAATATAATAATATGTAAATAGAAGCGTAATATGCATGTAAGACTGTTCATAAACATGTAATAAGGCATATAACAACTGACATTTATGAACGTGACGTGTTAAACTGTAATAAGTGTTTATAAACATGTAATAAGGCGCATTACACCCACAGTGTAAGAAGGAACGCTACCACAGGTCATTCTTGCCTGCAGCAATAAGACTCCACAATTCCACAACATAGCATTACATATTGATTATCACTGGTTAATTATTATATATTACTATATATTATAATTGTATATTATTATATATTATTATTATTACATTTACATCTGTTACTTGTTTATTTATAACTTGTTTATTTATAATTTATTTATAACTTATTTATTACTGTTTTACTGTATATATGGTCGCCTTCCCTAATCCTCATGTAAATATGTATATATATATATATATATATAGATGGATAGATTATTTATAGCTCTTGCTCTTGTACTTGTTCCTCGTTCTTTATATTTTTCTATATTTTTCTTATTTTTCTGTACAACTATCTTTCTATTTTCCTTTTGTCATCTTTATAAGAGCCCTGTAACGCCAAAATTTCCCATTCGTGAGATAATAAAAGATTACTCTACTCTATTATTACAACAGAAGCGTGTTGCATGTTATACAGTTGGATTGCATCCTGGGTAAGAAACCAGAGGTCTGATTCTTCAGTAAATGTAAATGTATGTTATTAGGGCTGCATCTCAATGCCTGGTAAATATTAGAATAAATTGTGCACTTTTTCATTTAGAGATAATAGAGGTTGTTTAAGAAGTGTAGATTCCTGCAGGACAGGGTATTGAATGAGACAGAGCCTGTCGACCATCTTGCACGAGTTTGTCTTTTATTATGATTCTGCTCTGGTTTTTTCTTCAGGGCAGTTTTAATTACGAACTTGTGTACGTGTTTAGGATTGGCTGAAGCCCTGTGCGTAGTTAAATCTGACACCGAGCGCAGCCAGAGATAAATAAGAGCTCTGCCGAGTTGTTAGTATGGCAGGAATATGCGAGGCCTGATTGATATCGTATTCCGTGTCCACATGATCTACACGGACTGCTTTACACGACAGGTTATGTAAGTCATTACATAAGGACAGACCGTGCAGCAACACGGCTACAAAGACAAGGCCACACAGGCTGTACTTCCACAGGAAAAAAAACTTTATTAATACTTTTTTTTAAATGTATGTCAACAATAATCTTGACAAAATATATACATCAAGCAACCTTCTGTTAGGTCCCAAAATAAAAATCCCAAGTACCTCTTCCTATACAAAACTAGTATATTGTTTAAACATTGTACATTCACTTTCCTCGCTTCTCCATAGGATCCAGAATTTAAAATTTTTCGATATCCGTCATAGTTTTACTGCTTTAAACAAGTAAAGGCAACAGCATGAACAAAAAGATCTGTCTTAATTTGACCAGACGTGAACGTAGAGCATGATGCAGATCCGTCTTCACCCAGTGCTATGTACACGATCTCTCTCTGCTTTCTGTGTGAACCGGTCGGGAACTCCCCCACCCCCCCCCCTTTTTTTTTCTCCTTTCCCGCAATGCAAACACACAACTTGTGGGTCATGTATCAAAAATATAGATGTACAAGTAGCATAAAGAAATGAATTACACAACGTAGTTACCTCACAAGTACCCCATCTACTTGCACAAACAAATGAATTACAAACTCAAGAGTATCTTGCTCTCCTTCTTAAAAAAAACAATGACAAAAAAAAGAAAAGAAAAAAAAAAGAAGAAGAAAAAGCTGTTGTGATTACATTACTCCCATATTTACATGACTGACCCATTTGGGAGCTGATGAGGTCACCCCCACCTGTGCATGTATGAGCATTCAAGGGATACAGTTTGTGGGATAACTGGTGACTCAGACAGGAAGAGATGCGGTGGTGGTCGCTGTTATCATTTTTCGTGATAGCTCTGGTCAACTAAAGCAGACCGATATTTGGTAGCATTCTAGGCTAGGAGGACTAGTCTTAATTTAAAGCAGCCACAGAGTTCGGACAGTGTGAAAGCTTTGCTCAGGGTTCTCCGCAGATAAAAAAAATAAGAAAAAAAAAAAAAGCAGCAGCATCTACAGGGGTTTTTCTAGTTACCTTTTTTTTATACATTGTTTACATTCAAAACAGAAAGACATGTGCAAAGGGCAGAGTCCTTGTCATTTAATATATTTTTTGAGGGGGCTGTCTGCATGTCACATTCTGGATATAGGTTTTGTTTTACTATTTAATCATTTATGTATTTTTTTTACGCAAACATTCAGCACAAGTGCAGGGAGCAGAATGTCCCTTCGGTGCGGTCCTTCTTAGAACCGGAAAATTCAGTGTCCTTTATAATTCGCCTTCTTCACAGTGACTTGAAACGCTGCACTCTGGGCCTCCTTTCATCTCCTTTTGCTCAGCGTGGGGGCCGACGTGCATCCCTCTCCACGTGGACTCGCGTGTGTTTCTGCTGGTAGAGGGAAGGAGTTGGCCACTGAGCTGTTGCACGTCTCTCTCCATATCTGTGTGTGCTTGTGTGTATGTTTGAGTAGCAATCTGCCGTGTGAGGGCGGGTGGTGTAGGAGATCGGTGGGGGTCAGTGGGCAGCGGCAGTAGAGATGAAGACCAATCCTCCTCATCCTTCCCCCTCTATCAGCGTGTCCTCCATCAGCGTTCCGCTCTCAACACTCAGAACATTCCGAGGGCGGGCTGTGGGCAATTTTTGAAGGGGGGGGGGCAACTTTCACACAGTTCTCAGTCTTTGGTTTCAAGGTTTAAGGGTGGCACCTGTTTCAGGGCCTGAAGAAGAGCAGGGGAGTCCATGGGGGTTTGAGGGGCAGCTGGCGAGGCTACTCTCGGGGACATGACCAGTGATGAGGGCATTTTCTCAGGAGACAACCCAGCCGTTGAGGCCCCGATACCTGGGTACAGCACTGGTAAGCCCCCTGGGTACCAGCATTTCTCCAGCATTGGCAGGTAGGCGGCAGCGGCAGCCGTGGTGGGAGGAATGAGGTAGAAGGGCATGCAGAGTGGCGGCTGGTGGGGTGAAAAACTCACATACCCACCATGCGAGTCGTGGCCCGACAGAGACTCATCCTCAGATGAATGCGATCTGGGCCTCTTGGCCTGGGGCTCGTCACGCTCCTCCTTGATGCTGCCATTTCGACCATGCTTCAGCTCCGTGGCCTCTTTGCTGTAGTAGCTGGTGCGCTGGCCTTTGGAGTCACGCTTGTCCATCTCACCCCCATACCCGCTGTCCGTATCTGTATCGCTGCCGCTCTGCTCGCTGCTCTGGGGGTGGTAAGTTCTCTGAATGACGGGGACACAGTTTTTGGCGTGGCCCTCAGGCGTGCGGGGCTGTGAGATAGCCGCCTTCTCTCGGGCCTCTTGGGCCTTGCGTCCAGGCGAAGGCGCATCCAAGCGAGGGCTCACTGGACGCTGCAACAGCTCAGCTGCCACTTTATGCAAGTGGTTGACGATGTGCGTCGGTGTCAGCTCCCGTGTGCTCTCCAGGCTGGCCAAATACTGCAGCACCTCCTTGGCACAAAGGTGGAAGCCGGAACGAAACATCTCCTCGCTGACCTCTGAGGTGCCATTTGTCTGATCCCCTACCACACACGCAAACACACAAAGGACAAAGACGGTAAGACCAACGCCTAGGGTTACTCCCTACAGGCAGGTTGCACAATACCTTGATCGTGCAGTGACATTATGCTGATCATGCTCGGAAGTCGTGAGAATAGATCATGTTACTCGAGTGCCTGAGCATGAGTGCAGCATTGCTTTTTTTTCTTTTTTTTTAAGCAATAAACTGGGCTGAGTCACTCCCTGTCTGTCATGAACAAAAACTTTCCGCCTCACACTTACCGATTTGGATTCCATTCTGCAGGGAGATGATCTGCTGCTGCTGCTGTTCCAGAAGGCTGTTGAGGGCTTTCACATGCTTCAACGTGAGCTCCAGCACCACGGCCTTCTCCAAATGGCCCAGCGTCTAAAAGAGGAAGCACTCCCGATAAGCATGTTGATCTTTCTTACGTAACGCTCCCAGCTGCCACCCTACCGAGGACATACGCAAAGCACTTCTAAAAAAAAAAAATGAGCCTGACCTTGTGAACTTGTTTTTCCTAATCAGAAACCTTCTACAACTTTAACTCCTTTGATACAACATTGATGGAAACCACCAACACGGTGCTGTTTAACTGTGCGGGGTGTTCTAATAATTTTAAGAGCAATAAATAATGAGGGAAAGGGTGCATTTAAAGAAATACAGCAGGAAAGTGAGGGAATTAAAAAGAGGGACAAATTGCTTCTCCCCGACCCCCAGATGGCGCCTGAGAGCCCCGGACTGGTTTACTTACAGTGAGTTTTAGGTGCTCGGGCAGCAAATCCTTTAACTGGGCGATGCACTCGTTTATTCTGTCACGTCTCTTCTTCTCGATCAAGCGATGGGGAAGTTTATATGTGTCCTTTATGGAAAAGAAAAGCAGCTTAGCACAAAACCCCCGTGTTGTTGCACTTCACAGCTGTAGTGCAGGTGTGATTATTGGAACACAGCCGATAAAAAAGTAGTGCCCTACCTTACTGTCCTCGCCTCGTTTCATCCCTCTCCGCGGTTTGTACACATACATGGGGAAATCCATTCTGAGCAAAAAAAGGGAGAGGTGACGGTCAGGGAACCGGGAAGGGTGTTTAGAGAGGTTGTAGGGGGTGTTTTAAAGGCATACTTACCCCGGCATGTCGCTGATATCCAGTGCGGGGTGTTTGGGCACGCAGGGAGGAGGCTGGGCGCTCGTTATCCTCTCCATTGCGCCTCAGATGAGCTTAAATATCGAGTTTTAACCAAAAAAGATGTGCCGCCCGCGGGGCTTTAAGTACTCATAAAGGCGTGCGATGTGAATATTCCCGTCCAAAAATGGAAAAACTGCTATTTTGGGGGGAAATCCAGTTTTTTGGTGTTTTTTTTTTGTCGCCGTTGAGTTGTTTATTTTCAGACGCCGACGAGCTCGCGAGCCTAACGGTCGCTTTCGTCCACTCAGGCAGTTCTGCGGCTCCGTGCTCGGTTAAGAGTGTGTGTGTGTGTGAGGGCGGACTGGACTACGTGTTAAATAAAACCCTGTGACTACAGACACGTCTCTCTCTCTCTCTCTCTCTCTCTCTCCCCCTCTCTCTCTAAACCGACCTGCCTTCGTCACATGAGCCTCACGTGTCGGACGGTGCTGTCAGCTCCCCCCTCTGCCCCCCACCGCCCCAACAAGCCGCGCCCCTGTGAATATTGATTGGCTAGTTCCGCGCAGTCAACCAATCAATGTGTAGGAACTTTGGGTCCCGGCGAGCCAATCAGTTAACAAGAAGGCGGGACCTCTGGAGGGGGGTGGTAAAATAATGATCATTATAATTTTAAAAAATCTTTTACAGCATCGCTTCACCACCACGCGCGAAACGTTATTCATTTTTTTAAATCATTTTTTTTCTTTTTAAAAACAATATTAATGACTTTTCAACAAGCAAACGATTAAGAAAAGATTGTAAAAGTTATATAAATGCGAGACGACCAGATAAGCAGCAAAACTCTTGATTGTTGAAGTAGTGTGACCCAAAATGTTATCCCAAGAACATAATAGAAAAGCAAACAAATGTGATTTTTAAAGCCTAAAACATTATTTGGCCACGACCGCTCAAACTACCAGGTCTGTCTTTAGTGACTGTGTTTGAATTCAAGTGACTAATGTCAGAAACCAGCTCATTCATGTTCATGTTGTTCAGGGTCTAAAGCATCTCTTCTGATTCCTGGTCTGTATCACAAACTACTATAAAAGTTAATACTGTCTCTAATAATAAGGTGTCAAAACACACCGCAGCTGCAGACTGATCAGAGTGCCCATGTTGACTCCTCTTACATTTACATTTACAGCATTCAGCAGACGCTCTTATCCAGAGCGACTTCCATGTCCTAATTACAGGGACAGTCCCCCCTGGAGCAGCTCAGGGTTAAGGGTCTTGCTCAGGGACCAAATGGTGGGATTCGAACCTGGGACCTCTTGAGCCATAGGTCCATGGGCAAGTACCCTACCACTAGAACTGAATCATGGAGAAAAGGAAGAAGGTGGTGTAGCAACCATGTTGCTTAACTGGGAAAGGAAGGCACCAAGATGCACTATGGCAAGAGCGCCAGCTAGCAGAGCCACTGTGATGCTCTGGGCAATGATCTGCAGGTCCTGGCATCCATGTGGACGTCACTTTTTCACCTAAATATTGTTTCAGAACCTTCATGAAAATCTGTAAGGGTGTCAGACTGCAGGAATATTCAGGAATGATTAAAAGATTATTCAAATTACAAGACTTGGATCTGCAGCTGACACCTTGTTCTTCTTCTTCATATTATTATTATTATTTGCAGGATTCTAGCCTGCATGGACCATCAAGCGCCAATCAGATTCTCATACAGCCAATGTGGTTTTATTTGGGCTGTGCATGAAAGCCGATCACCTCTCAGCTCCTAGCTCTTCCATGTGAAGTGTGTTTAATGTCAGTACATCACGGTCACTCCATGTTGCAGCCAAATAGTCCGATCAGTTTACCCCAAGGGAAGGTGTAATAAGACTAAAGATCAAAGCAGAGTTCACACCACAAATCTATCAAACCACAGGACGTGTCTGTTGTAAACACTGCACTGACCATAACAAGCTAATGGGCCTCAGTGTTGTATTGATGGAAACAGCCTCACCAACACAGAGGCAGAGTGTAAAAGAACCCGACTGTTTATTGACTTAAGTTGCAAAATTATAAAGGAGTTTTTAAGTGCTTAGTGTTTACTTTGGAGCTGTATATGGCTGCTTATCACACTGTAAATCCAAAAGTGTCCAAACTGTCTCTCTAATCAGCTCACACAGTGATAATGTCCATATATAAGATAACGGGATGCTGAAACAGCAGCATTTGAGCCTGGTCACTGTCCCCAGCGTCTTCCGGGGTATAAAGACCCCCAGCATTGGACAGTTGAGGTCTCTGGGAAAAGGAGCTCCATCCAGTAACCGTGGGATGAGTTAGACTGGGGTTTGTGATAATACAACATCAGGACCTAACCTCATGGACCTACAACATCAGGGCCTAATGCTCTTGTGGCTGAATGCAATCAGATCACAGCTATGTTCCATTTTTAAGTTTAAAGCACAGGAAGAGTAGAGTTGGGTGAATGCAAATCATATTACAATAACATCTTTACTATATATTAGTATTAAATTGCACAAACAACAATGTTAATTACAATTATATTATTATATAATATTATATAACATCAACGACAACAATAATAATAATCATGATAATAATGTATCAGATGGGAGTCTGACGGAAGTGATGAGAATATGAAGGTTTATTTTGCTGTGTGTTTATAAATACAGGATTCAGTCTCTGTGTTGTTGACGTTGTTGTTGTTGTGCTGGTCGAGCGCGTGCTCGCTCTGTATCACCCTCGCCGTTCTGAGGCACGTGCTCCGCCGCCAGTTCTCCGGTCACGTTGATCTCCTCATGGCGAGACTGAAATCCCGCTGCTGACGTCATGCCTCTGTTCCCGTGGAGCGCCGCGCGAGGCTGAGGGGGGGGGGGGTGAGCTGGACGGAGCGGAATGCAGATCACGTGACACACGGGAGCTTTCGCGCGCTTTTTTTGTGCAAAAAACGTATTTATGTGTGTGTGTGAGTGAGTGTGTGTATATATATATGTGTGTGTGTTAGAGACAAGGCAGGAGTGATTAATGAATAGAGGCTGATCAGGTTTAGCTACAGCGATTAATAAACACATGGTGTGTATGTGTGGAAATATATGTGTGTGTATATATATATATATATATATATATATATATATATATGTGTGTGTGTGTGTGTGTGTGTGTGTATATATATTGAAAGTGATAACCCTTGTCATCGCGAGGTCACAGCACTGCACACCATGAACCACAACGAAATTGGACCTCTGCTTTTAACCCATGCACACAAACACCGTGCAGCAGGGAGCAGCTATTGAAAGCGCCCGGGGAGCAGTGATGGGGATGGTACCTTGCTCAGGGGTACCTCAGGGCAACCTACTTGTGAGGGAATCGAACCCACAATCTTCCGATGCGGGGCTAGAACCCTAATCCTAACCATATATATATATATATATGTGTGTGTGTGTGTGTGCTTGTGTGTGTGACAGAGAAGGCAGGAGTGATTAATGAATAGAGGCTGATCAGGGTAGGCTACAGTGATTAATAAACACGTGGTGTGTATGTGAAAAGTGAAGTGAAAGTGAAAGTGACAACCCTTGTCATTGCGAGGTCACGGCACAGCACACATGAACCACAACGAAATTGGACCTCTGCTTTTAACCCATGCACACTCAAACCCGTGCAGCAGTGGGCAGCTATTGAAAGCGCCCGGGGAGCAGTGATGGGGACGGTACCTTGCTCAAGGGTACCTCAGGGCAACCTATTGGGAAGGGGTTTGAACCCCCGATCCTCCGATCATGCGGCTAACGCCCTAATCGCTAGTGGAAATATATGTGTGTGTATATGTGTGTGTGTGTGTGTGTGTGTGTGTGTGTGTGTGTGTATATGTGTGTATGTGTGTATGTGTGTGTGTGTGTGTGTGTGTGTGTGTGTGTGTGTGAGAGATAGAGACACTGCAGGAGTGTTTAATGAAGAGAGGCTGATCAGGTTTGGCTACAGTGATTAATAAACACGTGGTGTGTGTGTGTGTGTGTCTGTGGTGCTACAATAGTTTTCCACAAATTAATCATGTGATAACAATCAGACTTTTTTACCAACCGTTTAAAGTCTGAACAGATATGAATCGTACAGAGGGATGGTGTTTTGTTCTCTTTTATGTGTGCATGTGGGCAAATTGAGGAAACACACTCTGATCTGTTCAGTTAATAAAGTCTGCAGAATAAACAAAGAGGAAAGTCCCAGCAATTACAGCCAAATGCCTCTTTAACATTCTTGGTAGTTATTACTTTGGTGGCCAGAAGAACTCATAAGAGAACATGAAGACAGTTGAAGAACTTGCGTGGGAGACAGTGGATCCTGTTTCAGGTTAAGTTTCTGTTCTCTTCCAAAATGTAGTTGAATAATATTATTAGGTTAGCATGGCAAAGCTTAAAAAAAGGATCAAAAATCCCCACTGCTGACCACCGGATTGCCATTGAATTACAGAAACAGGCCGCTGTCTGAAGCCTAAACTTCAGGACACAAAGATGTGTTGGTATGACTTCATGCCTCACATGCATTCAGGTCAGGTTCAGGCCAATCAGATTTTTCAGTATACCTGATTTCAAAAGCATAGAATTTCTTAACCTTTTATTCTATTTGCAGACGTTTTTTCCACAACCAGACTCAATAAATCCAACTTTTTTCCAGGGAATATCGTTTCCCAATAAGAAACATGGGATCAGACTCTGTTCCCAAATGGACATATAGAATCAGACTCTTTTTCCAATTAGACACTTGGAATCAGACTTTTTCCCCAGTAGGCACATGACATCAGATCTTTTTCTCAGTCAGACACAGCTATTTTTAATAATCAGATAGATGGAATCAAAAGCATTTTGCGGACACATGGAATCCGACCTTTTTTTTTTCTTTTCTTTTTCTATTAGGCAAAAGAAATCTTTTTCGAGATCAGACCAATGGAATTTTTTCCCAGATATATAAAATCACCTTTTAAACAATGAGACACATGAAAGCAGCAAGACACATGCAATCAGATCTTTTTCTCAGTCTGACCCATGGAATCAGACCTTTTTCACATTTAAAGAACTTGCGTGGGAGACAGTGGATCCTGTTTCAGGTTAAGTTTCTGTTCTCTTCCTAAATGTAGTTGATAAATATAATTATGTTAGCATGGCAAAGCTTAAAAAAGGATCAAAAATCCCCACTGCTGACCACCGGATTGCCATTGAATTACAGAAACAGGCCGCTGTCTGAAGCCTAAACTTCAGGACACAAAGATGTGTTGATGTGACTTCATGCCTCACATGCACTCAAGTCATGTTTTTAGAATCAGACACAATGGAATAAGATTTGTTTTCCTGATCAGAGACTTGAAAAACAATTTATTGCCCAACAAGACACATGGACTCAGACTGCATTCCCAACCAAAGAAATTATTTTACCAATGTGACATATAGAATCAGATCTTTATACCCAATCAGGTAAATGAAATCTGTTTTTTTTCCAAGTCAGACACATAGAAGCAAACACTTTTCCTAATCAGATCCAAGCCAAGAGGTCACAGATCTTATTTAAATCTGTTGCAACATCAGCTTGACCAGTCAGATCTGACTTCGTGTGTTTTTATCACATTAGTGACTGACCCCTGCTCATCCAGTCTGTTTTCCGAAATCAAGGATTTTAAAATAACCCCCTTTTTTTGCTGCAGTAATAGCGCCTACTCTTCTGGGAAGGTTAAACATTTGAACCCAACTCATCCCAAAGGAGCACCATTATTCCAAAATATACACTTTCACTTCAACAGGCCACAGCTGAGAGGATTTTACACTCTTCTAATCACTACTTGGCACTGGGAACATTGACCTCAACCAGTAACATGAATGTAAAAAACACTCTAACTCAAAATTTACTCTAAAATTTTCCAGTAACTCTTTATAAAGATAAAAATGAGTGTGCACTCTAATTTTACACTAAAATTTAACCAGTAACTACATCAAGAAAAAAAATTGAAACGATAAAAAGGTTCAAATCAAACACAGCAGTTGGTTTTTTATTAAATTCACTATTGGGTCAAAGTGCCCCTCCAACCCAGTTTGTTAACTGGGAATATTATTAGATATTGATTGTTGGTTCATTGGTTCTTGTGTTTGTGTGTTGCTGTTCAAACCAGATGTTTACGCAACAGCATATGAGCGGAAGTGCTGTCGGCCTTAGGCCAAGCGTTGTGGACTTTTGAACTAAATATCAGACTGCCTCATCAACAAGCTTTGCTCAAGTTAGAAGTGCTTCTACTTTAGTGATCCGTAAAAGGGGGGAATTTGGATCATTGCCTCAATCATAAAGACATAAGTCACAAGTAAGTCCTGCCTTTGTTCCTGCCAATGCAAAATGTCAGTGGAGCAGCATCAGGGCTCCACCACAGAAGGGGATTTCAGGCAGTGACGACTTTCTCACTGTCTGATATGTTTACCACAAGTGATTGTAAAGGGACTGAATTTTTCTGCACAGGGCTCTCAGCCCTCAGTTCTGACTGCCAGCTGCACAGATCAATTAAACCTTGTCCTGCTTTTACGCTAAAATTCTAAGCTTAAATTCCCGTCTGCTGGTGTAGTAACTGTATAGGTACCAGTTAGCCTTTCAGAGACGTTATAAACGAGGAGGCTTTTCAAAAACGAACGAGAAAGCCTGTGAAAACAACATGCCGTTCTTTTATAGAGAAAGTCTCATCCTTTAGTAAAATTTGTCGACTGGCTGGCTGGTGAAGCCACAAGCAGAAAAAATCTGCCCAATCAAAGAGATATTCAAATGCGTTTTTCTTTGCAGATATTTATCCATGATTTTTGTCACTTTTAACTGCAATTTTAAATACATGTTTAAAAGAATTTAGGACAAAGAAATGCCTGACCTTATGAGTGGAAAAAACTACCTGGGTGCATTGCCTATTGCCTATAAGGACCCTTTTTATAAAACAATTTTGACATATTACCTTTTGGCAAATCTGGAAAAAACGATAGAAAAGTTGTATTGTATGTTGTTCTACTGGTTTGCTGTGATTTATATGATCTCCTCTACATCACATGAAATGAGAACTATTCCATTCCGGGAAATAAATAAATAAATAAATAAATAAATAAATAAATAAAAGTCGAATGTGGAGTATTTGCTCTTAAAGCACATGACAAATGCACCACACTGGCCACCATCTCCTCAGAGTACAGGAACTATCAGCTTCTAATGAAACCCTTCTCACTAGAAGTACCTCTTTTGCTTCTCAGACTCACATCCCCAGAAACTCTCACCTTCATTAATCTACATTTTAGAGTTGATAGAGTTTTTTGTTATTGGTGAGCAGGTGCTGGGCTCTCTAAACCATTTCTCTCTCGTGCTCTCTTAACCACATAGCTGAACTGACAGGTTTCAGCAAAGCGTGGAAAGAAAAGGCATCTGTCGCCTGAGCTCTGACACGAGAGGTCAACGAAAGTGCACTTCCCCCAAATTAAATGCAAAAAAGATATTTTTTCAGCATGACAAAGTTGCTGACTGCGCACTTTCTCAGCTTTTTATCAACCAGATGAATTGCTGTTCAAACAAGCAGTGACTGTTGGCATGCCGGAGCATGTTAGCTTAGTGGCATCATGGTTGCAAATTGCTTTGTGCAAATGAGCACGTTTTCCTTTAAATATTTTCAATACGTTTTGCATATCAAATCAAATCAAGCTAATTTTAAAAAATACGTGTGAATGTGTGAATATGAGGGACAGACCTAATAAAGAATAAGGCCAAAAACCTACAAATTTTACCTCCCTGTTGAGTTTTAACCACCTATGGCCCAAAAAATTTCAATATGCTCTTTTCACAACAGTAATTTTAGGCAAAACCTATTCCTCATACCAAGGAAAACACTTTAGTTAACAATTTTTTCTTTACATATATTTATTTCTTCAATACAATGAATGTAACATGTGATCAAAAGAACTGAAGAACTCTTCTTGTTGAAGTTCAATTACAGATTTTTATTAAATATTGCTAAATTAATGTACAATCAACAGATCAGATATTCCCTAAAGCAGAATTAAGTATCATTCAGTAACACTGTTAACTTAAATATGCCTCTGTGGAAATGTATCTCTATACAAAAGCAAGGAATGGGCAGACATATTTTTATATACTGTTTAAAAGAGCATGAAAGAGAGAGAGAGAGAGAGTGAGAGAGAGAGAGAGAGAGAGAGAGAGAGAGAGATAAGAACTAGTGATACTGAGTTGAGTCGAACTGGGTTTGGTTTCCTATAAGCGCTGGAGAACAGCAGTCGTGGTGATATGGCGGTGTGAGTATCATTCTGAACACTCACTCTCTCCCGTATAGATATTACACTGTGAAGCTTTTACTCCGATAATTTGAAGAAATTATTGAGGGAGGCTTGTTGACCTAATGACCAAAGAGTGTCATGAATGACATTAATCAAATTTAAATGCTTTATGTAGAACTAAGACATAAAAGGAAAGCTTATCTATCTAAATAATTTAAACACTAATCTTATAATTTTACCATTCTGAAGAGCAAAGGATCCTTAAGCCACAGATTCTTCTACAACGGACAAAAACTATTAAATAATAAAAAAATAATAACGCAATGTGCTGCGACATATAATCTCCTTTAAACTTCATTTATTTTTTCTTCTTTGAATAAATAAATAAATTAGATGAGAAAAGAAAAAGGCCCATATATGCAACTTGACTGCTATTTGAATCCTTACTATATTGACTTCATAAACGTATGCCTCTTTAGCTTTTTAATAAACCATAAATAATCATGAAGCCAAAAAGAGAAAGAAAGAATAAAGAAAAAAAAAAATACCCTTATACCTAGGAGATGATTATCCTCCCTTTAAGACACATTGTACAGCTCAATGAGGTTGCATATTAAAGTAGTAATATTGCACAAAATACAAAAATATGACATAAAATACTGCTTGCTATACTGGTTTGAAAATACAAAAAGAGATGCTTTTGCAACACGTTTCCAAGCAGCATCTAACTAGTCATATCGTCCAGTATAGCCCATCAGTTCAAGTTCCCCCTGCAAAGGCCACGTGCTCAGAGTTCACTGCCTTTTCCACACTTACAAAACATTTGGCACGCAACCAGAGGAAGAGACAATTTTTAGAAGAGAGATCGTTTAAAATTTCCCATAGTGGCCAAAACCTCCTTTACATAAATCGAGTTTTTTGGCAGTTAACTAGTTTGCCACAGGTATGCCACACTCATATCCCAGCCACCCACCCACACACGCACACATTTGTAGGTTGGTGTTTGGGAGAGGTCTGGGTAAAGACAAGAGCTCTGCAGGTCAGGTCCTTGGTCAGGTGCGTCGCGCGGTTTAAGGCCAGTGGCGAAGCTCACACTCGCGCTCACACCGACACACTCACTCAGGCAGGCTGCTGGGGGTTCACATTCATATGCTGGGGATGTCCCAGGAGCCCAATCCGCTGTTTCTGTTTTCTCTGCTCCGTCATCTGTTAGGGGACAGGCAAACACAGACACAAATTTTAGCTTTTGTTCTCTCTAAGGTTATGCATCAGGCATTTCCTGTGATGATGTATGTGCAATATCCATTGTTACTATCTTGGTGTTAAGTCAGAAACATCAAGCAGTGTGGATTTGTGTGTGTATATATATATATATATATAAAATTAAATCCTGCAAAATTTCATTACGTCTATAGCAACAATAACTATAAACACTATATAAACAAACTATAACTATAAACAAATGTAAATTTATGATGATAAAAAAATCTTGTGTCCAAACCCCCTAGCCTCTTTGTAAGCACGTTAACAGTTCTGTCTCATTTGCTGGATGCTAATTTCAAACCTCATGGTCCAGCTCATCCAATGCAGCTCAATGGGAGAAAGATCTGAAGACTCAAGACTTTCAAATGTGGATAAAGCCATTTTAGCACAATATTGAAGAATGCTTGATATCATTGTACTCTTGAAGGATAACATTTATCCACTGATTTGTGTGCTTTGAACTGGGTCTCCTGTGCTTCCTCTCCAAAACCCTGCCAGACCGTTACTGATCCAACTCCATGTTTCTCTGGTGCAACAACACATTCTGGATTGCCCCTTCCCCTGTCTGCCGCCTGACCAAAACCCTTCGGTTCCCCCAAAATATAACTGAATTATGATATGTCCCATATGTATGCAAATAACTATGAAAAAAACTTAATCAGTGATTAACATGCATTACAGATATAAATTCCTTGGACACATTCAGTTTTTGTTAAATTGCTTGACTGTCAGTTTAGTTTTCTTGAGACATTGTTCTGAAAATGTACAAAATCTACACACAGACAGACACAGACAGAAAAACACTTCCAGTGAAATTCAGCCTCCTGTCACTTCTAAAATCCCCTAACCTGACTCAACAACAGTTGCAAAAATATCCCATAAGCTAACACGCTTTAAGGTTAGCATCGACAGGAAGTAGGCTCTCATGTCACCAAATAAAGGCACCGTCAGTACAAACATGAGTTTTCACGTGACATTTAACTTATGCAGGTCCTGGAGGAAAGTGGCCAGAGCAGACACGGTGAAACAAAGTTGCGATGTAATTTCAGCAAATCAATGTCAATTAAAAAAAATTTTGTTAATATCTCTTCATCAGTATCACTGCTTCCACAGATCAACTCAGTGTATTTCAGTCACTAAAAGGAAATAAGGGTTTTCAGTTAGTAGCGCTACACAACATCCATCACTAAAACAAAGAAATGTATTTTTGCTGGTAAGTTTAGTGAGGGGAATGAGCTTGGTTTGAGGGATGTTTGATGAATTAAAAAAAAAAATGAAAACAGCAAAGGAGCAGAACTGGAACAGGACAGAAATATAATGCCTTAAAATATCACTCATATCAGAGCATTGCTCTAAATCCAGTTAAACAGGGCCAAATATGCTCTATTTAGAGCGAAACATGCAGCTTGTCTGTGTTTTTTATACTCCAATAATGTTACAATATGTTTGAGTAAGAAATCTGAAGATTTGAAAATAAATCTTTCTGTCTCCATGTCAACAGGTAGGTTAAACCCGCTCAAATTTACATTGGAACTAGTGCCCAATTCTGATGACCTGCTCATTAGCATATTAAAAGCAAAGACCTTTAGGATATATATATGTTCTGTCTGAAGACAAACTTAATCAACAGCCCAAAATATGGTAAACTGTTTTGACTGTACATGGCATGCATTCAGTACATTTTGGCATTCTATTTATGTGCTGAGGCTTTAATCTAGTTAAAGGTTACTTTTGAACAAGTTTAGAATACCATGTCTGTAAAATCCAAAAAATTTTAACTTCCAAATAAAATTTTGTGGATGAAGCTTGACATTTCTATCTTTATTATATGAGAAAACCTTGTTAAACCATTTTGGTTGTTTTCCCTTTTCTTATTTTTGCTTAATTTGAAAGGGATCATCCTGCCTTTCAGACTGTCTTAACACCATGATGAATGGTCCAATAACTAGGTTCAAAATGGTTAAAAAAATAAAAAGATACTGCTACATTAACTTTCTGAAATTAACTAAGTTAGATCAAATTCATAACTGAAAGTAAAGATATTTTTCCCCTTTCTCTTGTAAATTAATTTACAAAGTTTTGCTCTGAAGGTGCTGATATATGTTTAAGAAAAATAAATATCACTATAATGAAATGTGCAGTTGTAGTACTGGTGAAAAAGTGAAAGGCAGTGGCTTTAGGATTGTTACTTCACCTTCTTTCAGGAACCCAAATGATCATTTCCCTGTCTGGGACCGAGTCAAAAGAAGTTCTAGTTCCTCCTAGACACTTCTCATTTATAAGTATACTGATCACCAGATACCCACAGCCATGCACAAGCTGTTGTTGTTGTTTTTAGACTTTCACATTTCCAGTATATTTTAGCTGAATAAAAACCATCACTGTTGTCAGCAGATCACCTGTAGCTTTGATTCAGATTCATCATCTACGCCTGCAGTACTATTTATGTGTGGAAACAAACCGAGCTGGTTCGGAGAACTTTGTCTGGACTACAATAAGAGCTGATTCAGAGTGAAACAACACTTGGCCTCATGACGCAGGTGAAAGATCATCTTAGTACCACATGGGTTTGTCTGATCACAGATATGATCACAGACAGATGAGAGAGAGAGAGAGAGAGAGAGAGAGAGAAAGAGAGAAAAAGACATAAAATGACTCACTGCCCTTTGCTCTAATTAGGCTTCTTAAGAAAGCTGAATGACCTTCAGAGTTCTGTGTCTAAAACCAGTCTAAAACATACAGCATTCCTGACAAATATCAGATCAGTTATGCAGTACGTTCACTGTGTGGTGACAATTTGTTTGTGAAAAAGAGTGACATCTATTCCAGTTACTGTTTGAAAGGAAAGTCCTCATAAGCACGTAAGTATATGATATACCAATATGTGTATATGAAAAGATCTAAATAAGAAAGATGTTCTAGACATCTAGACCACACAGACACGACTCAAATGGGAGATTTTGTAACAAGGAGCTATGTAGCTAATTCCTTTGGGTCTTTTAGAGGGGTTTGCAGTGCACTGAGGTCAGTTTCTTAACTGGGTAACTTACCTGTTCTTTCAGTTCGGTCAGCTGGCCGGACAGGTTCGAGACCAGTTTCATGGTAGACTCTAGTTTCTCCTGCAGATTTCTGATCTCATTTTGCTCCCCCTCCGCATCACTGCTCACCAGAGACATCGCACGCATCCGAGGAAACCAATCAAGGTTGTGTTCCTGTTGGAACAATTACATCTTTAAAATGAGTCACTTTCCAAATAATAAACGAAACTCCCTGCAGGATGCAGTCACGTACACCATGTCTACATGCAAAAAATTTCTTGACTTACTTCTAAGAAACTGGAGCAAAATTCTTCTTTGGTGAAATAAAATGCAGTAAGTGTGTAAATCAAAGTTAATCCTATATATATATATAATATATATGTTTAGGATTAACTTTGATTTATATATATTTGGTTTGATATATATATATATTTGGTTTTTTATTTCAATGCTTTCTGTCTACAAACAATCCCCATTATCACAGCCTGAGGGGCTAATTTTATCTGTAACTCAAAAGCCTGGTATATGGAACAAAAACACTTGATATTTTCTCATTTGGCAGAAGCTTTTACCTAAAGTGATTTACAAGCAAAGAACAACACTGAAGCAACAGTGCAGAAAGAGCTGTAAAGTAGGCATTACTTTTAAACACTTTACTAAAATAAGTTAAATGTATTCAATAGTAATTTATGTCCATACAGAACCCAAAACAAAGTGATAAATGATGGATCAGTGCATTAAATTGATGAATCTGTTTACTGTTTACATATCTGTTTCAAACTGTATGGATATGGACTCTCATTATTTATAAGATTCCAAGACTTTTAGCCTGACTGTGACTGTGAGCTGTACATTCACATGTGTGAATTTTCGGGCTTATAGAAACAGCTTAGTAACAACCCAGGCACTAGGGATGCAAAAGCCAGTGTATTTATTCGTGCTGGTCCCAATCCCAGATAAATGGGGAGGGTTACATCAGGAAGGGCATCAGGTGTAAAACCTTTGCCAAATCAATAAGCGGACAACGAAACAGACTTCCAGATCGGATTGGTTGAGGCCCGGGTTAACAACAATCACTGCCAGTGCTGTTAGCCTACAGGGTGCTGGTGGAAATCGGGCTACTTTAGGCCAAAGGAAAAGAAGAAAAGGAGGAAGAAAGCATGTCTGGAGGGAGGAGCAGAGAAGGAAGTGGAGGAGAGTGGAAGTGAGGGTAGGAACTTTGAATGTTGGCAGCATGAGTGGTAAAGGTAGAGAAATAGCTTATATGATGGAGAGAAATTTTGTGTGTGCAAAAGACTAGGTGTAAGGGTAGTAAGGCCAGTTGTATTGGAGGAGGGTTTAAACTGTTTTACCATGGTGTGGATGGATGGAGGAATGGGGTAGGTGTTATCCTAAAGGTATGTGAAGAGTGATGGATAGGGTGATGAGTTTGAAGCTGGAAGTTGAAGGTGTGATAATGAATGTTGTTAGTGCTAATGCCCCACAAGTTGGTTGTGAGATGTAGGAGAAAGAGGAATTCTGGAGTGAGTTAGATGAAGTGATAGAGAGTGTGGCCAGGGGAGAGAGAGTGGTGATCGTTGCAGATTTTAATGGACAGTTGGTGAAGGGAATGGAGGTGTTGAGGAGATGATGGGTAGGTATGGTGTCCAGGAGAAGAATGCTCAAGGTCAGGAAAGGAAAAGGATGGAAATGGCTGTAGGTAATACTTATTTAAAAAAGGGGAAGCACAGGGTGATGTATAAGAGTGGAGGAAGATGCACACAGTTGGATTATATCCTTTGCAGGAGGGTCAGTCTGGGACAGTCTGTCCAGTGACAGGGAAGAGTGTAGCTAAAAAGCATAGCATGGTGGTCTGTAGGATGACCTTGGAGGTCAAGAGGAGGAAAGTGTGGGTCGAAGTCTAAGCTACAGCGGAAGCTGAAGAAGGAGGACTGCAAGGTGGAATTCAGGCAGGAGTTAACTCGGGCACTTGGAGGTGTTGAAGAGCTATTGGATTGCTGGGAAACTACTGCAGAAGTGGTAAGGTAGACACCTAGAAAGGTACTAGGTGATGTGCAGCAGGTCAGGGTGGTTAAGGATAGAAATGGAAATGTACTCACAAGTGAACAGGGCATGTTAAACAGATGGAAAGAATACTTTGAGTGGTTGAGTAATGAAGAGAATGAGAGAGAAGAATAGTGCACCAGGAAGAGCAGTAAGTAAGAGCAGTGATGAAGAGGATGCAGAATGAAAAGGCTGTTGGTCTGGATGACATACTGGTGGAAGCAGGGAGATATTTAGAAGAGATGGCAGTAGAGTTCCTGACAAGATTGCTTAACACAATCTTGAAAAGTGAGAAGATGCCTGAGAAGTGGAGGAAAACTGTACTGAAGATGAAAGTGAAAGTGACTATTCTGGTCATTGTGAAGCACAGCACACAGTGAGTAACAACGAAATTAGACCTCTGCATCTTACCCATCCATGCACACACACACACACACTTGCAGCAGGGTGCAGCTACTGAAAGCACCCGATGATGGGGGCTGTGCCTGTACCTTGCTCAAGGGTACCTCAGGGCAACCTACAGCTAAGGGATTCAAACCCACAATCCGATCCGGGGGCCTAGTTCCTAGCCACTAAGCCATAACTGCCCCGGTACTAGCATCGGTTTTCAAGAATAAGGGTGATGCACAGAGAGGGAAAAAGTTGATCAGCCACAGCATGAAGTTATGGGAAAGAGTAGTGCAAGCTAGGTTAAGAAAAGTGGTGATGATTATTGAACAGCAGTATGGTTTTATGCCGAGAAAGAGCACTACAGATGCAATGTTTGCTTTGGGGGTGTTGATGGAGAAGTGCAGAGAAGGTCTGAAGGAGCTGAATTGTGCCTTTGTGAACCTGGAGAAGTGCCTAGAGAGGAGCTGTGGTTTTGTATGAGGATGTCAGGAGTGGCAGAGAAGTATGTCAGAGTGGTATAGGACATGCAGGATCCCTACCAGTCTGGATTTAAAACATCACACTCAACCGAAACTGCTCTTCTGGCAGTCACTCACGAACTCCATGCTGCAAGATCTAACAACCTGTCCTCAGTCTTGATTCTCCTCGATCTCTCAGCGGCCTTTGACACAGTGAACCACCAGCTCCTCCTGACCACTCTCTTTAACCTGAGGATTGCTGGTACAGCCTGGCAGTGGTTCACCTCATACCTACAGGATCGACAGTACCAAGCGTCATGGCAGGGCCATAGGTCCACTCCATGAAATTTGACCACTGGCGTTCCCCAAGGATCTGTCCTCGGCCCCCTTCTTTTTTCTCTATATACCGGCTCTCTGGGGAAGGTCATACTCTCTCATGGCTTCTCCTATCATTCTTATGCAGACGACGCCCAACTTATCCTCTCTTTTCCCTCCTACGATCAACAGGTCTCTACTCGAGTCTCTAACTGCCTGGCTAACATCTCTGCATGGATGACAGCTCACCACCTCAAGCTCAACCCTAACAAGACTGAGCTTCTCTACTTCGAAGGCCATCAAATTCCGCGTCAGGACCTTCAAATCTCCTTTCGTGGTTCACTTCTTATGCCATCTCAAAACGCTGCCGCTAGACTTGTCTTCAACCATCCCAAGTTCTCTTCTTCCACTCCTCTGCTGCGGGATCTACACTGGCTCCCAGTGGCTGCTCGTACCAGGTTTAAAACTCTAACTCTCGCTTACAAGGCTACTAACAGCCTTGCACCATCTTACTTGTCGGCTCTAATCAGACATCGTGTCTCTTCTCGTCCCCTCAGACCATCAAGCACTGCTCGTCTTGAAACCCCACCGCTGAAAAACAGAGGAAGACAAGCATCAAGACTCTTCTCAGTTCTGGCCACTCAGTGGTGGAATGAACTCCCCCTGATGGTCAGAACTGCTGAGTCCCTTGCTGTCTTCAAACGCAGATTAAAGAACCACCTGTTCACTGAATTTCTGAGGGGCTAATCCCTCCCAAACCATCCACTCTCCTACCCTTACTCCTTCTTTCCTAAAAACCTCTACTCTCTCCTACTCTCCCACCCCTACTCCTCCTTTCAAAAAAAAAAAAAAATTGTTTTATGGTGTATACTTGTTACAAGGCTCTTAGTCTGTTACTTAGGTGGTACTAGCTAACCAACAGTTACTGATCTGTGCTGGTTACCAAGATGACGATCTATTGTGGAAATTAAGCACTGTTGTAAGTCACTCTGGATAAGAGCGTCTGCTAAATGCCGTAAATGTAAATGTAAATGTATAAGGACAGTATGACAGTGGTGAGGTCTGCAGTAGGAGTGACCAATGTATTTAAAGTAGAGACTGGATTACATCAAGGATCAGCACTAAGCCCATTCTTGTTTGCAATAGCAATAGACAGTTTGACGGACGAGGTTAGACAGGAATCCCTGTGGACTATGATGTTTGCTGATGATTTTGTGATCTGCAGTGAGAGTAGTGAGCAGCTTGAGGAGAACCTGGAGAGATGGAGATATGCTCTAGAGAGGAGAGAAATGACAGTGAGTAGGACAAATACAGAATACATGAGTATAAACAAAAGGGAGGAAAGTGGAGTGGTTAGGATGCAAGGATATAGGTGAAATTGGACAAATTCAAATACTTGAGATCAACAGTTCAGAGAAATGCGAAGTGAGTAAGAGAGGTGAAGAAGAGATTGCAGGCAGGTTGGAATAGGTGGAGAAGAGTGGCTGGAGTGATTTGTGACAGACAAGTACCAGAGTTAAAGGGAAGGTTTAAAGGACAGTAGTGAGACCAGCTACGTTGCACAGGTTGGAGATGTTGGCACTGAAGAAAACACAGGAAGTGGAGCTGGAGGTGTCAGAGATAAAGATGCAGAGATTGTCGTTGTGTGTGACGAGGATTGACAGGATTAGAAATGAATATATTAGATGGACAGCTCAGGTTAGACATTTTGGAGACAAGGTTAGAGAAGCAAGGTTGCGTTGGTTTGGACATGTCCAGAGAAGAGACGAGGATTATATTGGGAGGAGGATGTTGAGGATGGAGCTGCCAGGAAAGAGGAAAAGAAAAAGACCAAAGAGGAGGCTTATGGATGTGGTGAGAGAGGATAAGCAGGTGGTCAGTTTGAAGGAGGAAGATGCAGAATACTGGAAGAAATAGAAATGGATGATCTGCTGTGGTGACCCCTAAACGGGAGCAGCCAAAAGAAGAAGATAGACACAGCTTAGCAACGGAAAATGTATAATTTATGAGAATGTAAACCTTGTGAATATTGTGCATGTTATTATTCCCTAGTCTGGCCAATGTAAGCCTGAAGCATATTTCTTAAATCTGTTATTATCTGTGCTGTTTACATGATAATTTTGTTAAACACGCTTTAGTAAATTTGTAAAATCTTACCTACTTTTTTTTTCCTTTTTTTTTTGTTTACCTATTTAAACGAACATTTAACAACTGATGTGGATGATAACATAGTTTATACTGGGTGTCATAAAACCCAACTAGGCAACCCTTCAGCCAATGTATGCACATACTTTTATTAAAAAAGGTGCCAGGTGTAGCCTTGGTAATTATGTAAATTGTTCCCTATTTTCTTTATCAAGTTATATTTGCATTTTTCTCTACAACTTTGTCCTCTCTCTCATCAAATTTTGTTGTTTAACTTAATTATAGCACAGGAAATGACCTATCAAGAGTCACATGAGCCTCTAGAAAGCATTCACTAATGCAGACTGTAGTATGGCCTTCACCTTGGAGGAAAAAATGGTTCCGCTCCATCTCAGAGGAATTTCACAAATTACCCCTCCTAATTGAATCACCTTAAACATCCAGGAAAACACTTTGTTGTTTCCCTGCTTAATGTCCAGATGAAATCAAGCTTGCATTTGACCTCAAGGTCCTTTGGATCACGATGTAACAGAGATACAGTTCTCCTTTGGGGAATCACCTCCTCTAAGGACAGTGGCCAAAAACACCAAACAATGTGGCTCATTTAAGGGCACTGTGCATGCCTGGCAAGCGTACTTCCTGTTGATCTCTTAGCAGTGTCTTGGGTCTCCATAGAGTGACTGAATGACTCTCTCTTTCCAGCAATGACCTTCCTGCTTCCAAGAAAATAATGACATCCATATTCAAGAATTTGAGCCATTTAATTGAATGAAAGCATTCTTGTAGAATTAGAGAAAGATATAATCAGCCAATAAATGTGGAACCTGAAAAGAATCTGACATGAACGGCACATCATTGCTATCATCGTTTTATTTTCATTCATGCCAGCTGTGCTATTAACAGCAGAGCTGTCCATATGTGTTAAAACCCATGTTGACAGTTGATATAAACAGTGTGAAGGGAAAATATTTTTACTACTAATTACACGGAAGACAACTGGCAGAAATCAAAACTCATGCAATATACATGTAACGTAGATACTGTTTTCTCTGTATTTTAAAAGAGAACCTGTCAAAAAATGTGAAAAATTCATTAATTTGTAACTTTTTAGGCTTTTTAGGAGGCATTGCTTTGCAAGAGATATGGTACCACAAAAGGTCAGTTCACTGCATTCTGCTTCAACTGCCCTTTTCAGAGTCCAGTGTGTATACATGTAGTCACATGTAGTCTCATGTTGCAGGAGCAAAGTGAGTGGACAACGCAAAACCACATTACACTTTTGCAATTTCAAACTCGGTATAAAAAATAAAGAACAAGTCTATTTGATGTGAAGGACACTAACATGCATATTAATCCAATTCAAGAGCTCCTGATTCTGGTATAAAAAATAAAGAACAAGTCTATTAGATGTGAAGGACACTAACAAAGATATTAATTGAATTCGAGAGCTCCTGGCTCGCAATTGTGTGTGGGAAGTTGATTGTGCAACAGATATTTTAAAAACTGTATGTAAGTCACTTCAGCAGATTCTTCAGAAGTTGTTAAGTTATTCATATAGAATGTATTTCATATTTTCATGCAATAAGTACATTTAATCTTCAGACTTCTAAGCATATGACTTAATTTCCACTCTGATGTTACTCTGCACAGAAAATGACATTGAAATAGGTGAAGACATGTGGACTATCAGCTAGTCTGAAACAAAACAAAAGTAATTTTGGGATGTGTATTTACAAAAATAAAATCAGGTTATGAAAGGCATGAAAAATATCAGGCTATATAAACTCATTTTAATTAATTGCCCTTAATAACTAAAATCGTAGAAAGAGTAGACAGAGAAGCTCTGACTGATGTTGTTGTTCAAATATGGTTGGTTCAGGAAGTGATGGGCATGCTATATCTAGTTTAGGAAATTAGCTAGCTTGAATGAAATACTTGCCAGCTCTTTTAACACCTATTACCCAAAACTAAAATATGTGTTGTTACAACCTCACTTTAGTTAAAAATGCTTAGCTTAATTCTAATGTAAACTATTTTTACTAATAATAATTATTAATAATACTGTAGAAATTTGTCTCCAAATTAAAAAAAAGCTTACTGCTTGTGAATGAAAAAGCACATGTGAATGAGAATATTAATGTCAAGTGTTGATGTGTGAAATACAATGCAAGCATGAAAATACAAGTGTGCTTTGGTCCCCCTAAATAACAAGGAAAAAAAAATGAACATTACTGAAACAGAATGCCAATAAAGAACGGATGCCAAACTCAACTGGAAAAGCAAAAACAAAATATAAAATATAAAGTTACAGCACTAAATAGAGAAACTATTATTCTAATTATACTTACACTTCAGACTGCAATTGTGCTTATACATTAGAATGTACATTATACATGAATAACTAGCCCTTAAAGGAAGTACTATGATGAAAGTTATTGTATTTGCTGTCAGCAAAATACATATAACACAAAATATGTACAAAAAACAACAAACAAAAAAAAACTTCCAACCTTATTGAAATTGTTTTTGAGCCTTTTCTATTGGTCTATTTGTCATAAATGTCTTATTGAAACATGTAGATGACAGCAGGTATTTTAAAATTGCAAAAAATATTAACACGTTCCTACAGCAACTACAAACTACATTTTCAAAAAAATGGTCCCAGATTAACTGAAATATCCCATTTTATGCACAGTTGAGAAGATTGTAAGGGGGTGCTGATCTTTTTGTCATCATAAGGCTTTAAACTAGTATGTCCATCCATCATTCTTTTGGGTCAGTTTCACATTTGTATGTTTTGTTTTCAATTTTGTCAGTGACTTGATTGTTAAGAAGTGAAAAATTAAATTGTTATTAATTTGTGTCATAATTTGAATGAGGTGAATTCATAAATGTGAATTCATAAAGGCTATAAATGTGCACTGTTGAGCAACCATACACAAATTCTAATGCGTTTATGCTGGGTGACTGCACCTACATGCATGCCAGACTACAATTCTGCTTACAACTAATCCCAAAACAATAATTTTTTTTTTAAACAATTTAACTTTTGATGATCTTCAACCTGAATCCAAGTGTGATTGAGGCATTAAGTTGCATCTGAGAGATGCAGAGAAGTCCCCTTCTCGCAACACGCACACACTTGTACACACACTGGGAAATCACGCAGTCAGTGATGCATAGTCGCTACACTAATTCTGAGAATAGAAGAGGAGTGTGTGTGCGCATGTGTCTGTGTGTTTTTGTTCACTTCCTGTGTGCACGAACACACGCACGCACGCACGCGCGCGCACGCACACACACACAAACAGGAGTGTTTATTGCCACCCACCGATATGTCTGGCTTCATACAGCTGTCAGCTAGCCTAGTCATCCCAACCACAGCCACCCACATCGCCAGCCTTATCAGTTCTGCACCACCACACCTTCAGACAGACCTTCGTTTCTCAACTATTCATGTATCAATTCATTCATTCCATTCAACTCATTTTATCCGTTGTCAGCCAATCAGGCTCATTTTGACATGATCTGTCTGGATGTAATTGCAAACTTTAAATCTCAAACTAAACATTTCCTTCTCTAAAGGCATTGCTGTTGACTGTATGTTTCTGGCTGTCAGGCAGTGTTTCACTTTAGACTTTGAAAAGGATGCATACTGTAGATTCTAATGTAGAATTATTTTATTTTAACATTTCAAATGACTTGTGGTTAAGGCTCCAAAAATGTTATTTTATTCATGCACAGCAACTCCACAGTCCTGGAGAGATGGAGATATGCTCTAGAAAGGATAGGAATGACAGGATACATGAGTATAAACAAAAGGGAGGAAAGTGGAGTGGTTAGGATGCAAGGACAATCAATAATTATTTTACTCAAAATAGGAATCTGAAGGGATTTTTTGTTACTCTTTTTAAATGGAACTCTACACACAAAACCTTACTTTTTATCCACATATCCTAAATGACTATTTTTTAAATATTCAAATGTAAAAAGCATAAGGCACTTGATACTGCAGCTTATTGATCTCATGATGGATGCCATTCAGAATCTTACAATTATTAGACTCCATAAAACCCAGATTCAGACCACAAAAATATAGTAGCTGACATAGACCTTGACAATTACAAAGCATTATGTCAATCTATAAGCTTTAAGATCAACAAACAAATGCTAATTGTCTTTTTTTTAAGCTAAGCATACTTAGCCCAACCACACTGTAATATTATAACAGATAGTTTGTCAAGAGCTAGCTGATAAACTACTTTTAATCCCTAAATTTTACAAAATAGTGTGATATGAAGCAAAGCTTTCCAGTTTTCCAGGCAACAATGTTCTTTTCCTTCAGCCAAAACAAAGAGAGAAACTAGTTATTGTTATTTATTGAAAAATCAAATATCTTATTCTAACAACAAAAAACATTTTAAAGGTTTCTCAGCACTGAGAAATGCCTGCATCCTTGATGAGACTCAACCTAAATTATGGGATGTTTAAATGCATAGTGGATAACACCAAAATGTCTGACCCCTAGAACAAAACCCCTAATGATACATTTACTTACAAAGCGGGTCGGTCAGTAGAGCATCAGCTAAAGATGTAAAGCGTAAATATCATGGTTATGAACATCATTGTGCGAGTGACAGTGTGTAAGAGTTATTGAACACATTGTCCGTTAAAACACACTTCTTAAAGAAGCTATTGAATATGTGGTGAAAATGAAGAGAACCTTGCTGGAACCTTACATTCACTATCAACAAACAATTGTTTACATTTACACTTCTATCTCTTGGAAAAGAGCAAGTGTTGGACACTTACACTTCTGTCATTTAAGTCAGTGCTAAAAATCACTTTTTGCCAAAGTGTGTCCTTGCCTACTCATGTTCCTTCACAAGTGTATGAGTCTGTTGTTGTTCCAGTGGGCAAAAACCTGTCTGAGATACTGTAGCTAAATTGAGGAAAAAGGTACAGTAATACACTTGCTTCATGACTCATACTGCAATCCGCACTTCCTCTACTTTCAGTTCTACAGAAAAGAGAACTAAAGCTATTTCTATGAAGAAAAAAAATCCCTCCAAACGTGAATATAGAGATTACTCAAGTCTACATCCGTTTTCTGCAGGGTCTGACATGGAAATAGGGCAGCTAATGGAATTGTCACAAGCTGGAATTGCTTTTAAATAAACTCTCTCAAAAACATGATTTGAGCTCATTATTTTGAGTGAGCATGTCGCAGCCAGAACCCCCAAGTTGGTGTGTTCCATTACTTTGCTTACAACTGACAGCATTGCCAGTAAGTGTACGCATATATGTCTGTGTGTGACTGCGTGTGTGTGAGAGAAAGTTTGATGTGGAGAGAGAGAGAGAGAGAGAGAGAGAGAGAGAGCCCTCGCACACAACAAACTGGACTGCGTCTGCTGCTTCAATGGAAATAAAGGAAGTGTGAATTTCATTACTAATACCGCACTTGCACACTAAAACACACTTGTATAGACACACACACACACACACACACAAATTAGCTCACGCACACACACAGGATGCTCTGTGGTCTGAACAGCAACAACAACGTCAGACCTAAAACCAGCCCCTTGATCCCACCCACACAAATCTCTCATAAAGCAATATTTCTAGTGTCATGCACATAATATTAGAGACGGAACTACAGGAAACATAGTTTAGGTTCAAATGAACGTTTTACGGGAGCATCCAGTGATGGCAATAAAGCATAACGAAGACCACAGACTCTAAGCAAGCTCCACAAATTAACACCTCCAACATTTATCAGAACTGCTCCTCCACGACGTCACAAACACTTGGTGGTCTCGTTGCCGGCCAATTTTTAAACCCGCAATTTATCACACCATCTCTTTTTCCCTCTCTCTCTCACTCTCTCTCTCAACTGCACATTCTCTCAAGGCTCTGAAATAAGGACGCTGAGAAACATGTTACAGACAGAAATACAAGTGTGTGCATTTTGTATGTAGGTTTGTTGCTCTGTGTCTGAACTTTCAAAGGTTCTTTTATGCAGAAATACAAAAGTATTAATGTGTTAAACGGGTTCCTTCATCATTATGGTGTACTATCTCAAGAAATCCCTCCCAAAATGGCCTCCTAAAAGTCACAACTTATAGAAAATGCATAAAAAGGGGAAAGGACAATTTAATTAATTAAGATGGATATTCTACCAAATTGTCAAAAATCTCAGTGCTGTTTACAGGAACCAGAAGTCTGGAGAGTTAAACAGTTCTAAAGCCTGCCTTAAAGAAAGTTGTTACGTAAAATGGTTATGAACACACTGCCTGAAGACTTGGACACTGTTCTACCAGAGATTTTGCTTAAACTACATTTAAACATTTGAACATTTGTGATAAAAAGTAAATGTTTACATTTCAAGAACTATGTGGAATTTTTAAAAATATTTTAAACAGGGAACTGGCCCTTAAATATCTTATAACTTACTACTCAAAATAATAAAATTATATTTAGATTATACGTCATTAATAATGTTGCTAGCTTTTTTACATCTCAAATAATAATATTTTGATACACGTGAATAATAATCCAATATTAATTTGATTACTTTGACATAGATGCCAAAGATTAGCTAAGTGAGCATATGTACATGCAACAGACACCTCAAAGAGCCAGTGTGTGTTTGGGTGCTTTAAAGGGCCGCTAATCTTCAGTCAGGTGCTTCCTCATAGAGTGCCCCTCCCCGAGGAAAACTGGGACAGTTGCTGGCGGATCAGAAACTGTGTCACCAACCAAACAGTGCAATGACTGCGTCAAGAGAGTAACCACTTGTGAAGTAGGGGCTTTCCTCTGCACTTTTCCTTCCATTAAAGCTCATAACTTCAGAGCTCTATACAGATGACTTTGAAAGCTACTTTATTGTAGCTTTGTTAGCCTCTCTATAGTATTTGGTTCAACTTGGTTAAAAAAATAATTACATGCACTTTTTTTTTATTAATTGGCAGCGAGTAGTAAGTAGTAGTGCACGGTGAGGGAAAAAAAAAGGTTTTCTAAAGGCTTCCTCATGTATCTCAAAGACAATACAAGTGTAATACAAATATATATTCCTCAGTTCAGTTTCATATAATTTTATTGTAAAACCCCAACTTATTAATCATTGATTGCTTGATTTATCATTTAAATAACTGGCAGATAATTTAATTACTAATATAATAAATGGTGATGACACAATTTTAATGTAAAAAAGTGAAAGTGAAGGACAAACCACATTATTAAAATTGAGACCATTCTAGATTTTTTTTTTATGCTTCCCAGGAGCTTTTCTGTCATGTAGTCACATCCAGAAATGATTTGCTGAAGTCATTAGAATAAAGGGTTTTTAAGGGAACTCAAGTTAACCTTAGTTACAGATCATTATTTCTTGAATAACAAAAAAAAAAAAGAAATTCACATTCAAAACAGGCATTCCCACACAGCTTAGAACTGCAGTCATGAGGCTAACTCCAACTAGCCTCATTGGTTTATGTGTGACAAGTCAAGCAGTTAAGCATCAGATGGCTGGGGATTAACACATTCCAAGCCACTACTAGGGCTGTTGAGTCTTAATGCAGACAGACAGATTTGGTAATACATCTCTGATTTGGGGCTAAAACACTATGCTTGTTACATAACTCGCTGGCTGGTCAATCGGCAAATTTGCTGGTGTGGAATGTAATGGAAAATACCCGGATAAATTCAACCACTTACTCTAAACACCCATATAAGCTTTCAACATATTGATTTAAAAAAATCTTTGTTTTTAAGTCATTTTAGACTAGTACAGGATTTTACTACTGTAAGAAGCAAACCCTAATAAGAATCGTTTGAGAATTCTGCCATTGCTGTAGGCATGGTATTCAGTGACAGTATTTTTACTCATGTTAAATTTCAGCATTCTCTATGAATCATGAATTAATCTATGAATCTGATACATGCTGAAAAAAAAAACCAGAGAGAAATCTGATTATTGTCAAAAAGGAAATGTATTACTGTCAAAAAGAGACCTCTATCTACTGCTATGCTGAGGAGCGTAGTTACTGAAAGTCTCTGAATGAATGTGTTTGAGTGGGCTTGCAGACTAATGTCGCCATCAAAGGCATTGTTGTCATTTCTGATGGGCCACATTGTGCATATGCCTTCTGAAGTCTCAGCAACCTGCATCAGAGAACTGATCTAAAGCTGCAAAGCTAATGCAGAACTGCAGTCGTGTGCATACACACACACACATGCACGTGAGACAGAGGAAGAGGGAGAGCGAGAGACAGAGAGAGAGAGAGAGAGAGAGAGAGAGAAAGAGAATAACTGAGAAGAACATTTTTTCTTATATATAACATTTATGGTCTGCCAAGGAATGTGCCCATCATTCTCATATCTCTGGATAGTCCAACATAAACCACAGCTGCAAACAACACTAAAGCTTTCATGCACAAATATAATTACACAAAATTGAATCACATCTCATGACATTGCTTCTGACGCAACTGTAAACTGATCACTAGTCACTTGCTCCCAAATACTTTGCATTGGGCCATGAGGAGGTGAGAAGGTTTTCTCAAAAGTTTTGACTGTTTCAGTTTCATTTTTTTGAGTGACAGCTCAATCAGTCTCAGAAAATGTGTAACCTGCTTGTAAATCTAGCTTTGATTAACACCACTTGAAATAATAAAAGTGATTTAAATTGACAAATGACCTGGAGCCTTGGTGTAAACAATAAGCTAAATAATCTTATATCTTAAAAAAGTAAATTAAAACTATATTTAGATTAATCTCACAAAGATTTTTATGCAGTGTACATTAGCTTAGAATTAATCTAAAAACCTCTATAAAAAAAATTTAAATCTCTAAGCAGAACAGTTAATTAACTCTTCAGGAATATTGATTTCCAGGAGCAGGTTAAAATCAATTCCTAAAGTGCATAGCTCTCCTAAAATAGATTAATAGCTGCATGCCAGTTCATGTCCAGAAACAGCTTTGTATCTGAATTTTGCAAGACCATAGACCTCCTTCAGTAGAGGAGTAGACTTCTATAAACAGGAACAGAATATTAAATAAATTATGCAACGACACTGAAGAGAAGGGCTAGAGGTCTTCTCTCAGAGTATGCATGAGCACCTCTGATCTCAAACAACTTACCCTGATCATCTCTGCAACATAGCTCTCTGGTCCTGTGTACTCGGTAGAGTCCTTCACCTTGATAAGCACAATGAAGAACAGGTAATGCCACATGTTGTGCTCCACCTTGATGTGTTCCTCGAATGTCACTGTCTTGTTGTCAAACTTGTCCCTCTCCAACCCTACAAATGTCAACAGAAAAGCTATAACATGTTTTCTCTTAATTAGAATATGACAACTAAGGAATTCCTTAATTTTTAAGACATTCCTATCAGAAGAAACACTGTTGTTTTGTTTGTTCACAAAGCCATGAAAGTGGCCAAAGGAAACAGGAGCTGAACCCATAAAATGTCAGTCTCTCTAGGTGTTTGTTGCTTCAACCTCCAGGTATCTATAGGTCCGATAAACCCAATGCAGCTCATACTAAGATAAAGCAGTAGAAAAATGTGCCTTTTAAGCCCATGCGATTGTTATTGACTTACTGAATGAGTTATGTGTAAGGATTAATGTCTGATCTAAACCACATTACCTCTAAAGAAGCACATGCTGGGAATTTTTTTTTATCCAGTTTCAACATTCCTTCAGTTCCACTTTACGTTTCATCACTGTGAAACAAAGTACTTTGTAAACAAACAGCAGTCTGAGGGAGTGAGTGTGTGTCATAAGGTCTTATGACAGTCACAGTAGAGTGACTTATTTTAAATGATGAGTGACCAGTGAAGACAAACTAATGCCTGATGTTTGAACATCTGTACTACAGGACCAGTATTTGATAAAACAAAATGACAGAACTGAAGGGTGCATATTTCATTCAGAATTTAATGTATCAGGAAGAAATATTTAAAATATTTATCTGTCATAATTAGTGCAAAGTAACCTCAACAAGTAAAAGAATACACCTATTATCCCAGTATTATAGGAGCATATCCTACGCAGGATTCAAATTTTTGAGCATTAAAAAAAAAACAAAAAAAAAACAAAAAAAAAAAACTCCCCTTCATGATGAACAGCCAATTGTCAAACAAAAAGCCTAAATTACATGTTCCATCATAGAAAGACTGGGTGAATTTGTGAACGTGTGAGAGAGTGTGTCAAAACTCCGCCACAGTAGAAGCCATGACTAAGCCTTCTGGGAAGAGGAGGTGTCTCGATGTTTACACAGTTCGAGCGAAAACAGCTCACAATGTGCTTGCTAACCGGGAGAGGAGTTTAAAAAGGTGTTCTGGATACGCATAGTAGAGATGAAATCTATCATTAAAGGAACTTTAAGCAATATTTAGTACAGTTTTAATGTATTATTGGTCCCATTTCTGCCCACATTGCTTGTCACAAAAGAACAGTGAATTGACCGCATGGAAGAAGGAAATGTTGTGCATTTGTCGTCGATATGCATCTTTCCCTTCATTCTTCCATCATGCAACCTTACTGCACCTTCCAAACTTTCCTTACAACACCTTTAAAACTACTAATTTAAGTTATATACAACATACAGCCTAATACATATCTACTCACCGCAGATGAAGCAGGTAGTCTTGAGCACCTCTTCCTTTTTTTGTTTTTCACTCCTCAGGTCAGCAAAAGTGTCAATGATGACACCAAATATCAGGTTGAGAACAATAATGATGACCATGAAGAAGAAGAGCAAGTCATAAATGACTCTGGCTGCAAACAGAGGCTCCTGGAAAAGAGGCGAGCAAGCAGTTCAACTAGTATAGCTAGCACTCGTTGATTACGTTTAGGTTCCCATTTCTGCCACTGAACCTAATGATAAAACTCTTATATGCACCCTACAGAGGTATAGTACATGTAGTCTAAACATGCAACCTACACAATATATATATTTATCATACAAACAGTACTTTATAAACTCACCCTTTTGCAACTATTATCTGATAAATCTATACAACCATATACCTCTCTGACAGGGAGTTTCATAGAACACATACAGTATCTCACAAAAGTGAGTACACCCCTCACATTTTTGTAAATATTTTATGTATCTTTTCATGGGACAACACTGAAGATATGACACTTTGATACAATGTAAAGTAGTCCGTGTACAGCTTGTATAACAGTGTAAATTTGCTGCCCCCTCAAAATAACACACACAGCCATTATTGTCTAAACCACTGGCAACAAAAGTGAGTACACCCCTAAATGAAAAATGTCCACATTGCACCTAATTAGCCATTTTCCCTCCCAATTGCCACTGGAATCCTCTTCCACTCCTCCATGATAACATCACAGAGCTGCTGGATGTTAGAGACCTTGCGCTGCTCCACTTTCTGTTTGAGGATGCACCACAGATGCTCAATAGGGTTTAGATCTGGAGACATGCTCGGCCAGTCCAGCACCTTTACTCTCAGTTTCTTTAGCAAGGCAGTGGTCAACTTGGAGGTGTGTTTGAGGTTGTTGTGTTAGAATACTGCCCTGTGGCCCAGTTTGCAAAGGGAGGGGATCATGCTCTGCTTCAGTATGTCACAGTACATGTTTGCATTCATGGTTCCCTCAATGAACTGTAGCTCCCCAGTGCCAGCAGCACTCATGCAGCTCCAAACCGTGGCACTCCCACCACCATGCTTGACTGTAGGCAAGACACAGTTGTCTATGTACTCCTTACCTGGTTGCTGCCACACACGCTTGACACCATGTGAACCAAATTAATTAATCTTGGTCTCATCAGACCACAGGAAATGGTTCCAGCAATCCATGTCCTTAGTCTGCTTGTCTTCAGCAAACTGTTTGCCAGCTTTCTTTTGCATCATCTTTAGGAGAGGCTTCCCTCTGAGACGACAGTCATGCAGACCAATTTGATGCAGTGTGCAGCGCATGGTCTGAGCACTGACAGGCTGACCCCCCACCCCTTCAACCTCTGCAGCAAGGCTGGCAGCGCTCATACGTCTATTTTCAAAAGACAACCTCTGGATATGAGCATGTGCACTCAACTTCTTTGGTCGACCATGGCGAGGCCAGTTCTGAGTGGAACCTGTCCTATCAAATTGCTGTATGGTCTTGGTCACCATGCTGCAGCTCACTTTCAGGGTGTTGGCAATCTTCTTATAGCCTAGGCCATCTTTATGTAGAGCAACACATCTTTTTTTCAGATCCTCAGAGAGTTCTTTGCCATGAGGTGCCATGTTGAACTTCCAGCGACCAGTATGAGAGAGTGTGAGAGCCATAACACCAAATTTAACACACCTTCTCCCCATTCTAACCTGACACCTTGTAACTCTAACTGGGGAGGGAAAATGGCTAATTGGGTACAATGTGGACATTTTTCATTTAGGGGTGTACTCACTTTTGTTGCCAGAGTTTAGACATCAATGGCTGTGTGTTGAGTTATTTTGAGGGGACAGCAAATTTACGCTGTTAAACAAGCTGTACACTGACTACTTTACATTGTATCACAGTGTCATTTCTTCAGTGTTGTCCCATGAAAAGATAAAATAAAATATTTACAAAAATGTGAGGGGTGTACTCACTTTTGTGAGATACTGTAGTACTGATGCTCTCTAGCCTATTACATAAACTGCAGCTCTTCTACCCAAACAGTGAATGTTATTGATGATCAGATCATAAGAGATCATTTCTGTAATATAAAGGATTATTAACTTATGACAATGGCCCAGTTTCTTAGAAGCTCCGTCTAATTAAAATCCTTGTTATAGCTAGAGAGTGACAATACTGTGCCTTTTTTCACTACCACATTACCATGATTTTTTTAGGCTGCACTGGCCCTCGGAAACTCTGTTTGGGTCAAAGACGTCTATGATTGGATAGATTTATGTGATGATATTCACAGAAGAGTGGGTTTATAAAGTAATGTCTGTATTATAAATGAGTTTACGGGGTAGAGGTTGGATGTTTAGGCTGCATGTACTATACTACTGTAAGAGCATTATTCTTGATAGTTTTCTAAAAACAGGGAGATCATTGTCTGCAACTGACCATCACCATAGAGAAAAAATAAGAGAACTGCATTATGGTGTGAATGGTAAGGTAATGGCTGTTGGGAAAAGTTAAAAAGTTAAGGTCAGCTGAAAGTTTTGGATGTGTGATTGTCACTACACCTCTTCAGAGGGGCTGATCAGGCAAAAACTGGGTTTAGTGAACTTTGCTGTAACTATATGTAGAGCTTAATTAGACAATAATTATTTGGGATGGGTAATGGTACTACAAGGTTCTTTAAAATGTCTTGTTGGGGGACTGAGGAGGTAATGGTTTAGAATGAATTAACTTACCTCTTATAAAGTGAGGTTAGTTTAACTTGTTTGTGCAATGATTGAATGTTTGTTACTGATGCAGCATTTTTTTGGAGGATATGATTTTGTGGTTACTGTGCAGTGGTACCTCTTTAGATGGCTTTCGGAGCACATCCCCAACTCCACCACCACTTCGAAGGCCATGGCTAAGTACAGTCACAATGCACATAAGAAGAGAGTCGCATGTACGCTCCTTATCCTCCACAACCATTGCCACTGCTGGGGCTAACGCAAACCAGTGCATCCACACACAAACACACACATACACACTAAAATATTACGTGTTTAAACGCAGACATTAAATATGCATGCGCAGAATCTTAGCAAACAGCATGGCAAACAGTATTTCATTGCACACAAGCTGTAATATACACAGAAAATCAGAAACTGCGAGCAGTCTGGTTGAGGAGGGAAAAATAAAACAAAGCATAAACAAGCAGTTTCTAATTTAAAACTATTACATTAAGCAGTTCAAACTAGCTTGCTGTATTGTAGCTATCATTTTTAATTTACGATAAAAAAATAAATCCTACTAGGATTAATTCCCGAAAGCCTTTTTTTGATAATCAGATTTCAGTAAGGAAGTTACTGGACTGTTCCTATGAGTACAATGTGACATACAAGGCAGTGTGATTAAACTTACTTGATAATAAACACAATTACAATCTAAATAAAAATATAGGTTCATTTGGATCCAGTACCTTATCATTTCCACTAATTAAAATATAATAGCCATTCATATTGCATTTGAAAAACTTTACTTGGGCTGCCTGAAAACCCTAGACACACAGGCTTGACTTCAGACCTAAGCTGATGCAGATTCAACAATCTGCTGTTCGTTAACCTCTGACCTTTGGTGTTCGTTGACCTCTGGTCTTATAAGGAGTAAAAGTTTGTTGCCTCTTATCTCTCCTTGTCTCATGACCAAGCAAATGCCTTAGATTTAACATGTAGGGAGGAAGTTACTTGTGTGTGTTCTTGTGCCTGTGTTTTCTTACCATCTGAAGTGGCCTCTGTCGAACAGTTCTCCCCACCTTCTTTCCGACAAACACCACCTGATAGGAACTCACTCATCATGGATGCAGATTCTTCTGTTTTATAGGAAACAGATTAAATTAGATGCACTTTATCAAAATCATTTTATGTGCCCCAAGCTGAAAAGAACACAAAGTATTGAAATTAGTTCCACAAAGAAACTGAGCTGCTCCTGCGCTGCATGTTGCTGTTATACCGAGTTGGCAAAACTACCTTCAGATCAACTCCATCAGACTGGCTCTTCTGCAGGAGCTGCTGCTACAAAGATTAAAGCTTCCCCCACTCAAACAGAGCTCCCGCCATTAGATCATCAACCTCCAATTTCAGTCAACAGTGGATTATTTTACTTTTACTGTAACTTATATTTACTGGAAACTACCATTTTACAGGGTTCTAGACTTTCTTTCTTTTATTTTATTTCCGGTGTTGACCAGAGGAGGATGGGTTCCCCTTTTGAGTTTTGGTCTCTCCTAAAGTTTTTCCTTGCCTCTGTCGCCCTCGGCTTACCCAACTGGGGCTCGGACCCGGATTCTGTAAAGCTGCTTTGTGATAACAACAGTTGTAAAAAGCGCTATATAAATAAAGCTGACTTGACTTGTTATAGGTTCTGCTATTCTAATCATTTTGTTCAGCTTTTTCCAAATCAATACCTTCAATATCTTTAAGAGAATATGATAAACAGCACAGACAGCAGACATAACATACTACTTTTCTTTTTTACTTTTGAGCCTATGTTGAATAAATAGGATTAAACTGGATTGCCTGTGCAATATTAAGTTTAATCTCAATTAAATATTTAAATCATGCGACAACCTTGTTTTCAATTTTGAAAAAAAAAAAAAAAAAGCAAAAGCATTTAATGACAGTAATAACAGTATTAATAGTTTGGTTTGCTTGATATCATATGCTTACTTGAGTCTAATAAGCTTTATCTACTGACTATAAATTGCTAATAGTGTTTCAGATTTCTATTCCACAAAATTTGTGAAAAATAATGGCAAATGTATACCCTTTTTGTGTTTGGAAATTACTGCAGGCTTGCTCAGTGTTCCTTACCAAGTGTTTTGTTGGGGATTCGGTCGACGGCCAGGATGAAGTCGTCTTTGAAGAAGATATAGCCGACTATGGAGAAGAGATAGACGAGGATGAGGGCAAGCACAGCTGTCAGCACGATGGAGCGGCCATTTCTTGTTACACTCTTAATCACATTCAGCAGAGTCTCCTCTCGGTATATCAGATCAAAAAGCTGGACAAAGGAAAGAACAAGTCTTGCAGTTACGAGTGGTTTCTAATAGAAAAGAAGAATTCTGGTTTTGTTTTCATGCTTTTGTGGGTGAACAATATAAAGGAGGATATAAGTGTCAACATCAGTGCACTGGGTATGCCTGTTTCCAGAGTGTGTGACTCCCTCACCAGCAGGCTATAGAAGAAAACGTGTACGAAGACTCCTAGGCTGCAAATGATGAGGTAGAGCAGATGATACAAAAACTCCACATCCATGATCATTGCCTTGTAGCCTCGCGTGAACGTTCCTCGATTGCCAACAAAACTCATTAGGAAGATTACCTTATTGCACACCTGAGACACAAACACAGAATATACACTGGTAACCAATGTAATACAACCCTTGTTCCCTAGTGCTTTTATTTAGTCATTAATAAGATAAACTCATAGGCATTATGAATAACAACAGCTACAATGAAACATATAAATATGTAGTTATGAGATCAACTAATGTGCTGGTCTAAAGTTAGAGGAGTCAAAGAACCCCTTTCTTGTTTCACAATCCTTTCTCTCAGAGCATCTGCCACATTAAAAAGACATTGCATTTAGAATCACATTCCCTGTTGTTCTGGGGTGGAACTGAGCTTTGGAATAGAAGTGGTCTAACAGCATTTGCAGGCATTGCCTGGACCAGAAGCAGGGCAGTGTGTCATAAGTAGATTTGTTGTGTTTGTATTCACTTTGAATATGCAACTGTGTATGAGTAAGAGTGTGTGTACACTGTGTATAGGCTGTAGTGGAACACTGAAGGCCCTTTCACCGGCCAAATATGATTTAGCAGAGGGGCGTGAGAAGAGAGTGGAATGGCTCAGTGACGCACTCCACACCTAAGTTCAATACAGAGAGTGCATAGAGAGTGCAGGGGTTATGCAGATGCACAAACAGACACAAAGTAAAGATCTAGCTGTTTTGTTAAGGAATCCCAGGGTTCAAATATGTGCTCAAATGTGTTTCCTGTGCTTTTCTGAAAGAAACCCAACATGCACAGTTATCATCCCATTCTAAGTTTATCTGATCTTTTATTAAAAGATTTATAAATATTTTTGTAAAAAAAAAAAAATAAAAAAAAAAAAAATCCAAAGCATTCTTTTTTAGTTTTAATTTTCTTTTTTGTGTTGTTTGGGCAAAACATACTCACTAAAAAACAATTAATTTAATAAGAGGAAAAAAATAATAAAAAAATATCTAATAAGTGTACAAGGATTATCAACAAATAAATTGTGCATTACAAGTGCAGTAGTGTGTTTTTTGTGGCTGTCAACCAAGAACTTTATACTGAGTATCTCAGCTTTATCCCTTAAACATTTCAGAAAAATTCTACAATATGCTAAAGAGCGAGATTCATTTGTTCACTGATATTATTTTAGGATATTTCCTCACATCTCATCCCTGTTTTAGGTACAAGCACACGCTTACATTGAATGCTCCCAGCACAAAAAGCGTGGGTTCGAGGCCAACAGAGAAAATGAGCCGGAGGATAGTGGAAGCGATGAGAGCTCGGATCCCATGAGGCTGCGGCAGCACTATCACAATGGCCAGAGACACCAGCATGGCTGCCCATAATAATGCTGACAGGTGAGGCTCCAGGGTACCTGAGAAAGATAAAGATACACAAACGCGATGGAACAGTGTGTGTGCACATTCGGCATAATCAAAAAATAAATAAATAAACAAAATGAATCAAAGAACCAAGGTGAAAGTGACTAATTGTCATTGTGAAACAAAGCACAGCACACAGTGAAACACAACTAAATGCTTCTTCTGCATTTCACCCATACACACAGGTGCAGCAGGGGTTAGCTATTTAAAGCACCCAAGGAGCAGTGATAGGGACAGTAACTTGCTCAAGGGTACCTCAGGGCAACCTACTGGTCTGGGATTCGAACCGATGATGTTCTGTTCCTGAGGCCTAGTCCATAAACACTTGTCTACTGCTGCCCACCTGACTTAACCTGTTATTTTATCCATCTAAATCTAAAACAAACTACTTTCATATTTTAACCTACTCCTTCCATTTGTAGCACCTGGGTGATTAACTGAAATGTGTTATTCTTTTATGCATCAAAGTTATTGTGTATTGTATTTGAAAGTCTGTTGGATTTCAGACGTTTTAGTTCATTTCTTAAGTTGTGCTACTTGTACATGAGCTGCCTTTGGCTGAAATTAGAGCCTGCAAAATAATTCTGACTGTGATGTAATGTTCATGTCTGGTTTTGTTTTGGTAATTAATCATAATTAAATCCAAACGTAAAAGTCCACAATGATGCACTTTATCTAAACTATCTCTCCACACTCCCTTTTTCTTTTCTTATTCCCAGACACACTAATCTGCATTTACCCTAAGTGTGACTCACCCAGTTAAACTCTGTTTATAGAAAATAAAAGCGCAAAGCACACCACACGACTAGGCCTAAGTAATACCATAGACTTCAGTGAGCGGGCGGAAAAAGGAGACACAGACAAATGCACGCACGCACACACACACACACACTGTCAGAGTTGTGGATTCTCCTGCTGAACATGCTCAGGCACATTCTGACCCTGATGAAAGGAAGAGCTGATAAATAGAATGGAGGGGTGGGAAAAGCTGGATTACATAACTCAGAAAGTGTGACATTTGAATATTATTGCAGATTAGTCAGGCATTAGTGGGAGTTTACCTGCATTCAAAGCCCTGACCCAAACATGCACATATATGCTTGTATGTGGTGAGTCTGTATGGATGTTGCTGCTGTCCTTACAAAAATAAAAAAATACTTTTATATTTTTAATATAATATACAGGCCTACTGAATATAGTACAGCCACACACATATGTATAAGAAAACAAGGTCAGATTTGATCTGAAGATTTAAAGGATCTTCATAGAAGCATCACTGAGCCGTCTCCGCCCTTTCTCTTTTTATCCCCTCCCTCCTCCAACTCCCTCTCCATGCGAAGATCACATGACAGGTGCTGGTTACATAACACGGAGCACTAAAAATAGCACAGGGCACTGAAAGATGCATGAGCATCGGTCTGAGAGCAGAGCAGTGCTTTAGTCCGCAGGGCCTGCAGCCAGCAGTGCCGCCAGAGCCGCACGTCACAGCTCCCTGCCTACATCCATTCATCTCCCTGAAATGTCTACACACACACAGGCAAACACGCACACACACACACAGTCACACCTCAAAGGGGTCAGAGGAGGACAGACTCTGCTTTCCATCACCTCTTGAATTCCAGAAGCTGCAGTGAGTCACTAAGTCTCTAAAGAACTTATTGTTAAAGTCTGTCTAAAGTACATATTGCTCACTCTTATGCCATTAAACTGTGTCGAGCCCACATTACAGTTTTTCATTCTCATACTTATAGAACTTTCACATTAGTATGAATATTAGAAGCTAAATAACTTCAAATTCAAACTAGACCTAGGGGTGGTGGTGGTCTAGAGGTAGGGTACTCGCCTATGGACCAATAGGTCCCAGGTTCAAATCCCACCTCTAGCACTACCATCAAGACCCTTAACTCCTGAGTTGCTCCAGGATTACTGGAGCTAATTACTGTCCCTGTAATTAGGACACATAAGTCGCTCTGGATAAGAGCTAAATGCCGTAAATGTAAATGTAGACATAGATAGATAGATAGATAGATAGATAGATAGATAGATAGATAGATAAATAGATAGATATAGACATGTAAAAGAAGAGGCAAGAAAGATGAGTCAGGGACAGGAGGTAATGCTGTGGAGTGGAGGAGGTGAGAAGAGTTCAAGGTATTTACATTTACAGAATTTAGCTGACACTCATCACTTAACAGTTAAAGAACCCAATGGTGGTGGTGCTGGAGGTGGGATTCAAACCTGTGACCTCTTGGTCTGTAGACAAGTGTCTTACCACCTAGCACCAGGTAGATTAATACAATGGAACATCAAGGAGAGGAATAGAGGCTGAGACATTGAAATGCGTCAGGTGCATACAAGCCTTTGGGAAGTCTTTCACACTTTTCAACAAACAACACAGACAAATATTAAGTGCTCACAGTAATTTAGGTCATTTAATTTTATTTAATAATAAATATTTGTAAAAAGCTGTAAGTGTAAATATGCTTATAAAGATTTCAATAAAAACATGTAAATAGTAGTTAATTTTTAAATGAAGTCCATGTGTTTGTCCAAACCTCTCCTCATAGAAGCCCAATTTTAGTGGCTGATATCATCCAGTACCTCTACCGGGTAATCAGGTGTGCTGCTGATGGAACTGAACAAATCTATAGCTGGTGCTGGATCTCGATTGCTTTTTAAAATAGGAAACTGTTGGAGTATATACATTAAAAAAAGGAAGAACATCTTAAAGTAAACACAATGGAAAGTGGAATGGGCAAGCAAGTTTTGTTTCATAACAAAAAAAAAGCTGCCATTAGCACAGAACAATATAGCCTTCACAAAAAAAAAAGAGAAGAAAATCCATTAGCTAACAAGCTGGCAGTGAGTGAAGAGTTGTGAAATACATATTAACTGGTTTTCTGTTCACCACTAAGAGAAAAGATGATAAGATGTCCAAATGGAATATAATCACAGATTTACTAGCAAGTCATTATTTAAAAACAGTTGTCATTTTTTTCAACGCTGTGTTAACATCTGCTATTCTCATTCACATTTCTCTCCCAGAGACCTGCGCTAAAGCAACGAGTGGTGGCTGAGTTGGTCGTAGCTGAGTGAAGAACCTAAGCTACAGAAGCCACATGAAAGAGGTAATACTGCCAAAAGGAAGCTCTAACAAAAGAGAAATCAGTGCCTGACCCCAGCCTAAACAATACACAGTTTATACCACTCCTCAATGCTGGGCTTTTCACTGGAGCACTGCACCACAAACAATGGCATAACTCAACAGAGTAAGAGAGGCAAAGAAAAAAAAAAAAAAAGAGAGAGAGAGAGAGAGAGAGAGAGAGAGAGAGAGAGAGAGAGAGAAACTGGCATTAATTAGGGTAATAAACTCCCTAAAGTAAGAAATAGATTCTTAAGACAATTCTGTTAGCAAAGATAAAAAATATAGTTTTATTCTTAAAAGACATTTCATTTGAATAGGATCAGTGTCTTTTTGTAGTTATATTTTACCCATTGTCTTTCAGCTAAATTACTGTTTTTTCTGTTTTCTATGTTCTATTCTATTGCTTAGAGGATGCCTCAAATTGTTCTAGGAAAAAAATTCTTATTCTTGGTACTAATATTCAGAGAAACTAGACAGCTTTATGAGAAGCTACAGTCTTCAGGAATAGTTTAGTAATAACCTGAAACTAACATGAAGCCCTTCCATTACTTCCTCCCATAACACCAATGCATCTGATACAGCTAATCAATGAGTTTTGATTAAACTGACTAACTGAAGCAGGTATTGCAAATTATGGATGGAACTACACTGAAGTTGGGGATCACTGCCTTACCGAGCTATGATCTATGAAGGCACTGAGTAGGCAACTTGGAGTCTTTATAGGAAAACTGGCTTTGCTATACATTTGTAAATGTATACTGACCATCAGCAAAGGTACACGACTGCCCTAAACACAGCTTGTTCCAGCTAAGTCATTTATAATTAACAGATCAAATAGCAAAACTAAAATACTTTGAGTTAATAAACTGATTAAGCTTTTAGGGAGTTGCAACACTCATTGCATCTATTGAGCACTGTGTCTCTTTTCTGTTCTTCTTTCAGAACAAAACTGAACACGCTTGAACTCAGTTTCCACCAGTTTTGCATCCAGTCAACAACTTTTGAACCAGCTTCTTCTTTGTCAACTTCTCTGATTAGTAACATTGATCCTGCAAACTCAACAAACTCAAATATTCATCCACCCACCCCCCTAATGTGCTTTGGAACTATTGGCCTACCTCCAATCTCCAATGCTGGTTGCTAAGGTTCTGGAAAAGGTGGTTGCTTAACCACTTAGTCTTAAATTATCTTTCTGAGACTTTTCAATTTGGGCTTTGTCCAGCACATAGCAACGAGACAGGGTGGTAAATGATTTACTGCAAGCTGCAGACTCTTGGTTTGTTAACCTGATTCTTCTGTTAGATCTTAGCTCAGCGTTAGATACTGTTTGTCATGACCTCTTACTCAAACATTTGTCAGCAGTTGGGATTGCAGGCACTGCCCTCATCTGGTTTGCTTCCTACCTTACCAAAGACAACAGCATGTGTCCTCAAATGATTTCTGTCCCTTTTTGACTTACGGTGTCCCTCATGGCTCTATCCTTGGACCCTTACTCTTTCTGGTTTACATTTTACTGCTAGGTCAGGTAATTACACAGCATGGACTTCAGTTTCATTGTTATGCAGATTCCCTGCGATGGGCTGGCAACCTGTCCAGGGTTTGTCCCCCATCCTTCGCCCTGTGTGAGCTGGGTTGGACTCCAGCACTCCCCCGCAACCCCGCTTGGGACAAGCGGCAGAAAATGACTGACTGACTGACTTTTGTGACTACCACAGCTGCTGCTATCACCCCTCCCTCTCTACCTGCTTGTATAAAAGATCTTAATGTGTGGATGAGGGACAACGTTTTGATACTTAACTCATAATAAAGATAAAACTGAGATACTGATTGTTGGCCAGGGTTACAACTGACATTCAATGGCTCTTTAGTGAGCTCCTCTGGTGACCTGGACGTTACACCACACATCTTTAACTTCTCATGTGAATGTTGTTGTCAAAACCATATTTTATCTCTTAAGAAACATTTCATCTCCCCACCCACTCATTTCTTTGAGGCTGATTACTACAATTCCTTACTGTATGGTCTCATTTTGTTCTCATTCCTTGAATCCCTGCATTTTTTGGTTTAACTCTAAAACACTTTGTAAACATGTTGCTCTAAATAAATGCATTATTAAAATAACTTCTTGTTATTATAATTTTTATGGCGCAAATTCCTAAGCCCTTTAAGAGTAGATATTGACAGTACCAGAGCAGAAGAGAAGAAGCTAGAACAGAAGATGTGGATGGAGAAGAAGAGCAGAAAGGGACTGAGAAGAGAAAGAGGAAACAGACAGAGACTGAAAAGGAAATACAAATAAAGATAGCAAAGGAGAGGAGAAATAGAGGATTGAAAATGGGAAGAGATTAGGATATTGATGGAATATCCTGGCACAGGTAAAAAATAAAAAAAATCCAACCTGTGCAGGTGTGCTCCATAGCTGATGTAACTCTGAGGTAAAAGCCTGTGCTACACTAGTATGTAGGTCCCTGTTTTCAAGGCCAAATCTCAGCTTTGAGAGCCAGTAGTGTCACATTCCACACACCCACACACACACACACACACACAGACAGCACTAATTAGCTGAGGTTATCAGGGACATGAGTGCAGTGTCGTAACAGAAGATTATAAGGTCAGTGTGTGCATCTGTGTGTGTGTGTGTGTGTGTTGGAGTCAGGTGACGTCTTAAGGACTGATGTTGAATCAGAGAGCACTATCAGTAATCAGGTTTCAGGCTGATGTAGGTCACATTAACTCTAGTATTACAGCAAAGACCAACCACCTGACACACACAGGATTAAATCGTAAAAAAAAAACTACTGATCCGGGACTAATTGCAGGAACCTAAAGTGTATGTTTGTGTCCTGCTTTCTAACAGATCACCAGATTAGATGATGCTATGTATGTGTCGCAACAGCAATTTCTATAGTCTATGGTTTGCTTTGTAAAACTGTGACACACGTCACTATTTTACATGAACAAAGTAAAAGGATACTATATTCTCGTTTCAAAACGTTGCTCTGCCTTTATGAGACTGAAGATTAGGGCCTTACACAAAGAAAACTAGAGCACAACTTTCATGTTTGTATTCCATTTGCATGGCAAGCTTGTAGCATATTTATACACATCCAGAGGTTTACACTAAATAGCCCCCATAAAAACTCAGGACTGTGTATAAAATATAAACTCAGCGGCCTGAGAGTTCAGCCAGCTTCTGCTGCTCAGGCTCTCTTGCAAACCTGACAAAAAATTTGCAGGTCTTTCTTTTTACAACAGACATGTCATGACCTAGTATTTTCATTTCACATATACTTAACCATCAACGTTTAGCTGACGACCATTTTGAGTGCAACATGGATAAATATCCTTCCCTTTCATTTTGTCTCCATAACATTTCGTGCATTGCAAGACAGACCTTTGAGCCTGTCACACCTCACAGGCTCCCAGCAGCATCATCAAAGGGTATGATCATTAATATAATTAAAATAAGTTTTTTTTCCAAATAAAAAAAAAGTATATATTACGTGGCATGTGTGTGTATTAGACTTGGGAAATGTCAGAAAAAATGATGTTCTTTTATGTTTTATACTTCTTCTGGTGTTGCTGTCAGTCACATTAACATTACCATGTGTTCATTGGTGATGATAAGAAGATCCACTTTGCTTATTAGCTGTGCAGCATCTGTCTATGGTTTAATTACTAAGCTGTGTTATGTACTTCGCAGCAAACTTATCTGATCTGTTTAGCAGCCATTATCACAAAGTACAAATACTTAGCTTCAATATCTGCTTCATTAGAACAGATGGAAAGTTGTCGTCAAATTATGCCAGTTACTAAAAATAGTATAAGTATGTTGCAGTAGTGGCCAAAAATATGCCAATGTCCCTTATGGACCCTACTACATGTTTCTTTTTTGTGTGTTTATCTTTATTTGTGCCTACAAAACTGCAGGTCTATGTGCATACAGTCACAAATGTAAGCAAACCTTTAACACACTTTTTTTTACACAGTTTGGAACAGTAAATGACCCTTGAACATTGCTGAACACTTCATATCAAACTGACCAATGCAAATAGTCCAAAACTACTTAGAATACAATCTCATCTAATAAACAGAATGTTTAAAACATCTCTTTATCACTCATTTTCTGAGCTGCTTGTCCTGAGTAGTGTCATGGGCGATGCTGGAGACTATCCCAGCTCTCAAAGGCTAAAAGATGGAGAAAACACCCTGGACAGGTCATCAGCCCATCGCAGGGCATGTTAAAAGCCCTCTTTTTATAAATTAAAGTTTAAAAAGGATGAAAAAAAAAAGAAAAATTTGCTTCTGACATTGACATCACACATAATAATGTCTAAGCGCATGTGCGTCTCACCTCCGCGGACTCCCTCCAGTGGATAAAAGAAGGCCACTAGCAGGTTCATGAGCACAGCCAGGTTGAATGAGATGCTGCTCCAGAAGGACATGTTTCTTGAACACCAGTACAGAACAGGCTGAGCTGCAGAGGGACAGAGACATATATGCACATTGACTTGCAAGGAATCAATTCGCAAGACTTGGGAAATAATATCCAGCCCTACAATATCGTATTATATATAATTATTACTTTTCTGTGTTACAAATGTTAAACCTAGCCAGGCAAACTGTTTAAAAGATCATGGACTCATTACTAAGCCAAACACAATGACAAGCCACTATATAGATTATAAACACCATGTACACTCATTTTATCTTCTCTCCTTAAGACATAGGCACACTTTGTAGCTTCCAGTTACAGATTGAAGACCATCTGTGTACATCATTTGCATCATTTGTAAACTCCTTTTACCTTGTTCACTTTGGACCCAGGCATCATGACCAGTGAGCAGATTTAACTTATTGGATGTGGATCATGTTCAGCACTGCAGTCACACTGACATAGTGTGTTTTTTTGCATAGAACAAAGTTTTCCCCTCAAGGCTCACTTTACCAGACACATTTAAACTGTTGGTCCATTCTGCAGATAACGTATTGCTAAAAGTTCTTCTTATGCTGCACAGACTGCAGAGGTTATCTTCTCAATTTCAGGGCAAAGGATAAGGTTTGCTGAATATTTTTGGATGGTAGATTGTTTTCAGCATAGTGGTGACACAGAGGTGACACTGCTTTGTGTGATCCAATCTATAACACCTGCTCACTGGTAGTCTTGAGGAAACTGCAAAGTGCTCTTGTACAGTAAGTGGATCTGAGTGTAGATACAAGGCAGGTGTACCAAATTCATTGGCTTATTGGTTTACTTCTACACACATTATACTCAACCATACAAACCTGAGTACAAAATGCATTGCCATACACACCACACTCAATCCACCTACAAAAAAAAAAGTCTTTTAAGGAACACTACACTACAACCCAGACATGCAGTTCTAAACGTAGAAGCATCAACACGTTATCCTTTAAATACATGACATTTTTATAAATCCTGTGCAAGCCTGTGCTTATCTGAATCATAAATGCTAATTTTCAAACATCCACAGATGCTTGAGCAAGAATGATAAGGAAGTGCTGTTTAGATGAACTGTATATTTAGCCAAATTCTTTCTTAGCATTTTTAGCTTCACCAATCCAGAGAACAGGCTGAAACAGCAGGTAATAGGTCATTCATACTTTAGCATATGGCTTGCACATTTCATCAAATCCACTGATCTTAACTTTAAATCTTTACCTTGTTTTTAATATTATATTATAGATAGGGGCCAGCTAGCATGACGTTTTAAGGCTTATAAGCAAAAGTGAAAGTGAAAACCCTTGTCATTGCGAGGTCACAGCACTGCACACCATGAACCACAACGAAATTGGACCTCTGCTTTTAACTCATGCACACAAACACCGTGCAGCAGTGGGCAGCTATTGAAAGCGCCCGGGGAGCAGTGATGGGGACGGTACCTTGCTCAGGGGTACCTCAGGGCAACCTACTCTTTGAGGGAATCGAACCCACAATCTTCCGATGCAGGGCCAACTCCCTAACCACTAGGCCACCGCTGCACCGCACCGCTGACAATATTTATTCGAAACAAGTTGTCCCAGTTAGCAAAAGCCTGTAGTATTTCATCTTAATAGGACATTAAATTGTCAAAGTATTGATTATTAATGTGAAACTAAAGCTAGCTGAATCTGTAAACAGTGCTAAGCCTTATTGCTATGACTGTCAGCTGGGACATTTGGCATCCTTACAGCGACCATTCATGTGATTATTCTGCTTTTGACACATTTCATATTATTTTATAGCTAAAATTAAGAGAACAGTGAATTTCATTCATGCCCTCTATATATGTGCTGTAGAACTGAACAGTTTCCATGGCAATGGTGATGCTGCTTATGTTGCAGCACAAGTTCAAAATGCCCTATAACTATCTTCAGGCAGCATACACAACACATGCACAGAACAGAAGCTGGTGATTAAAAAGTACAGCATGACAGCCCAATTTATACAGGGGAAAAGTTTCAACTGATGGACGGCATTGGATTGATTTCCATGGCAACCTCGTCTACCTCCATTCAGAGTTACTCTCCATAAACTAACCTATGAAGACCCCATTTAACCTTGCCTGAAGCACTGGCTAATGCATATTTAGAAAAGAGCCACGGGAATAATATTTTTAAATGTTTGAACAATGTTTAAATCAAGTATGGAAAAAAAAAAAATCAAAGCTGAGCCAAGAGGTTTGTCAATTTATTATGCAACACTTGAGAAATGTGCAAAGAACCACAAAGGCCAGAGATTTCAGAAAAAAAGGCCCTTCATACCCTTAGACCCCTTTTGACTTCTGCAGTTTTAGCTATTTTGACATCTGGTTGGACTTGATTCAAAAAGAGGAACCGAGGGAGGGAACTTTAAATACGTAGAAGCCATCATTCTCATGACTTGTGGTTGAAGCCAACGAACTTGGCAAAGGCCTTGAGAAACTATAATGTATTTCTCTGTTACCTACAGAAGACCTCCACTGCATATCACTAATTGATTGCCCACAAACAGGGAAAAGACAAATTGAAAATATTTATAATTAGATGAGATGGTCTGTCAGTCCCTATAAGACACCTTTGGGTTTTTTCCACTTACAATCTGAAGACTAGTAGATGCATGTTTGATTACAGAATGACGGTTCTATGGAATGGAAGGAATAGAAAATGTAAAACTCTTTTTCCTTCTGGTCTGGTTTTGATTTTGTTACCTGTTTTAATCACCCCTCACCCCACTCCTCATTCCCAGAATAAAATCTATCAAAACCACCTGCTTTCATCACAGCAATCTTGCATCACCATCTGTCTACCTCCTAGTTTCCACCTCTTACAATTGGATCAAAGGGTTTTAACCCATACCGTCATTCTCCCCATGTTCTCTCACTGTAACTTATTCTTATTTCTCTGCCATTCTTCCATTCCATCCATCTTACTCTCTCTTTCTCTGTTGTTTGTTTCTTTCTCAATTCCCTTGCTGTTTGTTTTAGTATCTCTGTCTTTTTCTCATCCATCTCTTTCCTCTGAAAAAAAATACTCCATTCTTTCACTACTACTCACTTATTTCTCAATCCCTTCTTCTCTGCTTGCTCAGTATCTATTTATCTGTCTCTTCTACTCAACCATTTCTCAGATGATTTCCAGTTCCCTTTTGCTTAGTTATTTAGTAATTTTTTCTGCAGATGGGAAATTCATTAGCTAGTGTATGCTGCAGGTATGCAGGGAAGCTTAATAAATGCTGGAGTATGTCTGAATGCAAGTACGTCAGAATGCAATCCAAGCCTCCAACAGCTACAACAATTTATTCATATACTATACTATACGTTAACTTCAAGTAAACAATTAGCCTTTAAGACTATACACTTAACCATTGTTATCATTATCTTATAGCTTTAACTTCATTCTTATTTTAAGTTTTTACACACCCTCTCTTCTTCACTGGCTCAGGGGGATCAGGAGTAACCAGCTGTGGTACTTAGAGAATGGGCTTTTCCTGAAGGTTACCCAGAGTTTCAGGGAGGGAGAAGGTGTGTAAAGGACCTTACTTAGATCAGAGAGGAAGGGAAAGGGTTCACGCACAGGGCACGGAGTTTGCGTTACCAGTGGCCTCTTGAGTACCTCGCAGTTTCTTCTGCCAGTTCATCTCATTGAAGAGGTCCTCAGAGCGCAGGAAGAAGTCGTTGATTTTACTGCCCTGTTCATCCCGTTCAGTGGTGTAATACACACGAAGCTTGGACTCCTGTGTGAGGAACTCGCAGATGTTTGGCACAGGGAAGACAATCTGCTCCATGGTGCGGTCCAGACGAACAATCTGAGCAACAACCACAAACCCTCGTTATTCCATGTAACACCTTGTCACATATAATAACACAATGTCATTCCCTCTGCTTGGTCATAACCTTCAACATTTATCCTGTCATGTCCTGTAACAATTGCAACATCCTGTAATACACAACACATAAATGACAAAAATTATCCTTGAAAAAGCTCTGGAAATTATATATATATATATATAAAAAAGATCACTTTAATTGTATGTGTTACAGAAATAATCTGGCATATGATTTTATTAAATTGACCAGTTTTTGACCTAATAGACCTATTTTCTATAATATATACCTAAGCAAATACACAGAACAGCTATTACATGAAAACCATCTGCCAATTACTGTGTAAACCCATTTCTGCAAACTCTGACTAAGGCAGTTGTTTAGGCTCAAAATTAAAAGAAAAGACGAGGCTCTTGGCAAAACGTCATTTAACTATAGTGCATCCTAAGTTGCTTGTGTTTTTACACTTCTGCTGCTTTCAACACATCAACATAAAGAACGGACTAGTCACTTAATACTTAATATAAATATCATCCTTTGACTATCACTTTAACAAGAAAACTATTGTATATTCACATCACATGTCTAGTTTTAATGTTGTGTTTTGGCTGATCTGTGTATTGTACTAAAGTATAATACAAACAGGAAAATGGATGTCCAGCTTTAAAAATCCTGTAACTCCAAAAATAGATTCAAAACTCCACTCCACTAAGGCAAAAATAAAAACGCATATCGATACAAGTATATTGCACACCCACACACAACTAAGAAGAATTATTCAATAGGCAAAAGTTTTTTGAAAAATCACAGTAAGAGTTTTTCATAACCTGGGTTGCCTAAAAATGACAGTTAGATGTCATAATTTGCAAGGAATGACAATGAGGCACTACTGCCATAAATTCTTGGTATTTTCTAAGCATAGCAAGGTCTGGAACTAAATTCAATATGTGATGCAAAGTCAAGTTTGATATTGAAAGAAGAAAAAAAAAGATTCTCAAAAAGTCATCCAAGATGTCAAGTCTGTATCACTGGCAAAACTAAAAAAGATTACAACAATAGCTTTGCAGGAGCATCTTACCTGTCAGTACTGGGAGGTTGCAATACCACTAAATGCAGATGTGCTTATAACTGATTGAAATTTTTTTTTAAGCATTATTATTCCAAAGCTAAGTGTCATAGGTAAATTAGTTTACCTCACTGGAGCATTAGATTTCTCCAGATTTCTACACTGAATCCAGCTTATAAACAACACAATCATTCTTTTCATAGCACGGAAGGCAGTGTACCTCACATGAGCATGAGTAGTACTATATATAAAATTAAACGTGGTGTCGATCTAGGATGAATTTGTTGTCTGAACATTAAATGTGATTTCATCTTTTAACTCATCTGGCTTGACTCATGAATAGCTTGGGAAATGGTTGATGAATAAATCAAGTAAACACTAATCTGTGCATTGGTGTGGACTTAAGCTATGTCCTAAAGGATCTTAAGCTGTTGACAGAAGCAGTAATGTGTTTTCTAACAGTGTGCTCCTGTTGCTTTTATACCAGTGGTGTTCTGTTTGCTCTAGGAAAAAGTCATTGTCACCTCATGCAAACACTGATACCAATATTAAACTGTAGTCCTGAACAGAGAACAAGTGAGTGTCTCAGACCAGTAGCCATGTTTACCAGTGGTCTTAATCCTATTCATTTTTAGTTTATGCATGTGTTGATCTCCAGCACACACCTCGATTTGAGCAGTGTGTTTGGCGTAGTACTCCAATGCTTCGTCACCCTCGCCGTACGTGCCTCCTGCCTTCAGCATGGCCTGCAGTTCCTTGTTATGTCTAGCCAGCTGTGAGTTTTTAGGGAGAGAGGTGAAATAATATGCATAAGAATATGTGGCTACAATGCCTAGCACAGAACACTAAAGAGCTAAATTTAATCCTACTGTCTTCAGAGAAACCTGAAAAAAGTGCATAGCACTACAAGAGCAAAATAGACATACACACAAATATAGAAATGTTCATACCAACATCACCTTCAGTTGGGTGAAGTGTCTCAGATTTAAGTGGAAAAGTGAAAGTGACTATTCTTGTCATTGCGAGGTCACAGCACAGCACACAGTGAACCACAATGAAACTGGACCTCTGCATTTAACCCATGCACACAAACACCGTGCAGCAGGGGTAGAAAGCGCCCGGGGAGCAGTGACGGGGATGGTACCTTGCTCAAGGGTACCTCAGGGCAACCTACTGGTAAGGGGTTTGAACCCACAAACTTCCGATCCTGTGGCCGACTCCCTAACCACTAGGCCACTGCTGTCCCAGCAGTGTTTTCACTTATATCATATATTATACTTGTATCATTGTACAAATAAATTCACTGCTAAGTCTTAAGCAACATGTTGCCTAAACAATAGCTTTGAACAATGAACTGTCCCAAAAATACTAATGTGTCTAACAAAAATAAATATGTTCCACTAATCTTATTGTATAGTTAGTTACTTGATAGCTACAGCCAGAAACATCTTTCTGTCCAGTCATATAAAGAAGCTTTATAGACAGTTTTGCTGCATTTTATTATAATATACAGTATTTTATCATTATTAGTATTTTAATATAGCGATATAAATAATAAAATCATTTAAGCAACATTTGATATTTCACATATGTTCATAATTTGAAAGTGACTATACTTGTCATTGCGAGAACACACAGCACAGCACAGTGAACCACAACAAAATTGGTCTTTTGCATTTAACCCATGCATACAAACCTACTGGTAAGGGGGTTTGAACCCACAATCTTCCAATCCTGTGGCCAACTCTCTAACCACTAGGTTATCAGAGATTTCCAGTTTATCATCCATTACATTACCTGAGCCTTTGCACAAAAAGTCATTGCACAAAAGTCCTTGAGATGCTATGCATCTGAATGACAAACTTTCATCTAAAAAAAATGTCAGACAACAGCTGAACCCTAAAACCCTTCAATCAAAATCGATACCTTCAGGATGAGTGCCTTTTCCTGTGAACTACATTTTAGACAAAGCACCCTCTCAACCTGAGAACGGAGCGTCTTTGACCCTAAAGGGAATAATGAGGAGAGCTCTGACCCAGGCCCAGTGAAGCTACTTGCGCGTTTAATTCCTAACTGCACCTTACATAACTGATCCGTCAGGCTAGCTGGCCTACTTAATTACATGAACAGGAAGAAAATCTATACAGCTCAACAGTGCTTCAGAAAGACCAGAAAAGGAGGGACAAGAGCATGATGTAATCAAGATAAAATGACACACGGAATGCAGAAGCATGTATAAGGCAGATAATGCATGAATATGAATGATTTTGTGTGTGTGTGTGTGTGTGTATATATAGAATATAATGAGAGACAGTGTGTGACCTAACCTATTTTTCTGTATGTGCCTGAGGGAAAAAATAAAGAGTTTGGAGGGAAATGGGAAAGTTTCCAGGACTTTCAAGTTTCAGAATGAACTTTTCATAAATTTTCTTCTTGGTTGTTGGTCCGTATGACATGCTGGTGGAAGCATGGAGGTGTTTAAGAGAGATGGCAGAGGAGTTTCTGACCAGATTGTTTAACAGAATCTTGGAAAGTGAGAGGATGCTTAAGGAGTGGAGTGTACTGGTACTGATTTTCAAGAAAAAGGGTGATGCATAGAGCTGTAATAACTATAGAGGGATAAATTTGAACATCCACAGCATGAAGTTATGGGAAAGTCATGGAAGCTAGGTTAAGAAAAATGATGATGATTAGTGAACAGCAGTATGGTTTAATGCCGAGAAAGAGCACCACAGATGCAATGTTTGCTTTGGGGGTGTTGATGAAGTACCGAGAAGATCAGAAGGAGTTGCATTGTGCCTTTGTGGACTTGGAGAAAGCATATGACAAAGTGTCTAGAGAAGAGTTGTGGTTTTGTATGAGGAAGTCAGTTGCTGCAGAGAAGTATGTGAGAGTAGTTCAGGATATGTACATTATCTCACAAAAGTGAGTACACCCCTCACATTTTTGTAAATATTTTATTATATCTTTCATGGGACAACACTGAAGATATGACACTTCGATATAATGTAAAGTAGTCAGTGTACAGCTTGTATAACTGTAAATTTGCTGTCCCCTCAAAATAACTCACCACGCAGCCATTAATGTCTAAACCACTGGCAACAAAAGTGAGCACAACCCTAAGTGAAAAATGTCCACACTGTGCTCAATTAGCCATTTTCCCTCCCCGGTGTCATGTGACTCGTTAGTGTAACAAGGACTCAGGTGTGTTAAATTTGGTGTTGTCACTCTCACACTCTCATATACTGGTCACTGGAAGTTCAACATGGAACCTCAGTGCAAAGAACTCTCTGAGGATTGTTGCTCTACATAATGATAGCCTAGGCTATAAGAAGTTTGCCAACACCTTGATACTGAGCTGCAGCAAGGTGGCCAAGACCATACAGCAATTTGATAGGACAGGTTCCACTCAGAACTGGCCTCACCCTGGTTGACCAAAGAAGTTGAGTGCACGTGCTCAGCGTCATATCCAGAGGTTGTCTTTTGAAAATAGACGTATGAGTGCTGCCAGCTTTGCTGCAGAGGTTGAAAGGATCAGGGGTCAGCCTGTCAGTGCTCAGACCATTGCATACCACACTGCATCAAATTGGTCTGCATGACTCTCGTCTCAGAAGGAAGCCTCTCCTAAAGATGATGCACAAGGAAACTGGCAAATAGCTTGCTGAAGACAAGCAGACTAAGGACATGGATTGCTGGAACCATTTCCTGTGGTCTGATGAGACCAAGATTAATTAATTTGGTTCACATGGTGTCAAACGTGTGTGGCAGCAGCCAGGTGAGGAGTACATAGACAAGTGTGTCTTCCCTACAGTCAAGCATGGTAGTGGGAGTGCCATGGTTTGGAGCTGCAGGAGTGCTGCCAGTACTGGGGAGCTACAGTTCAATCAGGGAACGATGAATGCCAACATGTACTGTGACATACTGAAGCAGAGCATGATCCCCTCCCTTCAGAAACTGGGCCACAGGGCAGTATTCTAACATGATAATGACCCCAGACACACCTCCAAGACGACCACTGGCTTGCTAAAGAAACTGAGGGTAAAGGTGCTGAACTGGCCAGGCATGTCTCCAGACCTAAACCCTATTGAGCACCTGTGGGGCCTCCTCAAACGGAAGGTGGAGGAGCGCAATGTCTCTAATATCAACCAGCTTCGTGATGTTGTCATGGAGGAGTGGAAGAGGATGCCAGTGGCAACCTGTGAAGCTCTAGTGAACTCCATGCCCAAGAGAGTTAAGGCAGCGCTGGAAAATAATGATGGCCACACAAAATATTGACACTTTGGGCACAATGTGGACATTTTTCACTTAGGAGTGTATTCACTTTTGTTGCCAGTGGTTTAGACATTAATGGCTGTGTGAGTTATTTTGAGGAGACACCAAATGTACACTGTTATACAAGCTCTACACTGACTACTTTACATTGTATCAAAGTGTCATATCTTCAGTGTTGACCCATGAAAAGATATAATAAAGTATTTACAAAAATGTGAGGGCTGTACTCACTTTTGTGAGATACTGTGTGAGGCAGTGTTACAGCTGTGAGATCTGCAGTAGGAGTGACAGATGCTTTTAAGGTAGAGGTTGGATTACATCAATGATTAGCGTTGAGCCCATTTTTGTTTGCAACGGTAATAGACAGGTTGACGGACGAGGTTAGACTGGAGTCTCCATGGACGATGATGATTGCTGATGATATTGTGATCTGTAGTGAGAGTAGGGAGCAGCTTGAAGAGAACCTGGAGAGCTTGAGAAATGCTCTAGAGAGGAGAAGAATGAAAGTGAGTAAGTCAAAGACAGAATACATGAGTGTGAACAAAAGGGAGGCAAGCGGAGTGGTTAGGATGCAGGGAGTGGAGGTGATGAAGGTGGATGAATTTAAATACTTGGGATCAACAGTTCAGAGTAACGGTGAGTGCAGAAGAGAGGTGAAAAAGAGAGTGCAACCAGGTTGGAATGGGTGGAGAAGAGTGGCCGGAGTGATTTGTGACAGACGGGTACCACCAAGATTTACAGGGCAGTAGTGAGACCAGCTATTGTATGGAGATAAAGATGCTGAGATTTCCGTTGGGTGTGACGAGGATGGACAGGATTAGAAATTAGTATATTTGAGGGACAACTCAGGTTAGACGTTTTGGAGACAAAGTTAGAGAAGCAATGTTGCGTTGGTTTGGACATGTCCAGAGAAGAGACGAGGATTATATTGCGAGGAGGATGTTGAAGATGGAGCTGCCAGGAAAGAGGAATAGAGGAAGATCAAAGAGGAGGTTTATGGACACGGTGAGAGAGAAGATGAAGGTGGTCAGTTTGAAGGAGGATGCAGAGGACAGGAAGAAATGGAAACATGATCCGCTGTGGTGACCCCCAAATGGGAACAGCCGAAAGAAGGAGAAGAAGAAAAGAAGAATTCTCTTCCAGGGCTTGTTGTCCCAAAAAAACCTGAGCAATCAAGGATAAACTGTATTTGGGACAAAGAGACTAAAAGGTCAGAGAATTAACCAAGAACCCAGTGGTCACAGGGAAAGAGTTCCTTTGTGGAGCCAACCATTGGTGCATCACTCTGCATTTCAAACCTATAGGGAACAACTTGCTGAGAGTTAGCCATAATGATCCAAACGATTACAAAGCATATGAATCTAGGCAGAAGGCATCAGCTCATTACACAATATCAGACAGAGTGTTTGCTGGATCTTCATGGTGTTGGAATGTTATAACACAGAGGTTGGCAGTTTAACCCAAAAAAACGTTGATACTGTGTCAGCACAAAAAAAAGCTTCTTTATGGATAAAAAGTACCACTTTTGGTTCCCTAAAACTGGTGGTTCTCAACCAAGATATTATGTCCCCCACAGGCAGTGTACTGTCATTTGTGCTAGTTCTAAGCACATGTGGGTAGAATGTGGGGATTCTGTATGCATGCCTGTCTTTACCTGATGTGCCAAAATGTAAATGTTGTGGCCGACATTTCGAGGGGAAGCAGCATGTTCTTCTTCACCTTCTCCTTCTTCCTCAGAGTGCTCCACTTCAACCTCTCCTTGTATGTAGGCCTTTTTTATCACCTCCACCTGCACAAAACAATCCTCATACAGAACTGTATATTTTTTTTATGAACAAGCTCATCCAACTACATGCACTTTTTGCAATTGCAATAAATACGGTCATACAATTAAAAGGGGCTCATTCACGGTGGTCCTGTTTTAGTGAAGTTAGTGTAATACTATGTGTCTGTATGAGGTTGTGTTTACACAGGCACAATGGATTGTATCTTTAACTAGAATGTGTCTGTGTTCAAGTAGGTGCACTTGCAGACACATGTTTAAAAGTGAACCATCAACAAGACAAGCAGCATTCCAAACCAAGACAAGCGCTTGCCACAGCACTAAAGAAGTGACCAATGAAAATAAGGTTCTTTTCCACCTAGCAAAAATGAAAGATTATTCCACATCTTTCAGCATATCTTAAATCAAGTATTCTTAAAAAAAAGGACACTACCATCATAACTGGTACGTTTATTACAAAACTAAGCATAGCCCAGTATCCAACATTAGAAACTAAAGTTAATTTGAGTGTTGCTATGAGTTTTGTACACATTTTTCCAAACAAAAGAAGACATTTGTTGCACTTCATCATTTTATGTGTTTTTGTTGCATATATGTCATGCTAGTTTAGGTGATAATTTGTTGCATATTAGTAATGAAAGTTAGGATGTCACTTAAAACTCACCAGTTCTTTAGGCCTCATATTGTACAAGATCCTCTCTGCATTCTCACTGTCATGGCGGCTCTCCATTATGGCCAGCAGCAGCTTGGAAGCATTATTCTGATGAAAAGAGACATATGTGTCTAGAGTTACATTTGAACTACTTAGAAATCATTCTCAAGCCAAAAGATAATCAAGAGATTATAAAAAAGCACACCCTTCATCATACATAGTGAGTCACAGTCTTCTCATGCCATGCATGTGTTGTTATCTTAAAGAATCTTTAAGATGCTCCTAGAAGGTGCTTTTATGAAAAACTATGATTGATTTTGCATATCCTTTTCCCAGTATTTTTGCATTGCAGATTTACTTACTTGGCAGTAGATAAAGTTTGAGCTAGCAAGACTAGTTATACTGTAATAATTCAGAATTACAGTTTATCACAGCATTCACAAAATGTTTTGTATGTACCTTTAGTTCCAGCACAAGGTCTATCCTCTTCTTACCAAGGGGGTTGATATCATTCAGAATCAGAGCAATGATGATGTCAATGCCATTGCATTCATGGGTTGCAATGCAATTCTGAGGAAATCAGTAAAAGCATTCCATTGGTAATCTTGGAATTAAAGCGAAATATTTTAACACAGAATGACAAAGCATCATTATCACTTTACAATGAGAAGCTTCCAATGAAAGGAGGACAGTGGAAAAACATGTATGCTGTGCAGACACAATCCAGCTGCACTAGTTCTACATGCAAAGGAAGTCAAATGCAATAAAGCCTTTTTGCAGTGGGTATAAGGACAGGATCTTTATATATGCATTTGTGTCTGTGCAAGGATGCATTTTTAATCATGAATATGAATTAATTACCTTATTTAGGAGAATTAGTAAAACTTCACCTGGTTCTCATGGCAGGGGCCCTGGCAGTATTCAGTAAGGCTTTCAACAGTCTGGTTAATTAGAGCAACATTCTTTTCATTAATATAAAGTCCCAGTAGTCCCAGGCCTCCTGTCGTGCTGCCACAGATGCAGTCCAGGAACTGCAGCGTCTCACACACCAGGTTATAATTGTTCTTGTTGTTCTGACAGCGCAGGAAGTTCTGGAAAGGGATGGAGGAGAGTTGGAAAACATATAGCTCCCTGGAAAAAAACTTGTCAACAGGATGCCAAGGATGTGCACTGATGTTTACAGAACACTTAAGAACATGCCAGGTTCAAGGAGATCAAAGAGCTTATAGCTGTTGTGAAGATATACAAATGTTCCAAATTTATATGCTTGTTTGGAGACTTAGGTCAAAATGGACTATTTATAGGATATGATATAAATATTGTGACATAAAAACACTCTTTCCAAGAACTGTTAAATCCCATCCTTTTTAAAACAATCTTCATCATCATCCTATCCCCAGTATGTATGGATTGCCCAGAACTGCTACTTACAATTATTAAGAAATCCATATTCTCTGTATTGGATAATTAGATTTCCTCTTTATTGAGGATCCCTGGGGATTATTATTTCAAGGTTACTATAAATTAAATTTCAATAAGCCTGTAGTGGTGTATTGTAAAGAAATCTATGATGTGTACTGTCTGATTTAATTAAGTTTGTTCTGAACCTTTTAAAAGTCACCAAGATGATAGGAAGAGATTCTGATAAGCTAAGTATGTAATTGAATGATGTAACTATAACTATTAATAACCACTAATTAATAACCACTAACCACACCTCTTGGTGGAAGTGGTGGATGATCTATAGCTTAGCACATGGTCATTGCATAGAGTAACCTTTAACTACTTGCATACAGTGGGTCAGTAATGACATGAGTACTGTGGCTGACCTGTAGTTCTCGGTTGTGATTTTCACAAAGCAGCTGCATCAGACGTAGGATGGGCTGCATAATTGTGATGGTGACGCTCATCTCATTCTCATCCTGGTTCTTTTCGCCTGAGCTTGTCTGGACCTCAACTCCGCTCAGGTGCTCTTCCGAGTCCACTTCCCTTCGGTACAGTGCAAAAGATTTCATTGTAGCCGTGGAAGCTTCCACAAGCTGCCCACGCATCTCATCCGTGACCACAGCAACTTCTTTTACTGGAGGAGAAAATGGAAAAGATCAGGTGATTCCTGGCAAAAAGGGGAGGTTAAAACAAGTTTTTCATAGAACTTTCTACAAGAAACTACATTACTTTACAGTTGCTTTACAGTCACATCCGATTTCATATCAATAGTTAAATAAGATAAATGATCCCCAACTCTAATTCTGGAAGGTCGGACAGGTTGGTAAGTACATGGCTGGCGTTGAGAATCAAGTGCGTCTGAATAGAAAGAGCACATATTTGGAGCATTCATCTGCTGTTGTCAGTGTTTCAATGAGGCATGTTGTCCTGACCTTTCTTTTTGGTAGGTGTCTCTTTATTATTGGTGTCTTCGTCTTTGCGCTTGCTGCCCAGGTCACTGGTGTTGACTGTCACGGTAGCTTTAATTTCTTGCTGGGCCAGTTTCATCCGCTCATAGAAGACCTTAAAAAACTTTTCAGACTTATTGTCTCGCGTCAGTCGAATAAAGAACGATCTCTGAAATTAAACAGAAAGGAAGAGGGAATTAAGTTTCTGTGAGAAATATCTGAGAGACAATTGCAACCACAGTATCTAGGTGTTTAGACAATTTTCGAGTAGAGATGTAATGTTATGCAATGTAATGCAATATATGAATCTGTCTTTATCCAGCAAAAACTGCTAATAGCAATGCAAGTCATAAATATAGAATTGTTTGTATAACAAAACACTAAAGCAGTGTTAGTCTATCTGCTGCACCCATTTAGAGGTTGCCACAGCTGATCATCAGTTTCCATTTCTTCAGGTCTTCTGCATCTTTCTCTTTCACTCCAACCACCTACATGTGTTCTCTCACCATATCAATAAACCTCCTCCTCTGCATTCCTCTTCTCTTTCTTGGCAGCTCCATTCTCAATATCCTTCTCCCAATACACTCCTCATTGCAACGTAACCTTGCTTCACTTACTTTGTCTCCAAATCTTCCAAACTGAGATCACCCTTTGAAATACTCCTGTCCATCCTTTCATAACATAGCTGGTCTCAATACTGTCCTGTAAACCTTCCCTTTCACTCTTGTTGGTACAAGTCTGTCACAGATCACTGCTGCCACTCACTCCATTGCATAATCCACCCATTCCTACTAGCCTGAACTCTCTTCTTCACCTTTACATTACCTTTCTTCCATACTCTCCATTGCTCAGAATTATTGATCCTCCCTTTCATTTACATTCATGTATTCTTTATCCTACTGACTTTTATATACCCATCACTCCTACTGCAGACCTCACACATACCCTTTACCACTCTGGCATACTCTAATACAATAATACTCTAATACATAATACATTTCTAATACAATTCCTACACTCCTCTCTACTCCTCCTTGTCATGTGCTTTCTCCAAGCTCACAAAGGCACAATGCAACTCCCTGCATTAAAGCTGCCCTTTAAACTGTAGCCAGCTAAGTATCATACTAATATTACAACTGCTTTATGGTTTTTTAAAGCTATTATATTTTATAGTTATAGTATAGAAGTATAGAAGTAATAGTTTAACTGTATTATAAAATGGTTAGAGAACTGTTTGTGCACAGTACTTTTTTTTTTAAGTTATTGTTTTTATTTTAACACAATAGATCAAGACTGGCAGTTCAGTGTCATATCAGGTTATTTGCTCAGAAACTGTTAAGGATCATTTCAGCCAAGGAGATCAACTTCACTGCAGTTTGCTCCTCTTGACAGTAGGCATCTACAAATAATGAAGCTCTTCAGAAGCTGAATCAGGTGAAGAGGGGAAATACCAAGCTGGTTGGAGTACAGGAATTCCCCAGAAAACCAAAAAGCTCAGCTACAGTCAACCGCGAGCCACCAGAAATATAGTGAAAGCAGCACAGAATGGAGGAAGTAGAAATCCCAGTGTGTTGGATTTATTCTGAGTTAATGGCCTGTCTCTTTAAAGACAACAGCAGTGTTACATGGTGCAGCCATGCTCCTGGGCTCCATTCTCACGTCCCTCCATCAGTGTTTACTGCCAGGCAGGCTCACACCACTGTTGTTACATAACTCACACACACACACACACACACACACACACACACACACACACACACACACACACACACACACACAGGGAAATAACCTGGAGTGCCTCTCTCCAGTGTTGTGCCCATAGATACAACACACACGCACACGCAAACATACAAGACAAGAAAGACAGAGTTCAGCCCAACATGACAAGACTTTTCCCATCTCCTCAATAAAAACCCTGCAAAGAAAAAGCAGATCTCTTCAACTTTTCAATTAAAATAAAACCAGCCCACAGAGCTTTACAAGTAAACGAAGCGATTTTAATTTGACTCTGTGTATAGAATTCAAAAGTGGGGGAGGGGGACGGGACATAGGCTGGAGGGTTACGTGGTGTTTTTTTTCTCTGGTATATCCTGTCCTACTTTCCTCCTTTTGGTTTTTTTTTACCCTCTTCAACAATCCCTCCTTACATAACCACTATAATCAGCTGAGTAGCTGAGGGTACAGAGTGCACACACACAGAGAGAGAGAGAGAGAGAGAGAGAGAGAGAGAGAGAGAGAGAGAGATTTGCACACACTCATGCTCTGGGCCAGGAAAAAGAGGGAAAAAAGGCATAGGAAAATCCTGCCCTACTTTCACAAGCCAAACAGGCACGAAACGAGTGTATGGTGTGTCAGAACAGGGAGGGGTGGGTGCGGGTGGAGAGGAGGGAGGCAGAGTTATCACCCTGATTCTAGGGCAGTTTTGAAAGCCTGTTACATAACCAGCCTTCTTTTCAGGTTAAACTCACTCACACTCTCCCAGACTCAAAGAAATAAACCAGACACCCACTTTGAGGAGACACACACAGATAGATTTAAAAAGACAGAGGTACACTTGTATAAAAGGCCTATATCAGAACCCTTGTTCTCTCTTTAACTTGCACTATGAAATTAACACAACTGCCATGACGACATTTCTTAAGTAATGTACTTTCCAAGGAAAATGTTCTTTGCACGGAACTGGAAAATAAGCCTAAGAAAAAAGCTCCAATGAAGTTAATTCAGCAAGGCATGAGGACACAGATCGCTCAATCAGATTAGGTCGGTGGGGTGGATCAACAGCTGTTGCATAACACGGAACCACTTTATAACATTATTGAGTTCAAACCCAGAGGACTCATGACTGCGTATGTAAACAACTCTCCCTGATCAGCCGTGGCAGGAGTCAACATTTCAGCACCTGATCAGCATATGACAACAGCTTGGCAAAGAAGAAAACAGCAGGAATAGGAGAGCAAAAAAGTGAAAAACAAAAGACTAATAAGGCTAATATTTTCTTTCTCAACCTGCACCAACTGAGGCCGACATGCACATTCTTGATGTACCTGTGTGAAAGATGGTAAACCTTCAACTAAGGTTCAACTAAGCTATTGCTGGCTTGGCTCTAACATCTAAATTTCCAAGTTATTTCTCTCATTAATCCCATGCTACTTGCAATCTAACTCAGGCTTTTCTCTATGTTCCTTTTGGGAGTGGCATCTCCTTTCTTTATGCTCTTCTTTCCACAGCTCACAGTTGGGTTCTTTCAAAGACCCAACAAGTGTTGTCTAGAGCCAACAGAGCAAGACAAACTACAGGCATTGACCGCCACCACTCACAGACAGTCAACAGTCAGCTTGGTGTGTCAGGGCTCCTCTTGGCTAGATGACAGTATCATTACTAAAATTAAACTAATTCTCCAAACATTTAAAATAACACATAGACTGATGGAAACAATTTCAGTTCATCAAATTAGAAATCAGCTTTCCACTTTAAAGAACATATCCTCTCAATTGAAGTTATTTGAAAGCTACTGACAGACATAGTATTCAGACATAAAGGAGGACAAACTGACACTTTTGCTCTGAGTTCTGAGTTAAGAGACATATTACCCATTTCAGATCAATCTTCATATTTTTTCACATATTAAAAAAAAGCTTTGCATTAATTTTTATGACTAGAGTCAGCATCTGAGCAGCATAAGACAGCATAAGAAAAAAATGAAGTGAAAGTGACAAATTTGTCAAAATGAACATACAGCACAGCGATTCATAGTGAAACACATCCACTACATTTAACACACACACACACACACACACGCACACGCACACGCACACGCACACGCACACGCAGCAACAGGCAGCTAGATCCAATGCCTGGAGAGCAGTGATGGTGGTGGTAACTTGCTCAAGGGTACCTCAGGGCAACCTACTGGTCTGGGGTCAATCTTCCAGTCCTGGGGCCTAGACCCCAACAATTAGGCCACCACTACCCCTTTTAATACCTAAAATAACGTAACCCCCCCCCCCCCAAAAAAAACAAAAATTTCTCAGAGGCGCTACATGTAAACATGTACTCCCTTAAGTGAAGCCTAATATAGTTAGTCCAGAACAGTCAATGGAGAAGACTGAGGACATTCATTTATATCTCTGTTTATATCTTGGTATGTTAAGAGATTTAGAAACTCCCTTGTGCCCTTTTTGCATGTATTATTAGAAATACAACCCCCAATGAGTCCTCATGGCATGTATTATTAGAACAACAACTTGCTCTGTGTGCTTTTAGCATTCCTTAAATGTTGGGGGAACTATAAAGGTGTTTCCTTATAGAATGTACAATGAGGATGTCAAAGGCTGAAACAACATATCACCCCTAATGACATGATTTTCAGGCACCTGCAGTATATTCTTAAAAAAGAATGTTTTTACACACATAATTAACGACAATAAGAGAGCATGTGGAGGTTCATGAGGTTTATGGTTACATTGCTTAAAAAGCAATTCACTTCTATTCAGAAAATATGAGGAAGAGGAGCATTCTTCCGAAAAGGCATTCCGTCCAGATTTTCAATGTTTCAAGGAACACATATACTTAATTTTTTGCCTGTCATCACTTGTCAGTTGTCTCTGGGTCTAATCCCGTGGGCTTGACCATGGGTCTTGCCTTGAGTGTTTTAACCCGTGTCCATTTGGAAAAGTCACATTACTGAAAGTGACCATTTTGTCATAAATAGGGCAACCTACTGGTCTGGGATTCAAACCCATGACCCTCCAATCCTGGGGCCTAGTTCCTAAACACTAGGCCACCACCGCCAGTTTTACTAACAATCCAACTAATGCTAATAATAATAAAGTCAGAATTTGTAGGTACATTATTCTAAGCACGATGACAGCTAGACATGCAGAAGTGCACCAGCACGAGTAGGTGGGGGTTGGATTTTTCCTTAAACAATTGCCTTCATGTACAGAAAATCTGGTCAAGCAGTGCCTGCCTCCACTTCTTTCTCTTGCCCTCCTCACTGTCTTTGTCTCTTGCTCTCTGATACACTCACCCCTCCCAGACTCGCTTTCCTTCTCTGATGCACTTGTGCTCTCACACTCTCTCTCTCATCCTGGCTCCTGGCATCAACAAGGGGATGTTACATAAAATCTATTTATAAGCACTCGGCTCGCCTGCCTGGCTCACAGCAGTATTGAACTAGCAGCCGCCGCTCCGTCAGACCCGTAACCACGAGAACCTGCTTGCTGCTTTGCAACGAGGGCTATTGGAGTGGGCGGATATGAGGCGTCCTTCGTACTGTAACTACAGCCGGAATAATGAATCTGTCTTCTCAACACAGCCTGAGAGAACACTGATATGCAGATTAGCGCCAGAGCATACAAAAAGCCCACCACACACTCAGAAAATCATACATATTCTGATGCGTTACTAAATCAGCTGAGGACCACATGCTCCCATAGAGTAAATCTACTGGTGTTAGTTTACCACAGAATTCATTTTTGAGCCACTGAGTCAGTCAATATGTATTTTGACATTTTAAAAACTTGTCACATACAAATTACACCTGATGTCATGATTATAAGACGTCATCAATGCTTGGGAAGATTTCAGGTAAGACATAGGAACCATGAGTTGAAGTATGTTCTTAACTTTTCCACAACATTCAAAGAGTTACAAAGAACTTAAACATTCCTGCCACTGCAACTAAGAATAATACAAATTTAAAAGATGGACTATCAAAACAACACAGTTAAACTAATTCAAGTCTTTTTTTTCCTAAAGAAGGTAAATGTGCTTAAATGTCATTTTAAACGAATGAAAAATTTGGAAAACCACAGTGTTTCAAATAGTTGTAGCTGTAAATGTCTGTCAGTCAGTCATTTTCTGGGCCGCTTGTCCTAATTAGGGTCGTGGGGGGGTGCTGGAGTCCATCCCAGCTCACACAGGGAGAAGGACGGGGACACACCCTGGACAGGTCTCCAGCCTATCGCAGAGCTGTAAATGTCTTAAAGGTAAATATCTCAACAGTTTTGCAAATGTAATTATACAGCTTGTTTTTGGTGTCTGCATACAAATTTTTCAGATTTCATTTTTTAAATTCTTTTTGTGCAAGAATAAAGGCAATTTTAAACAACATATTTCAATTCATTATAACACCCTTTACAATTTTTTTTTTGTGGCAATAGACATGGCACCACTAGTTATGACTAGTTAAGTTTATGTAGGGCCCAGATATTCAGAAATAGCCCTAAAACACACGCACATACGCATGCAGCTATGGGTGGCACTTGGTGGCTGTGTGGAAGCCTAATCATTCACAAAAAAAAGAAATACAACAGACTTAAAAATGTCAAGTTAGAGTGAAATCAGATTATTCTTTAGAAACTCCGGAGACATTGCTAAGAGACCAGGGTGATATTTGTGAAATAATTAACAGTTGATAGCAGAAGTAAATAACTTTGCAGCCAGCGCTGGACAGAAGCTTTGGCTCCCTCCCTCTCCATCTCTCTAATGCCAGTTGGATCACAGCGTTCACACCTGTTCCCCTTCATTAGGTAATGAAAGTGAGTGAGGAGAGATGAGATAAAGTGTGTAATATCCTTGTTCATTACATAACTCAGAAACAAAACAGGATTTGAGTGATAGGTTTTAAAGGACAAATCCATCCATTCCAAAAGACCAAAAGAGTGCATTCATATATCTGCACCTACGTGTGAGTGAGTGTGTGTGTGTGTGTGTGTGTGTGTGTGTGTGTGGGTGTGTGACCAACACACACATACGGGTGGAGGCCAATGCAAGTCTGTTTCTGGAGAAGTTATGTAGGTCAGGAGCTAATGTTTAATGGAATGCTTGTGCGAGGCTGGCAGACAACAGGTGCAGCAGGCGACCTGAAACCTCTATGAAACACAACTCCGCAGCCATAGTGAGGAAGAGGAGGAGCCTTCACTGTGCTCATTCACCATAGTGACACAAAGCTGGAAATTAACTAAGCAACAGCGTTTGGTTAATAAAAAAAGTCTAAAATTAGGTATCACAATCTTCAAAGTAAAGCTTTAATTAATTCTTCTCTCTGACTAACTCTGAGTGGCATAAAGCTTTAGAAAGATTAGAACCCACTATAGGAGAATCCAAGATGACCTCATAGGAAACAAAAAAAGGGCCTCATAACATAAGTACACAAGACAGCCTAGACCACAACCTTAATATCAGTTTGCTAGAGAACTGTACACTGGATCATTCTCCAACACTATAGACTTCCTCACCCATATGCGCACGCACGCACACACACACACACACACTCACACAGGATACTTCCCAGCTGCCCTGTCGTGCAATTCTATTTATACTTTTCTTAGCAACCTCTGAACTTGTAGGCATGTGTCACAAACAGGCAAGTGGGTAAAGTACAGCTTCCAAATTCGCCACTCCCAAAACCAATTAAAAAAAAATATATAAATAAAAGACAAATCTCAAATTCAGGATACTGTCAATAAATAAATAAATAAATTAGCCTGAACAACAAGTTACTAATTTCATTAATTCCAGTTTTCTAAAAAAGATTTTATGAAAAGAACACAAAAATATTAAATGAATTCTTTTTAGAGAATTTGTGAAGTACTGCTGAAAAGACTAGTTCAACAATATCTAAAATTAACTCCCAACTCGTCATGCAAACAATGGACAATGACTAAACACATCCTTCATTGCTGTGGGGAGAAAGTAAAGCAAATAAAGGACTAGTCAGGGGAATATGGCACTTCCTTTTTAAGAGATTTGCCTACTGGTGTTTAAAGTGTTAACAATCAGTCTTTGTATTCATGTTAGATTAAATGTACCCATCAGATCCTACTGCACCAGTGAATGACTTAATTACCTCAGCTTCAGTTGATTGAGTCACTCTTGTAAATTCTTGTTTATCTTTTGTTGTTTCTATTTTTATAATAGAATGTGCGTACATTTTCATGGATAGAGGAAGAATAAAAGAGAGAGAGAACGATAGAAAAAATGAAAGAGCGAAAGGGAGAAACTGATGGAGACTGTGTGGTTTGCTGCCCACTCTCTTTGCTACAAGAAGAGAGTGGGCGAATGCTTCCGTCATGGGTCATCCTGAACTCCAGCCTTTTCGCATCTCTACTTCTCCTGCCCCCTCTCTTTCTTTATGTCTTTCTCTCCTTTTTTCTCTTATTTTTCCTTTCTCCTTCCCTTTTCTTGCTAATATTAGTCATCCTGTCTGATCTCTTTCCCTCCCTGGCCATGAATATCTGGCCCACAGATTTGGGCTTCTGGCCAATCACAGCATCATATTTCACAGCCAGTGAGTCTCTACTGTAGTTCCCAAAGCATTTCTACTGGTTCATACACTGCTTGTTTCCATTTTATTCACACAGTGAATAAACATTGGGAAACATTGCATCAAAAAATTTCAAAATGCATAATAGTTATAGAGATATAAGATAGTTATTAATTAAGATTAACCATGGAAATATAAAATAGCTATAGTTATATAAGAATTTTTTTTTTTCACTGGTGTTTGATCTTAACTGAATTGGTTTACACAGTATTACATCCAGTTAAATGTAATATATTTCTTCCAGAAGAACCAACACAAGCTCTTTGGATTCCTATCATTGGTAAGTTTCACAATGGCAATTTCCTGACAGTAGGCCAGAATTTCCATCAGCTCCTGGAAGCTTCCTTTAAGCCTTTTGGAGGATCAGTTGTGTCAGAAATTTTGGTTGGAACTTGGAAGAACAAAGAACTTTCGGTACCATTCTGACCTGAACCACATCATAAAATTGAGTAGTACCTCGACTGAAGCTTGACAGAATTTTTTCAAAACCAAAACCAACCCCTGCTACATTGTTAAGAATCTAAAACTGACCCAAGTTCAGATGATGAGAGAAAAGAGCATGATACATTACAAAGATAATTGCAGCCAATAGATTTTGGAGAAAAACAAATATGAAAATATTAAGAAACGCAACAATTAGTTATTCATTCATTATTAGTATATGATATTTTTCTGTTTTATTATTCATGCGGATTTATGTATTTATTTACCTTTTGTGTTCTGTCTGTAAAGCTTTAAGGTGGGATGTGTACTGTAAAAATAAGTGATTAAGGAAAGAGTGGGTCTATTCATTGTGAAATATGAATAACTACCCAAGTAGTTCCAATATTACATGAAGAAGTGATTTTTTTTAAACAAAAGCCTGAACAGTTTCCATCTAGATTCTCATTCTGTGTAGTGTTGATGACCTAAAGCAACATATCAGCTTACAACAGTTCACACAGAAATATTTCTGATCAAACATCCTTTTGGCTGCAGCCATCTGTCCCTTCTGTTTAATTTCTGATGCTTCTATTCTCTAAAACCTTTCTCTTTGTGATTTCAAAATTAAAATAGAGTGGAACATTAAAAAAAAAAAAACATTAGCCATTATCAGTGCTTTGGGTATGTTTGGAAAATACTGCCTACAGGTTACGATTGTAGAGATAAAGTCTGCATTTGAAAATGAGTGTATTTGCCTCCATTTTTCGGAAAATTAACCAGCCTGAGGCAACGGACCAAAAGACTTTTTCCACTGCAACACCTGCAGTTACAGATGCTTCAGGCAAAACTATACGCAAATCTGCTCTTTCATTTCATAACAGGGTTTCAGTATCATCTCTCCAAATAAAAATCTGGGACAAACTTTAACTGGAAACAAGATCATGAGGGATGGACAGACTTTTAGCATTCTGAACAGAAAACCTGCATGTGACTGGTAAAAAGTAGCTAGAAAGCCCAAGCATTTTATCATTTAACATGTTACTAATGAGCACTGATTGATCATTTCAGACTCAAAAGAAGAGTAGCTCTCATGGTGGTTAAGTAGATGCCTTTATTGTGCTTTTGCATAGGAAAGTCCCTATTAGTAAGGTTGGTGAGTTTAGTGAGGGAAAAACATTGTATGCTAAGACCATTAGTGCAATCCAGCAAACAAGGATTCCCTCATAAAAAGAACACACACACAAACACACAAACACACACACACCAACATACAGACATAGAGACCTGGAGGTACCACAAGTTAAAAACTGTCTCACTTATATTTCTGATCACTAACATACTCCCCCAACAATTCCAATCTCCTCATATTTTCACTCTTGGCTTTCTCAATCTTTTTTCTTTTTTTTCCTTACTCTCTCAGTTGATCCATTTTACCCCCCGTTCACGCTCTGAGGCAGCAGTCTCTGTTGGCCTGGCTACCACCTCTGATTACCTCGAAAACAAACAAACACCAACAAACAAGCCAAGTGTTGGGAGAAATGAAGGACCATGTTTTTGTCCTGAATTTGTGGCCCTGGAACAAGCAGCTCTTCTGTCAAAGAAGCAGGGCAGCAGGTCTTTCCTTACGCAACATGCAGCAATGTGATGCATCCGCTGATACCATTTAGATTCACCCAGTATCTCTCTCTCTCTCTCACACACACACACACACACACACACGCACGCACACACACACACACACACACACACACACACACACACCTGCAACAAAGAAGGCCTGTTTGAGGATTTATGGTGAATTTGAGCACCCCCAGTAAGAAAGACAAGGCCACTGGTCAGCTGCTACAAAGAAAGTGGGGGCACACAGACACACACACATACAAAACCCTTGAGTAGTGGGTACATGCCAGCTTCACCATGGAAACTAATGGACAAAAAAGGCCAGACCTTGACTCAAACCCAGTAGGTGCCTTGAGCATGATGTAATAAGGGTATGTGTATGTATGTATGTATATATATATATATATATATATATATATATATATATGTGTGTGTGTGTGTGTGTGTGTGTGTGTGTGTGTGTGTGTGTGTGTGTGTGTGTGTGTGTGTGTGTGTAATATGCGGAAATTGAGGCACATTATGTCCCATGGTCATTGTCAAACCAGCCTGGGTCACATATTGGTCAGGGTAATAGGGTGAGTGCTAAAGAATAAGGTAACTAAGTTTTAAAAAAAAAGAAAAAAAGAAAAAAGAAAAATAAAAAGATTAAAAAGAGAAATAAAGAGAGAAAGAAAGGGATGAGAAATATAAAACGAAAACAAGAGAATACAGGAAAAAAACAAGGGAGGAATAAGATGAAAGAGATGACAGAATGTAAAGTGAATCAAAGAAAATACATTAATACCCAGAGAAAACACAAATGAAGCAGAGATGAACAGAAACCCTCTAATGGAAAAAAAAGATCAACCCAAGAGCTCTTTTTAAAACTCAAACTCTTAAAGCTAAAAACAAGCACTCCAAACTCATACTTCACACACACATACACGCGCACAAGCTCTCTCATGTGGCTTTTGACATCCGTTCCTAACAAACCCCACTGATGACTGTGCAGTCATGTCAGAGGATACTCTTAGATCTCCAAACTAACCCAGTATTCTAGGGGAGTTTTATCAGGGTACACACACACACACACACACACACACACACACACACACACACACACACATTAAGTAAAATAATCCTGACTTTAGTACAAAAAACTAAGAAAAAGGACTTCACTAAACAGAGACAAATTACACAATCAAGATTCCAAAAAAAAAATTGCTTATTGGAAAAAAGGGAGCAACACATTTAATTAAATACATACATACATAAATAGGCATCCAATATTAAGAGAGTTAACATAAAATCCAGACAATTATTTGCTACTGATTCTTTAATAAGGTAAACACTAATCAAGTTAATCCAGTCATTACTATTTTATTGTTGTTCTCCCATAATGTCTTTCCTTCTTTGTCCCTTTTTCTGAATCTCTCCCACCATGCCTTTCCCCTCCCTTACACACTCTCTCTCTGCCCTGGTTCCGGCACTGAGCAGCGACCCAGTTCGAGCATGTGTGCATTTGGCGTAGGTGTAGTGTTGTGTGTGTGTGTGTGTGTGTGTGTGTGTGTGTGTGTGTGTGTGTGTGCGCGTTCTCTCTGCCAAGCCTGGCTTATGTAAGAGGCACTCATGTGAGCAGCTTTGTGTGAGAGCCTGCTGAAAGTTGAGGGAGCATCAGGTAGAATGGCTATGCAAATAACAAGCCCATTACACAACAGGATCAGTTTATGCAAGCACATGGTAGTGCGCACACACACAAGGCTAATACATATGCATGACACAACAGACATATAAAACAATAAACCTTGGCAAGCTATAAAATTGCACTGCAATTGTTCCACTGCAATCTTCCATTGCCAGCCCCCAAACTCCGTCCGCCTGCGTACAACCTTGCTGTGAGGTTAGAGGATTGCTGGGTTGCCACAGCAACAAAGGGGGCGGAGGGTTGGGGGCGCAGACAGTGACGTGAGGAGCTTCTAAGGGCTGGAGCAATCCCAGAAGACTTTGTACACTTCTCCTACTCCTAATAAATTCACCCTCATATCTCATGCTGCTATAACACCTCTGTGCAGGCATACACTAAACTGTCCAGTTCTGAACATGGAAGGCTAGACTCAAGCATATTTGGGTGATTTCTTTACACATCTGGTTAGTGTCCAAGGTTAGTTATCAGGCTTAGCGTGTTCAACAAAATCCCTGTGCTGTACTTCAGACTAGAGCTGACCTATCCGTACTGTGGCGGCAAATCATTTTGTAGAAACTGTTTTTTCATACCAACTGTACAGATGAGGTTAAGCAAATTAAACCTAAGACTGTCAACATTTGCAACTGGAATTAATAACTTATATATTATTTACACTCTATGTGAACTTTCTTTATAGATTTGAATGGTAAAACAGAGAATTTGGACATTGTCCAACCTGGCAACAGTTGCCATAAAGAGGTGTTGGACAAAAAAAAAAAACCCTTTGGCTAATTTACAATACTGTTCAGTCTCTTCTCCTATGTGAACCCAATTACCACAGGCCTTGCCTTCCAGGATTAACTTTGATTCCTGCTGTTCTGTCTCCTCATCTTAACTCTTTGGGCTCTCGCCCTGAACTGTCCAACTGGTCCATACAACAGCCTATACACTCATGATCAATCACATGATGTCTATCCACTTCTAACTAGGCAATCTGATCCAGTCGTGTGATCCAGTCAAAATAACTGAGATCCTCTTTGACCCCACTCTCTGTTTTTTGCACAACTCATATTTGTGATATGAACCCAACCCTGTGGTGGAAAACGACTTTTAATAACCCAGATATATTCTCTAAGATGTTGCACAAGCAGTAAAGTGCAACACATTGTTAAACTCAATACTAATAACTGTATGAAACATATTTAAGTAGAATTAAAGAGTGAAGCAGAAAATAAAACAGATTAAATAATGTTAGAAAAACAAAACAAAATAAAAAATTATTAATAATGAAGCAGCAACAGAATGCAATAGTATTGAACTCTCTTGCCTGAATGACTGTGTTTCCTCCCTCAAGCAAAGCAATGGCCAGCAAGATGCTTTCCTGAAATATGCGGTCACTAGTAGCATTCATGATGAGGTCAATGACTAGGTCGGATGCACCCTCCTTATCCAGGTGGCACTGCACTTCGGCCAGGCTCAGCTCTCCACGGGCACCCCCTGAACCTCCAGCAGCTGCTGAGGATAGGCGCGTAAGAAGGAGACTAGATTATTGACAGAGACATATTAGACTCATTTAGACTCAGACATATTGTTATAGACATGGCCAAATAAGGGAAGAGAAGTAAGCAAAGCAGTGCAATAAGAACTTTAGGAACTATAGAAAAAGAAAGAAGATATATTGGATGAAAATGACATATTGGATGTGTAGCATCAAACTATAACCAATGTAACATGTTACATGATTTAAACACGAACACTTCCATCGGTAGGTGTCTGCAGGCAATTCCCACAGGAAGTGTGGGCACCCTGTTGCCTGGCAACAGCAGAGATGTTGCTGACTACGTGGAACATGCACCATGTAACCAAAAGTGACGAGGGCAGGAACCAAAAGAGTCTGAGAGACAAACCCATGGACGAAGACAAGGTGAAGAGTTTGTTGCAGTTATGGATAGATGTTTAATATAGAAAATCTACCAGCTATGGTATGAGTTAGGAAAGGGCAACTGATCTGCCTCTGCACACAGACACACATACACTTTTGTGGGGAAACTTGTGTAACAGAGACTGCAAGCCCAGAAAAGGGGGCAAACTACTTTGAACATTTATACAGTATTCACCTACATTACTTCTTTTGTAAATGGCTATATACAAATGTATACTTCTATAACACACACACACCTGTGGGAGTTTTATTCTGTCCCCCAGGACTAAGTGGTCCGTTGCTGAAGCTGGTCAGGCTATCTCTCCGTCCTCCTGGTTTGAAGTTGCCATAGTAACGGTTGACAAGGATCTGCCTCAAAGCTTCACCCTGGTTACAGGAATAGAGGCTGAGTCAAAGACTGACCAATATTTGACATCACCTCTAAGACCCGTCTGACATAATCAACCTGGTTTTTTTTTTGTACAAAAAAAGAATAAAAATAAAAAATAAAAATCATTCAGGCACTGTTTTTGAGTTTAGCGAATCAAAAAATACATATACATACTCTCTCAGACCACATACCATCTCAACTGCATAGCCTAGAAACCATAAGATTGTTATTTGAACTTAGAAATTTCTAAAATACACAAAGTAAACTTTCATCAGAGAAAAATCTAGACCTTACACTGACATGGACCAAGGCTTGTGTTTAATTTAATTGACCTTCATGGATCATTGAAGAATTAGCAGATTAAACATCCAGAGCTCAACACAAATTGCTTGAAAACCGTGTTTATTCTATAATCAGTTGTTAATGGTCACTATGTTAAACCTCCTGGACAAATGGTTATAAAGTACTACATCTCAAAATGTGAAATTTTAAATCTTCCAACTATTTTTTAGGAAAACACGTCAACATCCGATTCAACTTTATAACATAAAAACGAAGTGAAAGTGACTATTCTTGTCATTGCGAGGTCACAGCACAGCACAGCACAGCACAGCACACAGTGAAATTGGACCTCTGCATTTAACCCATGCAAACACCGTGCAGCAGTGGGCAGCTATGAAAGTGCCGGGGAAGCAGTGACGGGGACGGTAGCTTGCTCAAGGGTACCTCAGGGCAACCTACTGGTAAGGGGTTTGAACCCACAATCTTCCGATCTTGTGGCCAACTCCCTAACCATTAGGCCACCGCTGCCCACTAGAAACCACTTAAGATTTAAAAATCATAAACATTGGGAATTTATAATGTGAAATAGTACATAAAACCTTTATGTAGGAAAGTAGAAGTATGTAGAATGATTTATTCCCTAATGGAAGCATCTGTTTGGGCAGTAAGAGGGCAGTTAGTAGAGGTAGCAGCATGTGCAGGTGTGCCAATGGGGGCGTGCTGTTGGAGCAGAGGCCTCTCAGGTCATGGGTTCAGGCAGTGAAGCTACCTACCCGCTTCTGATCCTCCAGTTGCTTCTGGGGCTGGTTGGGATCAAGATCCTGAGAGCAAGGCGAGTTAGCAGGAAGCCAAAAGGAGGAGGACAGAGGCAAGGGGGAGGGGTTTTTTTTAAAAAGGGGCCAGGAGAACAGAAAAGAAAGGAGGGATTAATTTGGTGCACATTAGTCATTTTCATGACATGCGAGGAAAAGTGGGACAGATTACATCATGCAGTTAAGTGAAGGACATGAGGTGCCTTTGTGTGTGTTTGTGCATGTGTTTCTCTGTGTGAGCGATGGGAAGGAAACGGGAACACTGAAAAACATCCATGCAGGGGTGACAAAATAAGCACTCAAAACACCTAACAATGCAACCAACCCTTACATAAAGGTGGTGGAGGACAAGTTGCAAATAAATAAGTAAATATATAAATAAGTAAATAAAAAGAACTAGCTAAACAAACACATAAAAATATATTATTTATATGTGTATTAAGTGGAATTTAAAAATATTCAAGCACTCCCAAAAAAAGGTCAAAGGGATGCTTTTATTTATACATATCATTTACACATACAAAATAAGATTGGACAACGTCCTGTATCTAGTATGTGTGTATGGTATCATTTTAGGAGGGTGGCCTGGCTCTTCGCCCTCAAGACCCCATGGAACAGTGTTGGGCAGAGTGAAACCATGTTAATTACATAAGAGCGGCCTAGGTTGCCAGGGTGAAAACAAGCCAGCCTGGAATGAGGGAACATAAAAAAAAAGAAACAAAAAAGGAGGGGAAAAATGCTTTATTCAGATTACATAATAGAGCCTTTGCACTAGTGACATAGAGCACAGCCCATGCCCCCATCTGCCATGGAAAATCACCCACACAAACGCATACACACACACACAAAATCACAAGCACTCCGACACAACACATGCACGTACAAAACACAGCATCCGTCCAACCTCAAACAAAGCTGCAATTATGTGAAAAGTGCTCAGAAAAAGAGGGTACGGATGGATGTGTGAACTGTGCCAAGAGACCAAAAAGAGGTCATGACACAGTTAGTAACAATAAGCAGATCCACCCAGGAACAAGAAAATTGTTTTGGTGTATCTGTCCATGGATGGGGCCTTTTTTGTGTATCTGTATGCGTGTGTTTGGTGCATTTCCAGGCATTGGCTCTGTTGGGGCTTGGGTGTCTGGGCATGTGGGTTCACATGTGTTTTCATACACCAATCAGCCATAACATTAAAAACAACAGCTCTCAAACCAACACATAGCCCCATAAGCAGTAAGCTGCATTTCAGTCTGTGTTCTGACACCTTTCTGTAATTTCCAGCATTAAATTATTAAGCAGCTTATTCACTTTTATTAGGTAATTACCATTGTATTCAAGGAACAAATCAGAAGCTAGAGATGCTCTGACCCAGTTGTCTAACCATTAGAGCTGGGTTGTCAGTCACCCATTTTTACTGCTTCCAACACTTCCAACACTTGCAACTTCCCTTTACCTGTCAGTGGCTTTAATGCAGTTGCTGATCGATGTATGTATATATATATATATATATATATATATATATATATATATATATATATATATATATATATATATATATAATATATATATATATACACATATATGTATAATATATATATACACACAGTACTATTAAAAGTTTTAGGCAGGTATGGAAAAAATGCTTTAAACAAAGAATGCTATCAGAAATATAAATAATGATTGTTTATTTTTAATCAGTATACAAAACAAAAGAAAAATCTAAATCAGATCAATATTTGGTGTTACTACCTTTTGCCTTCAAACCAGCATCAGTTCTTCTAGGTACACTTGCACAAAGTCAGGGATTTTGTAGGATTATAGTCGGTGTATGATCAACCAATTTTACCAAACAGGTGCTGATGATCATCAGTGTCACACGGAGGTTGAAACACAGTCATGTTTGGAACAACCTACCAGCCGAGTTCCTTCAAAAACTGTGTGCAAGTGTACCTAGAAGAATTGATGCTGTTTTGAAGGCAAAGGGTGGTGGTGGTCTAGTGGTAGGGTGCTTACCTATGGCTCAAGAGGTCCCAGGTTTGAATCCCACCTCTTACATTACCACCACTGGGTCCCTGAGAAAGATCCTTAACCCTGAATTGCTCCAGGGGAGACTGTCCCTGTAATTAGGAAATGGAAGTAGCTCTGGATAAGAGCGTTTGCAAAATAATGTAAATGGGTGGTCACACTAAATATTGATTTGATTTAGATTTCTCTTTTGTTCATTCACTGCATTTTGTTGATTGATGAAAATTAATGATTAACACTTCCATTTCTGAAAGCGTTCTTCTTTTACAGCATTTTTTCCACACCTGCCTACTAAAACCTTTGCACAGTACTGTGTGTGTGTGTGTATATATATATATATATATATGCGCGTGTACCTAATACATTAGGTGCACTTGCACAGTTTTTGAAGGAACTCGGCTGGTAGCTTGTTTCAAACATGACTGTGTTTCAACCTACGTGTGACATTGATGATCATCAGCACCTGTTTGGTAAAATTGGTTGATCATACACCGACTATAATCCTACAAAATCCCTGACTTTGTGCAAGTGTACCTAGAAGAACTGATGCTCACTTTGCATTTTGTAAATTAATCAAAAATAAACAATCATTATTTACATTTCTGAAAGCATTCTTTCAGCATTTTTTCACACCTGCCTAAAACCTTTGCACATATACATACATACATACACACACACATATATATATATATATATATATGCATCTAATTTTTATACTTTAATTTTTCCCCCTTTTAAGTCTTCTTTAGTTGGCTTGTAGCTAGGTCACAGCAGAATCACGCAATGCTACCGGGATGGGATGAGACATGTGAATCTCATCTTTCTGAAACTGCTTTTACCACATTACTGGAAAGCTTATAATGCCTGGAGGAGAATGCAAACATAAGAAAACAGATTCCTGTGCTAACAGACACTTTGAACTGAGTGATGTGGGGTTTAGGGGGGTTATTCATGAAATTCAATTTTGGTCTTTTGGACTTTTATCCATGGATTATTGCTGACTGATATCGTTGTGGTACCGCTAGAGCTTGAGTTCTTTGCATATAAGCTGAGTCTATCTGGCTTGCGAAAATGAGGCCTGAGGGAGCTGTATGTACATTTCCTGTTGGGGCAAGCAACAATGGCTTTAAAAGGGTCTGCAAAGTAAATTAAATGCTTCTATGCATACAGGTCCTACAGGGCTGCTCGACTACTCTCTACAACGACCCATATTCCAGCAGTGCACCTGTGCAAAATACACAGACACGAATATGGGTGTTGAACACACCTCAGCAAGGCCCTCTGGCTCAGGAGGAGGAGGAGGGACCAGCTAATGGAAACAAAAGAGCTGCGGGTTAGTCAGTACACACAGAACCATCTTCAGCTTTAATGAACTAGCCTAGCCAGTACTTGGCCTGACCTGGTATGTATTGAGGGTGTGTGTGTGTGTGTATGTTTTAAAGAACATTTATTTTGGTGGAAAAACTTCACTGAAGGCCACTATTTGTAAGGGTACCTGAAATTCACGTAGACTATTCATGAAAACTAACACAAACCTCCAAAACATGGCTTCCAACAAGTGTTGGCTGAAATAAAACAACATCAAAGTGGACTTAAGCAACCTTTATAAAAACTGAGGCTTTCTGGACTAAGCCTTTATAAATGTTTATGTTGGTTGTCATGAAAGGTTTTACGCAGTCTCTGGAAGCCTTACAAATACTGGCCTTCAGTAAGACATACCAAATAAATATACAAAATATACCAAAATCATAAATATATTTGGTATATAAATACCAAAGCCTAGTCTAGTCTAATCTAGACCAGCCTAGAAGGTATATAAGGGGAGAACAAGCAAACCTGACACTGAAACAAATATATAGAACTAATGCTTCATTCAATCCCAAGGGCCTTGATCACCACGTGGCTGTACTAGGAATCAAAGTATCTTGAATGAAAGCTTGTTATATAGGTCACACACACACACACACACACACACACACACACACACACACACACACACACACACAGTATATAAGCACAGGTTTTTAAGGAGGACGTTCTCTAATTTTTCTTTCTTTAGCAAAATCTGTTCAACCACGCATGCACAAAATTGTGATTTAGGAAAAAATGTTCTGGTATGATGTCACATGATGATATCACAAAAATAGTCTATGTCAAACTGCAACCTAAATATTGACCCAATTAACCGTTTAGGTAAAACTCTCTAAAGAAAAATGTACAGATCAACATCAATCAAATGCTGTGTAGGAGAACTTGTTGGGAGTGTGCAAAAATAAACTATTACTATCAACTATAAACTATTTTAATTGCAATTTTCTATTACAATTAATTTTCTGACAATGTAAAGGGCAGCAAATTTAGAAAATAAATAAATAAAATAAATAAAAGAATAAAAATCAAATGACAAAATGTTAGGAAAAACTATTTTGCCCCAGTAGATCAGCAAACTATGCCTACCTCTAGACTACAATGGAAACAAAAGCATAATTAAACAAACAGCAAACTAACAGGCAACAGCAAAAGTAGAAAATCATATGACTGTCCAATATAACAAAAATCCACAATGAACAAGAACCCTGTTTGCAAAATGAAAATATTACTAAATAATTGAAATTAATAAATACATTCTGATGAATCTATATAAATATTTCTATATGATATGAGCAAATATGAAGATAAAAATATATGCTGATAATTGTAATTACAACACAGTTAACAGGCTAGCTAACTACTTCAGCTGATAATAAATTGATACAAACTAACAAACACTAAAATCACTGGCTAAAAGAGAATTGAGTTTTTCCTGAGCATATCTGTATATACAAAGTATATACAAAAAATTATTGACTGGTTTACAAACCATCTGCAAGACACGAGCAGAGGATTAATCAGCAATTGTTGATCGCAGCTGGTTACTAATATGAAGTTCAAATGTGGAAACAAAGCACTGTTGTAAGTCACTCTGGATAAGAGCATCTGCTAAATGCTATAAATGTTAATATAAATGTTCTCTGCGGGAAAGAAGGTATGTTTAACCCTTCAATGCACACCTTGGGTCATTTTGACCCCATCTACATTACATGTTCAATTACTTATTTATTTTTTTATTTATATCAATATTAACAACCATTCAGTTTCCTGTAAAGCATCTCAATGGAATTTTAAGAATAATTTTGTTTATCCTGTTTATACGTACACACCTGGGGTTGAATTGACCTCACAGGTCAGTGAACGGATTGTCAGAATTGTTTTTTGTGTTCATGTCCGTTTATGTTCTGGTTAGATATATGCTACTATATGTTTGTACAACAGTTTTTTTTTTTTTTAAGGAGCTATCACTAGTCCAATTTTCCAAAGAAAAATAAAGCTGTACTTGTTTTGAGCAGCATGCATCATAACATAGCAGTTACACCAGAAAGAAAACAAACCTAAGATGATCCTACATTGTAGTGTCACAAAGTCAGGGGTCGTCAGTCTGGATAGGTTGGTGCGTACCTACACATACAAACATGGAACATGAAGATGGCCTTTCTGTCTGCTATTGAACATGTTTGATGTCACTGGCATGGTAGTCATTAGTTTATCCAAGACAGTGACAATGTATTTTAGTTGTAGGCTTACATAGTGGACAGCATTCAAAACACATTTAGAGGTTTGATCTGATGTATTTGAGACATTATTGCACATGAGTCAATTTGACCCCAGGTGTGTAAAGTCATCAGTAATATAACATGTGGATGGAAGGGTTAAATGTCATACATAAGATATTCATGAATGTTTACATCAGGACTATCTGACATAATACCAAAGCCTGTCTACACAAGCATTCATAAATGCCTATGTGCAGCGAATTAGTTAGAATTAGAATTCTGACTTCTTTAAGTAGGGACTGAAGTGTACTCTTTTAAAAGTGTACTCACACTTTTGTGAGCATTTTTATTTTCATTTTTGTTCACTTTGCATTAGTGTGTGTAGGACAATATTAACAAAAAGTACATAATACATTAGAAAACAAAATTATTAATAGCATGCAGGTGCAGGGAAGTGAATTAGCAAAGCAAGCAGCATGCACAAACATATTGCAATTGGTTTCAGATGTAACATTAACGAATGAAAGGAAAAAGTACTGAACACAACACTAAAAATCCGACATACACATGTAGTTGTGGCTCAAAATCACAGCACAGGCTTGGGTGACCTGGGAAAGGAGACACAGACTACTTAGTGTATTGCCTGCAGCACTCGTCTGGCCCAGTCCAAGCCATGCAGACATCTCTGGACACAGAAAAATTTGAAAAGGGGGTTGCACTGAGGACTTGAATGCCATCAAGCTGCAGACTGCACTCACATCGGCAGAAAGGGGGGCACAGCGACCCGTGACGCACAACTCCACGCTGTGACTAATCTCACTACCAGGCAGGAATCTCCCTTTCTGCAAATGCATCTAGGACTGGAAAAAAAAACTGTGTGATGCTAACAAGGTGTGACCTCTGAATGTCCCTCTGCGTCCAGTGACATTATACTTATCACTTTAAGCATCAGTTGACAAGAAAAACAGACTCAAACATGTTGCACTTCATTTCTTCCTAATTACAAATTGATGTAAATGCAAAATCTGGGGGCAGTAGAAGAGGAGGCTGCAACTGCAGATTGAAATCCTGCCCATGATGACTGTGTGAAAGAGCGTTTACAACAATCAGATTTCTGGAGCCTTAAATCAACATAAAATATTGTGTTTCTTTGTTTGTTTTTCTTTTATTATGAGCTTAGGAGCCATCGTAGAGATGTTAAGGAAGGAAAGTTACAAACATTTATATTATCATTTTTATATTAAAATTTTAAATCATAAAATTCGTTCACTGGTGCAAAACCGTGATCCTAACCTAATCATTCATTTTTAGGTTTAATGATTCATCTTTGTATTATGTTTGGGATTTAAAACAGCATTGGTTCACCAACAGAACGATTAGTCATCCACAAAACTTCACACAGAAAACTTTACTTGTTTGAAATAGGTCCATGAAATACCTCTTAAGATGTGGCCCTTTCGATTATGACCTAAAATAATCATTTTTGCTCCAAAAATGCTCTGTCAGAAAAAAGTACATCAGCTAGACAAATTAGTGCAATCTTATGAATTCCTCCAGATTAAGTAAACACATACTAAAATAATTTAGGATATCCATGTTTTTGACAAACACTGCCCTATTGTTATAATGCAAAATCGCCATGGATTGTCAAGCAAGTCTATTTAAAAATTCAAATATGGTATTACATAAACAATATCTGCATCATACTTTGCCAGTCAAAGGCCTATTTGCTGGGTCAATAGAGTATGGAGAGCTGAATATTATGAATAAAGATGCATACAATCACGCACAGACACACATGGACACACACAGCTCTTCTTCATCGGAAACAGAGCCACTGATCATTCTCAGCTGTGTCTTTCAGAATAGGCCATGGAAGTCAGCCATATAACATACCACATTGTACAAGAAACAAATCAGTGCTGTGTTTTTGTCACTTAGTAGTAGTTTAATGTCAAAATAAGGTTACTTTTTTATTTTTTAGAATTATTTAAGATTTGTAAGATACTTTCCTGGAAAATAAAAATCAATTGAATCAATAAAATAGCAGCCTTCAAAAATGTAAACTGAAGATTTTATTAAGATTTTAAGCAATTTCCCTCAGAATCAATAAAGGTTTTTTCATTCTGATTACATTATATTCTGATTTACATTATCTATATAGGAAAAAAAATTTACTTCAAGTGAGATCTAAAAGTTAAAACATGAAATGTTTTGTTGTTTTTCTAACAGAAATGTTAATATAATAACTGTATAAGGAGAAAGCAAAAATGAATGTTTGTGAAAATTCATGTGCACAGTTTCTATTTTATCTGTTTAAAATAAACATAAACTACAAAACGATCCCTAACATTTGCATATGTCATATTTAATTTTTTGCAGTAAGCTAATATCAGGAAATAAAGAGCAATTGATAAGATTTCTCTGAAGATACTACCGCGCTACTGTTTTTAACTTAGAAAATCTACATTTTCATAATTTGACCACTGACACCCTGTCATAAGAGAGAGATATTTTTTTTAAGCAATTAACCAAATAATCATGAACACCAGAGGTAAATAGACAACTGCTTAACTATGAATACAAATTCTATTAGAATGTAAGTGTAGGTAGTGAGGTAAGAATGTGCCATATTAGTCCTGTTTGGCACTGCTGGATGTATACTGCAATAGCCACAAATGGAAGAATTAACAGGTGACAGCAGACTTTAAAATAGGCCAGTGCCCCTTCAAACAATCCTGCTTTATCATCCTGCTGTGTGTGTGTGTGTGTGTGTGTGTGTGTGTGCGCGCACATGTCCCTGCCAGTGTGTCTCTCAGTAAACAGCCCCCGCCACACTTTTATTGGCAATTACAGCAGAAGGTCACACATCAGCAGAGACTGAATTCCAGGAAAAAAAAAAAAAAAAAAAAAAAAAAAAAAAGAGGCAAGCGGCGGGTCTTATGTAACCGCTGCCGGAGAGCTGGCGGCTGCCCAAGAATCGTGCAGCACACAGGAAGGAAACTGGGACACTGCTACTCACACTAACACACTCACACACACACACACACACACACACACACACACACACACACACACACACACACACACACACACACACACACACACACAGATATACATAAATGAACACATCTCCTCCTACTGGGTACTGATGGTACTACAGTAACCACACAGTCAAAGAACTGAGCACTATGGCGCGCACACACAGGCCACAGAAGTTAACAGAGAGAGAGAGAGAGAGAAGTGTAGGTAAGAGAGTGAATAGGACTTCAATAATGTGATTGTGATCAGCAAGACTAAACTAACCACACTAGCAGTTTCTCACACACACACACGATATCCTTACTCTCTTACATTAAACTCATTTCTATTATGTAACCTGCAGGTTCAGAGCTTCATAGTGGCACACACACACACACACACACACACACACAGCAGATCCTAAAGCCATATTATCCCAATCCATCTTACATCACACACGCGTAGCCAACTTAGAGGTTTGTGTGATTGAGTGTGTGTGTGCACAGAGATGAGCAGATGGACTCCAGCAATGAGATGGAAGATACTAACTTATGCAAGAGGGACAGACAGAGAGAGATTGACTTGTGAACAAAGAGAGAATGAAAGAATCAAAATATTGTGAGAGAGAGAGGGAGAGAGAGAGAGGGGCTAGGAAGATCTATTTACAGAAGCATTTTTGTATCCTAATGTTTATGGACAGTATGGGCTGGGAAATGAACATTCAGAATCAAAAAAAAAAAAAAAAAAAAAAAATGTACGTTTTGCATGTTTTGGGCTTTTTAAAGAATAAAAGAATATAGAATATAAAGAATATAAATAAAGACTCTTTAGTAAAAACACTCTTTTCTGAAGTTAACATATACATTATTAAGTATTACAGAAACCTGCTGTTTTAGCAATGGCTGGGCTATGGTCTGCTTCAGGGTTAAAAACCTGCATTCAATGGCAGGTTCAAAACCAAGAAAAAGTGGCAGGCTACTGATGCAAACAGGTTACATTAGCATGAACTTATAGCACATAGTGTACTACAGAATAGTTAATTTAAATAAAACCTGAGATCAGATTGTACACAATTATGCACATACCAGAAATTGAATATTTAACTCTAGCATTTTAAAGCAACTGGTGGCTTACATTTACGAATGGATTTTTGACAAATAAATAAACATTTACATTGAATAAATATTATTTAGCTTTCTCATAGTTTATTTTGGCTTAATTTAAAGCCCATTACATACAAGCACTGCAATTCTGAACTTATCCAGACATTATCCAGCTGTATGTGTAAATACAAATATCAGCAGAACATAAAATTGACCTAAAAATGACCCTTCCAGCACCCCTCCACCTTTGTCTAGCTTCCCCCACCCCTAAGTAAAAAACCTGGGAAGAGTATGATTGAATTCATGTGTGAACAGAGCTGGTAATTTTCTGGAGAATTCACAGAAAGTGAGTGGGTGATGATAAAAGTATTATGCGACTGGTGCAAAACCATAATAAAACAAATGTCCGAGAGTTAAAAAAAACTGTCATTTACACAAAGCTGCCAACAAAAAAAAGTCTGCAACCAGTCTGGAAAAACTGGAAAGACAAGGAGATATGGGAACTTCTTCTGGTAAAGGTCAATGCGAAAATCGTTAGACAAATTTAAGGGATGGCAAGAGACACATAGCATCTATGTGGGCACATTAATCCTGCCTTCTGCATGGCCTAACCAGGTAACCCCCTCACCTAAACCACACAGAATATTTCCAGTAGGTGAGAATATGTCTAAGGGAAAATCTACCGCTTTGCTACCTTTATGAAGAGTGCTGGTGGTCTAGTGTTGATGGTCTAATGGTAGGATACTTGCCTATGGACCAATGGCTCAAGAGGTCCCAGGTTCGAATCCCACCTCTAGCACTACCATCACTGGGTCCCTGAGCAAGACCCTTAACCCCGAGTGTCTCCAGGGGGACTGTCCCTGTAATTAGGACATGGAAGTCGCTCTGGATAAGAGCGTCTGCTAAATGCCGTAAATGTAAGAGGCTACTCTAGACAATGTGCAAACAGCATTTTTCACACATTGGAGAAACCAGTAACTCAAACTACATTTATTTTGTAATAGCATGCTGGATTGAGATGCATCTAATTTGGTTATTTGATAAGGCTGTCCCTGTCCATAAAACTGCTAATATTGCTTTTTTAACTTTAGCTAGTTAATTTAATGGATTAGCTTAATGGTACAAGTTGATTTGGCCCAGATGCAGCCACTCTAAATCAGACATAGCTTAACAAATTGTACAGCTAATCCTTCTAAAGGCACAAAAAAAATAATCACTTTTACCTCACACTTTACTCTTAAAGTGCCTACATACTAACACCCACATATGACAACTACCTTCAGACTCACTGAACAGACAAAACACATACACACACACACACACACACACACACACACACACACACACACACACACGCGCACACACACGCGCACACACACACAGAAAGTAATTAGACCCACTTTCTCTTTCAAAAGCATGATGCCTGCAAGGGTCAGACACCCAAAATAAACTTTCACACTTTTTCTTTCACAAACACCAACAAAGGTTTTCTTTTTGTTAAATAAGACTATGCACAGCATAATTTTTCAAGATTGGCACAGTGTTTCAGAACAGTGTTTTAGACTTTTTAAGTTCATGTTTAAGTACTACCCTTCTGGTGAGCTTTAACATTCTGTCAGATAAGAATATCAACGAGTGTCAGTATAGCAGCAATGATTAAAAAAAAAAAAAAAGATCAAAATGTAAGCCTTTTCATATTTTTGTTTATTATTATTTTCATAATTTAGTTGCTTTACTGTTTTGATCCAAGTTCATATTCAATAATTTAGCAGCCCAAACACAATTCAACTATACAGTTCAAATAATCTAAACGTTATTCAGGATTTACCACTTTGGGGGTTCTTTTAATGTTTTATACAAAATTCATTTTTAAAATCTTATAGGAATCGACTTAACTACTTACCTGCTGTTGTTTTGTGTTTCAGTGCATAAATTTCAACAAGTTCAAAAAGCCTATTAAACTAATTATGTGACTATATATTACATTAAATAACTTCAAACAGAATGGACATAAGTTATTTTTCAGTTGGGCCAAAGGCAGCGGAATTATATAATTAAACAAATTCAGTCATCCATGGTTGTTTACTTTCCATGGTTGTTTACTACTTTCTTGCTGATAAGAACATTAAGGTTTGGCATAACAGAAAGTTCAGCCAGTCACGCTCATAAGCACACACTACATCATTATCAGCAAATGAAACGTGACAATATCCAGTAGTGTGAGAGGCAATAAAACAAATAAAGAGTGTTTTGTTGAAGATATGGCAGTAGATTGATTAGAAGTAGTAGTAGCTGAAATAGATGTTTCAAATAAATGTTTTTCCATATGTATGAATAAAACCTAAAAAAAAAAAAACCTACACTCTCAGATGAACACTAATAAAAAAGAGGCAATAAACAACAGACCAATGGTGGGTTTAGCTATGAACGAATAAACGTATACATGAAAAAATAACTGGAAGAATATCCTCACATACGCACGTACATTAACACACACATACACAAAGCAAAAATTAACCAATCCCCTAACTTAACACAATCAAAGACAACAGCAGTTTAACCATATACACCAGAGAAAGAGAGGGGAAAAAGAGAGAAAAGACATTTGTGGTAAGTGTAAAACAGTTCAGCAAGAAAGAAAAGGTATAAAAAAAAAAAAAATAGAAGCTACAAGGCTTGCTACAGCACGTAAGCACAAAGCAGAAGCCAAAGGATGGAAAAAAAGATAGAAAAATCAACCTCAGCTACATCCAGCTCATCATCAAAGGCAATCAGCTGCAAGAGAAGAATACAGTCCTGGGGTTAGTGGGAAAAGAGGCAAAATAAACTCAAAAGCTCAGAGAACATGCACACAACAGCCAAAAGGAGGAAAATATTTAAAATATAATATCTTAAAAATTATTATAGCATTTAGTTTTTAATTTTGCACAAAAGACAAAACACGGGTAAGTGCAAGTCTGCATAAAAGCTCTAAAATATCTCAAGCAGGTGTCCAACTCAAGCACTGGATTGCTGCTGTACTGCAGAGTTTATGAATTAGAATATAAAAGTACAGGTTTTCCTGGTAGAAAAAACCCTGCAGTGCTGTGGAGCCCCAAGAGCAGAGTTCTGACAGATGCGATTTAGAGGCTGTGTTTGAGTAAGATTAGTGCAAAGAGTTTTATTCAGCCAAAAGACATCATTAGTGAGCATCCTTGCAAAGTGTAGTCTGTGTTAACAGCTTTAAGAACATGCTGATCATCTTAAACTCTGAATAAACAGTTACCCACAGACTCATATCAAAAAAGGTAACTGGTACAGAATTCAACAGGTTGTCAGGAAGATAAGAGCAAGGGCAGAGTCCAGTTAAAGTAAAGTGACAACCCTTGTCATTGCGAGGTCACAGCACAGTTGTGTATATGGATGTGAGAATGTGCGTTTGTGCGTGTCTGTGTGTTATCAATAAAACAGAGGCAGAAATATGGCATGTCTGGTAAACTGTCTTGCTTACATAACTGAAGGAAGACGGTGTGAAAGGACAACCTGCTAGTGCACGAGGACGGAGCTTGACTCTGGGTTGTCCTGTAGTATGATCCAGTGTGCTAATGTGTTTTACCTTTTCTCCATAGCCCCGGTCTTTAGTCATCATTTCTCGGAGTGTCTGCAAAACTTTAATGCACAGACGTTCCTCATTCTCCTCCAACAATTGCTTAGTGTGCTTTATAAGTCTTAGAAAGACAAGGAAAAAAAGAAAGGGGGGGGGGGGGGCAGACAGAGAGAGATTAAAATGAATTTACTTGAAATGAAAAACTAAGACAAATGAACTCCATTGATCAAAACCACAGACTGGGACCTAGAAAAAATATAACTGATCAAATGCCAGTCTGTAAGCACAAACAGAAACTGTACTAATCCATGCTGAATCAAATACAATAAACAAATACAACACAAAAGCTTGATTATGATGTCTTTTGTGCATTATTGCACACATGTTTTAGATCAATTCAGGTTGCTGTCAAATTCAAACACAACCCACTTTTGGCAAAAATTGTCAGAAGTACCATTCATTTAAATTCAAATTCAATTTAATTCATGTTCTAAGTTTACTATATATTAAGCATGCTAAGACTAAATGTTAGACAAAGGTAATGTCCTTGTCTTAGTTGCCTGACGGTTCCTAAACATTGTTCACTGGCTACAAAAACTGCCTGATCTTGCTGTAGAGCAATCGGAATCTGTCATAAAACATCTGAAGCAGAGCTGGACTGACCAGATTAATAACAGTAACTGGGCTCCTGGACCATCCAGGTATCAGGACCAAATTGAAATGAGCTTGATTTCTAAAAGAGAGTACTGCAGAATGTTGGCAGTAATTCAGATGAGCATAAAGCACAAGAAAGTCTTTGTGTCTCGTCTCTGTCTGAGCACATGTGCACACAAACACATATACCAACACGTTTCAGTCCACGTTGTAATCTCACTCCATTCAGAATAAACTAATCCCACAGAGCACATCTCTCTAGAAGCACCTCACGCTTTATCCCAATAGAACCTACACACACACACGCACACTTTTAATTCCTTGAGAAATCCACTCCTGCAACCAAAAAACACAGTGGCTAAAAGGCCATTATGTACACATGCATGAGCACGCATGCACGCACGCACGCGCACACACACACACACACACACACACACACACACACACACACACACACACACACACACACACACTTTTCGATCCCATATATTGAACTATAGACCATTTTACAGTTTTCATAGTAAAACTGTACAGCTGTAAACCTGTAAACCTGTCAACCAATGAAAAGTTACAGTGCAGTGGGGTTCACCCAATCCCTCAAAACAATAATACATTCTGCAGCAGCCAGGTATCAGTAAAATCTAACAAAGTTAACAATCAATAATAGAAGTATTGTCCACTTTGTAGTTTGCTCAAACCATGAACAGAACTAAGAATTAATAAAAGAATTAATACATTAACCAGTGTAACACAAAGGAGAAGCCAACTGCTCTATTAATATCAACTTTAATGTTAAAATATATGAATATATAAGCAAATAGACACTGGACATCTGGAATTTTTTTTTAGCAAAGTAGATTATAAAAACAATTAAAAAAAGGTTTCTTCAATACTTTTGACACTTTGGCTATAATGAATGGCTTTAATTAGTTTGTTGGCTGGAATGAGAATTCAGTCAACATTTAGGAGATATTATATTTGGTTCTGTTCATTTAAACTTATAAAACTAATCATCTTTTTCTTTCAGCTGCTCCCGTTTAGGGGTCGCAACAGTGGATCAACCGTCTCTATTTCCTTTGGTCCTCTGCATCTTCCTACTTCAAACCGACCACCTGCATGTCCTTTCTCACCACGTCCATAAACCTCCTCTTTGATTTTCCTCTTTTCCTCTTTCCTGGCAGCTCCATCTTCAACATCCTCATTCCAATATATTCCTCATCTCTTCTCTGGACATGTCCAAACCAACGCAACCTTGCTTCTCTAACCTTGTCTCCAAGACGTCTAACCTGAGCTGTCCCTCTAATATACTCATTTCTAATCCTGTCCATCCTCGTCACACCCAACGAAAATCTCAGCATCTTTAACTCTGACACCTCCAGCTCCGCTTCCTGCCTTTTCGTCAGTGCCACCATCTCACTACTGTCCCGTAAACCTTCCCTTTTACTCTAGCTACTACATCTCTGTCACAAATCACTCCAGCCACTCTTCTCCACCCATTCTAACCTGCCTGCACTCTCTTCCACATTCACCGTTACACTGAACTGTTGATCCCAAGTATTTAAACTCCTCCACCTTTTTACCTCCACTCCCTGCATCCTAACCACTCCACTTTCCTCCCTTTCATTCACACTCATGTATTCTGTCATTGCCCTACTCACTTTCATTTCTCTCCTCTCTAGAGCACATCTCCATCTCTCCAGGTTCTCCTCAAGCTGCTCCCTACTCTCACTACAGATCACAATATTATCACCAAACATCATCGTCTACGGAGACTCCTGTCTAACCTCATCCGTCAACCTGTCCATTACTATTGCTAACAAGAATGGGCTCAGTGCTGATCCTTTTTGTAATCCAACCTCTACCTTAAATGTATCCGTCACTCCCACTGCAAATCTCACCACTGTTACACTGCCATCATACATATCCTGAACTACTCTCACATACTTCTCTTTAACACCAGACTTCCTCATACAAAACTATAACTCCTCTCTAGGCACACTGTCATATGCTTTCCCCAAGTCCACAAAGGCACAATGCAGCTCCTTCTGACCTTCTCTGTACTTCTCCATCAACACCCTCAGAGCAAACATTGCATCTGTAGCGCTCTTTCGCAGCGTAAAACCATACTGCTGTTCACTAATCCTCACCTCTTTTCTTAACCTAGCTTCCACTACTCTTTCCCATAACTTCATGCTGTGGCTGATCAACTTTATCCCTCTATAGTTACTACAGCTCTGTGCATCACCCTTATTCTTGAAGATCGGTACCAGTACACTTCGTCTCCACTCCTCAGGCATCCTCTCACTTTCCAAGATTGTGTTAAACAATCTGGTCAGAAACTCAACTGCTATCTCCCTTAAACACCTCCATGCTTCTACTGGTATGTCATCCGGTCAAACAGCCTTTCCATTCTTCATCGTCTTCATCGCTGCCCTTACTTCCATCTTGATTTTTTGCTGCACTTCCTGGTTCACTCTCCTCACATCATCCAATCTTCTCTCTCTCTCATTCTCTTCATTCATCGGCCCCTCAAAGTATTCCTTCCATCTGCTCAACACGCTCTGTTCACCTGTGTGTACGTTTCCATTTCTATCTTTAATCGTCCTGACCTGCTGCACATCTTTCCCAGATCTGTTTCTGTCTAGCAAATCGGTAAAGGTCCTTTTCTCTCTTTACTGTCCAACCTCTCATACAATTCACCAAACACCTTATGTTTGGCCTTCGCCACTGCTTTCTTCACCCTGCAGTTCATCTCCTTGTACACCTGTCTACTTTGTTCATCTCTCTGACTGTCCCATGTCTTCTTTGCCTCCCTCTTCTTTTGAATACACTCCTGGACTTCTTGGTTCCACCACCAGGTTTCCTTATCCTCCTTCTTCCTTCCAGATGTCACACCAAGTACATTTCTAGCAGTCTGCTTTATCACTTCTGCAATAGTTTCACAGCAATCCGGTAGCTCTTCAACACCTCCCAGTGCCAGTGTTAACTCCTGCCTGAATTCCACCCGGCAGTCCTCCTCCTTCAGCTTCCACTACTTGAACCTCAACTATGTCCTCACTTTCCTCCTCTTCTTGACCTCCAAGGTCATCCTACAGACCACCATCCTATGCTGTTTAGCTACACTCTCCCGTCACTACTTTGCAGTCTCCAATCTCTTTCAGACCGACCCTCTTGCAAAGAATATAATCCACCTGTGAGCATCTTCCTCCACTCTTATACGTCACCCTGTGCTCCTCGCTCTTCTTAAAATAAGTATTAACTACAGCCATTTCCATCCTTTTTGCAAAATCTACAACCATCTGACCTTCAGCATTCCTCTCCTTGACACCATGCCTACCCATCACCTCCTCATCACCTCTGTTCCCTTCACAAACATGACCATTAAGATCTGATAAAAAATTATTAGAATCATTAAAACTGATAAATGATACAATTAAAATGTTTCTTCATTCACCCTTTCCAAATGTCTTAATTCCAAATTAACGTTCCTACACTCATTTTTTTTTTGAGCTTTGAAGGACATAAATAAAAAAAATAAAATAAATAAATAAATAAATAAACTTGGGCCAAAAACAAAAAAAGAAATTGAGGCCAAAAAAATAAATAAAGTTGAAGACCTTACTGTAAAAGAAAGTCCATCTTAAAAACAGATTTCTGTTCTTGTCTTTAACAGATAAAATACTCTACATTATTTTCCATGTAGAAAAATGCACTAGACTCTTACATTCTCTATTTGATTAACAAACTATACGTTCATGTACGTCATGTCAACTTTACATGATCTAAGTTATATATACTGTTAAAATACTGAATGGAATTTTAAGTAACTTTGTCAAACTTGTGGAAATATAAATAGTTTAAGAGATCAGGGAACATATAATTTGAAAACTTACTTGGATATGAAGCCTCCGCTCTCACACTTTCTGCGGGCATCCGTGTTCTCAGGAAAGAGTAGTTCGGGTCTATGCAGAACATCCACAAGCACAGAGAGCTCTGCCTGCACCAGCGGCCGTAAGCGATCCTCCAATGCAGAGACAATGTCCTGAAACACACACAAATACATAGTTGAACATACAGTACCCTTCAAAAGTATTGAAAGAGAAAGGCCAATTCATTTGTTATTACTTATTTATGCACTGAGAACAAATCTTTGAGACATCTAGATTTGCTAAATGGAATAGTGCCTTATACACTGCCTGTCCAAAAAAAGTTTGCACCTGGATTTAACAAAGCAAATTGGTAGGAGCCTCCCATTGGATAAGTAGTGCATGGACTAAGTTTCAGCTCTCAACAAGTTATTTAACCTTACCAGTGCGTAGATTCTCATTACTTAAACAGCCATGTTGGAAGAAGTATCCTGTGGTCATGGAAAATATTTATCTGTTTCAGAAGGGTCAAATTATTGGCATGCATCAAATGCATCTTAGGAGATGCTGAAACTACTAAAATTGGGTTAAGAACTATCCAACGCATTATTAAAAACTGGAAGGATGGTGGGGAACCATTATCTTCACGGAGGAATTGCCGTCGGAAAGAAATTACCGTAATGGGCAATCACTTAAATGTTTGGTGAAATCAAATTGTTAAACAACAAAAGAACTCACAGCTATGTTTAATAGTAAAAGTAAGAACATTTACACAATTTCCACAGTCATGCAGTTGTAAAAAAACCAGTGAGAATCAGTGATGCTAATTGCAAAAAAAGGCTTAAATTTGCTAGGGAGCATCAAGATTGGACTCAGGAGCAATGGAAGGTCATGTGGTCTGATGAGTCCAGATGTACCCTAATCCAGAGTGATGGGTGCATCAGGGTAAGAAGAGGGGCGCATAAAGTGAGGCACCTATCATGTCTAGTGCAAACCATACAAGCCAGTGAGGGCAGTGCTATGATCTGAGGTTGTTGCAGTTGGTCAGGTTGAGGTTCAGCAACGTTATGTGCCCAAAGAATGAGGTCAGCTGACTAACTGAATGCACTGAATGACCAGGTTATTCAAGCAGTGAAGTTCTTCTTCCCTGATGGGCCATATTCCAAGATGACAATGCCAGGATACAATGGCTCAAGTTTTGAAATAGTGGATCAGGGAGCACGAGACATTATTTTCACACATGGATTGGCCACCACAGAGTCAAAACCTTAACCCCATTGAGAATTTTTGGGATGTGCTGGTGAAGAATTTGCTCAGCAGTCCGACTCTCCCACCATCTCTACAAGATCTTGGTGAAAAACTAATGCAATTCTGTATGGAAATAAATGTTGTGCCATTGCAGAAGCAATGTCAAACCTAAAGGAGGTCCAATGAAATATTAAGTGTGTGACTTTGTGTGTGTGTGTGTTGATTGAAAATTGATAAAAATAAACAATCATTATATAAAGCATTCTTTGTTTACAGCATTTTTTCCACACCTGCCTAAAACTTTTGCACAGTACTATATACACACACACACACATATATATATATATATATATATATATATATATATATATATATGGAGGGTGATAACATGTCCATGCATCCAAATAAGCATGCATGTGCACATATAAGTCGCTCTGGATAAGAGCGTCTGCTAAATGCCGTAAAAGTAAAAGTAAAAGTAAATATATGGAAAATATCAAGCATCTCCAGCTTTTCTAGCTTTCCATATAATTTTAGTACTTATCTTCCTTGGGGACCTTGGAGATAACTGGTAAAATTTCACTTCTAATTTCTATATCAGGTCTCTTTCAATGACTGACAGAGTCATGGGGTTGTGTTTTTAAACCTTTCTTAATTCTGTTTGGCTACAATCTCAAAACTTGCCTTTAAAAAAAAATGGTCCAAAAAACCATAATTAAGTCAGTCTTTAACAATGATATGAAGTTATTTTCATTCTTTTTTTTTTTAAATCATAGTTGAAAACATGCACTAAATGCTTATCCTCAATCAGGCAGAAACTATCCTAAACCACACTTTAATAGAGAGACTAGAAAGAAACAGTCACCACTAAAGTTTTAGACTATCAAATTGGATGTGTGGGGGTGTGTGGTGCAAATGTGGTTTACCACAACTACATCACAGAGAGATACACACACACACACACACACACACACACACACACACACACACACACACTGTCTCAAAACTGACCTCTGTTCAATCTTCAACCTCGGTGTGTGGGTTGGAAGAAATAGTTCGCCTCTACGCAAAACACATGACATACACATACAAAGTCTTTTCTGTTTCCTTAATGTGTCCTTAATGGGCTTTTTTATGCATTCCCTGTGTCTTCCTGCCAAATTAAATGGCGTTCAGAAAATTAAGACTCATGAGCTTATAAGCGTGTAACTGCTGGCAGACACTGACCCTCTCATGTCTTGAGAGTTAGGTGTCCTGTTTGGGGATATCTGAAGACTATTAATATTGTTATTAATAACAGCATGAGAACCCTTTTTAAGATTTAAAAGAATCTTCAAATAATGATAAATGAACAATGAGAACAATCTAGACTTTTCCTAAAATTTGAGAGTCAGGAACCTTTTGCAGCCCGTGTACGTGTGTACGAATGTGTATGGTCATGCCCAGTGAAAGAATGCTGTGCATTTTGGCTGCAGAAACTACATAAGGTTTTTGTTTATTTGTTTTGTGGTACGTTTGTTCTGGTAAAGTCTGACCGGGCTGCTTCTCGGGACACTTTTCACTTTGGCATCAGTTTGACTTGGGAGTTGTGGGAATGCAGCTTTACTGGCTGCAAGCCAGGGACTTTGCTATCAGAAAAGTTTTGTTTGTGCATACATGTTGATTTGTTCCTGTAAAGTGCCACTGACTTTGAGAAAAATCTATTTAATAATATTGTATCAATTAAATTTGTTGTAATCAGCTTATGAGCTTTAGATCTTGGTCAAAGTTTTTCACGACCTTCCTTGCTTAAAGAGTTTCTGATCTGGCCAAGTTTTCTCGCATTGCTGAGAAAAACTGAAATGCAATCCTGAGACCAAGTCAGGCAAAGTGCTGTGGTAAATCTGGCTACATGAAAAGGGGAATTAACTTCAAAAGTCAGTGGGTCACCCTGCACCCATCAGTTATGCTTACTCGATAACATTATTTACAACCAGAAAATTATCAGTACAGTAAATCAGACTGACTCACTTTCCCTTGTGTTGCTTGCCATGAGATTTCCTTGTTATTTTAATGCCAGACCGCCCAGATTCCTGGCACCAAGAAGGGAATGAAACACATAGAAAATTCCAGCTAACTATATAAAAAGTCACCTTATCTTCTTAGTTATTTGCTCAGGTGAACAAGTAGAAGAAGAATTCAGAATGTATTAGCATAGTAATACTTCTGAGAGTAATAACTTAGGAAGACATGCCTCATTTGCACTTTATTGAGGAGATCAGTTGAGTTTCTCATAAGTGAGACACAGGGCTTTCCTCTTTTTTTCCCTATTTAGATCATTTTATTATTTTCAATTTTCTTTGTTTGATTAAAATGTCCATTTCATTGACCTTGCCATTTGTGTTCCAACACAATTTAAGCTGTTATCTAATTAATCTGGTTCATTCTCAATTTGTCTGAATTTATGTGTTTATCTGGATAAAACTTCAGACAACACTCTTAAAGTCAATCTGATCCCTCACATGTTCGTGTAAATTAGTGCTAGCATTAGAAAATGTGTGCTAGAGTAGGAAAACAACAAAAATGCACATAGCATGAGGACCCAGTGACTCCAGAAATGTATGTGTTATGTGAAATAAGTATTTTGATTTCACCAGTTTTTTCAGAAGTATGCTTAGGTAGAAAGGGCACTTCCCAAACCAGTGCCTATGCTTACCTGCAGCCTCTCTATGATATTCCTGTAGTCTTTGGACATGGTGATTGTGGAGTCTCGTCTAGAAGCATTCCGAGCAGACATCCTCCAGTTCAAGATGGTCTTCTGAACCACATTGTTGGACTTCACAAACAGATTGTTCACCTGACTGTCCAGATCCACTGGGATGGCAATCGCTCGACTTTTGGCTACATGCATTAAGATTTCAAAGTTGAACAAGTTCAAATGCCCATACCACAATTAAGGCTTTCCTCTGATTTTTTTTTTATTGGTCAAAATGTTCTTACCCACGTCAGAGAGGACTTTGATGCAGCTCTCTACTGATGCTTTCTGAGTAGGCATGAGCCAGTTACAGTGGTACACCCGGAAAACACCCTGCAACAGCTGTACAAAAACAGGCTGACGGGTCTGCAGTGGAGAAAAGGTTAAAAGAAAGACAAGGAAGGGAAGACTGAAAGATGGATATTTAAATATTTACACAGATGTAAAACTAATCAAATAAACATAACATTACACACGTACACACAGCTAGAGGATCAAAAACCACATACACACCATGTTCAACACAATGGCAAAGACTAACATTTTAGTCTTTAGATTATTTAAAGCATTTAATTACTTTAAATGTAATATTTTAAATACAGATATTCAGAATAAGAGCCACTGCAAATAGTCCATACAAGAATGTCTATGAATTTGATCAGGTACATTTTTGCTCTTATACACAGAGTTGAGAATGTGGCGACCCCTACATGGGAGCACCCAAAAGAAGACGACTTGAGTTGAGAATATGAAAACTAACAAAATGTCCATATTTATTTTAAACCAGAGGAACCATACCTATTGTTTGATTTTGAAGATTTCCTGACAAAAACATGAAAATGGAGAGGCTAAAGTGACTAAAATAGCTAAAATATAAAGGATGTGCGCTACTTCAAAACCAGCACCAAGTCTAGTAGGCCTGAAGGGTAATTCCCTGAGAAAGAATAAAATAAATAAAATAATAAATAAAAGCAAAAAGACACACATTAAATAAACCCATCTGGGTTCTGATGTCCACCCATACAGGCTTACTAGAAACGTGACTAACCAAAAGTATTTCATCACACCCCACTGTGCAACCATCGTGCAATCGCTACATAGAAATACCTCTGTTAGTTTGCCCAGAATGGAGGCCTGTCACAACAGAGAGAACAGACGAAAGCATCACAATACCTCATTTCCAGAAAGGGGGAGATTTATGTGAGTTTGAAAGGGAGGAGGGCTTTTGGGATTTGGGGATGTAAGCTGTTTATTCTATTATTGTATTACATTGCTTAAAACTACAGAAATAAACAGATTAAATAAATGTGAAAAAGTAAAAGTATTCTATCTGGATAAGAGCGTCTGCTAAATGCCATAAATGTAAATGTGAACTTGGCTTTTGGGAGGAGACTTTCAGTTTAATAGAAAGCTGTCTGTAATTGCATCTAAGCAACCTGAAGCAAACAACAAATAATGTGCAATGCACTGTTAATTCATGTGAATGTTCTAATTTAAAGATTGGTGTAAATTTGTAAAAAAAAAATAATAATAATAAAAATTTGAAAACTTTTGATATGCACAGATTTTAAGCATTCTAGTAAACATAAAGCCATAAAAGCATATCATCTATACAGCACAGGGCAGACTCAATTTCAGCAAAAAAACAAAAAACAAAAAAAAAAACAAAACAAACAAAAAAAAACACTGTTGACAATAATATCTGAGAATTAAGGAGTCTGAGGGTTTTAAGTTGGGTGGCTGGTATTTGAGTGGGAAAAAGTCATACTGTTATAGGCAGGGAGTTGGCTGCACAACTGGCTGTTAATGCTGATATTTATATTGTTAAAAAAAATGCTGATATTTATATTGCTCCTAAAATTAAGACTTTTTAAATGTAAGTAAGTTTAATGCTTTTATTTAGCCAAATTTTCAAGAGGCAGTTTTATTGTTCAATTACAATATTTAGGTACAATATTTTTCCCAGCAATGGCATAATTGTATCTTGCTCATTTCATGTAGGAAAATGCATAAAAAAAAATTCCAGGATCTTCCTGCTTTACCTATACAGAACAATAAAATGAAACAATAGGTTTTATATAAAAGAACGTATGTATATGTAATTAGAAAATCTAAGCTTAACATATACCCTAAAAAATCTTTTTCTCTTTCAGTAAAAAACAAAACATAGCTCTGTCATAAAAAGTACTTCATAAAGCACAATATCCAATGTATTTAATTATATGTGCCCCCTGCACACACACCCACAATAAAAGGAGAGTGAAATCATTTGGCACCCAGGTGAAGCCTAACCCTAATAGCGATGTTGCAAATCTGACATATGGGAAGTCTGAACTAGCAGACTGGCTCACACTGCCGGCCTTATTTGCATATGTTTGTGCGCATTTGCGTGTATTCACAATCTGAGTTCTTGGAAAGCTCTGACTCAATACAAGCAGTCAGCCTTTTTCTAAAGAAATCTGTGTGTGTGTGTGTGTCTGAGGAAATGCAGTGGTGAGCATACTGTCTCTGCATGTGTGTGCGTGTGGTAGATCAGAGAGGCTTGTAACGGAGAAACAAATGTTTTGGGCTGGTGGGGGTGGGGAGTGGTCAATTACTGGTACTTACATACATATGACGTGCCACCTAAGTGAGGGCATCAAAATTGTGAAAGGAAAGAGGGGGGGAAAAAAAAAAACAAAAAAACAAAAAAAAAAATGTACCGGCTTCTTTACAAAACCAATTTATATTAATACATAATTAGTATTACAATTAAAAGTGCAATCACAAGAAATATGGTGCATTATTGCATTACCCAGGACAAAATCAAGTCAGCTTGAGTGAAGGTTAATAAAAGCACAGCAAATCAAAAAGTATCTTTTTTAAAAACAAAACTACAAAAAAAAGTCATATGCAAATTTTAAGGTACCCTCATTCAAATGAAATATATTGTTGATTTCCTAAGCATAAAATTAGTATTTGACGTTTGCTCAACAGCAAACATACTTCTGCTTATCTTAGCATGCCTTAATACTGTGTTAAATACGGTTACTCTGTTTTCTGTAGAAAATCCATACTTTATTCACTCAGAAAATCATATGTTCAAAATTTTACATCAATTTACTGTATTTACTCATGTATAAGTCGCACTCGTGTATAAGTTGCACCCTTGATTTGGCATTGAAATTTGGTCCAAAATTAATTTTTGAGTGATATCTTGACATTTGAGATTTTGGATTACATGTAGGAAAAAATGCTAATATGCGTACCACATAACTCAGAAATGCTGGGATTTATGGCAAAATGTATTGAGTTGCTACGTCCGCGGTCACCGGTAAAAGTATTCAAAATGGCAGCATGGGAATTTCCTGGACTGAAATTTGTGAAATGAGTGATTTTTTGTGATTATGTTGAATGACACTTTCAGATTTCTACAGGTAAATGTAGTACTATGTATTTTACTTGATAGGAAAGACCAAAAACGTGTATTCGGTAATAATTTAGAGGATAATTACCTGGAAATGTGAACATTCACTGGTCTCTATGCGGAAGTGTCAATCACTGAAGAAATTCCCCGTGTATAGGTCGAACCCCCATTTTTATAATGGATTTTGGTACAAATGTGTGCGACTTATACACGAGAAAATGCACTAATAATTACCTATGTCAATGAAATATCTTTGAAAAAGGTCATGGAAAATATTTCCTGGTTAATAAGCTCAATCTCACTATTCACTAAAATACGCCTTTTGGGGGTAAAGCTATTCTTAGACATGTAGCTGTTTTTTGTGCCTACTGCCTGACTAGTATGGAAAATGTTTTTCTTCCTTCAGTTATGTATTCTGTAATCTTCCCCATACGAATACACTCTGTGCACCTCATGTTCATATCCAAATGAGACAGGATGTAGGGACATAAACAGCATGGCGCAAAAGGTTTAAGAACTTTAGAAAAATGTATCGTAAAAGCTTAACTTGGACACTGGCATTTAATCAAAAATGATCATGGATATTGGTAAAAAAAAGAAAAAAAAAAGAAAAAGAAAAATATATACAGAAAATAGCAATTTTTATATTTTAAAAACTTGCTCAAGATTTTTTTAAGGTCTCCACAAGGGATGCCTGTATATTTACTACTTCCTGTTCATTACCTGGCTTGGATAATAAGTGCATCATTAATCGTTAAATCAGATGTTGTTGATGGAAGTGAAGAAATCCAGAACTAGAGAAATGTTCTTAAAATAAGCTCATAGTAGCTCCCTATTGAAAAAAGAGCATTCTTAATACTTTTTACAAAATGTATCTTTACTTATTTACTTTTTTTTTTTACTGGAATAGGTAATGGCAAATATATTTAAACATTTTTTAACTTAAAAAAATTTATTGACCATCTTTTCCAAAAGTGGAGCTGACTGTGACAGCATGTGACCGTTTAAAATTAGATTAAAAGTTTATTTGCCCTTCTTTTCTGCTGTACCTCTGTACTTTTCTGGAGTACCTCAATATTACAGTGACAAAAAAAACATATATCATTACATACCTGTAAACTAGTGCTCTGATCAGAAAAGGGGGAGCTGAAGAAAGTGGTGACAATGCTCATGATCGTTTCAGTGACATAGCGCTCCAGTGTGGAGTCTGCATGCTTGCGATCACTTGTGTTATTGCAGACCTGTAAGCGATATATAAAATAACACTGTACAAAGTGAAAATCGATACACAGTAATTAGCATAGACTTGAGTCAGAGGCCTGGCTCAATACAGCAATAGATCATACATGCATTTAGAGCAAATGACCATCAATAGACAAAACTTAGCAAGCTAAAAACAATAACTTTCACAATACAAATATCCAAGGAGATGCCATGGCTACTTTGATATTTAAAAACATTATTTAGCAAAGCAGTACTTTAAATTTGACACTGATGAAATAATTGATGTGTGTTTGCCACTGTGCTGAGGCTAGAACTTTTCAAATTAGGGTTTAGATATGATGAAGGCAAGACAATTCCATGACTGCACTTAAGCTTGCATCAACCAAAAAAAAAAAAAACCTCTCCAAAACACCTCTGACAGATGATAAAGATAATAAACCTATATAATTTCATGTTATTCACTGCAGGCGAAGTGTTTCATTTATATTTATGAGTATGACACATCAAAGTAACAAGATACACATAACCCTGTTATGCTGGTCATCTACAATTTGTGGACGAGAACAGGATAGTCATTATAAGAATATTTTGTGTTGGTTTGCTGATGGAAATGCTGACGTTCATGCTAAGGTCAAATTTAAATCTATGACATTTTTTCATTAAAAATATAATTCAATTTCACATATAATAGTTTTTTTTGGAGAGTTTGTTCTTTCATTTCCACAAATGACCAGCCTCCTCTAACATGATTCATGCACATGCAAACTATATCATAGCATCAGTTTAAGATATGATTACCCTGCATATGTCAACAAGAAAGTTTTCAAAGAGTTTCCACATGTGATTGCTTGTGTAGATCTCTTTCATCTCCACTTCGGTGTCCACATAGCAATGGTTCAAGAAATCAATATAGGCGATCTTCACCTGGGGAGTTTCAAAAAAAGGACATCACTATTTACATTTTTAATACAATTACCATTTTACTCTAAATCTCAGTAATACTGAATATATAATGGCAATCACTAATTGAGATTTATGCCAATTTGGTGAAGTTATCAATTATGCATATCAATTATTATTATTAAAAGAACAATCTTATTTTAATATGCACAAAAAGGCTTTACTAAATGGGAAGTGATGTTTTGAGATGAGTAGGTCTATCTATTCAATGCTGTTTGCTTAAATATTTGTAATAGAATTTTCCTTAGAAGTATCATAAATGATCGTAGGGTTTGGTTCCAGGCTTGCAGAAACACACCTGCTGCATCTAATCAAAAAATCAATGTTGAGTGGAAGTCCTAAAATATGAGATGACAAGAGGCTACTTGTTCAACACCACAGTTGAAACGCATGTCTGGAATTAGACAACATCTTCAACTAGCTGAAAGAAACACCTTGATTTTCAGAATTTAATCCACACTAGTTTTTTTTTTTTGTTCAGAACCAAGAGGTTGGCCCTTTATAATAAAGTTGCAGTTTCACTACAACTTACAAGTAATAAGCTTCCACTATATAGGTAAAAAAAAAGTACACAAATGGACTAGGTAAATGTTAAGGTTTAGTCTTTTTTTCAGATTGCACGACTCTTAAGAAACTCTTACACAGTAGCCACTTGACTGGACTCTGCTGTAAGAACAACTTGTTTTATCAAAACTTTTAGTATGCAGCTTCCTCATTACAATGTGCTGAGCTCAGGAAAATAAATTGCAGTTCTACAAATTCTTAATGCTTATGCAAGACATTACAAAAAAACAGTGGATACTCTTAAAGTATTAAAGGATACTCTTAAAGCATACACAAAGACAGGCCAGGAGAAAGACACAAAGCTATATGCAGCACAGTAATATAATTTACATTTGCGGCATTTAGCAGACGCTCCTATCCAGAGCGACTTACATTTCCTAATTACAGGGACAGTCCCCCTGGAGCAACTCAGGGTTAAGGGTCTTGCTCAGGGACCCAGTGGTGGTAGTGCCAGAGGTGGGATTCGGACCTCTTGAGCCATAGGTCCATAGGCAAGTATCCTACCACTAGACCACCACCACCCATAATTGCTCTAGTCAACTTAACATATGCTTCCCAAATTATCAGTCTTCCTCTCACACAACATAGCTGAATTTATTTCAGCTAGTTTATCGCACATTACCTAACAGACACCCATGAATCCCATAATCAAAGTCAAGCTTTTTCCCCAGTCACTGTATGGAAAACATGTATGGAGCATATTTAAGGGCATGGTTTTTATTGCACAAACGCATTAGTGAGCTGATCATTTTCAAAAAACGAGTTCAAAAAACAGAACAACAAACTCTGCAGTATGGGGACACACCAGTAATTGAGGTGGAGTCCTCTGATTGAGCTGATTTCAGACATCAGGTTTAATTAAACTTTCTTCAAAATCAAAGTAATTCAACCAAATTTGCTGACCTCAGGTATGCAGTCCTCATGGGTGACTACACGGACAATGTCATCTAGGGGAAGCAATGAGTTGCATTTGATCTCAGTATAGACATTCTTGCCCTCTGTGCACACGGCCAGCAGTTCCACCAGGTGGATGTGGTACATGAGTGGGCTGTTCTCATCCATCCGGTCTCTCTCCGAGCGCATCATCTGCACCAGTGTCTGGAATGAGGCTCGGTCATTGTAGAACACCAACACATCCTCACCAGCATTCACCAGCTATAGGAGGTAGCAGGAGGAGGAGATAGAAAAAGAAGAGAGGAAAATATAACGAATCGAAAAAGTGAGACAGAACACAGACTTAAAAAGAGGAAAAAAAAGTCACAGCACAAATAATGCAAATGAATGCCTTAAGCCACTGATCCACTACACTACAATGGACCATCACAACCCACCTCAGCCATCACAATGTCCTGGCACTTCTTGATAAACTTATTTTCAGCCTTGACAATGGTCTGCAGAAACTTGAGGTACTGCACATGGCGGCCATGTGTCTCAATGCAATGAACAAAGTGCTGTACCACACGCTCATTAATCTCGCTGCACAGCTGAAAGTTGTTCATGAAGATGTGTTGCATGGTGATGGCCTCCAGGATCTATTGAGAGAAGATGGAAAAAATTACAAAGGTAAAATAATCATAATCATAGAGGGAAAGACTAAAAACTCCATTAGCATTCACTCTAATCTTCTCCAGCCATATACCATTTTAAATATTTGTGGATCTAGTCAAAAGGAAGGAAGGTAAAAGAAAAACAAAGATCATAATTTAACCCAGCCACTAGGAATGCACAAGCCTTTTTTCTTCGTGCCTGTCACAAGCCCGGATAAACTTGAAGGGCTATATTAGGAAGGGCATCTGGTGTAAAACTTTTAAATAAGTGGACTACGATTTAAATTTCCATACTGGCTCTGTTGAGGCCCATATTCACAACGACCTCCACCACTATTGTTAGCCAACAGAGTGCGGGTGGAAATTGGCCTACTGTTGGCCAAAGGAGAAGAAGAAGAAGAAGAAGAAGAGGACGACGGCATGCCCAGAGGCAGGAGGAAAGAAGGAAGTGGAGGAAAGTGGAAGTGAGGGTAGGAACTTTGAATGTTTGCAGCATGAATGGAAAAGGTAGAGAATTAGCTGATATGATGTAGAAAAGGAAGGTTGATATTTTTGTCTTTGCAGGAGACTAGATGGAAGGTTAGTAGAAAATATGGCCAGGTGTATTGGAGGTGGGTTTAAATTGTTTTATAATGGTGTGGATGGAAGGAGAAACGGTAGGTGTTATCCTGAAGGACAACTGATGATTCGCTGTGGCAACCCTTAAATGGGAGCAGCCAAAAAAAGATGAAGGAGAAGAAAGACCATAATTTGATCACATTGTCTTAACCTGGGGTTCCCCTGGGTTCTTTCTCAAAGTCCCAAAATTCAAATCTTCAAACATACAGAATATCTCTGTTCTAAGTACAACAAGGGGCAGCAGTGGCCTAGTGGTTAGGGCGTTGGCACAACAATGTGTTGGTGTGAAATTTACATCGCCATTTTTTATTCACAGTGGATGTTACACTATGTGCACTCACCCCTGGATTGAGGAAGAGGTTAATGTGCTTGTGAAGCAAAGCCTGGTTTTGCTGGTTCCCAGCACAGAAGTTCTGCAGAAACTCATGGGCCAGCTTCATGATCTCCTGCATTCTGACATCCTCACCCTTACCGAACCCAGACACAAAGACAGCCATTAAAAGCAAAATAAATCAAACTTATTAATTCTAAAGTCTTTATCGCTTTCAGAACAGATTTCAGATCCTTATCACAGGGGGATCCCTGCAGATCTTGCAGAACTAGTTCCTCCTGTATGTAAAACTGACCTGGATCTTTCTCACTGATATCTTACTTTCTCATAGGGGATCTGCAGTAACTCCAGCACCACCGAGTGAGCTCCCATGTTCCTAAGCAGCCTCTGCTGCTGTTTCTTACTCTTCTTCCCAGATGTTCCCTCCTGCACACACAACCTACTGAGCCTCAAAAGGATCTGCATAGATAGGGAAGAGATATTTTTCTCTTAGGAGTCTGAGCTGCTATTCTCTAATCAGTAATCTTAATAAAAGTATAGCAATACATCCTCGCAATCTTTTTCTTTTGCTAGCAAGAGTGAAATATCAAGACTAAAAATCTGAAAAACACTGTACTACTGAAAAATACTGATTTTCAGTATGCCAAAAGCAAACAGTATCTTATTTACTCCAAGGCCAGGGTCACAGTACATTAAGGCATTCAAACACAGCCTTCGGGCCTTGTTTGTTGGTTCTGACCATGTGCTTCAAGAACTCATTAGCTCCCGTTTTAATTCAAGGAGTTCAATTATTCAATTTAACTGATGTTTACAGTACTTGAATAATAATAACTACTTCATATAATAGCTCTTCCTTGCATATGCAAGTGTGTGTGTATGCACGTGCACATCTGATTATGGAAATAAGGGACGCTTCACCTCCTTGACAACCCTGTAATTATAGCTGCTAGTGCTCTCTGGTTTCCTTTTGTCAGTGCCACTGGGATCACCCTACGTAAAGAACAAAAATAAAACAGCTTTTTTACACTTACAATCATAAAGAGCAATACAAATCAACACAGGATAAACCGTGATAAAACAAAAGAGGTGGAACATGTGGAACCACTTATTGAGAGCTTGTGAATAAAGGTAGCTCATTTATGAGTTGGCTGACACTTATTAGTTTAAGTGTAACCAAGATCCAAAACACATTCTGAATAAGGCTTTAAGGTGATAATGATAAAATGAGTTTCAGAATATGTCTCTGAGAGCAGAATGTCATAAACCTTCTTTTTGTGGTCAGATTCAGCAGGACCATCACCACCATCAAGAGTATCATCACCCTGGTGCTTGTAGACCCATAGTTCAGACTTTTCTACAATGGAGCGCAGCTGGTCCAGGTCAGACTTAATCTGCTTGTAGTTATCCACATCTTGACTTGTTACAAGGAGCTGGACCTAGAAAGAGAAAGAAGTGGGTATACCTGCAATATGGCCAAAAGAATGTGGACACTTGCCAAAAAAAAAAAAAAACAATCGAGCATGGCTGAAATATCTGAGCTTAGTAAGCAGGGGAGCCTATATTCAAAGATAAATGATGAACAGACTAATTTGTATGTGCGTGTAATTTCTGTGTAATTAGAACCATAGGAGGCAAAAGAGTGTAAAACTGAATGCTGAGAAAGTATGTGTTTGCACCTGCTTGAAGGCCATTAGCACCTCTTGTCTCTGGCTAAAGTGTCTAAAGAGCAGATGTAGAGCCCCAGACACCAGTGGAGGATAATCATGCATGGTGAGGTGCAGAAGAACCCTTAGAAAGGTTCTGCCGCCATGGTCATCCAGATCCAGTGGTGTGTTCTCTTCACTAAGAGAATAAAAGGAAAATACTAAATCAAAAGTACTATGTAGAATGTAATGTTAGATAAGCTTATTATAAAGATGTTTTTTTAATACACATTGCACAATCTCTTGAGGACATTTTATGACACTGTGGTAGCGTCGGCTGTTTTTTATGCTGTGGTCTGCTGGTGTGGAAGAGTCGCAGAGAGGGACAGAGGGAAACTAATCAAACTGGTCAAGAGCTAGCTCTGTCCTGGACTGCCCGCTCAAATCCATCGAGCAGGTAGGGGAGGAGAGGATGTTATCCAAACATCCATCATGGTCAACACCTCCCACCCCCTACACGAGACTGTACAAGCACTAAGCAGCTCGTTCAGCAGCAGACTCTTACGCCCGCAGTGTAAGAAAGAACGCTACCACAGGTCATTCTTACCTACAGCAATAAGACTCCACAATTCATCATCATAACATTACATTGCTTGTTTATTATTACATATTATTATATATTATATTATTATTATTACATTTATTATTACATTTATATTTTGTCACTTGTTTATTTATACTTATAATTTATTTAAAACTTATTTATTACCGTGTATTAATACTGTGTACTGTATATATGGCCACCTAATTCTCCTTGTAGAGATATGATATGATATATATATCCATCCATTATCTGCCGCTTGTCCCAAACGGGGTCGCGGGGGAGTGCTGGCGTCCAACCCAGCGCACACAGGGCGAGGACGGGGGACGCACCCTGGACAGGTTGCCAGCCCATCGCGGGGAGGAGCGGGACAGGGACGGTACCTTGCTCAAGGGTACCTCAGGGCAGCCTATTGGGTAGGGGTTTGAACCCCCGATCCTCCGATCATGTGGCCAACGCCCTAACCACTAGGCCACCACTGTCCCTATATATATATATATATTCGTGGGATAATAAAAGATTACTCTACTCTACTCTCTACTCTACAAATCTCATAGGTTAACATGCATGACAGGTTTACATGTGCTGCACCCTAGCCTGTTTCTCAAATTCAGACCATTTGAATGATTTCTTACCTTGCACCAAATATACCCTCAGCCTGCTCTTCAATGTTTTCAAAATCAAGTGCTGCAGGGCCAAACAACAAAGTAAATGAACAAATACCACAAATGGGGGGGGGAGAAAAAAAAAAAGACAGTAAGCCACTTAACACAGACCTGGGATACTATTAGGGCCATCTCCATTAGCAGTAGGTGTTGTGGTAGCATTAGCACTTGCGTTAGTGTTAGCATTAAGTAAACTGTCTGTCTGAGTGTTGCTTTCATCAAACTCCCTTTTAAAGATGCAGAGCAGGCAGGAGATTCTGTAGTCCAAGCGGACATTCAGGATAAACTATGGAAATAGAAAACAATTAAACCATTAACAAAACTTTTCCATTATTTAAACTGGGCATAAATATGAATCTCTCTTCTACTGATAAAAGTAGTTTTCTGCAATATCCTGTTTTATATGTCTTAATATGTCTTTACTGTCTCCATGCTCCATCAGCTCTGTGATAAACACAGTGGCCTCATTTACTATTCTCTCTTTCTCCTAATATTTAGCTCATCTCCTAATATTTAGTCTCATTTTAACAGCAGGACATATTCAACAATAAAAATAAAAAATTATATTAAAAACACAGACACAGGAAATTTGTTACTTGTAGGATCTCTATGATCTTCAGCTTGGTGTCCATCACCAGGATGTCTTCTTTCTCTGGCTCTGTCTGAGTCTTTCCTACCTCCCCATCAGGGGGTGCTGTAGGTGTGGTTGGCAGGAAGCCACCCCCTCTCAGCACCACCTGGGTCATCAGCTCCCCGACACCATGGATGGATCTCATAACATTACTACCTGAAGAAGAATTTGATAGTCAGTCAACTCTGGAAGAACTGGACTAGCAATTAGACTGTTTGTTTTTTAGCCTTCAAATCTCACCCAATGTTTGTGGCTGAGCTCATGTTTGTAAATTTTTACATCTATAGGAAATTCACTGACCACTGAAACAGTTGAGCTATATCTGGGCTGCATAGATCATTTAATACATTATGCACATTATGTTTGAGCCTTACCGCACAATTTGGTAAAACTAAGTTGAATTTATAATAATAATAATATTCTGCCAAGAAGCAGCATAGTGAAAATAATTATCCTGGCCTAGGAAAGCACCATATTGTAAGCATTTAAGGAGAATTTGATCAAATGTCAGAAATCATTTTAATATTATTTCATTTCCTCTTAAAAATGTAAATGTAACTTTTTCAACATTTTCTATAAAAATAGCTGCAGTAACTCATATATTAAGGCTCACTGGTGAGCATATTTATCCACATTACAATCTCTTCAGTGCTGTTTTGTCCTTTTGGTTCTGGCTGACTGATTGTTCTATTGTGCTTTCATCTTCCTCGCATGTTTAAAGGTATGCCTACCAAAAATAGCTTCTATAAGTGAAACATCTGCTTAATTGATTAATGATTAACTGCTCCATTTTTGTGTGCATAAAAGGGTTGAAGAATATATCCTCTGTTCAGCTGTTTTCAACTGTTCGACTCTGTTTGCAATACTATTCTCAGCAATACTGATATTGCAGGAGGCTGCTATATGCAAATGAGCTTCTGAGTGATCAGTGTTTTTGACCGTTTATAACTTTGTAATACTCATTTTGTATTCAGAGTATTTAAAGTGCATTTGTTATTTGTTATTTAAACAACAAACATCTGTTACATTATATTCCTGCCAAAATAAATCACCTTTATTTTCATCTTCTTTCTCCATTTTGTTGATAGGATATATTGTGCTGACATGAACACAGTCCAGTATAGCTAGCAAAATCTTAGTCAGCCTCAGAAGATCACTAAAGCTGTAGAAGCCAAAATAAATAAGGTTCCGTGCCAAGTTCACGACCTGAAGAGACACATACAACAGAATTAAGGATATACATAGTTAAGCATATACTAATCAACCTTGTTATGAGGCTGTCACAGAAACTTGCCTCAAAAGTGAGTTTGTTTTTCTCCTTGTCTGAAAAGGGGACATTCTGGCAGACCACATCTCTCAAGTAGTTCTCCACAAAGTCCATGGTGAGAGCAAATCGCTCCTTTATTTCATCTCTAGTGGTGCCATCATTATCGTAACTACAAACCAATTGTAAAAACCATATTAAAAGAACAAAAACTGAGATATGACTGATAAACTACTCAAAGCAAGAGAGATTTTTCTGTGTTTAAAAACTGAAAAGAAGAAATGAAGGTTGTGCAATGAAAAAAAAAAGTTTCTTAACTTTGTTGTAAAATTTTGGAGATAAGAGTTAATAAGTTGATTCACCACAATACATTCTGGAAAAACAATCATAAGTGGAAAAGATTTTATTCAAAGGCTTTGACTATGTTAAAAACCAAGAATTCCACCTACTCATCAATAGCAATCTTGGAAGGGATCTCGGACCATAGACGAGCATATTTGACAGGTGTGACTTGTTCCTGGGGATCGCGGTCCACATGCATGTGCAGCATGAGACGGCAGAAGGAAGCGCGGAGGTCATAAGGTAGGTCCTCATCTGACATGCATCGCAGGATCAGATCAACGTCCAGCTGGCCTGAGATTTTGTTGATGGCCAAATATTGGCGGTCAAGGCACATGCGTGCAAACAGGTTCAGCTGGTACCTGAGGTCAGAGGATGGAGTTTATAATAGAGCGGAGCAGTATTAATCAAGTTATGAGCACATCCAATGGTATTATTAAGAACCACTGAGAATTAAACAACTTCAGCCTTCCTCAACATCAAAAACGGCCCTGGATAACATACAGTAACATATTTAGTTTTTTTTTTTTATCATGTATGTTTTATCAACAGACATGATTAAAAAAAAAAACAGACACGGAGGGTATAACAAAAAATACATTTAAAGTATCAGTGTCTTTATAGGAATATGATCAAACCAGTTTTATTAAAGAAACAACTTTGTTTACTTGAAAGCTGATATAAGAACAAGTCAGAGCTGTAAAGTTCCACATTATCTGAATACAAATGAGCTTTGTAGCAGGACAAGGGAGGTCTTGCGGACACAAAGTTGTAGTACTGTAGGGAGTAACATTCATTAATTTGCTCATAGGGTCACTATGCCAACAGGCACTACCTGTAGTAACTAACAACCTCCTGGTCCTCTTTCTGGCCCTCCTTAGCATCCTGTGCCAACTCCCTGATGCTTTTGCTGCGCACTTCCTTCCCACTGTCCTTCCAAAATAGCCAAACCTCCTCTTCATCCTCCTCCGACTCCACTGGAGGCTCTCCAACATTTACTGCCTCAATTTCAAACCGAGACAACACCAGCCTGTGAGAGAGAGAAAGAGAGAGAGAGAGAGAATTGAGTAAATGAGCAAACAATTTTAAAGCAAAAATCCCTTGAGCAAGGTACCGTCCCCATCACTGCTCCCCAGGGACTTTCAATAGCTGTCTACTGATATATATATGTGTGTATGGGTTAAATGTAGAACCTGGGGCCGCAGTGGCCGAGAGTGGTTAGGGAATAGGGCCCAGGATCTGAAGGTCAGGGGTTTGAATCCCAGACCTTTAGGCTGCCCTGAGGCACCCCTGAGCAAGGAAGCTACCCCATCACTGATCCCCAGGTATTTTCAATAGCTACTGCACTATGTGTGAGGTTCAATTCTGTTGTATCTCAGTGTGTGCTTCGCCGTGTTTCACAATGTCTGAATAGTCACTTTCACTGTACTGTCACACCATTTGCTATATGGTGAAATGCTAAACGGTCAAACAACAATGCAAAATCTTTGATGAAATTATTTATTTTTATTTATGTTATTGCTATTTTATCATCCATCCATCCATTTTCTGCCGCTTGTCCCAAAGGGGGTCGCGGGGGAGTGCTGGTGTCCAACCCAGCGCACACAGGGCAAGGACGGGGGACGGCACCCTGCACAGGTCGCCAGCCCATCGCAGGGAGGAGCGGGACGGGGACGGCACCTTGCTCAAGGGTAGCTCAGGGCAACCCATTGGGAAGGGGTTCGAACCCCCGATCCTCCAATCATGTGGCCGACGCCCGAACCACTAGGCCACCACTGCCCCCCAGTTTTATCATTTCACTTTACAAATGTTTAATTGACAGCTTTTAAATGCCTTTTGAATTAAAGAGTATATTACCGAAGGAGAAATATTTAAAATCTACTTTACATTTTGGAGATGTGCATATGCTTTTAGAGGCAAGATAATCATTGTTATCCCTGGTACTTACTTTGTCTCAATGAGAATGTCAGCATTGGCTGGGTCTAGCACTGCATTACAAATCAGCTCCTGTGTGACAGGGATGGACTTATTCATGGACACGCACAGATCAGAGAGGTAATCCAAAAACCTGTGTAAGCACACACACGCAAAGACATGAATACAAAAAATACACAGCAGGCTGCTCACCTCACAAACCACTGGTCTGACAAAAAACAGCAATCAAAATTAGTTTGCCAGTGAATATATTATTCATCATCTAATTACTCTTTATTGATTTACATGATATTTTATTTATTCCAAAATGTATTATCTGAAAATATTAAAACGCTTCTAGCCTCAGTCTTATCTGGTCCTCAGAACATAAACCGGCCTGTCTTTTCACCTGGGCTCGCGATTCTTCCTCACAAGGCTGACAAAGGTGTCGATCTCAGCAGCAGTGATGTGCTTTTCGAGCAGCTTACGGTTGTTGTGTAGAAGAGCTGTTATGGTATCTTCGGCCAGGACGTCATAGCCAATCTGTTTCTGCATGAAGCGGAACTGCTTTGCAATGTACTCCTACATATGGGGTCAAGTGCCCAGGATTATAGAGACAGGCAGCACACAACAACAAAGAAGACAATCATAGACTCAAAGGGCCTAAATTCACATGCTGGTTACTTGATTACTGGTCATTAACTGAGCATAATGTGGCACGTGTTGGTAACTCTGATATTTCACCAGAATAGCTGATTTTAAAAAATCATTTTTTTATGATTAAATTCATCATTATGCAACACAACAAATCTGAATTGACAGTCACTGATATATTAGATCATTTGTAACTATGTCCTACACTGTAAACAGGTATCAATTCAACCTAAAAATATTACTTCTTATATTAACATGCTTTACAACATAACAGCTTTTACAGCAGCTTTACAACCAAAGGGTTGTAGGATGTAGGAGTAATTTACTTTTACCTCATTATTTTAAAAACTAAAATAGACATCTTTGCACTAGTCAGTATAAGTAGGTAAGTAATGGAGACAAAGACATGCTACTGAAGTTTGCTCCTTTGAAATTCAGTTTGTAAATTTCTCAAACACACAACCATTATTATCAGGGTTTCAGGAAATTATCTGTCTTTATCTTTATCTGTCAAGCCATTACAGTTGTAACTGTAACAACTTTAATTTATATAGATAAAATGCGGGTAGTTTAAAAACACTTGTAATTGCAAAATCACCAGTGAAACGTGCATCAGATCAGCGTCAATTTCCATCACAGCCCATCAGTTGCTCATGGAGAAAAACCTCCAAACAGCAGGGCTGTTTATTATGATAGCTATAGAGCCCAAGACTAGGCAGAAGCCTTACATTTGAACATCTAATATTTATATCCAATTAATTAATAACCTAGTTCAATTAAATAAAGTGCTCTTTTGGTAAGTACTGCTGACTGATATGTCAAGGCCAGGATGTTTTTTGTTAGCAGCATATACATATGATTTAGAACTGCTACTTAAGACAGTGACTTGATTTATTGACTTGATTTACTTGAAAACTGAAAAATATTTTTTATAACATTTAAAAATAAATAGCTTTAACATTTTGAAGTTTTGGTTAGTTTTGTTAAGCTTGCTTTCATAATAAAATTTCTGCCAGAAATTTGCCAGAAAAAGAACGCATTACATAACATCTAACAATGTAAAACTTAATAATACTGAAATACTATTTAATCAATTATATCCAGCTCATGGTACTGAAGCGATTCACCTGGTTTTTCCTGTAGTCCTGCTGAGAGTGGCGCAGTACACGATAACACAGGCGACAGATGTGCCTGAAAGGGGCATGTCTTTGGTCGCCTAGTTCCTCGAGTCGTAGCATGGGTCCATCTCCACTGTCCGTAAATGGAGCCTGCAATAGCTTGAAGATCTGGCCAGAAAGAACATGTAGAACATTAATAGAAAACACTAACACTGAGAATAGAAATCCTTACAAAAACAACAAAGCACAGCCACAGCTGTAATGGTGAATTTGGACATCACAAAGCTATCTGAACTCATTATTAATGAACATAAACTAGAGACATTAAACTAGAGACTATGAATGGAAAACATGGTAAACAAACATTGCTACAATGTGTGGCTGGCTGATTATTTATTATTTATTATAAAGCTTCTGTCTTTACAGCATCAACTTTTAAATAAAATAAAGCTATTCTTTAGATTTGGTGATAATGGTTCTTGCAATAGTGGGACCTGAAAATGGCAATACAATGGACAAATAGGTTTACTACCTGCTTGAGAATATTTTGTTCCCGCATTAGCTTTTGCCGCTCACGGTTTGGTTTATTGACCATAATTTCCAGGACATCCTGTCCACTGTTTGGGATGTCCACCACAAAGAACACCAAATCCTCCAGCAGCTTTGTCACAAACCTGCACACCAACCAAGAAACACTGAGAAGCTTAGACTATTTGTTAGTTATTTAAGTATTTTAATTACTGACCAAGCCGTACACTCCAGAAAAATGGACAAACTGAGCAATCCCATTAAAATTCATAATATTATACTGTACTTGTGTTTCATTCATCTGGACCAGTATGAGCCTGCATCATCTACCTAAAATTTGTGATGATTCTGTTAAACCCATGCAAACTTGGACCTTCTTTGAAAACATTCAATCCAAGTAAAGCCCAGCATATCCACTTTGAATTGCAACAGTAGAAAAGTGAAAGTGAAAGTAACTTAAGACATCAGCACAGTCATACCTTCTTTCATTCTGTGTGATGGTACCCTTCTCCAGTTTGCCAGCAATGGATGCCAGCACTTTACTGGCATCATTGGCAAAGTCTAAATCCCTGACCTCAGCAGGGGGAACGGGCACAATAGCAAAGGCTTCCTTGTCTTCTTTGATGGCAGATGTGCCAATCTAGGTAAGGGCAAAGCATTTCATTAAACAACAAAAAAAACCTCAAAATTCTTACTCAAATTTAAAACAAAGTATTCCAGAGAAATATAATGGTGTATTCTACAAAACGTATTAAAAATTATTTACAGTAGCGAAGACAGCATTCAGAGGTCTAGTATGTAAAGTATTTAAAGGCTCTGAAAGCTACTGCAAATAAAGTTAATTGATGAAAAATTTATAAATATATGTTTCCTGATAAGAGTTTTTTTTTCCCAAACAAAGTTTTGGCCTTTTTATTAATATAAGATATATATATAATATATATAAATATATCTTATATAAGATTACAAAAAATTATTCATATAAGAATAGTACATGAAGGGCATTTTAAGGCAATAACAATCACAAAAGAGTTGTTCTTGTTTGAAACTGATCAATTAAATTTATTAATTGTTTTTTGGTTTTTTTTAGGATCACAAGAAAGATTTCAGCATGGCAAACCATCAGAGAGAAATGTTCCCACAGAGTGTAAGAGATTCTTCATTGTGGTATAGGAAACATTTGCATGCACACTGTTAGAAGAATTTGCCCATGCGTTGCATAAAAAAAAAAACACTTGAATTTGCTCTGATTAAATGGATCTCATTGCATCCTTAATGCATCTTTCNACACACACACACACACACACACACACACACACACACGCACGCACACACACACACACACGCACGCACACACACACACACACACACACACACACACACACCAGTTCATCACTAAGTTTATCAAAGCATCTATCAGCCACAGAATATCGTAAAATCTTGAGCTCAGGACATGACACAAAGTAAAAAAGAACTAATGCAGAATAAATAGCCTGCTACTACCTGCGGTTGCTGTAGCACAAAGATTTGATCATCAACAGCTCAAGACAGACAGTTTCGAATGGAATGGCTACGCATGTAAAGCTAATGGAAGGTTATTGAAAAGAAGGGTGGTTATAGTGGTCAGTTTTTTTATGTCAGAAATGTCCATTTGTAATTTTTTAAGTTGCATGTTTATTATTCTCACTTTTACAGGAGAAACTGCACACATATGTATTCCCTGAGAATCTTCACACACTAAATACTCCCATTTTCTTTATAACATTCAGGTTTCAGGGTTTGCAAAATTTTGGTTCGACTGATAACATTGTATTGGTTCCATATTAAAATGAATCCTCAAAATACTCATTTGCCCAATAATAGTGCACACAGCATATGCAAAATCAGACTGAAATGACCAAGTATTTCATTTTTCAGTATAAATGTACTTGCTTTATTATTTGACAGACACCGTGCTGGCCAAGTGTGTGCTTAGTCTCTTGTCCTTTGGCATGTTCTATGTCATGTCCTATGCTGTCTCATATGTAGCACCAGGGTCCTGGAGGAACATCGTTTAGTTTCACTGTGTATATGTTTGAAATGACAATAAAGCCAACTTGACGTGACTTGAATTTGAGTACTGAGTTCTTATAACTGACTCGATACTTAAGAGCATTAACTACACACAATTAAAAAAATTGTTTTGTTTTTTGGAGATGTGACTTTTGTGATGAATTTCACAATACTGTTTAAGGTTTATGACTGATACACCCTGAACACACTGATAAATATTAACTATTCTGCTCAGCACTGCTGACATTTTATGTTGAAAATTTACATCTCATTGTGGTCATGAGATCTGCTGTTGAAATTAATTCTGTGAATTCAAAATGACTGTCAGACCCAGCTAGATTATAATTAGATCAAGATCTGATCTCTGGCTTGAAACTGAAAGATAGAAAATTGAGAGGAGCATGACCAAGCACAAGTGGCCCAAATCCTCATCATTCACATTCAAAACCAGAATCTGGGAATTCAGTTGTGGCAAGACAGAAGGGCTGATTGCGTCATGAAGAGATGCTTTCCAGATGATTGCCTGTATAAACATGGTAATACGGGGGTGGGATATTGCATAACATCTGGCCTGTGCTGTGCTGGAGACGAGACGAGACGGGACGGGACTCGATTATGCTGGCAAGTGGAACAGTCACCATGGTTTCCGTACTGGTCCAAAGCGGGGACTTTCCCATCCTATTTTCAAACAGTTAGGTCAGACTTCAGTGGAAGCTGTGATGAGGGTGTGTGCGCATGTGAGCATATACACATACACACATGTGCACGCACACACAGGATGACACATTAAAACCACACCCTGGTTTGGCCTGGATGAGTTAGATTTTTTTCTTTGAAGGCTGATAGCCAGATAGCAGTAAGGGTGAATTTGTTTGAATGTGTCTGGCAGTTTCAAGGACTCTTCTTGAGTCAGATCAGTTCAAGGAAACTTGGGCACTGGCAAACAGGAGGCCATAAAAGTAAAACAACAGCAGACAAGGCAAAAGTTGCTTCTCAGGAAACTGAATCAAACAGCTAAAATTACGGCTTGTGTGCCCAAAGTGGTATCTTTTGAGAGGCCCAGAAAGCAGAGTGTCAACACAAGTCTCATATTACAGAACCCTCATAAGTCATGTGATCCAGAAACTTAGCCTATAAACCCCAATTAACCTTCAACCCCACTGTAGCTAATCCCTCCCTTAGGATAGCAAAAAGCAAAAACAGGCAACACTTAAGTAAATGCTTCAATAAAAATGTTAAGGCAGCAAAAAAAATGTTAACAAGAAATCAATCGGGATAGGGACTATCTATCAGGATCTGTTTTGTATACTGTTAAATGGTATAATTGAAGTGGAGTGAAAGTGACTATTTTGTCATTGTGAAACATGACACAGCACACAGTGAGACATAACAAAATTCAACCTCTGCTTTTTACCAATACACAATGTGCAGCAGGGGGTAGTTATTTAAAGCACCCAGGGAGCAGTGAGGGAGATGGTACCTTGCTTAAGGTTACCTCAAGGCAACTTACTGGTGTGGGAGAACCCTGAAAAGGTGAATTGCTGCACAAACAAAAATACACCCTTTCTAATCCCCCAGCTTCTTTAGTCCATGCTTTTTCACATTCATAGTACAAGTGATAAAACAAGCAAAACAAGCTAACTAGAGTATAACTAGATAACTTGTATTATTACTCAAGCTAACTAGAGTAATAATCATTAACTAACAAGACCTCTTGCAAAAAGTAATATTTATTTTTATTTAATGTAATCTGTACTCTGCACACACAACACCAAACACTAAACTAAAGGAGTATACAAGGGACTATTCATGATAAATTACTTCACAACCATGGGCAAATAAACCAATAAACAGCTTTAATGACCTTTAGATGTGCATGTCTTCTCCTTCTTCACCAGCAGGGCTACACAATTACTTGTTTTAATATTGCAAATTGAAGGTGAACAATTTAAAATCCTAAGTGCTGCAAATTATCCAATACTGACTATGTTTTTCTATTCTTGTCCATATTTAATATGTGCAGTGCCTGTGAATGGACAATCTAGCGTACTACATTAAGGAGCAAAACCTAGTAAATGAAAAGGAAACATTTTCCAAGTGACTGGGTGGAGAATAAAAGTCATTCATAGAAAGTAAATGTGTTGAATTTGCAATTAAAATACTATACAAAAAATTAAAATTAAATTAGATATTTTCTCCAAACGTTGGACACTTGGTTTGTTCCCACCCACATTTACTGTGAAATTTCATTTTTATCATCAGATTTTTTGGTCTCACAAGACTAATGTCTTTGCTGCACATCTATAATACCATTCAGAATTACAGAACAAAACAAGTCTAAGCTCTAATGAAACAGTTCTAGTAATCAAGGATTAAGCCACTGATGCACTTCAATTTTACTGCCTGCAATAGCAATATACCTGGGTACGAGAGAATCCCCCCCTCTGAGAGTGGTAGGGTCCAACTCAAAGATGGAGGAGATGTCGTTGCCGTCTGGAACGGAGACAAGCGTGTACATGACCTTCTCATTGGGTGTCCGCAGACGTGCTCGCAGAGCCTCGTGTTCTGAGTCCAGCTGTGATACAGGAGACAGCATTACCATGGAAACCAAGAACTGGAGATCAGAACATGGCGTTCTCCCACTAAAACAAACAGCATCTACATAACAAAGACAAATCACACTTAATGTTCATAGTCTATTTATAGAATACACACAGATATATATGTATGATACAACGTGTAGGCATTGTGGATATAGTAAGTTTCAGCAACTGAGCAATGAATTCAACAAATTCAATCATTATCTCATGGGTTCAACAAAGAGCAAAACAGGGCTACATTTTCTAACATGTTAATATTATATTAAACCTACACAACTGATTATCAAAAGTCAGTGTCTGTCTGTATTCAGTGCAGACAAAAATCAGCTTGTGAGTAACTGACATTAATCACTAGGAAAGCAGCATTGGACTTAAACGTGGCATCACACTGCCGTCTATAGGACTGTCTTTAAACTGCGTGCACGTTTTCTGTAAGCATAACACCACCTTGTGGTTATTTAACAGGATTTATTCAACAGGTCCCTCAATTAAAAGCTGACTGCTTTAAAATTCATTTAAAAAGCAAGTAACAGATTAAAGACAATCTCAATCAAAACAATTGACATATCTGTATAAAGATGGTTACACACGTTTTCACAAATGATCAAATTGAGTTTATGCAGGCAACATTTAAGGAGAGGTACGTACTAGCTAAAAGGGTAAAGCTACACAGGCATACTTGCTTTTTGTCATGCCTTGTGCTAATGGCTAAATTTTAAAATCCATTTTGCACTAAGCATATCTCCATAGATGAGAAAATTAACTCATTTTTGACCAAAAGAGTCATGGATATTCAAGATTTGCTTTAAAAGACAAGGAGACAAAACAGTGAGGCATTAAAAATCAAGTAGACGCAAAGCATGTGTGAATTCAAGATTTAAATTAACCGTCATTGCTGAGTTCTGACATATACCCATATTTTCTGACTATTCTGAAGCAAGTGCAATGAAAGATAAGGATGCATCTAGAGCCAGGTATTACATTAAGGTGTACAGCGAAATTGTAAAAGTGCAAAGAAAGGGTGGCATTTGGGCTCCTATGCATCCTAACCAACAAATGGAGTGTACCTGAAAGTTAAAGGGAACAAAATCCCCCACCTAGAGTAGAAAACAAGATAGAGTTTAGATGTGTCTCCCTTAGTCTCTCTCTAACATACATGTATGTATAAGGAAAGACAAGAAGAAAAGACAAGAAAGGAAACTGGTTCAGTTACTTACTGAAGAACGCGATTCATGAGACTCTTCCTCATAGTCTGGATTCACCTAAAAAAAAAAGTGATGAAGAGAAAAAAAAAAAAAAAAAAAAGAACACACACACACACACACATTCCAACCATTAAAGTACAGTACAAGATTTCTAAGCATGCATGTGTCCTTTATCAGAGGAAAATAAAAAAAAAGTAAGTAAAATACTTTAGATATCCATCTGCATCATCTCCTTGTCAAAAGAGACTTTAATGCAGTTCATGGGCATCTGAAATGAGCTCCAATTAAGAAATATGTACACATACAATATGCCATTTATAGTCATTCCCACTTCAATTATAAATATCAGGTTTAAAGTAATTGACAGCAAAAGAGATGCATTTTTCAGAGTTTTTTTGGCTTTCAAACGTCCGATTCATTGCATTATGTGCTTGATGATTAACTAGACATGTTGAAACATGCAAAATCTAAACTGTACATGCTGAACAGCATTTCTCTTTAATTTGCATATCCTTGTCAGTCCCAAGCCCAGAAAGCACAGTACAGCTCAGTTAGATTCCATGCTCTGAAACACCTCTTTATATCCATTAATTTTTCTTTCTGGCCACGCAGAGTTGTAGGCTTTCTGGGTGTGAGTTTGACACCATCATTTTAAATGTGTTAGTAGCTGTGGGTGCATTCCCCTACCCAGCGTGAGCAGTTAGAGCTGACCTGGAACCAGCCGAGAGAGCGTCCAGAAGCAGAACACACCTCACTCACCTCTGCAGCCAGGTAGTGACCTGTGGCCAGGTGCTTGAACCTGAAGAGACTGTTCCAGTAGCCAGCGCCACCGCGGCATGGGTCATGCTGAACTACCTGAGTCATGGAAACAAGCAAAACACGAATTTATTTAATAAGGTGTTTTTGGTATTGTATTTTAGAAAATTAAACCATTCAAAAAGACAATTTCTGATTCAATTGATCTTAGGTTTAAACTGGAACCAGATGAAGTGGTATCAATGGGATGTTTGTTACTGATTTGTAATAGATAAACACATTGCTTGTACAGTGTTTCATGTGTAATTCTACTAACCTTGAATTGCTTTTATTTTTTTTAAATAAACTACTGTGTGTTATGTATGTTTGTTTTTATAGTTTCCTAGATGTGGGTTTTTATAATATGCATGAATGTATGATTGTGAAATTCATTATGTTGATTAATGAGCAGATACTAATCTGAGGATTTCCCATTAAAGTACTGCTCACCTCCACTTCCCACAAAGCTTTGCTGCTGGTGGCAGACGTGGCAGATTGTCGCCCTGTGGTCCGGAGGAAAACGTATTGCTTCTTTCTATGATCATCACACGTCAGAAACTTCTCCTGTTCAGCATGGAACAGTCGTACCACATCACCCTGCACCCAGAGAAAGGCACATGATTAACAAATACAGCACACAATATTTTCTAGGCTGGTTATAAGGTGCTCAGTTATCTGATTAGCTTTTTACAATTACTGGATACATGGCCAGCTGGAACAAGAAAAATATTGCACTTAGACCTGTGCATCCAAATTACAGTATATTGCATTATTTACATTTGTTTCCTTTAAAAAAATGTGTTAATCTCTTTTCCTATAGAAAATCACCTGACTGTAAATATTTATGATTTAACATTTAATTCCAGTAACTTAACATTGCACATACCCCTTTAAGAATGGCTTCCTTGTTGTCACTCCATTTCATGAACAAGACTATTTTCCAGCTAGTGTTGCAGTTTACTGAATTCACCTGGAAAGGGATCGATAAATAAATAAATAAATAAATAAATAACACTGACCATTAAATTTTATTGTTAAACATATTCTTTCTCATGGACAAATCTCTACATATCTCATTTGCACAAGAGTCATTTTTAGGGCTTGGCAATATGGGAAAAAGCATAATTTTTTTGTCAACATATTTCATGATAAATCAAATTAATATTGCTGTCAAGCTTAAAGATACTTTTTTTTACTCGTAAGTGAGACATGAAGATATAGGTAAGGCTGGGAGATATAGCTGAAATATTTATCTTTATCTGGCTAATGAAGGATTCACTTTTTAATTAATTTTTTTTTAAAAATCCACTTTTTTTGCACACAGGTAATTTAACACAATGAAACAAGTAAATAAAATTCTACAAAATTTCGCCACAATAAAAAAAAGAAAAATACATTTTAGGTTAGATAAACAGTCATCTTTAGGTAACATCAATTAAATGCAATAAACAGGCAGTTCACTAGTGTGTGGGTAATGTCCTTGCTCTATTTGAATTTCTTATCAGACAGTATTGTTGCTGAGTCCCTTTCAGTTATTGACTGCCAAGCTGTTTCTTCACACGTAGTACATTTAGTCCCTGATTCCTAAGGATAAAAATGGTTGATAACATATGTTTATCATATTCCCTCTCGGTTGGGATGGTTTTCCTACAAATTTGACATATAAAGGTGTCCTGATAGGGGGTTAAAAAAATATTTACAAAATTAATAATACTTAAGTTAATAATTGTTGAGAATTAAGTGTCATTAGAAGCACCAAGGGTTCTGATGAGCTGTTAGTGAACTGGGGTAGGAGAATGTTTACGGTTTGATTTAGGTAAGAATGTTTAAACTATCAAACTTTGTAACATCTTTCTTTTTGCTATTGATGAATTATCTTTTTTATTACCTAGGCAATAGTTTCTATTACATTTTGGGTTTAAATGAGTTTTTCCTTTATTCAGAATATGAAGTCCTTCAGACCACAGGAATGCAAAAAGAAAATGACCATATTCTCAGAAGAATTCAGTTCAGAACTAATCTCTCTTCTCAGTCATCTGTCTGTGAGCATTTGTAATTTTAATTATGCCTGATCATTATGTGGATATAGGTGTGAGAGAGATAAAGCTGCATTTATACAACCATGGCCTCCGTGTTACCGGTCAGATCTATTTCACACACGTTTTTTTGTCTTCTTAAGTTGTGAGTGACATTACTATTAAGCACAATGCTCATGCTCTGATGGAATGGCAAAGGCAGGTTCAAACCTCATTACACCCTGGATTATCCACCAGCTGATGTGTACTGGCATGGAGGGGCTGTCCAGCATTTACAGGGTTCAATACCACTTTGTCCCCAATCACCACCTGAAGAAAGACAGAAAGACAGAAAGACACAGACACACACACACAGAGAAACACAGACATTCAAATTTTATTTTATTGTGCATGATGATGTTTAGGAAAAACAAGGTTTTTTTTTTCTCTCCCAGGAGCCTCCTTTCTAAGTAAGATGACAAGTATACTGACCTAAACAGCTTAAAGTGTTAGCATTAACTAACTCACATCATTCTATAAGTCTTGTCTAATAAAACATTCTTTAAAAACTGTTTTTGTTGGAATATTTGAAAATAGTGAAGGGTTTCACCTGTTGATGAAGGTATTGGCTGTCTAAGCCAAGCTGGAAAATTATGTGTGCTTCTCCTTTTTCTCAAAGATATGCTATAAATGCCGTTAATATAACGTGACAACATACAGCGGGGAAAATAGGTACTGTCATCATTTTTCCACAGTAAATATATTTCTATTGGAGCTATTGACATGAAATTTACACCAGGTGTCAGTGACAGTCCAAGTAATCCACACACATGGGCAGTGGTGGTCTAGTGGTGGGGTACTTGCCAGCTTGGCTTAGGCTTAGGACCTATGGCTGAAGAGGTCCCAGGTTCGAATCCCACCTGGCACTACCATCATTGGGTCCCTTAACCCTAAGTTTCTCCAGGAGAACTGTCCCTGTAATTAGGACATGGAAGTCGCTCTGGATAAGAGCGTCTGCTAAATGCCGTAAATGTAAATATACAAAGAATTTAAAACAGTAAGTCGATAAATGAAGTTGTGTGTAGTAAATGTGTAGAATGACAGAGGGAATAAGTATTTAACACACTTACTAAAATTCATTTAATACATTTAAGCCTTTGTTAGTAATGACAGTTACAAGGAGCCTCCTATATGGAGAAACTAGTTGCAAGAATTGCTCAAGTGTGATTTTGGCCCATTCTTTGCACACCTTTTTGGACCTCCTTTTTCTTCACATGTTCAATACTTACTGCCTGTCACATTCCACTTTACTACACATATTTATGTACTTATTAGTCATTTATGTACTTATTTATTTTGATTTCTTCGTATATGTGGTTTACTTGGATTGTTACTGATATCTGGTGTAAATTTAATCTCAGTAGCCCCATTAGAAATATACATTCTGAGAAAAAGGTTGATATAGATATATCAATCTCATTATAGTTTTTACAGAAATAAATCTATGAATATAACTGTTTAATCTGTACTGGGGCATGTTGCCATGAGCTCAGCACAGACATTACTCTAGCTTTTTAGTAAGTTTTAGCAAAAATGACACATTCCCTGCAAAGTGTCCATCACTTCAAAAGGCAAATTGGTACATTCTGGTGTAGAGCGCCATATATCCAGAAATATATATCCAAAGAAAATAGGCACGTAGTCAACAAGGGAGCCAGTATAGCTTAAAAGTTCTCACACTTATCAGGGATTAAACTGAAAATGCTTTAAAACCAACCTCCTTAAACCAAGAGAATTGATCATGTATCAATTAAAGCGTCTGAATTTCCAACCACATACAGCAGTCTACTATAAAGAGACCATGATGACTCTTACACTGTGAACACTGAAACAATCTTAACACAGATGCTGGAGACTTAAAGCTAAACAACTAAAATTACACAGGCAAATATTGGCCAGAAGTTGCACTTTATATCTGAGGAAACATTTGTTTGGATGACTCACACAGCCTACACATTAGCAACTATGTGAAGCACACAATCTGTCAGCTGTATGGCAGGCATTATAATCAAGAGGTACCCTCCTCCTGCATCTCATTCTTGGTTTTAACCCATTTGAATTACTGGCTGGTAGTCATAGGAGAATGCTGAGCTGTTCTAGTAACCCCTTTCCTTTTTGTATTCAGTCCTTCAGAGACCTGTGCCAATCCAGATTTTTAGTACACCAGTTTAGTCAAGCAGAAAAAGGAAGAGAGATTCTTAGTAAAAACCTGAATTAGCTCTATATAAACAGAACCTTCAGTGATTTGTCCACTAAAAGATGTTTACAATTTATCACAATTGTAAATATTTATTTACAATATAAACCCTACTGCAGAGAGTCAAGTTAAACTCTCTGCTGTTTGCCCCACGCATTTTATCAAACGAGCACATCAGGGATTTAATTCAAAATGTACCCAAGTCATCTGCCACAAAGAAAAGCATGCACTTAAAGAATCTTTTATGAAATGGTATATGTAATGTTTCTTTTAGAACTTAGAATGCTTTAGAACTGTTCCCATGACTTTCACCTACAGAGGACAGTTCTTTTACTCTTTCTGAGCAGAAAGTATTACTTAGGCTCCCACAGAGTTGAGCTGATTTACACTATCCCCTTATAGTGTGAAGTGTACTTACACTATCGCCTATAGACCGGAGTTTGTAGAAAGGCTGGATGTAAAACCAGGATCCCTCATTCCCGGCTGAATCAAGAGTGACTCGCATAGCATTCTTCTCCAGCAAGGCAGGAAGCCGTTTATTCACTGTCAGGTACTTATTGCTTTTCAAATGCAACAACTGCAAAATGCAAACATCAGTTACACAAAATCATACATGTCATCTATCCACAGGTGTCTCACCAGTTTACCTGAATGACGTTGCCATACTGAATGACTGTTCCTAGCAGCTTCCTGTTCTCAGATTCATTCTGTTTCTTCTCCAGATCAGCTGCATGCTATAAAAGAGATTATCTGTTCAGCATCACATAAATGTACTAGAAAATTACCTTACATTATTTTACATTATTTTCAGTAGTAAGCTCCAGAGACATGGGCATTTCGCACCATGCAGGCTGCGTGCAGCCATCGGCTTACTGACCGAGAATTTGATTACCTGCTTACAAATTTTCATGGTAAACTGCAATGTTCCGTGGGCTTAAACATATTACCTGCGATGTAAAGATTCTATTTACATCCATAACACAAAAAACAATACAGATGCAGATCATAAATTTAGTCTTAAATAGATTTTCTGGTATTACTAGGGAAAGTTAAGCTAATTGAATTGGGGGGGGGGGACTTTTGTGTTTATTTTTATATTATGTATTTAGTTTTGGTAACTTAATTAGTGTAAGTGTATAAGTGGCCATTTGAAAGTGAAAGTGACAACCCTTGTCATTGCAAGGTCACACAGTGAACCACAACGAAATTGGACCTCTGCATTTAACCCTTGCAAACACTGTGCAGCAGTGAGCAGTAAGCAGCACGGGGAGCAGTGATGGGGATGGTACCTTGCTCAAGGGTACCTCAGGACAACCTACTGGTGAGGGAATCGAACCCACAATCTTCCGATGCAGGGGCAACTCCCTAACCACTAGGCCACCGCTGCCCCAAAATTGTGAATATCTGCTTTTTTATTGTAGCACTCTGATAACCAACTGCACTTTATGACACCCATGGCCACTAAAGATGACCATCCCTGCCATTTATAAACTTTAAAGTTAACAAATTCCAGTCTAAGCAATGTCAGTGCAAGTTTACAGCAGCATACAAAATCTGCCAGGCTGTTTTTTTTTCCTTCTGATCTAAAGATTTCTGATCATGTCAGTCAAAGGTACATTGTATTAAAAATGCATTAAAAGCACTAAAGCAAATAGTAGTGCAGATTTAATCATTAATAGCATTATTGATACCACTCTTTAACATTAAGGTTAGTAACTCCATATACACATAACAGAACAAAAGGTTTTGACACATGCTATTTACAATGTTTTTCAAAAAGATGTGTTGCAGGATCAGGGTTAGCTGCAAAAATTGTTAAGTGTTATACATACACTTGTGGTGTGTGAGTGTATGTGTATATAACATACATGTAATTTGTTGAGGAGGACTGTATCTGTAGTGCTGTTGCCACCAGGTTTTGCTGCCTTCCAGAACTGTTTCTGAGCCGAGTACCTATTCATAGGACACAGCTTGAACAGACAGTCTGTGGAAGGAGACAGAAAAAACAACAATCCATGGCATTACTAACACACTAAGCTCTAAAATAAGGAATAAAGCAACAAAATACAGTGTTTTCCCCAAACATTATTGTGCCCTTAAATGAGGGGGATTATGTATAAAAAGTGTTGTAATATCTACAAGGTGAAACTGAAATGTATACAAATAACTTTTAATTAATTAGTCTAGAATGTGCACTTTAAAATCACGTCTGAATTGTTTGATTCAAATTTTTACATTGAGGAGCACAGGGAAAAAACAAGGAAAAATCTGTCTTTGTCCCAAACATTCATGAGGAGACTATTTAACAACAAAGAAAAAAAAAAATATCAAGCATATGGCAAAAAAGGAACAATCCTTTTAGAAACAATCAATAAAACTGGCCCTTTATTAGCAGTGCAACATACAGAGGAACCATACCGCAACTATGAAAAATACAACAATAAGTCAAAACAACGACATTGAAAAAGTTAGGGTACTTTTGAGAGTGAAGAACACTGATACTGCCTTCATTCACTTTTTCCCAGAAATATCTTCTCACTGCCCAAAATGTGCAATCTGTTTATCTTTGACCAATCATATTGCTTTTTTTGACAAGACATGATACTTTGCAAAAAAAAAAAAAAAAAAAAAAAAGAGAGAATTTGATAAAAATAGGTACAATAATACTAAAACCACTACTACTTCTACTACTACTACTACTACTAACATGGGGATGCTCTCACTGCTTCCAGTCTGAAAGATACAGTAACATGCACTAGTGCTGGAAAGCATCACTCTGAGTGATGGGTGGAGGGCTGGAGATCAAACTTGCAATCTCCCAATTTTAAACCAACACACAGAAAGTTGCTGTGTAGAATTGTATTATCATAAAATTCATAGAGTAAGGCATTTTGGAGCAGTTTTATTTTAAAATGTTTTATTAACAACAAAGACATGTGTTCATCATGGCCTTAATCACAAACTCTGACAAGTCTTGTGATTATGAAGGCTGAATAAAGAGCCTCTTATTATTAGTTGAGGGTTTAGGTGTTCTATAGGCTACCACTCTTAATTTATAAAACCATGGGAAAGACAGAGGCAATGATCTTATTTTAACAGTAAAAAAAGAGGAGTGGAGAGGAGTACAGGAGAAGATAGGAAAGAGGCAGAAACAAGAGGGATACTGAAGAGAGGAGATTAAGTGAAACAAGGACAAAAATAGTCTTTGGTCTCCAGAGTGCAGCATGGAACTTGGCCAACACTGGTGCTGGTGTCCTGGGATTTCCAGGGAACGATGCAGTGAGGCAGGGAAGGTAGAGTGGTAGGACAAAGGGATGTGTGTGAAAATGAGGCAAAGAAAAATAATAGAAGAAAAGAAAGGACATTTTTTGCTTGGGCAAGGTTAAATAGGGAAGGAGCACAATATGAAAATGGTAAGCAGGGAAATAAAAAAAATAAAGTGAGAAAGTGACATGCAAGACAAATTTGGCAGAGTAGCTTCACTCCTTCACACACTAGCCTACCATAGAAACTCTTTCATTTATCTATATAGACCTCATACAGCTGTTAATGAAACAACAGAAATGGTTTGTGAAAGGAAAAAATAATGCGTTATCCACAGAAAAGGGATCAGGCTGCAACAGTATTGGGACGTTTTTTCACAGATGTTTCCATTTCCAGTCCTACAGAGTCACCAAACAGCATACTTTAGTCCTTTGTCAGCTATAATATAGTTAATTTGACTACACAGATAATGAGCAAGCCATCCAAATGCAGGCAGAAAAACACCAAGCTGTGAGGCTGGACCACACAATATCACACTGTATATTGGATGGTCATTACATGCCAAACATGTATCCCCAACCACTTAAGATCTCATTACAGCTGTTAGGCAAAATGAAAAAGAAAAAAAAAAAAAACAACAACAAACAAACAAAAAAAAAATGCATGCTTCTATGTAAAAGTGGGTAAAGCCAATTTACAAGCCACTGTTTTTCAGTTAAACTGAGTTAACCTGGAATGTTTGTTTTTCTTCTTCTATATGTAATGCCTTAACAAACCACCAAAATCATCTGAAAAAATGGAAGTGTTGCTACAACCTCTCGTCACACAGGCTGGAGTAAAATGCACAAATGTAGAAAGATTAGATCTCCTTTTTCAAATTCCTCTTAACCCCGAACCACTAAGTAGACATTCCCTCAAGCAGGTCAAGTTCCCCAACAGTTCAAAATAAAATGACAAACCTGGCCAAGCCCAAACAAAGCTGACTTAGACATTATAACCTATAGTCTTCAGTATCAGTAGTCACCAACTGTGACAAGCTACTCACACACTCACACTAATGAAAGGATGCAATGACACCACACTCACAACAGAGACCACAATAAAACTACACTAAAACATTGAAATACAGATGAAATACTGATACAGAATTACAGCGTTTACAGATTTATAATCCCAAATCAACATGCATGAGTCATTACACAAAAGCAAATAGGACTGTGCATGGGACTGTTCCACACAAACAACAGCTTTAAAACAGCAGGCAGAGATTCCCTAGAAACCAGGGACATTTATAGGTCCTTAAGTGGCCAATTAATGCCATAAGTGACCTGAAGATTTAGCCCTGGCAGACTTCCTGCTGACTGAGCAAAGCAGTCATAGGATGAAGCCAAGAAACAAATCCACAGAGCAAGGAAAAGGAAAAGGAACAAGTCTTCTTTATTTTAGCCAGAAGAACATATACCACCTAGTCAAAAGTATGTGCACACTTGATAACCACACCTTGTTGGACATTCCATCCCTAAACCCAGTGGTTGAGCCCGCTCTGCAGCAATTAACAAAGTTTTGGAGTGTGTCTGTGAAAATTTGTGCCCATTCGGTCAAAACACCATTTTTTGAGATCAGTCACTAATATTGTGCTTTGAATTCAGGGATCTGTGCAGTTCAAAGGAGTTACATCACATCAGAATCTTCAGACCATTTCTTTAAGGACCCTGAGTAGAAAGTAGCAGCCATGCTAAAACACCAAAGAGCTCTTCCCAAACTGTTGCAACAAGGTTGGAAATATATAACTGCCCAAAATCTCTTTGTACGCATTAAAATTTCCCTTCACTTGAACTAAGTGGCCTAATCCAAAGTCTGAAAAACCATTATCCTTTATCCACCTAACTGCATGGATTCCAACCCTGCGGAGGCTGCTTTGAGGTGCTCCTAGGCTAATTAGTGAGCCCTTCCAAAATTTAAATGTCCGGAATGTGTTTATATGGTTGTTTACTAAATAGACACTGACTGGAAATTTTACCACCTCATTTAAAATACCATATTTTACTGTTAAACTGCCCAAGTCTAGCTAATATGCTTCAACGTGTTAATTTTTTCAAATTTTATAAATGTTTTGGATCTGTTTACCAAACACTGAAGACATTTCAGGAACCACTTTCCTTATTATTTTCCTTATGAAGTTGCCACAGGGCAAGTTTTATATAATTTGGTATTATCCCCCCATATAGCAGTGAAAGCAATGCACTCAGCTTTTGTCCAGACTAAACAGATTTTCAGAAGGCCATTATTATCCCAAAGGGTGATTCTGATTCCCAAAAATATATTTCCACACAGACAGAAATTTGATATATTGATTAATAAAGACTAGGGTCAGTTTATTTATTTAACCTTCAAAGGAGACATTGACTACAGCTGGTACTGGATTAACATTTTTAAATGAGAAAAAGTACAGTGTGCCTTCTTTATCCACCTATAAGGTCATGCCTAACTGATCAAACAGGAAGTGCACCAACTTCACTGATCCCATGAGCTCAGTAGAGGAAAGCACCTGCATTACAGCAAGGCAACATGCCCCATATCTCCAAAGTTAACTGTAACCTTTGCACTGAAGTGTGACCAAATGATATGCATGTAATATTCTATAGATATAGTAAAAATAAACAAGTCTTACCATTTTTAAGGCTAGAAGACTATACTGTAAATAAAGGACAGGACAAACAACAATATTGTCTTCAATGTACCCAGTGTCAAAGGAAAGATCCTTCTATATCCTATAGTGCAAAAAAATATAACTGAATGACTATCCATCTGTGTAGTAGTTCTGGACTTCTGAATCTGGACTGTTGCCAGGTTCTGCTTTAATGCGTTTTAAATGTTTGACTTTTAAACATGTTTTAAAATGTTTGACTGTTATGACATAAGTTCTATAAAAGGCATTTTCATTCTGCAGTCTACAACAGTGTTAAGAAGAGAACCTCTGGGTGGACCTGAGATTAGGTGAGCTTTTGTTGAGGGCATCCGACTGCAGTCCTGTCAGCCATGGCATTAGCGCACAAGAGAAGCATTGTTCAAGCCAATGTATCCATTACATTCCTGATCTGCAAGTGGCTCATTTGGATAACCAGTCAGATCGTTAAGAAGCAGAAACAAAGAATGTTTCAAAATATACTTCATACAAAAAATGGTGTCAAAGTTAGCAGTTTTGAGGCTATTGTTTGTAATCATTAACAGGCTCAAAACGCATCTAATGAATGCCAGCATAAGAACCCACAGAATTACAAACACATTGGAAAACAGCCTCCACCTGAATTCATTAACCATTAACATTTTTAGAACACCCAAGAGTTTTTTTTTTCCAGTCCTTTTGATTCCATGCCACACTGATTTTTCAATTTCTTCACTCTCCTCACACTAGTGGCCTGGCGAGAAGGCCGAGCCTTGACTGACCTTACTGGCCTACGAGAAGAAGTGGGGGGTGACTCCATTGTGACAAAATGTAGTAGTGAAAAGAAGAGAAGATGAGTAGAGAAGAGTGTCACTCCAAATGCTTGAGTTTTAGGTTGCAGCTCAAGGCTCTGGAATCATGATGTGACACTTGAGTTCTTGTTTTCTGCATCCATTAACATCTATCTACATTCAAATTACTAATATGAAACCACACACTACAAAAATATAAAAAATGTTAAAAAGGTTAAAGCAACAGCAGTTTCATGTGTATAGTTAACATCAGGAGGTTCAGTTAACTTCAACAGTTTAATAATAACAAAAATTTCAGCTATTACAAATATATTTATATATGAATATGCTTCTGTTTCACTGGTTGGCATGCCCAGATGGTTAGGAACCTAGCCTGTAATTCCTCATCCGTTCACACCCACATCTTGCAATGCTTAGACATATCTGTATGTGTGTGTGCCCTAAGCTTCATAGTATTCAATATGCCAGTGTTCCTTTCACCTCTTTCCTGTGGTTTTCACAAGGCCATGTGTGCCCAACTTGGCCAACAGAAAGCTAGGTCACCCAAGCAGACTTTAAAGGAAGAAAGAAAGAAAGAAGAAAAAAAAATAAAAAGAACTTTTAAAGTCATTTGCATAGCGGATCAGTTATATTTATGCAGGCTACTGCCGGCTCTAATAGCTTACCACAGTTCAAAGGCAAATGGAGAAGCTGAGGCACAGTTGAAGGATTGACCATATCAAAGGCTAATTGACAGCACACAATTTGCTTGTATACATATAATTAACCCTTATTTCCATTTATGTCAACGCATAATGTAATAGTTTTAACCTCAGATATAGGACCTGTTTGAATGTTACTGTTATTTCCTTCACATTTCCCCACACTTAACATGGCATGAAGGAAAACAGGCAGCATGTTTTAAACCGCAGAGTGACCTGCATGGGACTACATGTCAAAAACGTGAAGGCAACCATTCAAGTTATGATATGGTGTGCTGGTTATTTTGTAAATTTGGTTATTTTGGTTAAAACTGTAAACTAGCACTTTGAGTCTAAGCTAATCAAAAATCTTAGTCTTAGACAGTGCTCAAAGTAAGAGGTTATAGAAAGCTGCTGAAGCTCCTCTTCATTCTGTGAAAGGATCTGAAAAACCCAAAGAGAAGAACTATTTGCACTCATAGCAGATGTCACTTTTTTACTTAAATGTATTCTCTACATCACTCAATATCCTTAGATTTTGATCAGCTAAACCTTGTTAAATGTGCAATGATGCTCAGTTACAAAAAGAAGTAAACACGGAGATAGGTACATGTCCAAAATTAACCAACCATTATGACAACATTTATCGTTATCAGAATAAATTACATTGAAATATGTCTCAACAATCATTTCTGAGCATTTTGTGATGTAGTCTGTACTTAAAGAACAGTGAACAATTTTATGATTAAAAGATGAAACATTAGTTAAACCGACTTGTATAAATAATAAAATATGTACAATGTAGTTTGGGAAAAGTAGCTTTTATCTGTTCCAAATGATTAGACATTAGAAAAAAAAATACATATCATGGATTATAAACTTTGACAAAGTATGAAGCTATTAAGCTTTTAACGTATTGCTCACCTTTTCAAGGAACCCATACTAATTAGTCAATCCAGCTACTTTAAAGGGTTGTCTATGCAGTCACTGAAACTCATTAGCTTAAAATTGCAATGTACATGGCCAAGCTTTAGCCTGAGGCTTACAATGCTCCCAAGCACTAACTGATAAATGTATAGCTCACAAAAGGTTTTAAAAAAACAGTCGCAAAGAATGCCTACCTGCCACTAACAGGGAACTGTAAGGACTATCTTACCTTAAAGTTATATTACAGTATGTATGTAATCTTACTTTGTTATTGTACTATTTTATCCATCAAAAGGTCAATTTATTAACCCTTGCAGTAGTTTGTTTACATACAATAATGTTTATCAGTGTTATAATGTTATACTGAGATAGACAGGTTATGATACAGAAAAGCTTTCCAGACAGATCATGTGTTTGGCACCAGAACTGTGCAACTTAACTACTGCATTTTTATAAAATCCAGAAGAAAACAGACCAAAGTATATGTGGACAGTATGACATTAATTCTACTGTAAACAGGATCAACCATGTGCCCAGGATCCAAGCACACAATTACAAAACAGCAGCATACATGGATACAGTATTTAAAGAGCTCTGGCATTCTTAGTATATGTAAAAGTAGGGAAGTACTGTATTATATTCCTGTACAGTTCTTCTATATAGATCATCTTCTTTCGGCTGCTCCCTTTTAGGGGTCGCCACAGCGGATCATCCATTTTCATCTCTTCCTGTCCTCAGCATCTTCCTCCTTCAAACCAACCACTTGCATGTCCTCTCTCACCACATCCATAAACCTCCTCTTTGGTCTTCCTCTCTTCTTCTTTCCTGGCAGCTCCATCTTCAACATCCTGTCCTTCTAATATGCTCATTTCTAATCCTGTCCATCCTCGTCACACCCAACGAATATCATCTGGACCAACAGCCTTTCCATTCTTTTCATTACTGCCCTTACTTCCATCTTGCTTATTTGATGCACTTCCTGGTTCATTATCCTCAAATCATCCCTCTCTCTCTCATTCTCTTCATTCATCAGTCACTCAAAGTATTCTTTCCATCTGCTCAACATGCTCTATTCACTTGTGAGTACATATTCCATTTCTACCTTTATCACCCTGACCTACTGCACATCTTTCCCAGCTCTGTCTCTGTCCTTTTCTCCCTCCTTACTGTCCAACCTCTCATACAGTTCACCAAACACCATATCTTCAGCCATCACCGCTGCCTTTAACCCTCTCTCTCTCCCCTGGATACACTCTCTATCACTTCATTTAAGTCACTCCAGAATTATTTCTCCTCCATCTCACAACCAACATCCATGGCATAAGCACTAACAACATTCACAACATTAATTCACACATTCATTCACTTTTTGTAACATTCTCGTGTTTTTGTGACATTATTGGACATTTGGATATTTATCTCACATTTAATAATAATGGGACATTCAAGTAACATAGGAAACAATTAAAACTGAAGAAAAGACTTCAAAATCTTCTGTTTAATGCAATTCTTCAAAAATGCGATTTCTGGTGAGGAATAAATTAGGACACCACACCTTTATTCCCAATTAAAATGGCTCAAATCACACACAAGTGTAGATCATCAGATGCACATGATTAGAACACCATTACTCAGCATATTAAAGGAGGTTTGCCCTATTTAAACCTTAGACATTTAGTGTGGGTTCCTGACTGTTGAGGTGAGAGTGAACACCATGGTGAGATCAAAAGAGCTGTCTGAGACCTTCAGAAAGAAGATTGTAGCATCTTATAAATCTGGTAAGAGATTTTAAAAGATCCCAATATAATTTGCAATCAGCCATTCTACTATCCACTTGCATGGAGGTGTGCAAGGAGGAAACCTTCACACTCTAAAAGAAACATCAAGGCCAGACTGAAGTTCCCCAGGCCAGGACAGGACAAAGGCCAGGACTTCTGTAATAATTTTCTTTTGACAGATGAGTCTAAAGTTGAGAGCTAGACCCTGAATATTTAATTAGGTGTCCTAATTATATCACATGACTTAATTCTATATAATTATTTTAGATTTCTTTTTTATCCTTATTTTATCACCATTTTCCCTATTTTATTCTTATATGCTATCTTCTACCTTGTCTTTGCACAGTCCAAAGAGTGACTCAGGGATACATTTCACTGCTGGTTGAATTTGTGTAACTGTTAATGTGACAAATAAACAATCTTGAATCTTGAAGTTTTCAACACTCAATTTGTACTGCTGGGAGCAATCAACAGGTGATGGAGAAATGTGATAAAGTACTTTGGTTTCTCAAAAAGAGAAAAAGAGCTTGTACCAGCCTCTGGCTAATGATTATTAAACTCTGACTTTGAGAAAAACCTGCTCTGAGCTTAAATAATATTGTTATGCAAATATTATTGATTTAAGTTAATGTGTTACAACAGTTTGGTAATTATATGCCCTTTGTAAGATCTGTGCAGTAGTCCAAAGCACAACACACCAAGTAGGGCTGGGCAATATAGCTGGAATATTTATCTTGATAAAAAGTTTTTATTTCTGTTAGTATCAATAATTTATCACTTGTAATTATTCATTTAAAAGAGAGAAAAAACTTGATTTCGTCACATTACTTACCTAGGCACAAAGATATTTATTTTAACAAAATAAATAAGCATAAATAAGTACAAGGAATTGGCATATTAATTATGTCACTCTGGATAAGAGGGAAGGTGGTGGTGGTCTAGAGGTTCGAATCCCACCTCTGGCATTACCACCACTGGGTCCCAGAGCAAGACCCTTAACCCTGAATTGTTCCAGGGGGACTGTCCCTGTAATTAGGACATGGAAGTCGCTCTGGATAAGAGTGTCTGCTAAATGCCACAAATGTAAATGTAATGTAAATCTCTGCTAAATGCTGCAAATTTAAATGTAAGTTAGAACTTAAGTTAAACTGACCAAACATGTACCCAACAAGATGAAATAAATTGGAAAAACAATGTTTTTCCATTGTCCACATCCATAAACCTCCTCTTTATCCTTTCTCTTCTCCTCTTTCCTGTCAGCTCCATCAACATCCTTCTCCCAATATAATCCTGATCACTCCTCCGCACATTTCTAAACCAATGTAATCGTACTTTTCTGACTGTCTCCAAACTTTCTAATCTGAGTTGTCCCTCTAACATACTCCATTTTAATTCTGTTCATTCTCATCACTACCAATACAAATCTTAGCACCTTTAACTTTGCCACCTCTCGCTCCAGCGTCCTTTTATGTTAGCACCACCGTCTCTGACCCATATAACACAGCTGGCCTCACTACCGTTTTGTAAACCTTTCTTGGTCATCTCTCAGGGACCACTCATGCTACTCTTCTCCACTCATTCCAACCTGCCTGCACTCTTTTTCACCTCTCTCTGCACTCCCCATTCCTCTGAACTGTTGTTCAATGTTCCTAAGAAGTTCTTTAAAAGGAATCTCTCCGAAACTGTGTAGTTTCAAGAAAAAAATTGCAGCAATAAAAGTAAACAATTTGTGAGCATTGTTTGTGATTTCACACAAAAGGCTTCAGAAATCTCCATGAGAGAAAAAGCTGTTTTGTGAGTGGAATTCGGGAAATGTCTGTCTCATAACTTACATTTCTGTTCATCCTCTGTTTCTGATGTCACCACTAAGCCACTTTGCTATGTGGCCAAATAAGGTGTTAAAAGCAGAGAGAAGGGGAAGTACTTACAAGACTGGTGAAAGACCCCAATTCCAATTCCTTTCTTATTTACTGAAACACCCCAGCTCTCTCTTACACATAGGCACATTCCTTTACACACTCTCTTTCTCAAAGACAGTCTTTCTCCAGCACAAACATGTTTTTGTTAAGATGGTTTGGATTATTCAGGTATTACAAATATATTATTTATTAATTACTCATGATTATGGACCAGTGTTCAGCCTTTTCAAAATTCTCCAACAGAGCCTGTGGAACACATTTATTAAGATCCATTTAATATGCACAATATCTACTTTTGAGATCCTTTTAAATACAGTCTAAATAAGGCTTACTTTTTATTCATTTTAACATGACAGTTAGTTCTGAGGGCTCCACCAAGTTCTACTACTGCTGTTTGTGAAAACAGCATGTTTAATTTCTCAATAACTATCATCTCACCCCTGGTTAATAACTGCACACTGTAGCTCAAATTAAATTCCTAAAGCTATCTTTGACTCAAAGCAAGCTTTTCAGTTGAACTTCCAAACACATTGAAATATGAAACGATAAGCAGATTAAACTCTCTGAATTTCTGTAACACAAAAAGCAACTATTTTTATTGGCAGAAGAAACTGATATTAAAACAAACATCATATAGTGTATTTATATCATTAACAAAACAGCTGAAAAAGCAAACCATGAGTATTACTAAGGCTGTGATTTATGGCTCTGTGCTGTCTTACATCAATTACATGCATTTACTGTATCCTCCTTTAATGCCTAAAGATTGCTATTTATCTATGGGCAATTCACATGCACACCTTCAAACAGATAATTCACACAAGACTGCTTAAGTGTTACATTTCTCCCTATCACATCTTCCATTTAATCTGCAGCCCCAATGAACTTTTCACGAGTGACTGCGCCCATCACTGTATCAACATCATCATACACAAAACGAGCACAGATGGGGCAAGCATCAAAACACCTCTAATGCCAAGACTGTCATAACAGCCTAAAGGATATGAGGTCTTTTATGGATTAAATTGTCATTTCCAGATACAAAAAATCTATCCTTTTCATTAGTTTTTTGTCATTTTGTCTTCTTTAAAAACCTCTCTAAATGACACAGCCATTTTAGTCAATGGATTATTAAACATGTTAAGGGAACAGTAAATCAGTTTGATGATTAAAGGGCAAGGGCAATGGCATTTTAATTTTGGCTTCAATTTTGATGGAGAATAAAGGTCAAATTCACTTCTGTGCCCTTGATTTAAGTAAATGAACCTGGCTCAGATGATGGTGTCATTTCACAAAAAAAAAAAAATTAATTTGCAAAAGGCATAATCTGGAGGTGAGCCAAAGCCTCAGTACGGCATCAAACCCAGGAAACAAAAGTGCATGCATGCACGCACGCACGCACAGTCACACTCACACTCCTGATGTTATTTATTTAATCTCTCTTTTTTTCCCCTTCGACAGAAAGGGAAATGCAGAACATAGTCACCCTAGATTACTGTCAAAAACCAAATCCCACCCTACAAGTACAGAAAATGACAAGCAATGTTTAAAACAAAAACTCCAGTTTCACATGAAGCCATTAAAACAGTCCTATTGAAACATATTCTTATTGTTCTTATTTACTCAAGATGTTCAGATCAGCTTTTAAAAGCAACACACAGTACCCTGAGAATACAGCTCTTAAGGCAACATAAACTCTACACAAAAACTCTAAATTATATCTTACACATAAAAAGCCTAGAGAGGTTGTCTTACAATGTACTTTTTTTTTCCTTTAGGCCCTATGTGACAATGCAGCTTGACAATCCTGTAATTATCATATCTAATACACATCTAATACAAGATACTGCAACATTTCTCCTATCATGCAACATGATACCTAAGGCCTTTGTTCAAAATGTCCTTACTTTTCGGTATAAAAAGATGAAACAGTTCAATATTTATATTTCAAAATGCAACTTAATAGTCAGTCAGTCATTTTCTGCCGCTTGTCCCAAACGGGGTTGCGGGGGGCTGCTGGAGTCCATCCCAGCTCACACAGGGTGAAGGACGGGGGACACACCCTGGACAGGTCGCCAGCCCATCGCAGTTAATAGGACAGCAATTTTTTAAATGTCATAGTAAACATGCTCGAAATGTATTAAGATAAATATTGTGGCACTGGATGCAGAGCTATGCAGAGTTCCTGAAAGGTGGGTTTGATTTCTGTTAGTTAAAAAAGTCATTTATGTTTCTTTCCTTTATTTAGGAAAGTTCAAGAAAAAGATTCCTTGAATTACAAGCAGCATAATGCTGCTTAAACTTTGATGTTAGGTATTGGTATTTCATAGGTAATTATATATATATGTAAATAAAATATATATATACACACAGTACTGTGCAAAAGTTTTAGACAGGTGTGAAAGAATGCTATAAACAAAGAATGCTTTCAGAAATAAAAAATAAACAATCATTATTTATATCAATTTACAAAATGCAAAGTGAACGAACGAAAGAAAAATCTAAATCAAATCAATATTTTGATATTTTGATTATATTTTTAATCAGTATTTTGATGCCTTCAAACCAGCATCAATGCATATAGGTACACTTGTACAAAGTCAGGGATTATGTAGGATTATAGTCAGGTGTATGATCAACCAATTTTACCAAATAGGTGCTAATGATCATCAATGTGACACGTAGGTTGAAACATTCATGAGTTCCTTCAAACATGAGTTCCTGTGTGCAAGTGCACCTAGAAGAATTGATGCTGTTCTGAAGGCAAAGGGTGGTCACACCAAATATTGATTTGATTTAGATTTTCTCTTTTGTTCATTGATGAAAATAAATGATTAACACTTCCATTATTGAAAGCATTCTGTGTTTACAGCATTTTTTCCACACCTGCCTAAAACTTTTGCACAGTACTAATAAATAAATGTTAATAATATTGTGTTATATTATATATATATATATATATATATATATATATATATATATATATATATATATATATATATATATATATATATATATATATACACACATATATACACACACACACACACACAATACATATACACACACACACACACACACACACACACACAATATATATATATTTTTATATATAAAAAAAACACACAAAAAACACACACACACAGACTCACCCCTATATATCTATCTACTAGGGGCAGAGGTGGCCTAGTAGTTAGTGAGTTGACCCCAGAATCTGAAGGTCATGAGGGTCAAGGTCAGTAGGTTGCCCTGAGGTACCCTAGATCAATGTACCGTCCCCGTCACTGCTCTCACTTTTTCACTTTATATGTAGCCCTGATACAGCAGCAAAAAGCTATTACATTAAATCAATCTGCTTCAGAACCCTACCAACAGAAAAATCTCATAGCCTTTTTCTAAAGAAAAGGAAAAGGAACCTGTTAGCCATATCTGAAATGTGTCCTGCAGACCTCCATGAAAGTAATTAGGCAATAGTATCTGATAGTTATGGCCAAGCTGTAGTTGTATATTCACAACTCCACAGCTTAAGCCCTTTGTTTTGACATGCTGCTTTTCAGCACCATGAGGCATGATCCTTTTTCCACAGCACAGAGACGGAGAGAGTGACACAGACAGGCAGGGTGAGGAAAAAAAGAAATATTGTGCAAGACAACAGTTTCAGCATGTGAAGCATTTAAAGGCAGTAATGAAAGTGAAAGCGAGTGGGATAAAAGAAAGACAGAGACCAAAAAGAAGGGTAGGCCTTACCTCGAAACTTCTTTGGTGGGTTGTTGAGGTCACCAGTATCTGGTTGCACGACACAGCGATCATCCACCAGTCTGCAGAAAAGAGAAATTGTGCTTGAATAGATAGAATAGAATAGAATAATCTTTTATTATCCCATGAATGGGAAATTCAGGTGTTACAGGGCTCTTTATCAAGAAAGACAGAAGGAACATAGATAGATATATGTAAAGAAAAATATAAAGAACGAGGACATCCATATACAAGAGCTATACAAAGAGATGCTGATTTGTGTTTAGACAATGTAGCTGCATCAGAGATCATATTTAATCGTAAGTTGGTCTCCACTGTGCACCATTCTGAATTGTAATATCCGATCAACAAATCACTACGTCCCTATACGTGATGAATGACAGTTTAGCTAAAACTATGTAAAGCTTGTCCAGAACTGTTATGACAAAAGAAAACTGTAGTATGGTATATCAGTGTTAGTGTGTACATTTGATCTACAGTCAGATATTCTAAAACAATAACAATATGCACTGCATTTAACGTCAGATACTTCAACAGGCCTTAGCCAAGACCAGATTATAGCCAATGTAACAGTTAATGTCACTCACTGAGACATACAGTCAGCACTTTCTGCATTATCAGCGCTTCAGGTCTGGGGGGAATGTCATTTTTCACCAGCATGAAAAATGTTGTCTCTGCTTATCAGGACAATTCTGCACACCTGTCTCCCTTGCTGCAAATAGCGCCTTTCGCTTACTTGCATTCAGATTGTCACAGGAACACATTCAGTATATAGAGATTTACTCCATCTCTTCATTTAGGAACAGTCAGGTGATTGGGTGTTTAATGTAATGCAAGTCTTTTTAATGGCATTTTGGGAAATTTGTAATGCTGATGTAAACAAGTCATTTGATGGGCTTGCCATGGCCATGCATATTAACACTGCTGTAATAACTACAGAAATATAACACCACATTAGTTTACGCTAGCACTTCTATATTTTTTGAGTGAAGCACTTTAACTGCTTTTACACTACTTCAAGCAGTCTGCAGTTATTGTCTGAAAGCTTCACATAGCTTACTACCTTAACAAACCACTGCAGTGACCTGCAAAAAGTGGTCACAAACACACAAGTCATTCATCCCTCATAAAAATTAATTTAGGTCATCTTGGCATCTCATGCACTTCTCAGGCACATATGGCTAAACATGGTTGAGCCATGCACACACACACACACACACAAACACACACACAACTACACAAACACAAATACACATTTCTTCCCACTGGTAGTGTTGCAGGCCAGGTGGCTTATTACTCCCTCCCTTGTGTGAGGTCAGAGACAGCCACACAAATCTAAATATAGCTCCAGCTTGTGACACACACACATGCACTTACACACACACACACACACACACACACACACACACACACACAAAGAAAAGAAAAAGATTACTAGGCAAAACAAAACCAGAAAGACGTCTTGACAAATGAGTAGTGCCAAGAGAGTTCTTCTGTTTTTCCCCTCAAAGCTGCATGTGCTGTTGTTACCATGGAGAAGTGACGGTCACTGGTGTGTAAATGATTGTGAGTGTGAATGTTTGGTCACTGTAAAGATGCCACAGATTGGTAAATAGGGGAACTGACTGACAGGAAATGGTAGGCTATGATTTACCAAAATGGAACGATCTCATCACCTAGAGAAAGTCTTAGAGATTACATCACCAAGTCTGAGCCTTCACATGAGTGCAGGAGCAAACAATCAGAAGCAGAATACAGAAACACAAACATGCAACGTCATAGCCCAAACAAACACATCACCAAGACATTTTCACTCACATAATTAACTGTGACATTTTCTCAAACACCTTAGTCCATCACATCCCTTAGATGATAATTATATATTCAGCGTAAACAAGATGAGACTATGAACATATAATAAAACATAAGGTTTTCTATGGTATGCCCCTTTTAAAAAACGGGGGAAAAAAATCTAATCATTTCAGCCCCTCGGCACTGACACAGAGGTGAATTTATATATAAAATATACAGCTCTGTACATATAGCCATTGGTTCAATGCACTTCCACTGTAAGCCACATTCCCATCCCATCAGTCTTCTTCTGAGCTCTGATGCACTCCTGTAGCCCCTCCAGTACACTAGGGGTCAGTGGCAGGATCAGCAGCCTTCTAGGGACAAAACATGTGACTGGGATTCAAACCAGTAACTGTGTGATGCAAACTGGTTTAGCTCTTAGTGTAAGAAAGAAAGAAAGACAGATAGAGAGAGAGAGAGACATACCCCAAAGTGCTGATAAATCCATTGGTGGAGCCTTCTGCATACAGGGAACATATGTCCCCTATGTGGAGGAAGCTAGACATCTTGTCCGACATGTTTTTCTGCTTTCAGGTGCGCTTGTGGAGAAAGAGAGAAGAGTAAAAGAAACAAGCAGTATTACAACATGAAAATTGCAAATAGAGCAGTCATAAGTAGGTTATCTCCAGCAGGGGTAACAGCTATAACGATAACTGCTGGACTTCTCCAGTGAGGGTACAGCAGGACTGCATGGACAGCTTCTAGAACATCAGTATCTGCCATTTTGAGTTGGCCTAGTTTTAGAAGGAACTGACACAGAATTCAAGGTCTGTTTGCTCTCAGGTAGATGGGCTGGTTAGGATAGCTCAACCTAATCAGAGTGTGGACATGTATTAAAGAAACCTCTAAAACCGGGGTTTTAACCCTGTATGTGACAGTCTGATTGATGTTAACAACTCCCAACAGTACGCATCACAAGCCATAATCTAAGTCATGATTAAACTTTTTACACCAGCCTATGCCTAAGTAGTGCCAAACATTTCAGATGTACACACTGTAGACTACACTGCTTTCAATGCAATAAAAATTAAGCATGTAGAAAATGCTATTTGTGAAAATATAGGAACAAAGGGGAAAAATACAATTGGGATCTGAAATCAAACCCATCTTGGCACCTATATATAAATCAGACACCTTTAGTTGACTACAGAATCACACCTCTGATAAGGCCAAAGAAGCAGTAGTTGCAGGAACGGACAGGACAAGAGCAGCCCAAATGGTACCTTTTAGGTATTTGGCCCACTTAATTGAAGTTTCAATGTGAATAAAATGTTAACATTCAGCGATTATAAAAATAATCAACATAAAATAATTAACCAAGAAAATTGCTGATGTTGGGAAGGACCCTCTAGAGTGGTTGAAACAAGAAGCTCTACCTATTGCTCTCTGACATGGCAAAGAAATATCTGCATCCATACAACAAGCTCCTCTCCAGAGGGTGTCATCAGCAGAGGTGGAAATACAGTCACTTGCATGCACTTGTCTCTATTACCCAACCCCCCAGCTTGGTATTTCTGACTGAAAACATTTAATAGATTACCTTAGATGTTTTAAATAGCCTATAACAGAGTACAAATTGCATTGTATTTATTTCTGAGGTAAAGACTACCCCTTTAATGTAATTAATGTCATTTATTTAGATACGATTCATGTAAATGTATATAATATGTATAGCTTATTTTAATTTAAGATTTAGACTTAACTGCTGCAACATATACAAGTTTTAATATAAGTTCAATAAATGGCGTACTCTGGGTCTAGTGATAGGATACTTGCACAGGTTCAAATCCCAGCTCTACCACTACCACCATTGGGTTCCTGAGCAAAAATCCTTAATCCTGACTTGCTCCAGGGGGACTGTCCCTGTAATCAGGTTTGGTAGAAAGTACTGGCTAACTATGCATCTCAACTGATACACATGGGTAACATGAACGCTGTTCCTGTCTTTATCAACCAGCCAAGGGAAATTTTAAGGTAAAAAAAAGTCTGCAACACACCATAACACAATTTTCAATTCCTTATAGTGCCCCAAGAGGAACTGAAACTTGCAGTCCTCCAGTTGTTGATGTGAACCTCTTGGCCGAGTAGCCGCTACAAGTATAGTTAAACTGATAAGCATAGAGAGATAGACAGAGATAAAGATAGATTGATAGATAGACAGATAGATAGATAGATAGACAGATAGATAAAAAGAGAGAGAGAGACAGACAGACAGACAGACAGAGAGAGGGACAGACAGAGAGAGAGACCACGGACTAGTGGCCACTGGTGGGTACTCAAACATAACAAATGTCCCAAAATCAGACAACACCAGGATACATCACTCATCTCCCTGAGGTCAGCGCTGTCCTTCAGCAGAACTAGCCTAGTTTTGCAGGAGTTTACAAGGAGCTTTATCATGGCAAAATGCAAATTAAACTTGTCTGTGGCTGTGAATTCTCATCACAAGTTTCTTCTAAACATTCTCATGATCACTCATGATCATCTATATATATATAGATATATATAGATAGATAATTTATTATTTATTTATAGCTCCTCTACTTTTCTCCTGTACTTGTTCCTGTTCTCTCTCTATATCTTTATATATTTTTTCCTTTCTTTCTGTACACCTGTCTTTTTTTATAAGAGCCCTGTAACGCCCAAATTTCCCATTCGTGGGATAATAAAAGATCACTCTACTCTACTCTACTCTACAGCCAATGCAGCATAAGAGTGCATAAGATCTTTTTCCATAAAGATAACCAAAAGCTTAATAACAACACCGTCATGGAAAGCCAATGAGAATAAGGCATACTGAATCTTTTTTATCCCAAGATGTGTTGGATTAAACATCTGGGGGTCCAGTCTGCATTAGTGAATACCTCAGTAAACCTGTTCTCTCTGTCATTATATTTTTATTTACATAATGTACCAAATGTTCCTGTAAATCTCTCCCTGCACAGCAGCTTACACCTTGATCCTTACTAGTACCTCGCCCTTTAAATGAGTAAATGTAACAACATCGACTTGATTAACTTAAACACAACCTGACAGTGTGGGTGTTTTTCTAAACATCAACACTAACCTGAGGATCATTTTACCTGAGCTGCCTACTTGTTTATGATCATCGTTGGACCCTCAGAGAGGGAATCTGACATAAATGGTTTTATATGCCCTTATAAGTACGCTTTGACAGTTCAGAGGCACGATTTGAGATTATCAAACAGGGTGAGTTCGCCGCTAAATTCGGCAGCTTATTAAGAGTAGCCAATCAGAGCGCGCCTTCAGCGTTCGGACGCGCGTGAGAGAGAATGTAGTTTAAATTTTTGAAAATTAACGGCCTCTTTCCAACCGTCAACGGCACGGCCAGGCTAACCAGACTCTCTGTGGCTGTAAAATCCGAATAAAAGGCATCGGCTCACTGAGAAACGACACCAAAACTGCTCAAAATTATCCACTTTCCAGCTTATCAGAGTGCTCACCTGGCTCTGCCATCACTTCCCTGGACGAATAAGCATAAATGTACCGTGAGCGCTGTAAAAGCGCGTCGCGAAACTGCAAAAATTCAAACTAACGACAAGCGCATTCTGCCATCTGTTCCCGAACCGAGCTTACGGACCGTGCAGTGCGCGGAGATTCCTCGGTTCAGTTCGGGGGAGCCACGCTAACCCCGCAGCGGGAGTTGAGCGCTAAGTTTAACGTTACCTGCTGCGGACTGCGGAGCTGGGAAAACGGCGGCTCGCTCAGGAGGGTAGAACGGGGTCCGGCCGGCTTTCACGAGATAGGTCCATCATAAAGTGACAAAAAATAAAGTCCGGTTGAAAACCCGCGGCGTCTCTCTGACAGTTCAATTTCGTTCCCTGAACACTCCGCTCTCCTCCGCCTCCACGCGCATGAGAAGGACCACCCCCTTTCCTTTAAGGCCCCGATGGAACTCTGGGAAATGTAGTTTTTGCTGGGCTGAACAGCAAACCTGCGTTTAAAGAATTGAAATGCATTTTTTTGGAAACATTGTTGCTGCATTAGAAATTATTGTTAAAAAATTCACTTATGTTGTTAATACAAATACAAATGGACTCTTTTATTGTGACTCATGCTTACTGGAAATCATCTCTTAATTGATTAATTATGAAATGCACTTTCTCTTTCTTTCTTTCCCTCTTTGTTTCCGGTGTCGACCAGAAGAGCATGGGTTCCTCCCAAGGTTTCTTTCTCCTGTTTTGAAGGAGTTTTTCCTTGCCTCTGTCACCCTTGGCTTACCCAATTGAGTCTCGGACCCGGTTTCTGTAAAGCTGCTTCGTGACAACAACAGCTGTAAAAAGCGATATAAATAAAGTTGACTTGACTTAAAATAGTGGGGAGTAATTTAATTTAATATACATATAATTTAATTCCCTGATAAACAGTGGCTAGCCTGAGTTTAAACAGCTGATGTTTATAAGTTAAGATTAATCTACCTCTTTCTGGATCACATGGTTTTGCTAAGATTCGTATAAGTGGGAAGGTCCTGGGAGTGGACAAGTTCATGAGTAAAATGCAGAAACATTTAAACATGCCACATCCTTCTGGATGTAGCTCAGCAGATGGATTTTGGGGTGTTTTATGTAGGAAGGATAGCTAGTTAAAGGAATGTACAACATTTCTTCAAAATTCACATGAAAAGATAAAAAACAAATTAATTATCAGTTAATTATAATATTTTTCTTATCACAATAGAGTAATTATATTTATGGCATTAAAGCTATGACAATGGTGGCCTAGTTTACATTTACGGCATTTAGCAGACGCTCTTTTCCAGTGCGACTTCCATGTCCTAATTACAGGGACAGTCCACCAGTCCACCAGCAATTCAGGGTTAAGGGTCTTGCTAAGGGACCCAGTGGTGGTAGTACCAGAGGTGGGATTCGAACCTGGAACACCACCACCCTAGTTGTTAGTCTCTAGGCCCCATGTTTGGAAGATTGTGGATTAAAGTCCCAAACAGATAGGTTGCTCTGAGGTACCCTAATAGGCTCTTATAAATTTTACTATTTTTGATTGCCCACCCCTAGTGAGGCTACTTATTCTAATTCTGAAGTAGAAGATACATGATTGTGAATAAAATGTAGATTATTTAATGTCTCAAACAATATTCTTGATGTAGGCTAATAGATAGATTTGAGGGTGTTTTATGTTTATGATGGCTAGTTAAAGGAATATTTAAAAAAAATTCTTAAACAAAGTCTTTCAGGGTGATTAGAGAGCCAGGTTGTTAATGGCATGATTGTTAGGATAATATTTGCATTTTTAATAATTATTTTTACAATATGAAGTTTAAATGTAGCAGTAATGCTGTCACAAAAAAGTAGGAGTAGGACATCACAAAATGCATTTCATTAAACACCTCCATTGCATTATAATCAAGTGATTTTATACGGTGTGTAAACGAGACCTCCGCTTGTCCGCAGGAAGGCCAAGGAAGAGGAAAGCTGTCAGAAACAGAGCAATTGTTGACCCCAACTATCAAGTGGGAACAGCTGTCTGCAATATGAAATCAAGTCTCCATCTCCCACCTTCCATCCTCACCATCTTTTACAGAGGAACCATTGAGAGCATCCTAAGCGGCTGCATTACTGCCTGGTACGGGAATTGCAACGTCTTAGACCGCAAGTCCCTACAACGGGTAGTGAGAACAGCTGAGAAGATCATCGGGATCTCTCTGCCCTCTGTACAGGACATTTTCACCACTCGCTGCATCCGCAAAGCAACCAGCATTGTGGATGATCCCTCCCACCCTTCCCACACTCTCTTCTCCCTCCTGCCATCCGGAAAAAGGTTCCGCAGCATATGGGCCTCCACTTCCAGGATGGGAAATAGTTTCTTCCCCCTGGCCATCAGACTGTTGAACTCTTAAACACAGTCCACTTTTCATCCTGTATTTATTTATTTATCTCATGTTGCACTCTGCACTTTATCAGTAACACTGCTCCACCACACTGCTACACCATAATCTACCTGGGCTGCTTTGTTCCACAACACTGCGGCCCTCTACGGATGAATGTACTGTCTGTCGTGCCGTCTGTTGTTGTCTGTCTTGTCTGTACTAGTTGCCCCGTGTTGTGTCTTATGCTGTCTTGTGTCTTGTGTCTTGTCTTGTGTGTAGCACCAGGGTCCTGGAGGAACGTTATTTCATTTCACTGTGTACTGTGTATATGGCTGAAATGACAATAAAATCCGACTTGACTTGACTTGAAGTCTTTAAATTGTTTTTATTATAGTACTGTTGGATAACTTTGGTGCACTCTTCATGCATTTGGCACACTGAAACAGGCTTAGCGGTTAAAACTAGCATTATGTTCATAATCAAATCTTCTATGAGCTGACAGGCTGGTGCAACTTTGAGTGATGTGAGTCCTTGAAAAATGTTTTTCCATTCCTTTTTTTATGCTACTCTCAATTTCAGCAAGTTTATAAGAGTCTGACCCACAAACCAAGTTAGTGATCCACTTTTTTTTTTTTTTTGCATCTGGCCTTAAAAAGATATTCCAGCTCATAAATTTTTCAATCATTAGTGATGTAGCCTCTTTATGATGAACTCTGGCATGGATATAAAGAAATGCTCTCCAACTGCAAGCCTCATTTGAAAGGCACTAGTTGAATATGCCCATGGCTGTTTATCATGCACTAAAACAAAAGTACACTCATTAAAATAACAATCACTATCACGGCAGCTTGCTAATACTAAAAAAAAGATTGTAAAGCTTTCTGATTGTAAAGCTCACTCATACCAGGGTATTTGTGTGACTGTGTAAGTGAATGAGTGTGTGTGTGAGCTTGAGTGGATCTGTGCATATGATTCAGGGTGACGTCCCCTGCGCCAGACCTTTGAGATGGAAATATTCACCAATTGTTTGACACTTCTTACACAGCTGCTGTATTGTAGCTGATTTCCACCAAAACAGTAGCAGTGCGGTTTGTTGCTTTGATCAGGTAATCTCACTCACACACACACACACACACACACACACACACACCTTCTGTCCTCCGAAGAAACACTTAAAGAAAATGCTTAAACAGAGAGCTGGTTTGTATTCTCAAACCAGCCTGCAGTAGTTACCAGTTCACTGGAAATAGAGACAGGAATTGTTCAGGAATTGGGAAAAAAAAATGCTGGAATGATGGAAATCATAATTTAAATATAATTTTTTTTATGGGAATAAAACAGTATAAACAAAAACAGTAATACTTATGTCTCTTCTTGTGCAAGGTCACTAAGCAATAAGTAATCCGTTTACAGCCTTTGATTGCTTAGTTATTGACTGGTTAACCAATTATTGGTTGTCTTATGACAAGCAGGCCAGGGGTTAGTTTTTTTTTTTTTTTTTATGGTTTATTAATGGCTAGTTTGTGTTTGTTTGGCCTATGACAGAAAAGCTTAACACTTATTAGCCTAAAGTTGTCTAAAGTGGCACATATACAAAAATTGGAACATTACAGAGGTAATTGGGATGCCCCCTGACATGCAAAAACCATAATGCTTTCCTTATTTTGTGTGCAGGTGTGGCCTAATTGCCTAATTATAAGGGGTTTGCAACTGATGGGTTGCCATTATGATGCCCTTGACAAAATGTGGAGGAAAAAAAAGTGAAAGACAGGTGAACAACGTTTGTTCATCCCTGAGCCCCAGTTGTTTTTATACTTTTAAAGTCATCTTTAACCCTTATTGTCCTAATTATTTTTATATGTGTCTACACTGTGAGGAACTGCATTTTGATCATCTATATGTCTGTGCATACAGTCGAAAGGACAGTAAAGCTGAATCTGATTTTGACTTTTCTTTTCTGTGTTTACTAGCTATCTGCTACAGTTTACACTGCTATGACTATTCTATTCGCATGTTATCATTTTAGCACAGGAAAAAAAAATAAGGAGAATATGTTTGTCAAATAATTACTTTTTTACATTCTGTTGCTAAGAATGCAATTTCCTTAAAAATGTTTCCTTTAAAATGTCAAATGTCCAAAAGATCCTAATGCAATGAGTCCAATGCACAAAGACAGAGCTAAAGATACAATTTCATCCTCATATTTGGCAGGCAGTTTGATTGTCTGCCTCTTTTATGGGCATACTTAATCTGTTTTGTATAGACTGGTGATATAGGCCAGATTGAATGAACTAAACCCAATGAGGAAGGAAGTAGTCAATAACAGTTTTTAAAAAGATGTCAAGATAAAAAGGCAAGACAAGAAAGTATACTGATTTTTGATTCTTTTCCTAGTGAGAATGTTTGGCATTTTGGTTTGCTGCTCTCAGAAACACTGTAGGAAGAGAAACAAACCCACACAAAACTGCAGAGCAGCAGATGAATGGAGCTTTTGTGATGTGACACAAAAGAGAGAGAATATACAGTGACTGTACATCTATTGTTGCTGCCATTGTGAAAGGAGTGAGTGAATGGCAGGGGGAGGGGTGTATCTGTGATCCATGTGATGTGCTGTGTTTAGTTTCACTACTAAGGAAAATGAAGAAGAAAAAAAAAAACCCCTCACTTTGATCTACAGTATGTCTCTTGAAAATGAAGGTTTCTGCTTTTGTTTTACTGCTTTAGGGGCCCAAGCTGAAACCACCTGTATCGCTCCAGAGCAAGTCAACAGTCTGGCCCAATGATCTTCAATCAGGACCAATGATGTTCAATCAGGATGGAGCTGTAGTGGTGAAAAAGATGCTTCACTTGAAGGAAGCATGTAGTGGCCTTCACGTACCCATCTGACTTCCATTTTTACTCCAGTCAAGATAAGCCACTGTTTCGGTCTACAGCTTTCTAAAGTCGCCTTCTCACTTACAACAGCTTTACAGTTTTCATAACTACAGTCTCTAATGGACTTCACTATTGTGTGCAGCTATTTGGCAAGTGAATATTTTGTTGATTAATTTTAATATGGAACAAATACAGTACTATCAGTCAATCCTAATTGTTAATAGCCCTGAAATGCAACTAAATGAAAAATGAATTTTTCCATCTCATTTGTTTATTTCCATCTATTAAAGTGATAATAATAAACAAACAACTCAAAAATTTCAAATAAACATTTCTGCCATAAAACATTCTTTAAAAAACCAGTGACCAATATAGCCACACTTCCTTTCAAAAACAGTCATAATCCTTCCATTCATGGAGTCTGTCACTTTCTTGATCTGTTGACAATCAACTTTTTGTGCAGCAGCAACCACAGTCTCCCAGACACTGTTCAGAGTGGTGGACTGTTTTCCTTTCCCATAAATCTCCCATTTAAGAAGGGCCCACAAGCAGTGGAGAACTTCCATGCATGTGACGGAGCACTGACCTGCATAAAAATCATGGTCTTCTTGAAAGATGTAGGTTTTATCCTGAACCACTGTTTGAAGAAAGTATCTTCTAAAAACTGGCAACTAGTTCATCTTTAATAATACCAGCCCATACCAGTACCACACCTCCACCTTGCTGGCTTCTGGGTCAAAGTGGAACTTTGAGCCTGTTACTGATACAGTCACAGGCCCATCCATCTTGTCCGTCCAGAGTCCCTCTTATCTCATCCGTCCATAAAACCTTTGAAAAATCTGTTTTGAGATATTTCTTGGCACAGTCTTGATGTTTCAACTTGTGTCTTGTTCAATGGTGGTTGGGTTTCAGCTCCTGAGGAAAAGAAGCTGGGATATAGGCTGTTGATTTCCTTAGGCCACTCCCTCCATCATTACACAAATACACCTGATATGCTGAAATCCAATTAGCATTCAAGCTTGGAGCATAAAAACATAATGCAAAATAGTCACTTGCATCAAAATTGTACACAGTTTACAGTCTGTAATCTCACTACTCTTAAACAGTGGCTATAACAGACCTCATTACTTTTAACTACAGACCCTAAAAGACCTCACTACTCTTAACTACAGACTCTAACAGACCTCATTTATTAATTGCTAACTATAACTTCACTACTCTCAGTTACAAACTGTTACCCTACTGCTCTCAACTATAGACTTTAACAAATCTCACTGATCTTAACTACAGACTCTAACAGAACTCATTTCTTCTACCCATAGACTAAACTGGCCACCAGAGGTTAAAATCTGTTCTGTTTGATCTTTTTGGTAATGTCCTGCTAATTTTTGAAAGTGATAAAGTTTTTCATTGTGAAATGATGAATGCTTCTCTGCATTTGACTAGTAGATGAAATTATGAAATTATGAAAAACTGGCAAAATTGTGGACTGGTGCTCAATGAGGGATGTTTTGGGAACAACTGGGGTGCTGTCCTTGAATCCTAATTGTACAATTCAAATTTGTCATAAAATGGTCCTCCTAAATGAAAAAGGTCTGTGCTGACCTGTGACCTGTGACCTGTGGTGAAAAGGTCTTTACTGTATTACTCTAATCTAATTCCATCATGACAGAGATTTTTGTGATTTTGCAGACGGACATGTGTTCAAAACATGTTGTTTGCTTATGCTAAAAACCCTGACGTTCAGCCAAGTGTACTCTGGCCTAAAGGACAGGTAAGTTTTGCCTCCCTAAAAATAAAAGACAATTATACAGTGATAATGGTTTTGGTTGTCCCCTGGGCAATGTTCTTATTAGAGCAGCATTAGAGTAGTGTTGCTCTAATTAGCTGCTGTGGCTAGGACTTGGACTGCTCTTTGTGTTCATACCACAGAAATTGATCCATTTTAAGTGTCATTTTACAAGCTAATGGAATCTAACTGAAGCTAATGTACTTCACAATTGCATACTTAAAAACCACAGGTGGGCCATTGTACAGGATAAGGGGGCAATAATGTAACTCAGGAAGACTTTACAATGACACATGGACCCTAGCGTGTCTGAGTGGAGTGTGTCTTCAGAAAGAAGACAGTAGATGTATTTGAGTCTTAGAAGGGATATTAAACATTTAAAAAGAATTTTTATTAGGCATGCAACTGTCTGAAAATTCATTTACAATTGGAGAACATTTTAAACAACTGCCAGAGTGGCCAGGTCAGCCCAAAAGTAGACTGCAGAAAGCAATGATTAAAGACAATGATGATTTACATTGGAGGTGTGCTAGGAAAAAAGAGTTTGCCAGAGACCATCTAGATGAAGAGTTTTAGAGTAATGTGTTTTGGAGAAATGAAGCTAAAAATGGAATTATTGGACACAGACAGCAAAAGAACCCCCTACCTTTTGCAAAGGCGGGGGGGGGGGGGGTGTCATTGTTTGGAACTGCTTTGGTGCAAAGAATCCGCTATGAATTCTTCATTGTATCAGAGGGTGCTTGAGGACAACGTGAGACCATCTGTCCAGAGGCGGGGGTGGACCATGCAACATGACAAAACACTCCAGTAAATCCACCACAGAGCGGCTCAGAAGAACGAAACAAAAAATTCTGAAATGGCCAAGTCAAAACCTCAGTGTCCCTCAGCAGGCACTGGAATCTTTACTAATTTGTCTTGCAGATTTTTTGGTTGTTTTTGCATGAGTGATGCAATTACTTCACATTTATCTGTAAAAATAAATATTTCATGCATGGCCTAATTTTTTCACATGAGTGTATGGACCCATGAATAGGTCAATTAAAGCCTAGGCAGAGCCTTTTGGTAGAACCTGCACAGCAGCAGGATTTTGTACTCCCAGTGTACCATGAGAAATTACATGTCTATTACTGTTTTCACCTTATTTGAAAAGGCTTGCTTTGGCTGTCCTTTTTCTAAAACTGCACTTGAAACACTAGTGTGGGAATCTATACAGAAATCTCCCACTCACTAATGCTGTAACTATGGAAATGCATGGCTGTGGTATTCTCTTGAGTCCTGAGGAAGGGAAGCACAGACAAGACAGAGAGAGAGAGACAGAAAGAGAGAGAGAGAAGGTGGAGATGGAGTGATAGAGAAATGTAATAGGAGGATCAAGCGATGCCGAGCCAACATAGAACATCTCAACAATTCAGACTTGCTCAAGATACAGCATACATCTTTAACACACACACACAGGCCAGGATGTAGCCATAACTAACTTGGGTAGAAACAGTGCAAGAATCCAATCTAAACAAACAAAAAAAACAACAACATGCAAAACAAATCACTTTTATGCACGAGGCAATTGCATTTTCTTTTTTTATCTTGAATCTTAATTAAAAAAATAAATAATGAATTTTATAACCCCCCCAGCCCACCACAAAAACTCTTGATAGCCCTCATGGTAGCAAGGATGCGCATTAATAAAAACAGTTAAAAGTTTGAAGTTTAAAGGAGGAATAATGTGGCTATGGTGCAAAATTGTGAATCCCTGTAACTGTCTGAATATGCATGATTGTAGGATTGAAATTTCGCAGGATGGCTGGGAGGGTGAGTATTGTGCCTGAACTGATGATGTGTGAGGAGTATGGGAGGCTGGTCTGCAGGTGCTGCTCCTGAGTGCCAGACAGGCTTCATTAGTTCTCTGCAATGCACTGTGTAATTTCACCACTCTAAATGGCAGCATGGCAGACAGCCATGACAGATGAGCGGAAAACAAGCGGTTGGGGTAAGAATCAGGCAGATAAAGAGAGCAAGGAGGAGAATGAGGGCAAGTGTGGGGTGTGTTGGTTTTGTTGCAGGAAAGCATAAGCAATATCACACTGAAATGACAAATTTTAGTCAAAAATTAAGTTGCTAAGAAACAGCTAATGCCAACATGTCCAGCTGACAAGAATTGGCTTGCATAAAAGAAGTTGACACCATCAGCCTTAGAATTTAAGGCTGTTACTCTCATTATCCAAACAAATCTACATCATTTAAAGCCATAATGAACTTTGGTCTGTTCACAAAAAAAAAAGATGGAAGAAAAAAGCAGGAAGGAATGAGGAGCCAAGACTCAAAGGAACTCATTCTCCTTTGCTCAACTCTGAATAACAAAAATTTAACCCTATGAACGCAAAGCATTATCTTGTTCTGGGGGTATTGTTGGAAAAAGCTGGAGAAGGTTGCTACGAAATCTCTGACTGTAGCTTTAAGAACGCTAATGATGGTTCAGTCACCTAGTCTTTAACCTTCACCAGTGCTGGACTAATCTTCTACAAAGGACGCAAAGCCTGTTAAGCCCAACAAACACAGGCCAGCAGAGTCACCTCTCAAAACACTGTGACGAAGGCAGCAATAAGAATAAGAAACACTTCAAACATGAAGTCTTTTCCGTTATATACAAGCTTTTTAAAATATGGATGGATCATTGGAGCTGATGATGGCCTGCTAATCATGCATTCATGTGCTGATAGTTAAATCCTAGAACTAGGCAAAGCCAACCTGGCAATGCAAGGGTGCTCACAGAGGGCAATGTTTTAATGGGATTACTGAAAGCTTAATACAGCATCCAGCACTTTCGCTGCTGAGTTCAACATAGGGTAAAGTGTGTATAAACTGTAAAACAGTGCTAGATCTATGCCCAGGCTTCAATAAAAATGTTACCATGTGCATAATAGAAACAGACTCATTTAAAGACTGTCTGAGTTATTTGTTCTACGGTGACTGAAAAAGTATAAAAAGAAAATGTACTGCGTATTTACAGAGATGGGCTATAAACAGGTTACCTCTGTATGGCTGGAACAACAAGGTCACTTCTACAGCAGACTAAAAGAAGGGTTACTATGGTGAGCATAGAAAAGTGCTGGGTAAACTCTGACTCATTATCATCGCATAATTATTTAAACAAATTCTGATGCAAATTGGCATAATGATGAAGCAAGAAAGGGCCTGTATAATAGAAATGCCTTTTGAAAGGAAAGAGTTTAATGCTTGATTTAAAGACAAATTTTCCAAAGGTACCATTCATTCACAGGTTCTTACAGTCTATGGAAAATAAGCCTTTTTTTATTTTATTGTTGTTATGATGTTTTGACACATTCGCCTTTTCAAAAATACAAAAATGAGTTAGAACTGTTTGGTACACAACCACAGACAAATATCATAATTGAACTTCAGTGAAAAAATACGTCACCTAGAAAAAAGTAAAAATGTAAAATATAGACCAGAACCATTTTGGATAAATATTTGGTTTAAATAAAGTCTAGGCCATGCAGACCTGCAGACAGGTCTCTATTTGCATTACACCCTTCTGTAACTTTATCAGTCTAGTTCATGTAATTCCTGAATGTTTATTTTATATAACATATCAATAAATATGAAATATTTGTTCAGATATTTGTAGAGCTTTAAAGTAAAAGGTGAAAGTGAAACATTTTTGATATTTCTAATTTAGGTTATAGGATTTTCCTCACACATTCTTGCATGGTGATGTAATCGTCACATTCAAATTTTTCTTTACACTAAAATTAATGGGTACGATATGAACATCGGAAACATGACCAGAATGAATTTATTATTATTGTAGTATTTGCATACAGTTCCTAGAAATAAAGCTACACTATAACTCCCATTCTGTAGAGCGACCAACTGGGAGCATAAGATTAAATGGCCATAAACAACAAAGTGCAAAGGACAGGGCGTAGGTCTGAGAAAGACAGGGTCTGACAGCTCAGAAACACCCAAAAAAACTCATGAGACCTTTTTTGAAACCTCTTCTAAAAACATTTGAGGGCTTTCTGGAAGAAAATATTTTGATGCACTCACTCATTTTCATAGCCACTTGTCCTAATTAGGGTTGTTGGAGCCTATCAGGTTTCATTACGCAAAAGGCAGGGAAACACCCTGGACAGGTAGCCAGTTTATCACAGACAAACACATTCACACCTAGGGGACAATTTAGCCTCTAAAATCCACCTGACGTGCATGTCTTTGGATAGTAGGAAGAAACCAGAGCTCCCGGAGGAAGCCCACACAGACACGTAGAGAACATGTCTACTCCACACAGAAAGGACTCAGACCACCCAGAGGGGGAATCAAACCCAGGACCGTCTCACTGTGAGTTGACAGCACGAACCACTGCGCCACCGTGCCACCCTTTGCTGAATGCAGATTACTCTAAACTGTCTATACAAGTATAACACAAATAATACAAATGTTTATCAGAACTACACATGACGGCAACTTTAATGATATTCTTACATTATAGGGCCTTTAAATAAATCAAGACATATGTATTAAATGTTGATAAAGGCTGTGGATTTTTTTCTTTTCCATTTGGAGATATAATACAGATGACAGGCTAGTACTATGTTAGTAATATTTCTATTGCAACCAAGCATACTGGAACGTTCACTGTTCCCTTCCCTCTATAACTTCTCTTCAAACATCTGTCTAAAACCCTTTTGATCAGTCCTGATTTGACAGTGAGTGTGACCTCAATTTGCAGCTAACAGCATAGTGTGAAGTTCAAAATGACTGAAATCAGCAGGTATGCTAGTGTTGAGAACTATACTTTAATGGCAACATCTAGATGTTGTACTATATAGCGTCTCTATTCATTGTGATTTATGTTATTACACTAATTACAGAAATAGTCCAGTATTTTTCAGCCTCTGTCTCTGAATTAGTATCACATTGTCCGTTTTGAGCAAAAATAATCCCCCAGAATGAAAAGCATGGTGACTCACAATACACTTGTAACAGAGGCCAGCAGGCAAACGCTTCAGGTTCAAGAGGTTTTCTTTCCTTTTAACAGGAAAATGTGTTAAACATAATGTGTTTGAAGTGTGAATTTCAACCTACTCATACGCTACAAGCAGTGATTAGGAAAAAACAGTATTTCCTCTAAACTGATTTAAATAGGTCCAATAAAGACACAGACAGTTCATGCACCCCAATTTATTTTAAAGTGCCTGTTTTCAGCACAAATCTCTCTAAAATGTGTTTAGCTACACAGTGAAGCTTAGTTTCATTTTAAAAAGCTGGCAGCGAGTCATACTGTGCCACATCCACAAGTCTGTTCCACCTTAAAAAACAACTAACTGGATGTGGTTGGAGCACATTAAGAGAGTTTTTTTTTTTTTAAGTTGGCTATTAGTTTTCTTTCCTGGAGGAAAATAGCACGGGTTTCCATTCATTTCAAACAAACACGTATTTAGATCACAGATGAACCGAGGAAAAGCAAAGATAGGAGGAAAAAAATTACTTTCAGCCAGAGCACCACTTTTGGACTGACTACATATAACTTGTGGAGTATCCCTCCCTGTACACCACATTCAGGATGAATATTTTTACAGCAGAGAATATTTTGAGAATGAAAGTGTCAGAAATGCTGCCACTTGGGAGATGAAGGACAAGAAACTTTTCACAGTCAGACTAAAGCTGAGTGATAATTAACTAATTTTAGCTAAATAGCCTCTTATTTCCTGAAATCAGCTTTTAGTTTTCAGGTTGAAAACGAACCTTTCCCTTAACAAGATTATTACTAAAAAAACAATTGTTAAAAATACAATCATTGAAATACTGGAGCTTTGATTAATGTTTAGTGCAAAGATGTGTGAACTACTGGCGTCTGTTTTTTCAACCCCGCCATAGAGACAGAGACAACAGCATGTATGCAGCATCTCCTCCTCTGGGCCTTGTTTCTTTGTTGGAATTTTGTAGAAGTTCAGGCATTATTGGTCAACGCGTCCAAATAGACAACAACCGTATGCTATTTTGGCAGAAACAACTCTGGTAAAATACCTGGAGGAAAGGTTTGTTTGGCCCTCCAGGTGGGTTGTCCTTGAAACCTATCAACATTAGTCCAACATTTGGACACACAAACCTGCCTTGGCTGACTGACTATATTTAGGGTCAGTTTTTTTTTTTTTTTAATTGTCCTTTGATTACATTCAGCTAACTAGATCTTTAGTGCAACTGGTGATGACTTTACAACACATACCCGGAGCAGGACAGAGCTCCCCAGATCACCCCGAAAGCCTAATTAAATGCAACTTTTTTATCCCAGCCATCTGATTTAGGGCACCACAATGCTCTCTGTGTGCTCTTGACACATTGTCCCATATATAAATATAAGGCAACTCTACTTTTTGACTGATATCACAGCATGCTGTACAGTGGCCACTGGAGAAGGCTTGTTCAACATTCTAATTAAAGAAACCACTGGCCTTCTTTTCTAGGAGAAACTGGGGCCAAAGGGGAAAAAGCATGCAAGAGTTAGCAACCTGTTTTTTCTGCACTTCAGAAATTGATGAAATTCATGACATACATGTCACATTTCTGACAGCATGTTTTGACCTGTTTGTTAGTAGCAGAAACAATTTCATTGCTTCATGTTTAAGTACAGAAAGAACTGAACTATCTACGAGTAATTTAGCTCTAAACCATGACTCATTTAAAGCTTTGTATGCCCTCCTGATTGAGAAAGATTACTTTGTTCAGGAGTCTGGTTGAGGTAGTTTAGATCACGACATTGTTGGCAACCGTGCTAACCATGGACCATTATAATATTCTTCTTCTTCTTCTTCGTCTTCTTCTTCTTCTTCTTATTATTATTATTATCAGAAGTTCACTTTTTTCCTATTCTCAAATCTTTGTTTCAGCTAGAGCTGCAGAATCCATCATAATATTAGCCTTAACAATTTTGTTTACTATGTACTGATTTCACAGTGATATCCAATGAAAATGAGACTCTGACCAATCATTTAATCTATTGCTATGTGTGCTGTGAGCAGTCTGACTAATCTAGGATCATCTTTTGAATCGAGGCATTTACGTGATTCAGATAACATAAATTATTTTGGTTAAACCATAATACAGACCATGTAATATCAGGCTTCACTTGTGTAGTTCTAAGAAATAACGCAATCTATTTCTTGATGTAGAGCTTACCAAAGAATACTAATTTGCTCCCTGAAAGTGGGAGTTAACAAAATTTAACACAATTTCAGCTTTCAAAACATACCTTTAAGGCAAAATACGCCATTGCTTTTCCAGATGTATGGTATTTTATCATCAACATTCAATATAAACAAAGACAAATGGTTCCCTGGTGAATAAGGATAGTAAATAAACTGACTATATTGTCTTTCAGCCTATGGTAAGATTCACCAACTCTGTCTCTACAATGAATAATTTCCCTCTAAACCCTCACTGAACGATAGGTTGTTTCATTTTACCCACCCATGGAGATGAGCTATTTTATTTTTATCATAGGACCTCCCCTTTACTTTTAAACCATTTGCTTGCTAAAATAGTTAGCTTTGGGGACACTGTTTTGGGGTACATTTTATCTCCATCTCAATGGTTAATGCAGAAATATAGTGAACTTTCCTCCTCTCAGATGAATCAGATGATCTCAGATGAAGTGCAGCACAACAATGCTTTGAGAACAGACTTGCAAAGTGACTGTAATTCTCTGTTGAGTCTATTTCTTCTGTCTAGTGGGACAGTGTTAGTCCCCTGCCCCGAGCATGATGTCTCATACCAAGAGGTTCATGTTAAACTGAAGGCTGATAAGTGAATGCTCCAGCAGAACAGTGAGATTTCTGCTCTCACCCCAACAAACATCATGGATCACAGCCTGCACTTTGGTGCCCAATCAATACTTCACATTCTGTTGCCATAGAGACTTGAGAGACTTGCTTACTCACTGCTGCCAATGAGTCATGAGACAGAAGTAGAGATTTTTGAGAGTCTTTCACACACCTATTATCACTCCTGCTGACTGGCCCGTGGAAACGGTACTCGTTTTGCATGGCACGAGGTACAGTGGAAATAATCAGCTAGCATCTCAATACTGTACATTAATGCTGGCTAATAAACTGAGATTAGTGCAAGAAAACTGATAAAAACAGCCTTGAAAATCACTTACTGGGTGTTTGTTTAGCTTCTTTTCCAGGGAGAATGTGTCCTTGGAGCAGTGGTTTCTGTCTGCAATCTACTTACGAAGTGAAAGTGACCATTCTTGTCATTGTGGCACAGCACACACACGAAACACAAATTACACCTCTGCATTTAACCCATACACTCATACATGTGCAGCAGGGGACAGCTGTTGAAAGCGCCCAAGGAGCAGTGATGGTGATGGTACCTTACACAAGGGTACCTCAGGGTAAACTACTGTTAAGGGATTCGAACCCACAATGGGGCAGCAGTGGCCTAGTGGTTAGGGAGTTGCCCCTGCATTGGAAGATTGTGAGTTCGATTCCCTCACCAGGGCTAGTTGCCCTGAGGTACCCTTGCGTAAGGTACTGTCCCCTTCACTGCTCCCTGGGTGCTTTCAATAGTTGAAATAGAGGTCCAATTTTGTTGTGGTTCACTGTGTGCTGTGCTGTGACCTTGCAATGACAAGGGTTGTCACTTTCAATCTTCCAATCCTGGGGCCAACTCCCTAGCCACTGCTGTACTTACATATATATATATAAGAGAAAAGATCTCCAAAAATAAAATGCTGTGTCTTTGCAAGAACAGCCAGGATTGGTGTCCTTATTTAGGATGCATCCCTAATTTTATTGGACAGTCAGGCTTAAACGGAGAACCAGAATAGATGCTAAGCAGCTAAACAGGCCTCATGGACAGAAAAATTTCAGTTTGGAGCATTTCATTTCAACAAGTCAGGTAAAACCAAAGTGAACCACACAAATACTGTAAAGTATATAGCCCTGTTTAAATAGTGTAGGCATGGAAGTACAACAGGTATCAATTTTTATCGTTAAAATGGTCAGTGGCCAATTTTCATACTTAAAATAAAAGCTACATGCAACATATGCAGTTTCATTATTTATTTGTTATTTAGCAAAAGTTGGTACTTTGTGAGAAGTGAGATGAAACATAGCCCAATCAGCCAAAATAAAATTAAATTGGCTGATGGGCATGCATTAGGAGCGGATATCAGCTGGTCAGTTCTTGTCATGTGTCTTTAACAAAAGCAGGAAAGCTTCTAATGAAGGGAGATTTTCATTGGGAAGAAGCAAAAAAGCCTTTCTCATAACAGCAGAGACAGGCCCATTATCACTAAGCATTATATATACCAATTAACTGCAACCACAAACTAGGAAGAAAAAGCCTCCTCATTGACAAATCTCTATTTCCTAGTTTTAAATTACAGCCTTAATGCAACCCCTCATTACTAAATGCTTTTACTGCATTCAGACAAATGCAGTAATGAATTTCGGCCAATTTACCACTAACTGACCCCATCAAGGGTTTCAGGATGAGAATTAGTCACTTTCCTGTGAAAAGAAAGGAAAAGGAAGTTATGTTTTCTTCTCCATATTTTGGATTTGATGGCAAAAAAAATTACACCTTACTTGAAAACATATTAACTGTAGGTAGTTTGTCTAATATATCCCATTATTTGCCTGTTTCAGGAATTTTATCAGCTATTTCTTGACATTTTATTGCCTGTGCAGTTAAATGTCATTTGATAAGATCACTTTAAACAAGCAAAATGTAGGGAACTATGTTCTATATTTATATAATTTTTTCTCCAAAAGTATATATTTTGGAAAAATATAAAACTATAATATAAACTAACCATAGGCAGGTATCCTATCACTAGACCTTCACCCTAAATTGGAACATCTACCTTGTGCTTCCACCCACTGGTCACTTTATCAGAGATACCTCTCTTGTTCTTCCCTTCACTGGCCACTATATTGGAAACCTTAGCCCTGTAATTATGCACAGTCTCCACTTCACTAGAAACACCTTGAGTGTTTCCCACTCACTGGCCAATTTTTTTGAAACACCTAACTTGTATCTTCAGTAACGTGTGGTACATCTGTTCAAGCACAGGCCTTCTTAAGCCCATTCAGACGGGCTTTTTGCACACATAATAAATATTAACATTTTATATGGAAATGTGGTTTGAAAATTTGTGAGAAAAGGGTTACTCTATTGTTTGAACGTGCCATAAAACGTCTGTGTTCTCCATTGTGCCTTCTCTGTTAACTGCTGCCTGGTCTCTACTCTACCTGAGATGTGTAGCAGAATGCAGCATGCAGGTTAATACAGCAAGCGCTGTTTGTAATATCTTTGCCACTGACGCAATCAGAGCAGATCTGCTCTTATCAGAGTCTGCATCGTGTTCTGCCCTCATTTCTGGAGCTCTGCTCTCGGTCTCTGGTCTCTGGGCTAATTAACCCAGATGAGGATATAAATATAAGCATGGACAGGTTCAGGCTAGAAATGGGGCAGTGATATGAAGGAGAGAAAGGGGCCAGATTTAAGAATGGAGACTCTGCTGAAGTGGGTCACTCCTGCCCCCTCCTTCAGCAGCTGGGGAGGAAGAGCTGTTACTATATCCAAACACCCAAAGGCTCTTTTTAATAGCTTAGTACCCCTGAGCTCTGGGTCCAGTGAAAAGCATTTGGCGCTCTTATAAGGGAAGGGCACTAAAACACGCACTAAAGAAACAGACACCTTTAAAAGAGAGGACTTTTACAGTAGCGTCGACAGCAGAGGGTTTAATCATAATTTATAGACAACAAATACAATTGGGACGTGCAGTAGTTAGTGGTGTTGCCTTGAAGCAAGAAGGTTCTAGGCTCGATTCACCGTGTCCTGGGAGTGGGCATGTTTCTCCTCGTGTCTGCATGGATTTTGTCCGGTATTTTGGTGTCAGAAAGGCCCCAGCACCCCCGTCCACCCTGGTTGGGATATGTGGCTCCGATGATGCATGAATGGGACAAATAAAATCCTGTGGCATTGGTAAAATCGAAAAGAAGGATTATATGAATTTATCTGTACAGTCATAGAAAGTGGCCCCTTCTGCACGGGACATAAGGTAGATATCTAGATTTCTAGATATCTACTTATACTGTACAGACTGGGTTTGTAAGGTACGCTACATAGCTAGTAATAATTTGTCAGGCTACTCTTGTTGGCTCAAATTTAGGTTACAGGAATGAAGAACTGATCTGCACTACTGAATACTTGCTCTGGATAAAAGCGTCTGCCAAATGCCACAAACATAAATGTAAATTTACTTTATTGGCTGCTCTGATAGAATAGGGCCAGGAAGAATTTTGCACACTGCAACACCACTGTAGAGCATATAACGGTGCATTAGTGGTAATAAAAAAAAATACATTTAAAAATTTTTAAAAATCATTAAACTAATTAGAATTTAAATAATCTAATGATGTAAATTGCCATCAAACTTCAGCTCATCAAATGTTACAAATCAATAATGTAGAACATGCCCCTTTGAACATGGTGTTTCAATTCTAACTTGGTGTTGCCTCTGTGATATTGTTATTTTAAGGTTAATCTGAATATATCTATTGTGAAATGGTTCCTCATAGAGAAACAAGCAAAAAGGTTACCACATCATCTACAGGGAACACATCACTCTGAATAAACTTCCATTTGGATGTTTCAGACATTTGGTACAGGGGAGTATGAAAGTCATTTTTGTCAGTCTTATTAGTGCAGCACTGAGATGTCTAAAGGCAAAAAGCCTTTGCAGTTTGTTGCTCTACAGAGACATGATTTCCTCTGAATAGGTTCATTGTGGGTTTCTGTGCTGGTGACATGTCCCCCAGAATAATCAAAGGTGAGCTCGTCTCCCGCCGCTACATCTCTGCTAGTGAACAGTGCCAGTCTGGGCACCAGCGAGTGCACACGCACAGGCACCATCACCAGATTGGGCTGGCATGAGTGATTCAGAAAGCGGCCCACGTTGCCCACAGCAGCCGGATCCACAAACGTCCGGGTGGGCTTCTGCCCGCCCCCATGCTCCTGGACAGCGATGATGTAGTTCATGTCCTCAACAGTTTGGGACAGCTGCCTCCTCTGGGCCTCCTGGAAGCCAATAACCTCCCCAGCATACTCACATACAAAGCAGCCTTTTGAGATAGCTTCCAGAGCCAGAACCCCCCAGCCACGGTCCTGCGTATGAAAAACACCCAGACGAGCTCGCACCCCATTCTGGACCAGGCGAGCCTGGCAGGCCTCACTGCATTCGCACAGAACGTTACACTCGAACACAGGCTGGCTGTAGAACAGGCCACCTTCCTCTTTTCGCTGCTCTGACAGACGGCCCTCGCTGGTGTAGGCCTGGCCGAAGCACAGGCATGGGCAGCTGTCTGCCAGACAGGATCGCGAGCGGCAGGAGCAGCCAGGGAGAGTCACTTCGTTTGGGTCAACATTGCAGCCTGGACCCCGAACATTCACTGGACTGTACTGAAGCATATATTAAGAAAAATTATAAGCCTCAAGAAAAAAAAAACAAAAAAAAAAAAAAAACACAACCACTGATTAACACCTTCTTCAGCAGGCCCAATATTCAGATACTTTGAATAATAATAACAAATTATTATTATTTGGTTATTTTTGTTATCATATCTTATATGTATGGCATACAGTTTAAAACAAACCCTTTGGAAGATCGATAGTCTGTAAACACATGAGCCATAAAATAATATTCAGAGTTTTTTTGCACTATTTTCATATTCCAGTCTTTACAGTCTTTTCTCCCCATTTGAGCAGCTTTTATGCATAAGGTTCTATGCAAGGTTTAATATGTAAGGTTTGGGGACTGAAATTATGCATCACCTTTTTTGAGGTGAGAAAATATACAGAATACATTTAAATTTATTCATAAGACGCTGCACATATATGAACTGAAGGAAATGTGCTGCCATCTAGTGGCCGAACAAAGTATTACCGCACAGCACATAACAAAATCAGGATAAAAATGCACTAAATAAAAGGCCGTAATGGCTCGTATTTAACAAAACCAGGACCCCAATACTTAGAAAGTTAAAATATGAGGTTTGCGGCGACTCTATATGTGTAAGAAAAGGAATTACTACCTGAAATTTTGGGAAAGACTCCACTCCCTCATTGGTTTCTATTAAAACAGGCACGTTTTCAAGGTCGTCGCTTAAATCCCGACCAAATGAACGCATCATGGTTTCATCTGCAACCTTTAAAACATGCTCCTGTGATAAATTACCAGAATAAACTACCACAACAAGCTACTGGATCTTCCAGCTGCTATAAACCCCGCTCCGTAAAACAAGCCCAGATACAGATGCAGCGCCATAACTACACCATTTCAAAATAAAAGTCCTGCAGCGGGACTAAACCACCTTTAAAAAAATTACATTTTATCATAATAAAAAAAAAAAATGACAAGCACATTCAGAAATACTGCATATTTAATGAAGTGCCAAAGAGATATGATGGAGCTTTGTCTACATTAGGACAGACGTTCATGTTGTGCTGGTGGGATGTTAAAGTCCCCTCTTTTTGCCTGTTGTGCTGAAACTCATTTTATTTGCTCTGAAGTTAATTTATAGAAAGAAAGCTTCTGAGTGATATTTGGGAGGTTTTTTAAATGGGTGAAGAACACTGATATTGAAGGCCTGTTGAATGAGTGAGGTGTATTTTATTTCATCCTGCTTATCATTTCCTTGAGCATTTTTTTTTCCTTCGTTTACATTTATTTAATCTGCCACAGCCTTTATGATTTTTTTTTACTACTTAAATTGCCATACAGGGGCAGCGGTGGCCTAGTATTAAGGAGTCAGCCACATGTTTGGAGGATCGGGGGTTCGAACCCCTTCCCAATAGGTTGCCCTGAGGTACCCTTGAGCAAGGTGCCGTCCCTGTCCCGCTCCTCCCTGCGATGGGCTGGCGACCTGTCCAGGGTGTGTCCCTCGTCCTCGCCCTGTGTGTGATGGGTTGGACACCAGCATGACCCCATTTGGGACAAGCGGCAGAAAACGGAAGGATGGAAATTGCCATAAATATCTGTGTGAGATGCACTCTTGCTTTTTTTTTTTAATTACTGCTAAATATTCAGGTGTTTATTGCAAGAAACATATTCATTTATATTAGTAGTTACATGTGAAACACCGTAGAGAGATTTAGAAGTCCAGACTTGTTCATAGTCATCATTCTGAAACTATGCAGGCAAAACAGCTATTTAAGAAAGAATATTGTTTTGGCATCTAGATCTGCCAGTGGGTTTGGATAATAAGTAACAGAAATACTCATAACTTATGTAAATAAATCTGCCCATAAAGCTTTTCTGCAATTAAGAAATTTTTGGACCTTTTTTTTTTTCCATTTTGGACCTAAACCGCCTGCTCATGTTAAGCAAATATTATGAGAGAACCCACAAATTGAACCAAAACTATTCTGGACAACAGTAACCTTAGGTTCCTTTGAGAAAGAAAGACACAAACACAACATTTACTTGACATTTTATTTTCTTTTAAACCACAAAACATTGCTGATGATCATTAAATAAAACACAAAACAGCATTGTTGCAGAGATGCACCCATCATTTTTAACACGATCTAAATGGCACTTTAGAAAACCTGCCCTCACCAGACATTTCTTTTCGCTTTATTAAGATACTGTTTTGCATGACAGACTGTCACAGGACAGCTGTTTCTGCGAATGCAGGGTTTTGCATTTCAGACATTTACAAAATATAGAAGAAAGTTTGTTAAACACACAGGGGGCAAAGAAAACAAGGCAATTAATAAAATTTTGTTCTATTTTTAGAAAATGAATTCTGTTTCCATCTCGTATTCCCTCATTTTACTCAACATCAGTCAATATCTCTGATAGTTTAGTGTCTATGTTTGCATGTTAACAGCTGGTTAGCAGAGTTAAAAGGAGAAACGATCTTATGTGCAAGCACCACAAAGACAGTAACAAGTGACCCACGTTGAGGATCCAAATCAAAACGTTGTTCATACTGAAACCAAGAAACATATTTAAAATGCTCATCGACGTAATCACAATGGTCCCACACATTAAAGCCCGCATCAGGAATTGCTGCAGCTGATTGAGACAGAGACTTTCAAAGATCGCCCACTTTAAACACACAATTTATATGTTTTTCCGTGTTCCTACAGGGGTCAGTCCTGCAGTGCTGTTTCAGCAGTTCCTAATTTGGGCTTTAAGACGCTGGCGGAAAACAGTCAGTCAGTTGATGGATGATTAAGTTGTTGAACTTGAATGAAAAAGGAGGAAAAAATTGTGTGGCCATTTTTCTTGTGCTCAGCATGAAGATGTTTAGGTCAGTGTTTCCCCTTTTGTAACCTTGGAGGAAAACAAAGAGAGAGAGAGAGCGAGAGAGAGGTCAGTTTACATGCTGCATCTGAATGAGAACAACAGGTTTTTCATGCAACACTGAACTTTTTACAGCAGCTCAGCAGGCGTTAGTTTCATTTTGATGCAGGGGTCTGGGGTTAAACTCGCTAAAATCAAGTTCCTGCTTATAGACACCACGGATCTCAAGAGATGCAAAATGCACACATTTAAAAATACCAGGCCAGCTTCCATGAGCTGAAACTAAGAATTAGAGCAGTCACTAATGATTTTTAGTAATAAAGCAATCTACAAATGATAATCTACAAATAATAACAGTAATATATTTATTATTACACTGGTTTTGAATAATACATTTAGAAAATATAGTTTTGGATTGTGACTTCCCAGTACACTACTTTTGATATTACTTTTTCATCCCAGATAAATGGTTGAACCTGTAATTTTCTCAGATGCCTCAGACCTTGCCACCACAAAACTGTCCCAGTGCACAGTATTCTCCAGTTCTTCCTGAAGGACAAAGTTTTTGCCTCTCATTTTCAGTGCAGTCCCTGTACCTGAGTAGTTTCTGAGTAATTTCTGGAGCAACTCAGGGTTAAGGGTCTTGCTCAGAGACCCAATGCCAGTAATGGTAGTGCTAGAGGTGGGATTCGAACCTGGGACCTCTTGAGCCGTAGGCAAGCACCCTACCACTAGACCACCACCACCATTTTTAAGCTGGTCAGAATTCTACAAACTCATCTGAGAATGATGAGTTTGTTCACCATCTACATAGACCACCATCTGCAAGCCATGTTTACCCATGTTTTCCACTTGACAGTGCAGGGCTGCAGTTAAACTTTCCACCATTTACATTCACCAGTTACTTACTCTGGCTTCGATGTACTCAATCCTCCTCTCCAGAGCCGTCAGCTTCTCATTCAAGGTAGCTAGGCGGGACCGGCAGGACATGTCTGGTGGCAAAAGCAAAGACGCACGTCAAACAAGCTCTGTACATCAAATCACTCTTTCCAAAATAAATTTTTGACATACATTCAAAGGCACTCATTTCTGCAGTTTGAATCCAATTCAAGATTTGGTCTACAATTACACTCTTTTTTCCTACAGTGACAACTGCTATATACTTAAGTGCCAGTATCGTCACTTTACAGGAATTTAAAAATATGAAACCTTTTAATAACCTACATAAAATTATTTTTAAGATCTAAATTTAATGAAAGTGAAAGTTACTATTCGTCATTGCGAGATCACAGCACACAGTGAACCATAATGAAACTGGACTTCTGCATTTAACCCAAGCAAACACTGTGCAGCAGTGGGCCGGGGAACAGTGACAGGGACGGTACCTTGCTCAAGGGTACCTCAGGGCAACCTACTGGTAAGGGGTTTGAACCCACAATCTTCCGATCGTGTGGCCAACTCCCTAACCACTAGGCCACTGCTGCCCCAAAGGCTCCATATATGTAGTTCATACAAAGAGAAATTATCGCTAGAAAGCAGCACATTTTTAAAATAATAATTTTTGCAAAAATCACAAAACCAACATATTTACACATATCATTTTACAGCAGTTCAGCTCATCTATTCACACTTAAGAAGTTTCTCAACCCTGACCTGCTTTTGAATAAGCTGTGGTTCTGGGCTGCCAACCAAGAAAAGAGATCATAGACAGACCCAAACGTCAAGGAAAGAACGAAACAGGAGAAAAATATTCAGTAGGGGCCCTTTAAAAACACACTGGCCAATCAGACTCTTAAATGAATTATAATGACAATACCACTACTATACTATTGCACCCATCAACCCCACTGATTGGTTAGAGGCTCATTTGCATATCAGAACCTTCTGCAAAATTAGTATTCAGATTAACAGAACTGAAAGAAAATCTGTATAAACAAACGCTGGGAAATTTAAGGATTTTATATGATATATAGTAGTTCATGCGTTTTAAACAAGAGACTTACACTGTTAATACTGTAACACTATGTATATGAGCAAAAAGAGCAGAACCGCTCAACATGTGGTAGGAAACTTTGTCAACAGAAAATAACGTATCGAATATCGCGATGTCGATTTATTGCGCAGGCCTAACTGGAACCACCCCTAAGAAACAGGAAGCCAGTCTAAATGCGGTAAAAATGAGAAATATTCAACTTTAGAAAGACTAAGCTCAGTTTAATTTCAGGTCCAACAGTTCTTTTAAGGCCAGTTAAACCCCTCAGAGCTTCACAAACGCTTTGTTTATGTTTCTGTCAGGCTAGCTAGGCTAGCTAACCAGGTTAGGCGGAAATTTGGTTTTTAAAAACACGTTCCCAGATATTTCTAATGCAAAGATATTGGATACATACTTATTTCATCTTTTAAAAAAACGAATTTTTAATAGATATAGAACCTAGTATTTGTGTAAATCTGAGCTACTTCATCAGCCACTCCTCATTCCAGTTAGCTCGATGGCTACATCAACAAACGGGTCTTTTTTTAACATTCTCCGAACAATTTTTCTCCATCCAACTCACCAAACGAGTTGAGGAAATCTGCTATCTTCTTGATGCTGCTGGTAATAACCTCGATATATTCGCGATTTGCCCAATCCTGGTGAATTTCTCTTTGCACTGGATCCTCTTGTCCGGCCATTTTGATCCGCAGCTGCGTTTAGTTTCTAGCAGCTCAGCAGCGCCGCCCGCGGTCAACAGCGGAAGTGTCACCATATAAGATAGATAGATAGATAGATAGATAGATAGATAGATAGATAGATAGATAGATAGATAGATTTTGTACTGAGAAATAAAATTAATAAAGATTTCGGGCACCCAGACCAAACTGGACTACTGTAACTCTTCTGGCGGATCTACCCCGAATTGACTTCACCCCCCTGTGGCTGCTCGTATCAGATTCACATCCTTAACATTTGCACTTGAACGGTCTTGCAGCCTCTTATCTGACTGCACTCATCAAACAACGTGTCCCACCAGAACATCAAGCACTGCTCGCTCCTCAGGGCTGAGTGAACTTCCTATTGTGCAGTCAGATCTTTTGAATCCCTGGCTGCCTTCCAGCGTCGTCTGAAGAACCACCTGGTCAAGCAAAGGACTAACCCTCCCTATCCAGCTCTGCACTCATACCTGCCTGCGCCTTCTTCTCTTCAAAAAGAAACATAAACTAATCAAATCAATAAATCAACTTTTGGCATGTATTTAATATCTGGGACAATTAATTATTTTGCCTCAGCCAGAAACAGGGTTTATAAAATTATTACTTGGCTGGGAAACTGGAAAATAAATAAATAAATATTAATTTTTTTTTTTTCCCCATGAAATTAATTAAATCAGGTACAAAATGTGCATTCTGTTTGATAGCTTGATTTTTTTCCCGTAATTTAAAGAATACTAATGCTTTGTTGTTTTTTCTTTGAGCTGACTTAAATTTCATTTAAATCTAGTAAATATTTTTTGACAATAAACATCTGCTTGACTTGCCTTTGCTTAAAGATAAGTTTAAGTCAGTCAAAAAAAAAATCTAAGCATATTAATATTTCCAAAGCGTGTGTTAAAGTCTGGTTGCTTTATATTTTATATATCTAAATGAACCAAACGTTAAGAGAGTGTAAACAGAACTAAAATCCCGGCGTGCCTTTGGCCTCTCAGGTGCCGCGCGCGCTCGCGTTCTGCTATTTTTAAAATCCTGAGGGCCCAACGGCTCTAACGGAACCGCTCAGCGTGTTTGTAAATAAGGCGCTTAACGTGAGTGAGTTCATAACAGAAAGGAATAACAATGTTAATATGAAACATTACCTTTTTGATGATAACATGCTGGCGTTGAAAATGATCCTCTAGCTAGCAAGTTTGCTAATCATTCTTTTCCTGATATTAATTAAACCAGAAAAAGTGCATTAATAACAATGAAGACAATGTAATAATAGTATATATATATATATATACACACACATGTATGTAAACAATGCTGTACAAATGTTTTGTGCCACCTCTGGTTCACATAGTTGAATGCAAAATCACACAGTTGGTGCAAAAATCCTGTTTTCTTCCTGCCAGTCTGCCTTGTCTTTGGGATACTGAGTAAATTAAATTAAAGAAATGGGATTAAATGATTTACAACAGGCTGTAAAGTGTCCAAAGATACACTCAGTTCAGTAAACTGATCACCTGATCATCTGGAATCATCTGGACCTGTTTCTTCACTGCTTCATGTCTTAAGCTAGACTTTGTTCTGCTTGAAGGTTCAGATGTAGATCACTGTGGATTAACCAGCAAAGAGCAAAGGGGCAGCTTTGGCCTAGTGTTGAGGGACTATGCCCCAGGGTCTGAAGGTCATGGATTTGAATCCCAGACTAGTATGTTATCCTGAGGTGCTTTTGAGCGAGGTATTGTCCCCATCGCTGTTCCCTGCAGCATGCTGTGTGCATGGGTGGAATGCAGAGGAAGTAGGGCAGCAGCACTCCAGTCATTAGGGACTAGGCTCCAGGATTGGAAGGTTGTGGGTTCAATTCCCCAGACTAGTAGGTTACCCTGAGGTACCCTTGAGTAAAAGTGAAAGTGACAACCCTTGTCATTGCGAGGTCAAAGCACAGCAGACAATGAACCACAACGAAATTGGACCTCTGCATTTAACCCATGCACACTCAAACACCGTGCAGCAGTGGGCAGCTATTGAAAGCGCTCGGGGAGCAGTGATGGGGACGGCACCTTGCTCAAGGGTACCTCAGGGCAACCTATTGGGAAGGGGTTTGAACCCCCGATCATGTGGCCAACGCCCTAACTACTAGGCCACCGCTGCCCCGAGGTACTGTCCCCATTACTGCTGCTTGGGCACTGTGTATGGGTGAAAAGCAGAGTTGAATTTTGTCTCACTGTGTGCTGTGTTTCACAGTGACAAAACAGTCACTTTCACTTTAACTAAAACTACTCAGCTACAGGGACTGTACTGCGAATGAGAGACAAAAACTTTGACGTTCAGGAAGCCCGGAGAACTGTTCCTCAGTGACACATAAAAATGCAAGACAACAAAATTAAAACATTAAATACATTAAAAAGTCTGGCTCTTTGTAAGTGAAGTGTGAATGAATGAGGGGTGCCCCAAGACATTTGCACAGCATTGTAATATATATCATAAAAAAATATTGGGGATATTTTATCTTATGAATGATAAATCCATCAGTATTTAAAACACTTTTGCTGTGTACATTGCGTTTTCAGTGAAGTTAGAGATATTAATTCCATAGTCATTATGCAAATGTAATCTCCAAATTCTGTGTTTGATAGTTTTTCAATTAAGCTTGATTTGTTATGATTTTATGTCAGTCCAGAAAATCTAAGCATATTAGTATTTCCAAAACGTGTTAAAGTTTGGATGCTTTATTTACACAAGCTACAATTCAAATTTATTATATACATGTAGATATACTAGTTTTCTGATTAGGTGGTGCTGAAGCCTATCCCAGCTCTCACAGGGCAAAATACAGGAACACACCCTGGAAAATTTGCCGGTCCATTGCAGGGCAAACACACAGGCAACACACACACACACTCACACCTCGGGGGCATTTTAACATCTCCAGTCCACCTGACTTGTATGTCTTTGGATGGTGAGAGGAAAATGGAGCTCCCAAATGAAAAGGACAGAACATGTCCACTCCATACAGAAAGAACCCCACCTTGGAATCAAACCCAGAACCTTCTTACTGTGAGGCAACAGTGCTACCCACTGCACCACCGTGTGTGTGTATGTATATGTATATATAAAAACTATAAAACTATTAATTTATTTAAATGTTACAGCAATTGTGTAGTATTTTGAACTAAATGTGTTCTTAATATAAACAGCAGGGGGAGGTCTTGTAGCGGTACATTTGTACAAAAGTAGTAGGGCTTGCCTTTACTGAAGGACAATCAATATTAATATGGAATATTACAGTCTAGTAATGTGCTTTTCAACAGCCATCTTATTTAAACTCAATGCAAACCGGATCTATTTGTCTTTAAACATAATCACACCGAGTATCAGTTCTCATTACCACCAGTAATCAGTATGAGAATGTACATTTAACGCAAAATGGTGTTAGGTTTGAATCCCACCTCTAGCACTACCACCACTGGGTCCCTGAGCAAGACCCTTAACCCTGAATTGCTCCAGGGGGACTGTCCCTGTAATTAGGACATGTAAGTCGCTCTGGATAATAGCGTCTGCTAAATGCCGCAAATGTAAATGTAAATGTGAATGTATGTAATTGTGCCTACAGCTTGATACAATCAATGTCAGCCAGGCTGAAAGAGTGCAGACAAGGCCTTGCAGCTGCCATGGACCAGACACTTAAAGATGTTCAAGAGGTGGGAGAGTGCTCTCTCTATTTGTCCAGAATCTCACAATCTGTTATTCATGTCTCGTCTCCTCACCCTGATGACCATCCAGAGTTTGTTCATGATTACAGCCAGTGCCTGGTGTCCCATAATGAGACATCTGGTACCTCCACAGAGATACCTGAGTGTACAGGGTGGGTATACAAGGCTTATGCATGATTATAGTTTATACTTTGTTTATCTTAAACATGTAATAATACCAGCAAATTGTCATCCGCACACCTTATGACTCAGAGAGGGATCCAGACAAAGGCACTTTTCACTGATCGAGTCTGAAGCCGAAATGGAGCAGGATCTGCTTGGACAGCCTGGTCTGTGAAATTCTAACTCTTCCTAATATTCCCAAACATATCAGTAGTAATATTAATGTCAGTGCTTTCAGAAATGAATTATACTTAAATATAGATCAGCATAAAATGGCAATAAAGTCGTATATGTATATATACACAAATGCATGTGGAACCCCAACACGTCTGTTTCAAGCCCTATATTTATTTATTTACATACGTACTCACTATGCAGCCATAACCTAATGGTTATCGAAGAGCCTAATTTACAAAAGAGCCAATACATACTATGTTGTTAATCATAATAACAACAATATTGTTGGCTTACTGGTCTATACTGGTCACAAACTATACACCTACTGTATAACAATGTATTCTATGCACATTTAAGCCACCTTAAGAGATATGCAAGTTGAGATATTTGTTGATGTATTTTAACATCAAAACCTTTCATTAATATCTAGTATTAGTATCTATTGTAAGCTACATTTATCTTGTAGTTGCAATTATAAAAGGAGAAGCAAAATGCAACCATGAAACATGTCTAAGACCATCTGCCAGTTGTGTAATTAGATTGTCATTTTTTTGCCCAACCATTCCTTTAAATTTCATGATATCTGTAGATGACGAATTAACATCTGTGTCATGGCAGATAAGAGGATTCAGTGCTTTGGCAATGATGAGCAAGGCTGTCTGTGCTGATGACCATCAAGCTGCAGTTTTGTAATACTTCCTGTTTATTATTACTGAAGATGCCTACTGGATGCAGACGTTAATGGAGCTGGAGGTGAAGCTGAAACAGATGTGCAACTGGCACAGCCTGAACCCAGAGTGTCCAGCCAGGAGGGACAGCAACAGAGCTGCAGATAGCGGCATGGAGCAAGGAGCTGGTGAAAGAGATGAAGAGATGAGTTTGGTGTTGGACAGCGTCTTGGATATGGAGGAGGAGTATGGCTTATACTTTTAGTTTATCACCTACTTCACTCAAAATGAAAACATTTAAAGTAATAAAAAAAACCTAAATATAACATCTCATCTGATTAGAAACAATCTCACAAATTTCTATTAATTAGACATTTGCTGTTTACTGTTTCGTCCTGAGCCTTCACAACGGAAAAACTGTGACACATTTTGTTTTCAGCAACACCGCATGAAACTCCACTTGAAAACTGCAGGATCTTTTTACTAGATTTTAACATCCGGTTTTTAGTTAATTTTACTGACTCAAGTTCTTGTTGGAATGAATTGAACAAAAACTGTGAATCAGCCAATAAAAATATTTATATGTACATAAACTTGAAAATAAAATAAAAACTAATTTTAAAGAAAAGGAAGAAATTGTGCTTGTAAGCTGTGACCTCAGCTAAGGTGAATCCACACACGTTCAAGTGAATGCTTTCACTGTAAAAAGTACACTAATTGCTACTAAAATGCATGCATCCTTTTCAAAGATTTTTAAAACTCACATTTATGCTTGGCGACCTGTCCAGGGTGTGTCCCCTATCCTTCGCCCTGTGTGAGCTGGGATGGACTCCAGCACCCCACTGCGACCCCGCTTGGGACAAGTGGCAGAAAATGACTGACTGACATTTATGCTTGTTATATGAAGTATATGATGCATGATTTCTGGCCCACACTGCATATGAAGGAAAGTTCAGTAAAATAGTGTACATAAATATTGACCTTGTTGAAATGGAGACGGCTGATCCGCTAAACGGGAGCAGCCAAAAGAAACAGAAGAAGAAGAAATATTGGCCATCTGATTTTGCTTCCTTCAACCTGCATACCTGAAATATTACAGCAGCACTCTTTAACCAACCTGTTTCAACAGTCGTCCTAATTTTGTCCACTTAGTGATAAGGAATTAATGGTTTACAGGAAGTTAATAGGGCAACGTGGTGATGCAATGGGTAGCACTGTTGCCTTACAGGTAGAAGGTCCTGTATTTGATTCCCAGGTGGGACGGTCCGGGTCCTTTCTGTGTGGAGTTTGCATGTTCTGCCCGTGTCTGTGTGTGTTTCCTCTGGGAGCTCCGGTTTCTTTTCACCGTGCAAAGACATTAACGTCAGGCTGATTGTAGACACAAAATTGACTGTAAGTGAGTGTGTGTGTGTGTGTGTGTGTGCGTGTGTGTATTTGTCTGTGTCTGCCCAGTGATGAACTGGTGACCTGTCCAGGGTGTTTCCCCAAATGTTGTCCTGTGAGAGCTGGGATAGACTCTTGTACCCCTCCATAACCCTAATTAGGACAAGCGATTATGAAAGTGTTTGAGAGGTAGTTGATTTTTGATTGATTTGATTAGATTTGATTATAGTTTGGTTATAACTCATATGGAGAACTGAAAGTGACTTCATTTTAATTCATTTGGGACCTTTTCTACTGATTGTAGTGAATATCATGGCATTTTGCCATAATGTAAATTACATGTTTTAAATTAAGTAATAATTCTTTGATTCTTTTTGGTTTTGTTCAAACAGCAAGGATTTTTGAATTTCTATATGTACCAGTATGTATGTAGACAGGAAACTATTTGTAATAATGATACCATTTTAAATTTAAAACCTTAAAGTCTTATGTCCCATTTAATATAAACATGAGCTACTTTATGTAATAACATGCCCCACATGTGTTATAAACATGTATATTAGTAATTATCCTGTATTACTACATAAGTACCTATATATAATGTATCACCCTTATGTTTTATTTTAACTATCTATCTAAAACCATTGGTATGATTTTGTTGCTTTTATCGTTTTTTTTTTCCAGGGTATTTTCTGAGCATTTTGTGCAGAAACGTAAGATAAAATCATACACAGGAAAACATAAAATGGGGAAGTGGTTGTGGTTTGACTTTGACACTAAAGTTCTTTTGACACACCCATCCTTTCTTGGACTTGGCGAGGACAGAAAAAAAGCAGAAGCACAGTTTATTAATGGAGAATGTTTATTAGTCGTTAGACAAATGGACGGTAGAGCTGAGCTCTGCTGTCCAAGCTGAATTACCACTGTTAATAATAGGCATTTACATTTACATCCAACACCCCTCTCACTCTAGATTTCAGGAGGTGCCTTCATAGAGTAAACATCCTAAGAAACAGCCGCACTTCACCTAAGCCAGCACAGTCAGCGGAAAATAATCAGCCATCTTCCACAGAGGCGGTGCCTGCTGGTGATAGGAGAGGGGTAGTTTACTGCTCCTATCTGCTGCCAACAGGCCTCTGAAGATGGCATTGTGTGCCAGGACGGCTTACTTCACTTTCATCAGGAGCTCCTTGATGTCTGCCTCAATGTCGCTGGTCAGGAAATTCCTGCTGTAGCGCTTGAACGGCTCTCCATCTGGACTAATCAGGAACTTCTCAAAGTTCCAGGAGATGTCGTTCCTGCAGACAGGGCTCCAGATGATGAACTTGGGGTCGGTCATCAAGGCCACAGAGTTGTCGCTAGGGGCTTGAAGCTTCTCTTTGAGGAACACAAACAACGGGTGGGCGTCCTTGCCGTTCACGTCGACCTTCTCAAAAAGCTGGAAGCGAGGCTCAAAGCCATTTCCTGGACGCACATACTTCAGGGAGTTTAGGATTTCCTCGTTCTTGCCGTTCTCCTGGTTATGGGGAAAACAAAAAAAATAATAAAACAAACAACAGATAGCCATTCATTCTGAAAAAAAATGGTCTACTTATCCCCATGACCAATACACCCGCTGCACAATCCCCTAAAGCCCTCATTATCATGTTCTGCATAGTCATGCTGACAAGTTATTGAGCAGTTTCTTCAAACCCACCAGCAGCAGCTTCTTCTCAGGAACCATCTACTCACACATTGTGAGACTGAATGACTTAAAGACTTAAAGATCTAGGAATCTGGCATCTTGCCTCTAAAAGGTTAGGGTGTGACAAGTGATGGGGAGACATATATATATATATACACACACACACACACACACACACACACATACACACACTATAACAAGATTAGAAAATATACATCAGAGAACTTCAGGGTTTTTTCTAAAAGTCTGACGCATTTCCAGGTCTGCGGAGGAGGGACTGAGCACAGTAAACGGCCTGATCCTGGGTCAGAGCAGAGCAGCGGTACCTGGTGTCCGAACTGGTTGCAGGGCGCTCCCAGGATCACTAAGCCGCGCTCCGAGTACCGGGCGTGCAGCTCGTTCATCTGAGTGTAGTCCCGCACCGTCGTGCCTCAGAGAGACGCCACGTTCTCTATCAGAACCACCTTCCCTCGGAGCGAGGAGAAGTCCAGGACGTCTCCGGACAGGAGCCGGGCGGAAAAGTCGTAAAACTTCTTCAGGTTTCCAGCCATGCTGACTGAATAGTGCGGACGGACTCCTTTCACTCAGACTTTACCCACTTGGGCTTCCAGGGCGGAGTCATAACAGCGCATGCGCGTCAGATGGAAACGGTGAACTCCACTCCAGGTTTTTGCTCCAACCGCTTCGTTTGTCCGAGGAGCCCAATCCACCAGTATGAGTTTTAATGGGGTTGAATTGAAATCCTGGAGTGGATTTCTTCTGTCTGGACCTGTGACACCCCCCCCCCCCCACCACCACCCACCAGCAGAAACGCAGATAGCGGATGATAAAAGTGAAAGTAACAGTAATAAAGTAATAATGCAAAAGTTTAAGTCTTAAAAAGTAATTTAACCTGACTGATCTGAATGTTAATCTCTTTAAATTTAAAGTTAGTAAAATATCAAGACAAGGATTTGCCATTTCAACCATTTAACAGTCTATATATAAACATACATGCATCCCATAATAACATAGTAATACAAGATAAAACTACAAAGAACTGTAAAAAAACACGAGGGCAACTAATAAAATACAATGTGTGTGTTTGTGGGGGGGGGTCTTAAAGTATTAAAATAAGTTCCTCTATACCTCTTCTCCATATTCTACCTGTTTATATTTTTCAGATAAAAAAAATCTAACAGAGAACTTTGGGTATAATCTCTGTTTAAAAACAGTTCATAACAGATCTGATGCATCACTGGAAATGCAATCCATCTAGTCACCACTATATTAGAATAAAAATCCTAATCTTTATTTCAATGTATCAGTTGTTTTTAAACTATATCATATTATCATTATCTCAATATGCTAAAGTGTTTCTAAAAACAATGATTCATATTTTTCTAATATAGCCTAGCCTCAGATAAAATATCACTACTATTGTTTGATTTTTCATATATGTTATGTATTATAGTACATATTTTCAAGTCAAGTCAAGTCAAGTAGGATTTTATTGTCATTTCAGCCACATACACAGTACATAGTGAAATGAAATAACGTTCCTCCAGGACCCTGGTGCTACACACAAGACAGCATCAGACACAACACATAAAACACAAGACAACATAAGACACAACAGAAGACACAAGACAAGGCAACAAGGGCAGACAACAGACAGCACAACAGACTTCATCCGTCAGAGGTTGCTGGGCAGTGTAACAAGTGTAGCGGAGCAACATAATGTAACAGAGCAGTGTTATGAGTAAAGTGCAGAGTGCAAGAAGAAAATAAATAGATAATAGATAGATATAGATGAATAACAATGTGAAGACATTAGCAGTTTAAAAGTCCGATGGCCAGGGGGAAGAAGCTATTTCCCATCCTAGTAGTGGAGGCCTGTATGCTGCGGAACCTTTTCCCAGATGGCAGGAGGGAGAAGAGAGTGTGGGACGGGTGGGAGGGATCATCCACAATGCTGGTTGCTTTGGTGAAAATGTCTTGTACAGAGGGCAGAGAGACACCCCTCTTTTTTCACATTTTGCTTCTAGACTAGGTAGAGGGACATTTAATCCACACCCGTTTGAACCTTCAAGCAGATCAAAAACGTCTAATTTAAGACATGAAGCCGTGAAGAAACAGGTGCAGACGATTCCAGATGATCAGGTGATTTGTTTAGTGTTGGAACCCCCTTTATCTAGAACCTTGTAGCTTTAGACACTTTTCAGCCTAGAGCACTAAAACACTTGTTCCAGTTTCTTTCACTGAAACTACTCAATATGATAAAGATAAGACAGTTTGACAGTCATAAAATAGCATTTTTTGCTATTTCGTTGTCCTATGTTTCTGTGATAAATTTGAATGATTTCAGTCTTTTTTCCTTACAAGCGCCAAGCTGAAAGCTGGTTCAGGTGGTTCACTTAAAATATCATTATACATCTTTAATATATTTTTAAAATCTTAAAATATTTTCTGGTGGCTAGTAAATAGTATTTCAAAGTCCTGGGTTATTCTAGTTATCTTACATTGTAATTGTAAAATTATTATTGAATAAAATTCTAACAATAAATCTATCAAATGATATTTAACAGTAACAGATTTTAATGCATGCCCCATGATCCATTAATCATAAATTATAATCAAAAACTCATAATTCACTATGTTAATCCAGAGATTATAATTTGTGACTCAGAATCCATATTTTTAGAACTAATATTACATTACCAGCATAATCCATAATTTAAACCCATTATCGATGACACATAACCCATAGCTAATAAAACATAACTCAGAATCCATATATATCCATTTATAATCCATGCATCACTTGACAGATGAGTCAAACCTCATGATACATAGCCCATGTGTGCAGCGGCGGCCTAGTGGTTAGAAAGTTGGTCACAGAGTCAGAAGATTGTGGGTTCAAACTCCTTACCAGCAGGTTGCCCTGAAGTACCCTTGAGCAAGGTACCGGCCCCGTCACTGCTCCCCGGGTGCTTTCATAGCTGCACCTGCTGCACAGTGTGTGGTTGTGCATGGGTTAAATGCAGAGATCCAATTTAGTTGTGGTGTGCTGTGCTGTGTACACTCACAATGACAAGAATATTCACTTACACTTCATAATCCATAAAGTATAAAACATAATTCATGACCACTAACTATCCCAATTAATAATCCATTAAACATTACTCATAATCCACAACTCACTACATAAAAAAGCATTTTCTTCAGTTCTTCTACAGTGCCAAGAGGAACGTATGCGTAAATATTGCGCAGCCTGTACCAGCTTTAATGTTTATTTTAAGTTTGAAATCGGACTGAACCAAAATCAGTTTTCAGCGCTGTTGTGTTTTTTGTTATTGTTATTTTTTATTGCAGTAGGATTACTGGAATTATCACACAGTTCAATTTACAGAGTGATACGCTTGATTAGGTTCATATAAAACATAAAACGAGAGTGTTTTCGTATTTAGAAAGCTGGGCTTTGCTCGTGTTTTAATGATGGTACATTCCAGGATGCAGCGTGTGAAGTGTTTTGGTTGAAATGTGTGCGTGAACTCGGCAGTGCTGCTTTCCTTTTCCACAGTGTATATATTTTAAACGAAAGTGCTCGAATGTCAGCAGTTTGTTCTCAGCTCGCTCTGTGAGAGCTTGTTGGTGGTTTTTAGAGGATTTAGGGAAGGAACTCCATGAAATAGTGAAGTTATCTTTTTCTGCCATCTTCAGCATCATCATCAACCTTATCATCATCGACCTCCTCTTCCTCATGAACCTCATCTTCATTGTCAACGTCTTCAGCCTCTCCAACCTTCTCTTCATCAACCTCCTCACCATCTTCATCCTCATCCACCTCATTTTCATCATTAACCTCCTCCTCCTCAGCATCTTCATCAGCTTCATCTTTGCCATCACCATCTTCATCACAGCCTCCTCCTCATCAGTCTCCTCATCATCCTCATCATCCTTCTCATCGTTCTCACCATCATCTGCCTCCTCTTCTTCCTCCACCCCCTCCTCTTCCTCCACCTCATCAGTCCTTGATGATACAAAGTCCTGATATAGTCCTGAAACAAAACCCTCTTAACTACTCCTCAAGACCCCCCACCCACCCGCACGCTGGATGCTGACATGTTGCTGGACATATTGCTGCCCCTTTGTCACCTTGTTGGGACCTTCCTCCTTGGTCTCCTGTTGACAGTCTCTGCCTATTTTCTCTACTCTGGGCTTCTGGCGGAGATTCACATCAGGACAAGCTCTCCTCCTGTCAAAGCCATGACAGTAGCTTACAAGTTCAAACAGGGCCCTTATAAACAGTGTGAGACACTGTTTTCCGAAAGTTGCAACGTCGCACCGAAGCTGCCAACCGTGGGTATCTTCTATGATGACCCAAAGAAGGTGAGGGAGATGTGCTTTAACTCCTTGTATGGAAGGGTGGTTTTGTCAGCCTGCTTCATAAAAAAGTTAGTGAACATGGGCATATCAAATTGAAGTACCGCCATGAAAGTTGCAGTGTTCAGAAATGACAGAAACAGGTAGTAAAGTTTAGAAATCAACCTCCAACCCTGACATCACTAATGTTAAAATGCATTCACATCCTCACAGCAATCTCCTGGTATAAAGCCTAAAAGGCAGACACGTGAACTGGGGCAGCGTTGGCCATCCGAAGGTTGTGGGTTCGAATCCCAAACCTGTAGATTGCCCTGAGGTACCCTTGAGCAAGGTACCGTCCCCATCACTGCTCCCCGGCGCTTTAAATAGCAGCCCCCAGCTGCAGGTGTGTGTATGGGTGATATGCAGAGGATGCATTTTGTTTTGTCTCACTGTGTGCTGTGCTGTTTCACAGTGACTCGTAGTCACTTTCACTTTATTGGGTGGTCTCAGTGGGTTGTTTATTATTCCTTATTTCTTTTACTTTATTTCTGCTTCAGCTTAAAACGAACCAACATCGCTACATTAGATGTTTCATGGTAACCTGCATTGTATTGCTGAAGTGTTCTCATCAAGTGTTTTTCATTTTAAAGTTAATGAAACCCGACCTTCTGCTGAAGTGTATTGAAGGAGGGAGGAACAGTGCTTTAGTTGGTTTTCGGGAGTGGGTTCTAATGAAGGCACAAGGAAAGGGTATCGCTAGGATACCCTTGGATCGCTATGTATCATTGCAGCTGTTTATCTGTAGTAAATGTCAAACCATCTCAGAAGTGAATGGATGATTCAAATGCCAGATGTGGCTCAGATGAGGAGGGCAATAAGTTTAATACTAAAATTTCTGAGAGAGCTGCCTGGTCGTCTAGATGCCTCAGTTTGTCTAATTTTTCTTAGGTTGGAATAATGAATACATTTTTACTGCAACTGTTTGTATGGTGGCCAGACTTCCAAAACTAAACAACAATTGCAACACTACCTCACCTCCAAAAATGCACATCACGTCCCAAACTACACAACATTTTCAAAAGTTATGCACTTATAAATTGACACTTTCAAAATGAACAACCCCAACCGCCCCGTCAAATGCATCCCATCTGAAAAATCATTTTCCGTCTCTTTATTCACTGCTCTGAAATGAGCCGCGTTTGAAATTACCATACAAACTGCAAATAAAAATGAGTTTTGTTCCCCTGATCATTTCTCATTTAACTTCCAGTTAACAAGATTTTCTTTTACTCCAATAAAGTTAGCATTTTTGAGAGATGAGATTTTGTCCAGGTATGCTTGATAAATTAGCTCGCAGATCAAATACCCAGTAGTTGCGCTTGTTTAACGCATCCGAGTGATGAGGAAACGTGAAAATGACACAAAATTGTGAACGCAAAGAGGCTGTCTGCTCCAATCTTGTGCTGCAGAATTAGGCATAATACCAAAACTCTAGTTTTAGGACAGAATATAAGGATGCAATGGTGGCCTTGAGGTTAGGGACTAGGCCCCGTGATCAGGAGTAGGACCCATGATGGGGAGGTTGTGGGTTTGAGTCCTGGATCAGCAGGTTACCCTGTCCCCAACACTGCTCCTGGGAACTGAACGTATGGCTGCTGGCTTGGTTGAATGCAGCGGAAGGATGTTGTTGTTGTGCTGTGTTCACAGTGAAGAATAGTCACTTTTGGTGAAGGATCCAGTTGGGAGTGTAATGTCTGTGCTGTGGCCATGCTTCCTAATAGGCCAGCACAAATACCCCTAATGTCTACTCTGATCAGTGTTATGATGGTGGGACCTTGACTTTTGTATGTGAGCACATTAGCGCACTTCAGAAGAACCACGTTTGTTGATTAATGTGGAAATAACTGACTAATGCATTCAACACACACACACACACACACACACACACACACACACACACACACACACACACACACACACACACACACACACCCCTACCTATCAGTGAAGCTGCTTAAGCATTAACCAGTACCCATACCCTTGAGCAAGGTACAGTCCCCAGGACTACTTCTGAGTCCTGGATATGGCTTCCCCCATGCTGGACTGTGTGTGTGGGTTAAATGCAAAGAAGCATTTTGTTGTGGTTCAGTGTGTGCTGTCATGTTTCACAATGGTAAATAGTCACTTTCACTTTCACTGTCAGGCTTTAAAAGTTCTGCTGTGGTGTATGTATGCTAGGAGTCTCAATCTGCATATGTGGTTATAATTTCAGTGTAGGAAAGGCGATGTAGAAACTGTTAGTTGGCCTTCATTACAAGGGTGTTAACTGTTTTTATTGCAGAGAAATAACTCTCTGGAATCAACTGTATGATGCAGATGTGGCAAATGGAGGTGGGGAAAAAATCACTGGATAGTTCCTTCAAAGTAAATCTGGTTTCAGATCTGAAGGGCGTGTTGAGCGGGTGGGTGATTTCTCTGCTCAAACACACCTGAACCAACCCTATTGGCAGGTTTATTGGGTGTGTTTGAACAGGGAACTCGCCAAACTGTGCTGGAAATCGGTTCTCTATTCAAGTAAAATTATTATTATAATATTTGCTTAATACTATAAATTCTTAAGATGAATTCATTAACATAACAGCAAAATAATAAAACATATGAAAATGGTTTTTGAATATAATCATTAATGATATATGTAATTGGGCTGGATTTTATATACATTTTGTTTTAGAAATGATTGACAGGTAATATTATTAATATTATATTATTTATTAATCTGGTTGCTTATACCTCACATTTTATCATTAAAATATTGCAAAATTTTAACATACTATTTACACTATACACATTTTTTTTATTTATGATTTTTGGGGGCAGTTATTTGTAGTAACATGACATACTTTTATATGTAATGTTTCTTTAATAGACTTTAGTGGACTCGTCCAAAACAAGCCATTTAATGGGAGCGTTCATGAAAAGTCTTTGGACAATCAGGAATCGTTCTGATTAAAATGGACAGATTCTTAAATAGATTGTGGTTATAATAGACTCTTTCGTTCACTGCTATGGGCTGTTGCTGTTTCGACTGTGCAGGATGTGACACTACCACTAGGTGAGGCTGCTGATACAGTTATGTTGGGTTAAGAGTGACTGGTGTTTGTGTGGGGCAGGAATATTGCTGTGTGAGAATATTCAGATTATGATTTTATCTAATATTGCTGTATTAAAAGCATAATTCCTCTTCCTGTCCAATTGGTATAAATGGCCTGATGTAGTGCTTTTTTGTCATGTCTGGATCTGTTCCACGTTGTGCTCAGCAGACGCACAGCAACTCAGCCAGAAACACTACAGAGTTACTGCACTCACCTGGAGTTCTCCAACAGCCCTGCCTGGAGCAGAACAAAACACTTATTTCCTCTCCTAGTAGATGAGCAAGAAGTAAAGAGGGAAGTGTAACTGTGGGTGAGGGAACATCCTGAAGGCCACCAAAAATCTTATGATATTGTCAAAATTACACAACACTTCCAAAACTGAACAAAACTTCCATAACCACACAGCACTTCCATAACCACACAGCACTTCCATAACCACACAGCACTTCCATAACCACACAGCACTTCCATAACCACACAGCACTTCCTTAACCACACAACATTTCCTAAATGACACACCACTTCCTTAACTACACAAAACTTCCAAAATAACACAGCACTTCTCAAATTACCCAACACTTCCTTCACTACACAACACTTCCTTCACCACACAACACTTCCTAACAACACAGCACTTCCAAAATGACATAACACTTCCTTAACTACACAACACTTCCAAAACTACACAACGCTTCCTTGAGTATATTTACACAATTTCATTTCACTTCCAAAACTGTGCAACGCGATCAAAATTAAACAACATTCCATAAATTACACAACACTTCCATAATTAAACAGCACTTCCAAAACTATATAACACTTGTAAAGCTACCCAGTGCTCTCAGATTTACACAACTCTTTCAAAACTACAAAAGACTTCCAAAACTTAGGAAATGTTTAATTGTTGTACATTGTGTTGTTTCCATCCTATTCACTAGATCTATCAATCTGTCTACATAGATTTCATTATTTAATGAATACAACAGATATATTAATGTCAAATAATGTTATAACAATATATATTATTATAACAATATATTAATATTATCAGATTAGTATTTTTTATTAAGTTTTGAAACATATCTGCATTTATTACGTCTTGGGGCCACCACTGTAATGATGGGACCGAAGATCATTAATAGATTTATCCAAAGAAGCGACGTATAGAGAAGAGAACCCACAGCAAAGCCACAATGACAGCCAAAAGTCTTCCAGCTTTGGAAACGCCTCTTAAAATACAGTCAGTATGAAGTGTTGTGTACAAACCCTTCTGTCTCAATTGATGTGGGTTTTTATTGCAGATGCGTTTGGCAAGAAGTTTTTATTAGTCACTTCCCACTTTGTAAACTTTATAAATGTGATTAGTGGGTTATAATGATTGGTGGTGGGCCTATCATTGTGTCTTGTACCACCAGCCCTCTACCTGCTTCGTGAAAACCTTTCTGAGCTTGGTCCGTGCTGCTGAAATAGGCTGGGGACCTCTGCATTAGGGTGTGAAAGATAAGAAAAGATATTGTCATTATAGAAGAGCTCATCCATGATCAGCTCTCCTGCAAGATTTCTAAAGCTCAGAAGAGAGGCAGGCCTGTTCTCCAATTACTCTCTGACAAGACTCCGTGTTTGCACAGCTGGAGAGCTTTGCTGGAGGGAAGGTTTAGCACAGTTCCAAATCTCAGAGTTAAATAAGGACTTCAGGGACCACCGCTGGGCCATTTCTCAGACTTCATATTTGCACACTTCCAAGTGCAATTCAGACCAACAACTTTCTCTGTTCTGCTTTTGTGATGAAAGAAACACAAACTTTATATTAAAGTGAGATTGAATCAATCAGCTAAAAGGTGTTTTTGGTTTTGCCAGTGCAGCTGTCAGGTTGTAGAAGTGGGCAGAAACCTTTGTGAAAATGGCATGCTATCATGAACTAAAGGAAAAGGCCTTCTAAATAACAACCCTGGACCATTTTGCACTGACCTTGTTGATCATATCTAAATCAGATTAGGAGTTCATTATTTAAATACTGGAGCTTTGGGGCTATTGTTGGCAATAGAAGTGAAAGTGACTATTCTCGTAATTCCGAGGTCACAGCACAGCAAACAGTGAACCACAACAAAATTGGACCTCTGCATTTAACCCATGCAAATAATAATAATAATAATTTTTATTTATATAGCGCCTTTCTCAAACCCAAGGTCACTTTACAGAGCAAGTTAAAAAAAAAAAAGCAAACACCGTGCAGCAGTGGGCAGCTATGAAAGCTGCCCGGGGAGCAGTGACGGTACCTTGCTCAAGGTACCTCAGACCATCCTATTGGTGAGGGAATCAAACCCACAATCTTGCAATCCAAGCCAACTCCCTAACCACTAGGCCACCGCTGCCCCGGTTGGTGAGGCATTCAATAGTCACCTAAATCTGTTCATCTGTTCTTTAAACACGACTCAAAACTTTTCTTAACTTACTTAAACCTCACCCAGCTGGTGGAGTAGATTGTGACTGAGTTTTACCAAGCAGCCAAGCCTTCACCAACCAATGGCAAATGACCCATCTTGCATCAAAGAAATACTGGAGCAGTTCAGTAAAAACTGAACCAAAAAAAATAAAAAATGCAACCTCAGCGACAAAAACGACAATACCTACATACTGGATAAAGAAGAAGCACTGATTCAGCTACTCAGCATAAGTGAAAATACAGGTTGAGAAATATGTTTAGAGTAGAAAAGTAAAATTACAAGAATGTACTCAGAGTACAAAGTAAGAAGTCTCTGAAAAAAAGTCCCTCCTCTGGTGCTACCGCCACTGGGTCCCTGAGCAAGACCAGGGGGACTGTCCCTGTAATTGGGTCCTTCGCTCTGGATAAGAGCGTCTGCTAAATGCCGTAAATGTAAAATGTTAATGTAAAATGTACTGAGAGTGTAAAGTGAGACGCGTCTCCTCTGAAGGACGTCTGTAGCGTCTGTTTGTGCTGAAAGTGAACAGAATCTCACTCCTTATTAATAGAATTCTATTAAAGCCCCGAACTTCAACTCCAATAAATACAATCTACTGATCTACTATACGCTATTTCTCCACCGTCCACTCTCCCTGTCTTCTCTCTTACATCCCCTTGTCTGTCCTGCAGCGTTGGACACACAGAAGGACTGTCTTTTGTGTGTTTTTGCCAATTTAGGCTGAAACACAGACTTGATGTTGGAAAGGGGATGTCAAATAAAAATAATGGAGAATTCCCTTCAAATCAGAATCAGTTAGAAAAAGCTTGATCCTGAAGGAAATTGCTTTTTTGACAACTGCAAAAATAAATAGAAAAATAGAATAAGCTCAGAATTTGAAAAACTCAACTCAGTTGTACCTCTGGGTAACTTACTGGTCCGGGATTCGAATGACCTTCGATCCTGGGGCCTAGTCCGTAATCACTAGTGCACCACTTAGCATGAATATAAAAGAAGCAGTGAACAAAATATTGCACATATCTGGGTGATCTTAAAAGTTGTACTCCAAGAAATGGTAAAAGAGAGAGAATGGAAACAGCCTATTGTGTTTTATTGTTGTATTTTTTAAAAAGAGCCTGTTCTGAAAATGCAAGGGGTAAAATGTAGGGTACAGATACATGAAAACTGTGCCTTAGTACAGTTACAATGTAATTATACTTCATTACTTCCCCTCACTGGCTGCACTATAATTATTTCCATCTCATTTTCTGTAACCTTTTTCCAGTTGCTGAGTTTTTTGAACTGTGTTTCTTGGCTGGTTGAGGACATTTGGGGGATGATGTGTAAATTTTGCGATGTGCTCTGACTGGGGTTTTAATAGATTCTAAATCAGTCCTGTTGGGATGCCACTGATGTCTTTGTGTTTTGTTGTTTTGGAGTCTTCTGGCTGAATGAGTGCAGACCTGTGGTCTTGGTGTGTTATTATCAGATGGACATTGTGGCTTTTGATCCTGCTATGAAGAGGCGAGCGTTTAAAAGAACTGCTTTGCTCTTAAAAGGAGCTTGATGGAGATGCTTGTTGACCTAAACCCATTCAATCAACATGCTTGTTCTCGATGTGGGCAGCAGCCAGTGCTGTGTAATTTCAAGAGGTCAGAAATGACTTTAGAGATTGCCTCAAAGAAAGGCCAGTTGTCCTTGGTGAAGTCAGGCAGCACAGGCATGTTTTTGTATCGATTTTACATAGTGATTGGGTTTATTGTTGTGCATGTCTGGATGTTTCTTCATGGTTATTTTGAAGACGAGCCATTGCAATATTTCTCTTTAAATCGTTGAAAGAATCAAATCATTACACACAATAAAAACATTAGACTGTATGCTTTAGGCTTCTTGGGAATTTTATTTCGTTTATGAGCTTGATGCTATCATCAGTGCCAAATAATTGGTGAAAAAAAAGGAGGTCAGATTTGGTAAAGATGTTGTATTCTCACATAATAAATTAATTGGCTGACTGTGCAATTTGCTACATTCTCTCCACACACATTAGATTTGGGATATCCCATCTAGAGATCAGCCCGTATTTTGTGCAGCTTTTATTTGTTGTAATTTTATTTGTTGTATTACATGTATAGTTTTTGCCATTCAATCCCACTTTTGTTCATGGATCTAGTTATTTTCTTTTTTGCCATGTTTTTTAATGACATGAAAACACAAATTTCCTTGTTGCAGTCTGGTGTAATATGCACTCTATTGCATTATATTCCTTCATCAGTTCATAAATAAAGCCTGTGGAAATGGTCCATTTTTTTTAAATTATTTTTTTGAGCGAATGCGAATACCTATTTAAGATAATGTATGCTGTATGCAATGTAGCTTTGTGCCATAAGCAGTGTTTCAGACTGGAATGCTCTATGTTTGAAGAACAGAACAAGGCAGTCAACCGGAAAAAAATTCTTTTACATGTGTCCATCTTAAAGGCACAGTACCGTTTACATCTGATGGATTAAAAGTCCATTATGGACAAAAACTCCTGATAACACCCATGTGCAATGTTTTGGCCTGTCAGCAAATGATCAAAGCTCATGGCCCAGCTGGGAATATCCAAACTGGATCAGTTCATTAGATTGCTCTAATACTGTTGGATGAATGATTTCTCATTTGGTTCTGTTTGGCTGAGCACTAGTGGAGGAATGGTATATTTTCAGAGGTTATCTTAATGCAGGTTGCAACCTGTTTCTCGGTTTCCTTTATCACTTTCTTTTCACATCCTCCTCCATTGGTTAGTGCTGTTGCCATGGCACTGATGTGTCCACCACCTCTCAGCAGAAAGTCCTGCTGGAATGTGCCTGGGGTTTGATTGGCAGCTCTTTTCCCATCTGCGCTCAAAGGCTCTTTGTCGCTTTTTCCTAGGCCTCCAATTAGCAGCTGGCCTGGACCGCCTTTGCACACAGCAACAGCTCAGTCTTAATCCGCCTCGGCTAATTGGCCTAATGATCTCAGCTCGTTAGCACGGGGGCCTGGAGGGCCACTGCCAATGTCAAGGTCAGAAGGCTCAGGGCCCACTGTAGAGCGAGAAGGAAAAACAGGACAGGAAAAACAGTAAACTCCTCTGGGATGAGGGCTCCTGGCCTGGGTATTTGTATAGTCTCTTGTGTTTGTAGTCCTTGCTGCTTGCCTACCCTCGGGCGTTTCTCCGTATCAAGCCAAACGGTATGGTGGAAGAAGAAGCTTTATGCGCCTTGGTTGGTGTGGATGAGAAAATGCAGAGTGACTGTTTTTCTCATTTGGTGGAAGTGCCATGGAAGACAATTCAGTTGAACAAAGTCAATTGAAAAAATTATACTCTAGCATGTCTAGAGGTCTGCAGAGTTTAATGCGGTGGCTTGTGTTATTTTACCAACCTAGAATAACTTTCATCACATTTTATCACACTTTATAACCTATAAAGCTTATATTATCCCTTTAAGAAAAAAATGACTTATTAGGGCTGCACTACATATCACCTGATCAATGCTCACGCAGTATTTGTGGCTGCAATTCTAATATCGCAGGAGGCTGTAACGCAAAAGAGCCACTGAACAGTCAGTGTTTTGACAGGGTGACCAATCAACCCTGGTTTGAGGAATTTAGCTATTCGTGTAATCCAACTCCGATCACGTGGTTTCATTTTTTAAACCTTAAAGCTTTTATTCCTTAAAGCTCAAATTCCATTTGAATTTTTGTTTTCTTTCTTTCTTTTTACAATTAAAAACATTTTTTTTTTATGTATATCACATTATACACCATTGTTATCACATTGCTAGAATTTTGCTCATATCTTACAGCGCTGTGCCTTGTGTATGTTGATGTTTGCAGATTATTAAAGCATTAAATATTATCCAAGTAATGTTATAAAAGGACATCAAGATCCAGGCTTTGATTTAACTTATATACTAACTACCTACAGTAGTTCAACTTTTTAACCACAATCAGTGTCATGCACTTGTGACCTCAAGACGTGCAGACGTCTGTGCATACTTTCTTTTCCTTATCCAGCACCTGGAAGCAGAAATAAATTGTGGTCTCCTCTCCAGTTGGGCAAACTCACTCTTTGCTAATTGCTACATCCTGTCAATCAAAGCAGGAGGAGGCGAGGTAAAGTAGGATGCCCATTTGGTGAGCTATGGAGTGTGTCCTCTGTCTGACTCGCTGCGAGTGTGCATTCGTGCTACCAATAACTGCATAGCCTTCGTCTCTGAAGTTCTGTAGATGCTGCAGTTTCACAGTAGATTTATCCCTGCATAATTTCATATCATTGCATAATTAATGTAAACCATCATTGCTTTGATGGGAGATGGTACAATATCTATATTTATATATATATTCATATACAAACTCGCCTCATTGTCTGGGTTATGTTACCGTTCAGTCTTTGCAGTCAAAGCCATAGCACATAAAATGGCTTAGCTGAATAACATCACTCATTACATTAACCCATCCTCCAATTAACCACTCATTACAGAGCTCCAGACTGGAGTCACGCCACTGAATAATGATGAAACTAGCCCATAATTCTCATGGATAATAAATTGACTCAGCTTTTTGGAAAACACAGGTTTAGATTACCACTCCTTTCTGTTTTTTGGCTTTGGGAATAATAGTAAACAGGTATTGGTTGTTCTTTGAACGTTTCGGGAGCATTTTTAAGCAGAAATATTTCTATGTGTGTTGCTGAATCAAAGGTATAAGGAAAATACAGTTGGGTTTAAGAACGATCTGACTGGCTGTCTTGTCTTGCATAGGAACACGTTTTACTTACTTTTTGTTCAATGGAAGTCCAAGGGGTGCCAAAAATTGCTAAGAGGCAGTGGAAGAGAATTTCGTTTTTCTTTTTGGATTATCCCTAGAATTTTGGTCTGCAGTGTGGAAGTGAAATAATATCCCACAAAGACCTTTTTTAACCATCTTTACCAGGAGTCCCAATAGTTATGAAGCTGATCGTGTTTAGCGTTTGATAAAATGTTTTTTTGACAGTGAAGGCCTTTTTGTCCCAGTTTAAACGTACAAATTGAGAATTTATTGAGACAAAGCAATGAGGCAGACAGACATGTTTTAAGATAATACGGAGGGATAGAGAGATAAACGGAAGGAGGGAAAGAAGTGAATCTTATAGCTTGTTCTGCAGGTTGTAAATAAACAGCACCATATTCAAAGTCATTCTGGAGTGGATTTCCCAGAGGGCTGTGTGGTGCGACACTCTCATTCCACTGCCTTGGTACAGACCCAGCGACGGTTTACAAATTCACCAAAGATGAGTTTCCCTCCCACAGACTGGAAACAGAGCAGCGTTTCTGCTCTCCTCCATCAGCCAGTGAAGCTTTTCTTCCCTCAGTGCTCTTTTCAGTTTAATTGCCTTTTGCTTGGGACGTCGTCTGCACATTGATTGGACCTCCTGTGCTCCGCTGCTCGGTTACCCGCAGGGATTCCCCTCCGTCCCTGTCCACGCGTGCACTAACACACTTTACAGCGCAGCGGGGACTGAATGTGGCGCTCTAAAACAATGCAGAATGCTCTACGGCAGTAGCTTGATCGAGTACCTTTGAGTTTTGTGGTCTGAACTGCCTGTTAATATCAGAAAAGGGCAATAAAGTTCACAGCAGATGGGGATTCATTAAACTCACTGAAATTCAACTTTGGATTAGGGCTGCAAGTGATGGATTTAATGAATTTTTTTTTTTTTTGCTACATATTTGATTTGCAGTACCCTTTGCAGTGTAAGGCTATGTCCACCATTGGAGCTAGGTATACTTTAGAAGATATGGCAAAGGTTGGTCAAAAAAATGTGCCATAAATTTAGGGTAACACAACTGAGGGGTTTCCAATGCTATGTTAGTGCTTAACTAATGTTGGTGTACATTAGCATTTTTACAGCCAAGGTAAGGAAGGCTGAAACCTTACCATTACTGAACAAGACACATAAGTTGAAACATCAAGACTGTCCAAAGGTTTTATGGACTGATGAGATGAGAGTGGCTCTTGACAGAGCATATGGATGGGCCCATGGCTGGATCAGTAACTTCCACTCAGTAAGTCCACTTCCACTCAGATGCTAGCAAGGTGGAGGTGGGTTTCTGGTATGGGCTGGTATTATTAAGGATAAGAGACCTATTCGGGTTGAAGATGGACTCAAAATCAACTCCCAAACCTACTGCCAGTTTTTAGAAGATACTTTCTTCAAGCAGTGGATCAGGAAAAAGTCTATCTCTCAAGAAGACCATAATTTTTATGCAGGACAATGCTCCATCACATGCATGGAACTTCTCTACTGTGTGGTTCACTGGAAAAGGCCTTAAAGATGAAAGAACAATGACACGCCGCTTCCTCACCTGACCTAATCCATATTTAGAACTTGTGGGCTCTTCTTAAACTGGAGATTTATGGGAAAGGAAAACAGTCCACCTCTCTGAACAGTGTCTAGGAGTCCGTGGTAGCTGCTGCACAAAAAGTTGATCGTCAACAGATCAGGAAACTGACAGACTCCATGCATAGAAGGATTATGACTGTTATTGGAAAGAAGGGTGGCTAATCTCTGAATTTGTTTATTTGCAAATTGAGTTTTGTTTATTGTCACTTTAACAGATTAAAATAAACAAGTGATGAGATGAAAAAATGTTCATTTAGTTATAAATCTATACACTAATAGTTGCCAATAATTGTGCAGACACATATATTCCCCTGAGAATGTTCACACTCACATTTCCTTTGTGAAATGTTCAGGTTTCAGTGTTATTAACATTTAAGACTGACTGATAGCACTGTACTTGTTCCAGAATAAAAATAATCCTCAGAATTCTTTAATATTTTTGCACATAGTGTATTGCAGGCAATATAGTGCAGACCTGATGCACATTCTGCTTGTGCATTTTCTGGATTTATTAGTCCTTATGAAGTCCTTCTTCAAATGAGTTAAAATGAATGCAGGTTTCATAAAGCTTTCAATTTGTAGCAATATTAAATGTGATGAACATCACACAGTGGCTATTTTTAGCTGTAATGGAGTATTTCGTCTCATGGTATTCCTGGAGGACTCAGCAGGGGGCTGGAATGACCTAGAGGTCTAAGAGACGAATGACTGCTCTGCTGTTTGAATGCCCCCCTACAGACTGAGAGCCTGTGGCATCTGTTATGTGGGCACTGTTGCCTTTTTACCTCATTTCCACCACATCACATTTATCCTTTGGAGTTTACTGACCCAGTCCAGTCTCCTGTTCCCCGCCTTACATGGTTCCACTGTCTCCATCCAAACTTTTATTTTCATCTGCAGATGAAAACAGCCCTGCAGATTTTTTTTTTTAAAGCATCACTCCACATCAGGGATGAAATGCTGGCTTTTTAAAGACTAGATGTATGCTCCATTCCTTTTTAATCTGTTTCTCAGGTAATTTTTTATCCTTAAAACCAAAACTTGGATTTACCTTTAACTTAAAAAGGTGCCACAAATGCTTCCCTGGCAGGTTAGATACCATGATCAGGACAGTGGTTCACCCAGGCTGAGGCTCAGCCATTGCTCTCCAGCTGTGCGGATCCCTGAAAATTCCCTAAATGTGGGTATGACTGCATAATGACCTGTGGGGCAGCAGTGGCCTAGTGGTTAGGCACCATGATAGGTAGGTCATGGGTTTGAGTCCCAGTCCAGTAGGTTAGCCTGAGGTACCCTTGAGCAAGGTACTGTCCCCATCACTACTCCCCGGGTGCTGGATACGGCACTATGTGTATGCACAGAAACCATTTTGTTGTGGTTCACTGTGTGCTCTGGGGTGTTCACCTTCGGGACATTGTGAGTTCAATCTTAAGTGATGCTACGCCCGGGGGCGTCCAAGGGAGGACAAATGACTTTGGTGTGATTGGGCATCTGTTGGGTAGATAGAACAGGTCACCGATCTCTTCCAAGCTTGCTGTATTGTCCAGTGAGGTTTAAGTGGCAGTTCAAAAGGTGTAGTTCACTAGATAAAATTGGGTGTATTGGGTAAAAATTGTGTTTAATACTTTTGGTAAATAGCTGTTTTTATCTGCCATCATTAGAAACAACATCCTTTTGGCTTTTTTAAGCCACTCTAGAGCCTCCCAGATAATCACCCATTGCTGGTACCAATGCTGGTACTACATACTGTTAGGAACTAGGGCTGCTCAACTATGGCAAAATTCATAATTCTGACTATTTTAGTCAGTGTTGATCTCACAATTCTTTAACACCATTGCTCACTGACAGTAGAAACCCCATGCATTTATTGATTTTTTTTTTTTTAACCTTGTATATTTAAAAGCAAGTAATTTTTTCTTTTCTTTGAACATTAAATTTGAATGGAAACAGTTCTTAAACAAGGGAAAATGAACTAAATTAAACATCCACCTGAATAAAGTTGAAATGCATTTTCAGAAATAAGATTTTTCAATTAAGATTTTTCTGTTTGATTGATTGAGCAGCTCAAATAACAAGCAAGCTAAACAGATTCCAAAAAGTTCTAACTTTGCGCTTTAGGTCCAGCTCATTTTCTCCCGACCGCTGCTACTTTCATGCCGTTTGTACTGTATGCTGTTTCTGTATGCTGATTTATGCAGCAAAGCAATTGTCCACCTGGGAAAACTCACCACACAACAGTAATAAGAGATCCATATTGCGATTGCAGTTTTATTGGACCTGTATTACATTTCTGGAACAAAAAGACTTGAATTGTAAAAGTGTGTTACTTTAAATACACATGTTTACAGTCTCATTCATACATTTCATACCTAGAAAAGAACCTGCAAAAACAGCCCAAATTGAGTTTTTGTGATGTCACAAACCAGCATATTTACATATACCAGTCTTAAAAGCAGTAACTGAGGAAATAACAGAGGTTGGCAAATGAAGATAATTATTCATGGAGTAAATTAAACTGGAGGAAAACGTAGAATATGTGCTTAAAAACACAACTGAATCTGTTTTTAAGGCTTGATAGTAATTTGGAGAACATGACCTTGACACCCTCACCTGGAGCTGTGATGCACCTGTTAAATACATTGGCTCATTTGCATATCGCAGCCTTTTGCGATATCCATACACAGATAATATAATACAATATGAAAGTCTACTGTTTAAATTGAGCCAATATTCTTGGTTTTTAGACATAAAATCAGTATTCAAATCTAAGAATGAAATGTTCACATCTCATTCCCACGCAGACTTTATGCTGGTTTCCCCCGCTGTCCTGATTTGTGGGTGATTGTTTGTTGTCCTTCAGCAGGTAATCTCCTCCTCTCTGAAAATGACAGCTAGGCGTCTGTCCTTCGAAGGCAGCCTGCAATTAGAGGCAGGAAATATCATCAGCGTGTTTTTTTCCCCCCTCGTCTTTCACTACAAACGCGTACACACAAACACACACAATACCATCTGCACCTGCTATGCATCTTTATGAAATCTTACTTGTGTATAATTTATTTATTTTCCCCCATCTCTATCCACGCTGTGCTGCTTTCTTTCGGAGCGGCTGGTCCTCATTAGGCCACTTTTCCTCTTTGTGACTCATCGTGTGTGTGTGGAGTTGTGAAGTGGCTGTTTGGTGAGTGTATAGACGAGGCAGGTGAGGAGGAGAGCGTGTTTACAGGTGCAGCAGGGCTCAGTTAGGTGTTGGGAAAGGCTCTGCTAATTGCTGCCTCTAGGCAGAGAGATTTCGCAGTTCTTTGTGGGGGCTTTCAAATGTTTTTTAGAGGGGATTTTAGAGAAGAGCTGAAGGAAAGGCTGAGTTCAGGGTCACACTGCTTGCCTGCTACTTTACTGCTAATAAAGAGAAACAGTGTGTGTGAGAGAGAGAGAACATTAGAGATGGAGAGAGGGAGGCAGACACTATATGGCCAAAAGTATAGTACTGTGCAAAAGTTTTAGGCAGGTGTGAAAAAAATGCTGTAAACAAAGAACGCTTTCAGAAATGGAAGTGTTAATCATTTATTTTCATCAATCAACAAAATGCAGTGAATGAACAAAAGAGAAATCTAAATCAAATCAATATTTGGTGTGACCACCCTTTGCCTTCAAAAAAGCATCAATTCTTCTAGGTGCACTGGCACGCAGTTTTTGAAGGAACTCGGCTGGTCGGTTGTTCCAAACATGACTGTGTTTCAACCTCCGTGTGACGTTGATGATCATCAGCACCTGTTTGGTAAAACTGGTTGATCAGACACCGACTATAATCCTACAGAATCCCTGACTTTGTGCAAGTGTACCTAGAAGAACTGATGCTGGTTTGAAGGCAAAAGGTAGTAACACCAGATATTGATCTGATTTAGATTTTTCTTTTGTTCGCTCACTTTGCATTTTGTAAATTGATAAAAATAAACAATAATTTCTCAGGGGGCAGCTATTTAATGCACCCAGGGAGCAGTGATGGAGATGTTACCTTGCTTAGGGGTAGTTCAGGGCAACCTACTGGTCTGGGATTCAAACCCACAACCTTCTGATCCTGGGCCTAGTCCCTAACCACTAGGCCACCACTCATTCAAGAAATGAAGAACCCTGGACCTCATGAATGCAAAGCATGCGCTCTACCACTGAGCTCCATCCTAGAGGTGTCCATTTACTTGAGGCCAGTGTAAAATCACTCACAGTGTACATGAATTCAAATGTTTGGGGATGTTTGGCTGTAATTTTGTTCATTTTATATATAAAGCACTGAAAGCATTATTATCTTTGAAATAACTGGAATGTTAACCAGAAAGGCCTGCAAATTAAAGGAGAATGATAGAAAAGTGATGAATAGAAATATGTTGTTTTTTTTCTAGCATGTTGTTTGCATGGAGAAAATGTGAAAAGAAGCTTTATGTACTGCTGTAATCAGGTAGATTCACTGAATGTGATACAGTTTAGCATTTGCAGTGAAAATACTAAGATAATAAAATAAGACTGACTTGCCACAAAGCACCGGTATAAAGTTCCTTTATTTTGTTAGATGTAAAAATGTGTTATGCCTGATTTGACTGAGTTTGAAACTGATTTAGGAAGCTTATCTGGGCTTGTGTATTTGTGTGCGTGTGTGTTTGTGCATGTGTGTGTGCGTGTATGTGTGTGCGCGTGTGTGTTTTTTTTAATTTATTTTTTTTTACCCAGGTTCCTGGTCCTCTGTGCCGCTGTGCAGTGGGCAGTATTCTGAGTGAAGGAGAGGACAGACCCAGTGTGGAGCTGCAGGAGCTTTATGAGAATGCAGGCTTCCAGATCTTCTCTTTCCCTGAAATCACCCATGCAGTGTCCACCACTTTCCCCCACAGAACCTCTCTGTCCATCTTCCTGGGGATGCAGAGGGCCTACTCGCAGCTCACCTCATACATTAAGGTAGGAGGTTGTTCCTGGAGACCTTATGCCTTGGCGCAATATGCTTTATTCTATATGAGTTTTATTTTTTGTTAGGTTTATTTAATTTTATTTTAATTGTGGGAATATTGATTCTTTGGTTGCAGAGCTGTTGTGCCATGCTTTTCCACAGTATTCGTCCTTTTAATTAAATTTAATTTCATTTTATTTATCCCATTTATCCAATGGGAATAGTGATGCTATGTTCACAGTGTTGCTGTACAAACACAATCTATACGGTAGGATCATCCGAAACAAACCTAATTATGATCTAATCACAAAAGTCAATGTTTATGCACGTCACAATACTCCAATAAAGCAGAATCAAGTTTTGGAATCAAGTTAACTCTTTGTGGGTTTGGAAAAAAAAAATCACATATAAACTGTACATCAAAAACAAGCACAGACAACTTCAACTAAGAAAATGTTCTGAAATAGACCTGACCATCCCCAGATAAAAATGTTATCAAAAAGGCTTGAATACTTGTCTGGTGGACCGGAGATACTAGTTTGCGTTGTGTGTGTGTGTCTGCTTGTCTGCCAATGGACTGGTGACCTGTGTGCACTAGGACATGCTCTATTCATGACTCTAATCAAGAAAAAAGGTAGAGATAATAAATGACATGCCAACATTCCATGCCTACAAAGTGTGTAATATAAATGTTATGTATTATAGAGCATTTTAATGCTAAAATCAAAACTGCTATGTTTTTCTACTCTTTAGCTAGAACATCTTCTGCATATGCTTAAACATTTAGACGTTGTTGGTAGAAGAGTTTTCAAAACTGATTTGAGTAGAGTCAGTTAAAGATTTGGGCCAGATCTGTCCCATAGGTCATTATTTGATGTTCCCATACGGTGTTTGAGCAGAAAGTGTGTCTGCAGCAGGTTTTCATAGTTTCAGTCAGGAGTTGGATCATTTTTCAGTATTTGTGTTTGCTTCACACCATCTGTCCTGATGCAGCCTCACTGCTGGGGCTGCGAGTGGGCCGAGCCTTTAGTCCACTGTATATTCAGACTGTGAGTCATTTCACTTCTGTCCACTGTAGCTTTACTGGCATGATTGTTTTCAGCCATTTTAAAGGGCCCAAACCCCAGAAAACTGAATTTTCCCTCCCATAATTTAGTATACAATTTTGCCTTTCTCCACAACTGCAAAACAACCAGGTTTTTCATTTCACAAAACCTACAAAACCACACCCATTGATGTTGATGTTGAAGCCATTTCATCTGATGAGATATCTCTTGCATATATCAGTCGTAAAGACGCAGTAACAAAAACAGATTCATCAGATTCCCACATGGAAACATTCTCTCTGTTCACTGTTTTTGGCAAATACAATTGTTTGATCTGCGATGGCCTGGCGACCTGTCCAGGGTGTGTTCCCCATCCTTCGCCCAGTGTGAGCTGGGATGGACTCCAGCACTCCGCGACCCTGTTTGGGACAAGCGGCAGAAAATGACTGACTGACTGACAATTGTTTGATGTAAACTTCATGAAACATACCTTTTCTCTCTCACTCTCTTCTTTTTCTTTCCCTTTGGTTTTAGTCTCAGCTCCAGTCATGTTGTATTTAATATTCAAGATTCAGTTAGCAGTATCTGCCTACCTGCTCCCACTAAAGAGTGAATCCACGAGTTCACATCCACTTCAGTAATGTCAGAGTTGAATTACATCACATTTTTATATAATCTTATGTAATTCATGGCCCCAGTGATCATCATTGTCTGTTGTCAATGATATTTCATTTTGTGAAAGTGAAAGTGACCATTCTTGTAATTGTGAAACACACAGCACTCAGTGAAACGCAACAAAATTACACCTCTGCATTTCACCCTTACACTCACACACGTACAGCAGGGGGCAGCTATTGAAAGCGTCAAGGGAGCAGTGATGGGGATTGTACCTTGCACAAGGGTACCTCAGGGCAACCCACAAACTTCCGATCCTGAGGCCAACTCCCTAACCACTAGGCCACTACTTCCCCAAGTACTGTATTGTTTTTTTCCAGTTTCTAAGTCACAGGTCAGTGACTGGTCAGGAGTTTTAATTTTCACTTATTTTCTTTCCAGCATGATCTTAGATTTAGGGAATCTAATCTTGGCCCCAGGATTGGAGGGTCATGGGTTTGAATACCTGACAAGTAGGTTGCACTGTGGTACCCTTAAGTAAAGTACTGTCCCAGTCATTGCTCCCTGGGTGCTGGTTATGTGGTCTTCCCACTGCTGCACGGTGTGCATGGGTTAAATTTGTTTCACAATGACAGATAGTCACTTTCACTTTCCCATCTTTTAGCATGCTCCAAAAAATTCACATTTTTGCGGTTGCAACACGAGTCAGGCAACTTTTTTAGAAACAAAGTTTGTTAGTATGCACATACAGTTAGATCCATAAATATTTGGACAGAGACAACTTTTTCTTATTTTGGTTCTGTACATTATCACAATTAATTTTAAATGAAACAACTCAGATACAGTTGAAGTGCAGACCTTATGCTTTGAACAAAAAGATTGAATAAAAATGTGAGGAACTAAAGCATATTTTTTAACACAATCATTTCAGGGGCTCAAAAGTAATTGGGCAAATTCGGTAACTGAAAATAAAAGGTTCATTTCTAAAACATGGTTGAAAACCCTTTGCTAGCAATGACAGCCTGAAGTCTTGAACTCACGGACGTCACAAGATGCTGGGTTTCCTCCTTTTCCGCCCTGCTCTGCCAGGCCTTCACTGCAGCAGCTTTCAGTTGCTGTTTGTTTGTGGGCCTTTCTGTCTGAAGTTTAGTCTACAACAAGTGAAACGCTGCTCAATTGGGTTAAGATCAGGCGACTGACTTAGCCATTCAAGAATATTCCACTTCTTTGCTTTAATAAATTCCTGGGTTGCTTTGGCTGTATGTCTTTGGTCATTATCCATCTGTATTATGATCAATTTGTAATATGATCAAATCAATTTGCCTGGATTTGTGCAGACAGTATGTCTTTGAACACCTCAGAATTAATTCAGCTGCTTCTGTCCTGTGTCACATCATCGTTAAACACTAGACTGGTGTTAAACTCCTAATATTGTAGCAATTTCTCTGACGGGTTTTTTCTGTTTTCGCAACTTAAGGATGGCCTGTTTCACCTGTATGGAGAGCTGCTTTGACCGCATGTTGTCTGTTCACGGCAAAATCTTCCACATGCAAGCACCACACCTCAAATTAACTCCAGGCCTTTTATCTGCTTAATTGATAGTGACATAACGAAGGAATTGCCCACACCTGCCCATGAAAAAGCCTTTGAGTCAACTGTCCAGTTACTTTTGGTCCCTTTATAAAGGGGGTGGCACATGTTAAAGTGAAGTGAAAGTGAAAGTTTTGCGAGGTCACAGCACACAGTGAACCACAATGAAATTGGACCTCTGCATTTAACCCATGCACTCAAACACCGTGCAGCGGGGGGAAGCTATGAAAGCCCCCTGGGTGCAGTGATGGTGACGGTACCTTGCTCAAAGTTACCTCAGGGCAACCTACTGGTAAGGGGTTTGATCCCACAATCTTCTGATCCAGTGGCCAACTCCCTAACCACTAGGCTGGAGCTGGAACTCCTAAACACTTCATCCAGTTTGAATGTGGATACCCTCAAATGAAAGCTGAGAGTCTACACATTATGTCCATGTCCATTATATAACTATAATTGGAATATGTTTCAGTAAACAGGTACAAAAGCCAAACTTGTGTCAGTGTCCAAATATATATGTACCTCTGCATCTATGGTTACATCTATTGTAGATCATGGTTTCCGTGGCAATTCCATGTACTGTCTTGAGTCAAATCCTGAACCAGTAATCTGTAGCCACGGCAACAAAAGGGCATGATAAGAAGAAAACACTTCCATCAAATGGCACTCACACACACGCACATGTGGATTAAAGGTAAAACTGCCATTCAAGGGCAGCTGTGAAAAGTCTGTCTGGCAGGCATGAAGAAACCTGTTTGAAAAACACCAGGACAGAGAAATTTCCCCTGTTCTGGTCATTCAAAGAGCACCAGTGATGGACATGTCTGATTTAAAAGTGTAAAAGTTTATGCTAATAGCACTCAACTGAGTTCCCTGATGCTCCAAGTTGACATACGGGTGTCAGATTCTGCAGGAGTGACGATCCACTGAAAACTAAAATTCAGATAGTAAATGAGAAATAGTGTGGCGAGGATGGGCATCTTCAAACAAAGCTGACACGTACAGTAAAATTGTCAGCTGTGCGAAACTTTTTCATGATTCTACGAGGAACAGTGGACAAGAGATCCATGCTCAAGGTTTATTATGTGCGTTAATAGATGAAGTGAAAAAGTGAAAGTGACTTTGTCATTGTGAAACACGGCACAGCACACAGTGAAACACAATGAAATAACACCTCTGCTTTTCACCCACACACACACTTTACAGCAGGGGGAGCTATTTAAAGTGCCCGGGGATCAGTGATGAGGTGGTACCTTGCTCAAGGGCAACCTACTGGTCTGGGATTTGATCCCACAACCTTCTGATACTGGGGCCGACTCCAACTCCCTAACCACTCACAAACCACTATGCCACCACTGCCTAGTGGTCTGCTGGTTTGGTCCCACTTGGAAATGTGACATCCTGCTCACAGAGAACAGCGAAACAGCTACCAAAAAATCAATAAATAATTGAAATAATGTTTTAGAACATGACAATCATCATCAAAAATGTAATTAACCACTGAGATTTTGTCGCACAGACTATCCCATATTTTACATTTTTCCTTGTTTCATTTTCCTGGTTTATAAATTTAGCGGTTAGCTATGATTATATTTCTAATCACTTTACAGCAAACATTTTCCGCTTTGCGATTTTTGAGTAGTTTCCAGAAAGTCCACAGAGGAAAAACAATGATAGTATTCAGTCAGTCAGTGGAACAACTGTCGTTATCCTGATGGAGAGAAATTTGACAGTTCTAACATTACTTTTGAAATATGAGAGGCACAAAATAAAAACTTACCACTCTGAAATGGCCCGAACCAGCATAGACTGCATTGGTTTCTTTTGCCTACAGCCGGCAAAAGAGAAGGGCATGTCAGTGCCGGCAGGCTTCAGAGTCTGTATTTCAAACACAGCAGCTCTTACAGAGTTTTTCAGGTCAGTGCAGCACAGCAAGAAGTGAAGTTAAAGAAAAATGATGTCATTTTGGAAACATCCAATTCTGTTTTAATTCACCCCGAGAATAAAATTCTGAACACTAAAAATGACTATGTTTTCTTTTAGTAGCTTTTTTCCTCTGTGGCCTTTTGGGTGGCATTATGAGAATTTATGTTACTAGGCATCAGAAGCAGGAAGATGCAGAAGACCGGAAGAAATGGAGACGGTTGATCCGCTGTGGCGGCCCCACAACGGGAGCAGCCGAAAGAAAAAGATGATGATGATGTTCCTAGGCATCAAAATCGGAAGGTCATGGGTCCGTATTCCAGACCAGTAAGTTGCCCTGAGGTGCCCTTGAGCAAGGTATCGTCCCCATCATTGTACCCCAGACACTGGATACGGCTGCCCACTGCTGTACTGTGTGTGGTTAAATGTAGAGAATATATGTTGCTTTGGTTCACTGTGGGCTTTGATGTGTTCACAAGGACACAGTCACTTGCACTTTCACTTAACGAGTACGAGGGATCTTCGCACGAATATCAGCTGATCACAGGCCCACGGGGTTAACTGAGGCTTGTAAGGCATTTAGTAATATGTTCTGTGGCCCCTGTTATAATGAGCTCGACCCTGAGTTCGAATCCCAGACAAGCCGGTTGCCCTGATGTACCCCTAAGCAAGGTACCATCCCCATCACTGCTCCTTGGGCACTGTATCTGGCTGCCAACTGCTGCATGGCATGTGTCATAAATGAAGAGTGTGCTCACAATGACAAATAGTCACTTTCACTTTACATACATATCAGTGTGTTAGTATTTGCAGTGGCTTTACACATATCAGACCTTTTCGCTGGGCTCTGCATGGAGCGTCACAGCCTGCTAGAGTGTTCGAGGGCAAGGCAACAGTTGTGAATAGATTTTAATTGAACTGAACCTCTTGCTGAGTCCACCAGACTCCTGAACTAACCCTGGATGTGCCCCGAAAATCAGGAGCCAGCAGGCAGCACACAGATTGTGCTTACTGTCATGTTGTGTGACAGCGGCCTAATGGGACCTCATTGCCAAGAGTTTCCTCAGGCACAAACACACACACACACACACACACACACACACACACACACACACACTCACACACACACAAAGGTATGTGTTCGGTATTACTGTGTTTGAGAGGATATTTTGTTGACTGGTGTTATACTGCAGCAGAATTCTGCACCTCAGCTTTACTTTATTTTTCCACCTCTCTCTTTCCATTAGTCCCAAAAGTTACTGTGCCTTTAAGACTGATATATGTAGATTTTTGCAAATTACTTCTTGTCTGATTGGTTGCTCTGTATTGTTCCTCATCCAAAACACAAACCAGAGCTGAAAGACTCCAACGTCACTGCAGACGTTCAGGGCTAAGTTAATGGAGTCGATGTAGGTGTATATGCAGTACTGTGCAAAAGTCTTGAACCCCTCATTTCTTTATATTTTGCTGGGAATCACCTTGTAGGTTTATAAATATTATTTTCTACTTGAAACGAGAACAAGTGTTTTAGTGTGGAGCTACAAAATGTCTAAAGATACAAAGTTCTAGATAAAACTTAAAGCGTTCAGCATCAGCAGTAATCTGTACATTTTGCCATATGCAAATGACCCTCTAGCCAATCACAGTTCTAGTTGAGGTGATGATTTTGATGAATCGTGTAACTCAAGATCAACTTATTTTAAGCCATTAAAGGCAGATTTTCCAAGATGTTTTAAAGGGACCATATTCCACATTTACCTTTCATGTATATGTTATTAAATATGTATGCAAATGATCTGTTTTCTGAATGGCACAGGTCAGAAATTTGGCTTCCACTGAATGGGCCCTTTAAATGAATGAATTTGATGTAGATTCAGAGAGAAACCTTTTAAAGATCTGTTGAAAGAGGAATTTGTTTATAATTTTTCCTGAATGATCCCACAGGAAAAGTTCTGATTTCATAATTAAAACTTAAGATTAGACCCTTTTTCCCCATCCCTCCAATTAGGACATCCCAATGCACCGCAGTACTGTGCATGGCTGGGACCGTTAACATGCTGCTGCAGTTTTGATGGGATGCAGATTACCGGCCATGCCAGCGGTTCTGTTCTGTATCAGTCTGCTCACATTACCCTCAGAGACAGAAGAGCTTGTCAGGTCTGTCTGTCTGTCAGTCTGTCAATGAGAAACAGCTTCCTGTTCTTTTCATTCCTCTGCTGTCCACTCACACATTCTCTCTTTCCTTTCCCATGTTCCTTGTCTTTGTCTGTATTACCTTTCCTCACATCCTCTTTCTTTTTCTTGCTTACTGTCACTCTGACTCTTCACTTTCACTTTGCTTCCTCTCTCTCTCTCTCTCTCTCTCTCTCTCTCTCTCTCTTACCTGTCCATGTTCTTTGTTTACTGTTGGTCTGGCTTTCTTTCTTTTCCTCCCTCTCTCATTCTCCATTTCTCTCCATTTCTCTATTCTCTGCCTCTCTCTCTTCCTCTATTTCTCATTCTATTCCTCTTGTTCTCTCCCTTGTCCCCCCCCTTTTCTTCTTACCAATGATCACTGTCTTCCCAATCTGTCCCTCATTCGTTTACTGTTCCCACCATTATCACTCTTTCTCCTTCGCTGTCTTTTTTCTCTCCCTCATCCGTTTTGTATTCCTGTCATTCTCCCTCTCTATCTCTCTCCCTCTTTCTCTCTCTCTCTCCCTCTCCTTCTCCCTCTCTCATGTGGTGTATATGGAGTTTGTTTTTGACTGGGAGAAAATATCTTTCCCAAATGCCATGCTGACATTTCAGCACCATCGCAGGATCAGTGGCATAGATTACGGTGGAAAGACGACAACAACATGAAACTAACCGTCCTGCTGCTCTCCTGTTAACGCCTCCTGATGCTAATAGACTCTTAATGCCACCTGACGTGAGAGACCTTCACTGGCTTTCTGTCTGGATTTGCAACAGAAAAACTCAAAACCTTAATCCCTACATAAAAGAGCACTGATGTTCTCCCAGGGTCGGCTGGATTTTCCTTGAATCTCGTATTATCTTTATCTGGAGATGTCATGGTGTAATTTTATTACAGTAATTCCCATTTTGCAGTTTCACAGGGGGGAAAATGAATGTGCTGACAAGATTAACTTTAACCCATTGCATTCCAAACTGCAGTCAGTTTACAGTGTACCTCCACTTACTGGCCACTAAATTAGAAACCCCTTCCTTTGACAAAATAAAAGTGTGACCCCTGGTTCCATTTATCATCACTGTAAGGTCAGTAGGTTACTCTACAGAGAACCATATTCCATTTCACTCCAAACTCACTCTGAACCTGCTAAAATATTAACCACTGATTTATGCACGGGGCAGCGGTGGCCTAGCGGTTAGGGCGTTGGCCGCGTGATCGGAGGATCAGGGGTTCGAACCCCCTTCCCAATAGGTTGCCCTGAGGTACCCTTGAGCAAGGTGCCGTCCCCATCATGTTCCTCCCTGCTGGCGACCTGTCCAGGCTGTGTCCCCATCCTTCGCCCTATGAGCTGGAATGGACTCCAGCACTCCCCCCGCGACCCCGCTTGGAACAAGCGGCAGAAAATGAATGAATGATTTATGCACAAATTGAGGGGGGGGGGACATTTAATTCCTTTTTAAACTGACTATATTGTATGTATACAATATTGTATATAGCAAAGTGAATTGCCATCTATGCAGCCTCTTCTCAAACTTTTACATCCCAAGGTTCATTAGTTTAGATCTAGAGAGCACAACAGCCCACAGAAGGGAAAACTCCACTTACTTCTGCATGTATAATATATTGCTGACACTTACAGATGCCAAAGCCTGCTTTCGGGACTAACTTGAACTGTAACATTTTTTGGACCTGTCATGTTTTCAGGATGTCTGATCATGTGATGTCTCTTCTGTTTTGAGGGTTTAAACAGCTAATTTGAAAGAGTTTGAACACATTGCACAAATTACCCTTCTGTTTTTGAAGGATTTTCTTAGCTTTCTTTGCTTTGAGTCCTAGTGTCATCATTTCTTCTTCAAAAAAGAAACTTTATCTTTTGCTAGGAAGCTGCATGGATTATGTGCATACGGGTCCATTGTCCTTACATTTAACCAGTGTACTTCAGGAATTTTTAAATATTTATACGCATCTGTTACCATTTATATTGTTAATCCACTGTGTGGGTTTCCTTGGGGAACTCCAGTTTCCTCATACAGTCCATAGACAATCATGTCAGGTGGATTGGAGATACTAAATTGGCGCCTAGGTGGAACTGTGTGTATGTGTGAGTGTCTGACCTGTGATGGACTGGTGAGCTATCCATGGTGTTTCTGTGTCTCAAGACCCTGGAATAGGCTCCAGCACCCCTGCAACTCTGATTCATTTAAGGGACTCTGATAATGGACTTTTTGGACTCGGATATCAGCATCAAGATGGACCAGAAACCTGTCCAGGATTTTTCTTTGCCTTTCAGCCAAGATCGGCTCCAGCACCCTCTGTGATCGTGGTTGAAGTAAGTGGCTCAGAAGGTGGATGAATGGCCCTAAACATTCTATCCTTGCATAATTATGATGTGAAGTGCAAACTACTGCCTCCGCTGAAGTAATGGCCCAATGACCACTAGAGGGTTCTGCATGGCCTATCTGTGGTCCAGTGGATGAGATCCCCCGACAGATGCTAATTAAGAAGTCAGGCTTATACGTGCATATTAAATGTGCTAGTAATTACTGACAAAACTGACAAAAGTATTGACGTTTTTGACACGGCTGGCTCTTTCGACCAGTTTTTCAGCAGTGTGGTTTTCAGTATTAAAGGTCATTGCATATTCCCAGCCTGGTTATTATGGAGGGAACTATTTTTTATACCATGATGTTCATTATTTCTGACATACGTCTAGCTGTCAAACTGTCATATGGTGAAAACCCAGCTGACTTGGTATTGTCAGTATTGACTATTGGTGTCATGCCATTCTCCTCTGGCTGCCTTTTTGCTTGCTTTCTTCGATAATTAGCATTTTAGCATTACTCATGAATTAGAAAGTGTTATGCTGGCAGAATGCAGTCTGCATTCCAGAGCCACTTGCAATTTTGTGGGTCTGTTTGAGCCTTCTTGTGAACTCCATCTGGAATAAAAATAGAATTTTTACAACAAACTCAGTCCCTTAACACTAAGCCACCGCTGCCCCCACTGCGAAGGAGAGGAAACCCACACCAGTAGGATCTTACAAATGGAAATACATTTGTAGCTTCAAATTGTATGCGCATGAATAAAAATTAAACATTCACTATTAAAAAGCACAACTGCTTTCTTTAAAATAAAGATTTTTGGACCAATAATGGATCCTGTAAACAAGAACAACCACCAGTGTAGCAACTGCATAGTCACAACTTGCTGGTTTTCAACCTAATGTCAATCAATATTTTTATTTTATTAGATTTCTTCTCCTTTTTAATAATTTTCATAAACTTTAAATGAAATTGATTGTTTTCAAAGTTTTAAATGCATTTTGTAAGACAGACTCTGAAAATAGCCACAAAAAGTACATTATTTGTTTTAAAAAGGTCTTTGCCTACAAAAAAATAAAGCCTATGTATAATTTTGGCCTGCAAAAAATAATACCATGTCCCCAAGCAATAAGCAGGTTCTTTTAGGCCTGTCACAATACATTGATTACTTAAATCAATATATGATTATTTTAAATAATGGTTTTTAATAAATCAACTTGATTTATTACTTTTTAAAATATTAATCAGGGCTCGTTGTGAAGCCATGTTCAGCTGTTTGAACATTTTCCACATGGGGACATCGATCAAAACACTTTCGGGCTCAGTCATGAAGGAGGAAACCCACACCAGCAGGTTCTCACAAATGCAAAAGTGTTACAAATTTTAGTGCATGTGAATTAAACATTTGCTATTATGAATAAAAAAAAAACTTTGAAAGCTAACATTACTGGAAGGCCTGGGTTACTGTCCTGAAAGTGATCTAAAAATTTTGCCGCTATTTTTAACTGACCCTTACTGGTGCTCATTACAACACCAGTGTCACTGGAACAGCTCACCCAAGGCTCTGATGGCAACAGTAAGATGTTGAAGCAGCTGGGATTAAACCTGTGGCCTCTCACTAATAGCCAAGTGTGATGATAAGGTCCAAATGGGTTTATTACATTCTAATTTAGGAAAGAATGTAGGACATCCAGGATGAATCGTGTCAGGCGGCTATTTATGTGACAGAGATTAAGCCCAGATTGGACCAGGTGATTGTTTGAACACACGTGATTATAAGGTTTTTATGTATTTTTACTGTGCTTCCTGTTTTAAAGTAACAGAAGCTGTCAAATCAGATGTCTGTAGTCATGAAGGCCAAAACAATGTTAACTAATTAATTATCTGATACTAGTGATATTCTTAGACATTTTATAATAAGTTTTAAAATCTAAACTAACTAAAAAGTGTGAAGGCCAGTGTTTACAGTTTTCATCCAAATCCATATTATATTCTAGGGTGCTGATGTGACAGAACTTTAAAAAAAACATTTGTTTAACTGTATTTGTGTATTTTTTTTTATCAAGCTCTGTGACCATTTGAGACAAATAAAGAGCTTTCCTGCAACCCACAAGTTGGGTTTGGTGTAAAAAAAAAAAAAAGAAGGTGCTGTTAAGCATGATGGATGATCTGTGGTGTTTTTTTTACTCCAAATATGTAAGAGAACGTTGTAAAGGCACATGGCATCATGGACACATGGAAGAACCAGGAGATCTCAACTGAAGAAAATGGCCCCCTTCTCAAAAGGTACAACTGGGTTGTGGATGTTTGGCCAATTTATACAGTCCTACATGCACATGTCCACTGCATAAACTGCATTCTCAAGTTTCATTAAGCATTATAGGAGACTCAGAACTTGTTGCAAACTTGGGAAAATTACGATGCCTGTTTGACCTCAATTTTGGATCAAGATGATTAAGAGAAAGCTGTGGAAGTTTGCTTGAAGGTCATTATTGGGGCAGGAGCTTCAGCCACAAAGACTATATGCAAACATAAACGCACAATGTGTTGCTGAAATGCAAATAAAATGTTTGTGTATTTAATAATTGCACACTCGCGCCTTTCTCACTGAATGAGGTACAGAATAGTTAATAAGCTTTTAAGTCTCACTAGGTACCCAGACCTTGTAAGTCAGTGGTTGTATCTGCTCTCATTAAACGGAGTAAAACATCTTGAGATGGGTGCAGGATTTAACGACCCCCCCACTCCGTACAGACCCACACTGTCAGCTGTCAGGATTTAGGAAGTGCTGATGAATTCAGACAGTTTTGGAAGGAACTGGAACAATGACAGCAATGATTGATTGTTTCTCTCTCACTCTCACTCACACTCTCTGTCTTGTGCTCCATGTTATTCAGAAGGAAGCTGCAGGCGTGGGTGATTGTTTGGGTCAGAGACTCTGAGACTCGTGTCCCTGAGCCGACCACCACCCCTGTTGAATGTAAATATGCAGTCGGTTTATTTTTGGCAGGTTTCTCAAAGGCACTGGTTCCATTTTAAACCTCTCAATGTTTCAGCCAGAAATAAGTGCAGAAAAAAAAACATTTTTAACCCGTTTAATGGTGCAGTGAGTTGTGGATTGACAACTGTGGAGGGCTTTAAATCCAGAATGAATTTGTAGTGTAGTTTTTACAATCTGAATGCAATAATGGTGGAACGATTTAAATCTGTATGAATCTGCAATGTAGGTTTTACAGCCTGTCAGTAGTTCATTGTGGGATGATTTTAATTTAGTGTGAATACTGTGTATGTTTTTTTTTTTTTTTTTTTTTTTTTTTTTTTTTTTTTTTTTTTACTTTACAGCCTGGCAGTAACAAGTGTGAGGTTTTATAGCCTGGCAGTAACTGTGATGTGATTTTATTCTAGTATGAATCTGCAGTGCTTCATAAAATAAATTCTAATCCATTAATGTTTAAGGCTGTTGATGTTTGAGGGGCTCTGTGTTGCAGGACCTTCAGATTTCCCTGAATCTTTGAGGTGGCCACCTTGATTCACAATCAGCAGATAGGAGCTGTCCGCTCCTATAATACACTATAATAAATCACTAAATAATATTTTTTAGTGGAAATTTCAGTGATCCCAGTAAATGTTGGAAGCAGAAGCCTAGTGTTTAGGGACTAGGCCCCATTATGGGACGGTCCCATTCCAGTCGCAGACCAGTAGATTACCCTTAAAAAAAAAAAAGGTGCCATTTCCAGCACTGCCCACTGCTGCTCACTGTTTAATGGTTAAGTGCAGAGAAAGCATTTGTTGTGCGCTCTCCAAGAGAGTTGACAGTGGACAGTGGCAGCGTCTGGGAGAGACTCTTTGTGTGTGTGTCTACTGGGATGATCAGCACAGCTGTTGAGCCGGAGGGCTGCTGAGGGGTCTGGATGGCCACAACCAGGGGAATAGTGGGTAAAGGCCACTAAAGGACACTAGTGGGTCTGTGTGTGTGTATGTGTTAGCATGGTGGGTCTTTGCTCTGTCTCTCGGTGCGCCCTTTTGTGTGTCTGCACATTTTATTATTTATTTAGAAGTTGGTTTTAGCAGAAAATACTTTATAATATGTTTTTTTTTCCATTTTAATTAGGACATTCCTCAGTGAGAAATCCTTCTGAATGTGGTATGATGGAAGGTTTAAAAAGTAATGATAGCAGCTTTTCCAGAAGTTTGCATGCAGTTCTGTTTATCAAGCATCTTTTGTGCCCTGTAGCTATCCGAATAGGGCAAATACAAAATATAAAAAAAAAGACAATAAAGATTGAGAGGCAATTAATTTGAATTAAAATAATAGACGTCTAGTGTCTAGTGGTAGGGTACTTGCCTAAGGACCTATGGCTCAAGAGGTACCAGGTTCGAATCCCACCTCTGGCACTACCACCCTGAGCAAGACCCCTAACCCTGAATTGCTCCAGGAGAACTGTCCCTGTAATTAGGACATGGAAGTCGCTCTGGATAAGAGCATCTGCTAAATGCCGTAAATGTAAATGTAAGTAATCAAAGTCAGAACAATAGATTTTAAAAAATAAGTTAAAAAATAAGAATAAACAAAGCAGACTGAAAGAGAAAACCAAGAAATATAGAAAAAGAAAGTTAGTTACATATTGCACTTCTTTGGTTCTAAAACGAATGGATGGATGGATGGATGGATGGATGGATGGATGTGTGGTTTGACTCTTCACATATAAGAGCCACATTACAGTGACCAGTGTGGGAGGAGCTAAACCCACATAAAATTTTATTCAGTGAAATACAGTGAACCCAGGATGCAATGCATATCATCCAGAAGAAAAGGGTTTTAAAGAGTTTTAACATTCTGTTACCTTTTATGACCTTACAGTGAGTAGAAATGCAGTAGAAATCTCAAGGATGTGTTATCACGAATAAGAACATAGTCCCTTTGGGATACCCTCTTGTTTAATTGTGTAAGTGATCATTATCCTGATCACTGAACACTTTTTAACATCCTAATGTTTCTGTGGAGAGATGGCTTTTTCTGAATCTGACTGTGCATGAGTGTGTGTGTGTGTGTGTGTGTGTGTACAGCTGTGTGACATTTTGTGACCTTTTCGGTTGTAAAGCAGATCTGTCTACGTGTTTGTGTGTGTGTATAAGTGTTTGTAAGTGGATGTCTGTGTATGTGTGATTGTGTGTGTGAGTGTTTGTGTGTTGCACCATCTTTGTATATATAGTGTAGTGGAACTGTATGAATGTGCGTGCGTGTGTGTGTGTGTGTGGCTGTGGCCTTTGCTGTTGCCAGGCAGCCCTCATGGCCTCAGCACTCCTGTCCCCAGACATCCTGCTGCCCACTCAACCATATGGCCTCTCTGACACACAGCCAGAGTCGTGGGTTCACACTCACTGGGCACACTTTCAATTGTGATAGGGACACACACACACACACACACACACAGAATGAAAGTAGAAGCATAGTTTTCAGATGTTACTATTACAACAAATGTTTGGTTTGAAAGAGGAAGATGCAGATGACAGGAAGAAATGGAAAAGATTTATCTGCTGTAGGGACCCCTAACGGGAGTAGCCGAAAGAGGATGACTATTGCAACTAATTTAACTACCAATAGTATAGTAATCTATAGTACTATATTTTATATAGTACTATCTATATTGTAATACATGTAAAACATGTGTATTTAATTCAATTACTGTTACTGTTGTATTACCACTAATATTAATATTATTATTTAATTACCGCTTTGCTAATAATAGTAGTAGTGTAGTAGTTATGTTACTATTTGTGCTAAAGGTAGGTACTGTTTAACTGGAAGCAATTCTTTATTAATAACATAATTACAAAAATCACAACATATCATCTTTCATCATATCAACGTATCATCATCGGTATCTGTTGAAATTCCTGAAATTATTATTCTTAATTGCATTAATGCTACTAGCTGATATTGCTTTATAGTTACTGAGTGGGTAAGTGTGTGTGTCTGTGCACGTGAGCTTGAGTGCGAGTGTGCATGTTTGTGTGTGCGTTAGATGCAGGTTAGCTGGATGTGTCTGGTCAGGCCGCGGGGGATCCAGAAAGCGCCCTGGTCCGCTCTACTGCTCAAACATGACTTTTGTCCCGCAGCCTGGGGGACCTCGGGAACATTTACACGGGCCGATCTGGTAAATGCCACATTTAAATATGATCGATCAGATAGCGGCCTGAACAGTGGGCTGAATGAAGATGAATGGGGGTGTTAGTGTTGGACGAGATTGGCGCCGTCAAGAACATGAGGGGGCTTCTGTTCTGCCCCTGAAGATTTTCTTAAGGAGGAGCCTTATCGCGAAGCGGAAATGCAGTGGAGCCGTGAGGAGGCAAAGCTGATAAAACTTAGCTGGGGGTCTCATCTCCCATACCTGCCCTGAGGGCGTCTGTGTGTGTGTTGTGGTGCGTGTGTGTGTGTGTGTGAGAGAGAGAGGCAGAGAAGCAGATATTTTACATGAAGTTGAGTGTGTGTGTGTTGGTGTTAATGGTTAATAAAATAGTCTAATACTGAGTGTAGAGAAGTAACTTGCTTATTCAAACTGTGTGTGTGTGTGTGTGTGTGTGTGTGTGTGTGTGTGTACATGCCTTATGTACTCTTGTGGTCATGGAGGTGTAAATGAAACAGCATTCTGACCTCTTGAGGTGAAAATGAACTTGCAGCACCTACAGCTAATCAGCAAACTTCCTCTCTCTCTGTGTGTGTGTGTGTGTGTGTGTGTGTGTGTGTGTGTGTGTGTGTGTGTGTGTGTGTGTGTGTGTGTGAATACCTCAAAACTACTAACTAATGAGGAGCCCTGTTGCTATCTTAACCATATCACTTTTACTAATTTTACTAACATCACTATTACTGCTCTTGAAACTAGATTATTTAAAATTATTATAGCTATTATATTAGTATTACTACTATAGTTGATAAGTATTACTAAAGCTTCTATCACTAGCATTTTTAATATAGATATTATTACAACTAATTTTATTAGTATTGCTATTATGGATATTGCTATAAGCACTATCATTGCCATTTTTATTGCAATATTTAATTGTTATTACAGTTATCACTGTTACAGATTATGAGTATTAACATTTGCCAGTGTAACTATTTTATTACTAATTACTCTTAAAAACGATCAGTATTACCACTACTGCTATTATTAATTACTACAATATAAATGTTACTAGTATTATTAGTTTTTATAGTAACTACTGTACTACTACCATTATATTACAAAGATTATCTTTACTGACATTAATACTGTTATGAGCAATATAGCTATAGTTATTACTACTAATACTACTAGTATAGTTATTACTACTAATACTAGTACTATTAATTCTAGAATTAACTTCCAATTTAACTATTCCTAATATTATTACTATTATTCCTACTCTCTGTTACATAACTGTTATTTTCCATGTAATATTTCCAATATTATTATTACTATTACTATTGCCACTATTATTACTATCATTACAGTTACTACAAATATCAATACTACACTGGTGCTTTTACAATACAGTATAATAGCATTAAAAATACAACTGTTATCACTAGTATTTTTTTTTTATTATTAAAATTGTCATAATACGTATATACTATTTCCAGCACAATCATTTTACCATGGTAATTTTAGATCCTAAAGAAAGTTTTTTAGACTTCTGAGGCTGCATGTATTAATATGTCTAAAGGGGACGCCCTAATTGCTTTTGCAATTAGCAAACTGCTGATTATCTAAACGCACAGACCGAAATCACAATAACGATTAATAATGGATTAACTGTGCCACAATTAACGAGCTCCACTGCTGCCTTTCTCAACACGGAGGAACTTTTTTTTAAGTGAGTGCTGAAGGTGCGCAGAGACAATATGGTGATTTAAATGCCTGTCCTGGGAGAGAAGGGACAGCTAGCATTTCATGTCTTGCACAACATTCTGGCACAAAGGCCACAAATAGCAGCAAATACTAATTGCAAAATGAATGAGATTTGAACGAAATCAGTAATAATCTATGGGGCAGCGCTCTTACCCTGAGGACTAGAACAAGATACACTGATAATCAGAAACAAGAAACTGATAATCAGTTTAAGCTGATCCTTTTGAGTCACTCTGTTATGTTTTGAATTGTTTCCATTTTTTTCTTCCCAATAATTAAAAGTGAAAGTGACTGAAACACTGCACGAAATTCAACCTCTGCTTTACACCCATGCACACCGTGCAGCATGGGGTAGCTATTTAAAGCACCTAGGGAGCAGTGATGGGGACAATACCTTGCATAGGGGTACTTCAGGGCAACCTTCTGATCCTGTGGCCAACTCCCTAACCACTATCTAATTCTAATTCCACCCTTGATTGATGGTGCCACTGGTTGGATGCTGAAGGTTAGCATGTGAAGCTCAGCGGCATCTTTTTGAACTACCATGGATTTCACATAATGCCCTTTGAGCAGCGCTGGCTGATAATTCTGTCACATCAGCTAATAAATACCCAAGCTGGCAAGCACTGGAGCGGCATCTTTCCCACCCAGAGACACCCAAGCCCCTTGTGCTTCAAACTGTAAAAGACGGTGTATTTACTATGAATAACAATTATTTACAGTGCATTTAAACAGCCATTTCTTTTTCGCGATACAGGCCCTTTAATTACTTTGAAAGTGAAAGTGAAAGTGACAACCCTTGTCATTGCGAGGTCACGGCACAGCACACATGAACCACAACGAAATTGGACCTCTGCATTTTACCCATGCACACTCAAACCCGTGGAGCAGTGGGCAGCTATTGAAAGCGCCCGGGGAGCAGTGACGGGGACGGTACCTTGCTCAAGGGTACCTCAGGGCAACCTATTGGGAAGGGGTTTGAACCCCTGATCCTCCGATCATGCGGCTAACGCCCTAACCGCTAGGCCACTGTGCAACATTTTCTAGAATGGAGGAATAAATCCTGCACAGAAAGGATGAAATCACATAAATACTTGAGAAAATCAGATTTTATACCGCACTCATCATCAGCGTACACAGTGTACTTATACTGGACAGCAGTAACACACTCCACGGTGGTTCATTAAGCATTGGGGATTTCACAGAGTGGGTGTTTTCTTGCGTCACTGTATTATAATGTAGTATAATGTGTTGGTTTTTTTGGAGTCTCTCTATTCTCCACACTTTACTAATGATGGTCTCTCTCTTTTTCTCTCTCTGTCCCTCCTGGAGATTGTAAATTTGTACATTTATAATGGATGGAGAACAGCATGTACTGTGTTTTACACTGATATCTCTCCTCTCTCTCTCAACAATCCCCCCTCCCTCCAGGGGGCACTCATATTAGTAGGCAGGACTAAGTTGTTTGAGCAGTGAATGATGTGCACAATACAGACCAATGTAATTGTTAAATAGATCACCCAGGAAGGCCAAAGGATGGACTAATTGTGTCCGAAGCCCAAAAATCAAAAAAGAAAGCAGCCATAAAAAAGTGCAGTAGCAGTAAAATCGTGTGCAGTATTATGAATCACGCAAGGGTGGTGTTTGCATTCGGGAGTCGTGGGCCAGGATGATTTGTTCGGAATCCCTTCATTCTTCACTCTTCCGTTTTAATAATGAAGAATTCTCTCTCTCTCTCTCTCTCTCTCTCTGGCTTTATTCATTCCTCCCAACACTCTCTCCTTCCCTCTCTGGAATATCAAAGGATCTAATCTCCATGGAAATCTGTTCTGACCGTTACCTTGGCAACAGGCTGTGCTACATGTATCTCTGATTTTTCTCTTTTAATAATTTTTCTTGTGTGTGTGCATGTGTATGTGAGGATTTCAAAAGTTATATTTCTGAGGCTCAAGAAGGAGAGAAGAGAGGGTTTAAAGGGCCCTCAAATGAATCTCAGAGAAACTCACCAGCTGATTTCACAAAACAGTCAAGATTATAATCAGGCAGTGTTTTTACACTTTCTTCTGTTCAATCTCACTGTTGACTTTGGAGAGCCATTAGAAAATGTAGGAAAGTGGCCAATAATATCCTTCTTAAGCAAGACACCAAGCTGACCTACCAAACCCCGATGTTCTGGGATGTTCATGTGCTGAGAAAATCTTTACAGATATATCTTTCTCCAAAAAGCTCCTTTCTCATGGCCAGCCTAGGCTGTAATTCAGACATTGATTTATTTGACGGGGAACGGGATGCATGGAAGTGCAAAAGCACAGAACTTAAACTAACCAATCAGATACCAGATCCTGACACTATCACTCTCTTTCCTTGTGTGGATGGAGTGCCTGAGGTCTGATGACAGTCACCCATGTGATTCAGGAAATTATTTGTGGATGGAATTCATTTTGGTTAAACGAGGACAGGAGGACCTCAAGAGGTGGACTTGGGCGTGATTATTAACCAAGCCTGTGCAGACCTCTATTCCATCACTCTTATTTTTAGCCAAGACACACCAGAGCTGTTCGTTAAAGGGGACCTATCATGCTTTTCTCAGTTTTGCTTTTTGTATTGTGTGTTATAGAAGTTAGTACACGGGGACACTGCAAATTCAATGACAGCATGGCTTCTTAATCTTTTACGTTCATAACACAATTTCTAGATTTCAATTAAAGAACCCTAGACGGTCAAAAATCCATAAAACTGCAGCTTGGGTGAATAATTTTTTAATTTTTCATTAATTAAAACTTTCATATATATGCTGCATGCGTTCAGTGTGAATGGGTTAATTATGCTGTCACTTGATGGATGAAGTACAGTATATTCTTCATTATTTAAGAATAGAAGAGCAATAATTATTTAATATTTGATTGCTGCCACCCACTTTCCAAAATCTGCTGTTTTTGGAATGCTCTCATCAGCTAATTGTTAATGTGGTTGTGTCCCAAACTGCATTACTACAATTAATAGTGAAAGTTAAAGTGACTATTTGTCTTTGTGAATCCAGACCACAGCACCTAATTGTGACAGTGGGCAGCCATATCCAGCTTCCGGGGAGCAATGATAGGGACGGTACTTTGCTCAGAACTTGAACCCACAACCCTCCAGTAATGGTACCTAATCATTAACCACTAGGCCAACGCTGCTTACACCGCCGAGTAAAAATTGTAAACAAGTTTGGACATGCACACATTAATGTAAGATGTGAAGTGTAAAGGTGTGTGAACTGTGTTAGTGCACAAAATAAGGCTTATCAGATCTATGTAGTAAAGATTTGACTAAAATACAATTATTCAACTTCTGCAGTTCATCTTTGATGAAATGTTCACTGCAGAGAGATGTGAACACCAGTGTTCATTATTTATTTGCCCTGCAACAGAGACATTAATTCTTTCATGTAGACAAGACATAAAAAAAGCTTTCTTTTTTGAGAGAAAGTTCAGCATAATGGGTAATTGCATCCAGTTAAACAACTATATGACATTTTTGTGAAACAAACCTGCAAAAATATGTGATGATTAATGGAAGAAAGCCTTGTTATCCAAGATCTATCCTACCTGTACCCATCCTGTTATCTTGCATGTTGATGGTTTGGATAACTAGCTGCTGGCACTTTTGCCTAAAAGTGTGTGGACACAACGTTTTCTGGTCAAGTTTACATTGGTTTATAGGCCAACACTTGTTCTGCTTTTTTCACAGGCTATACTTTTGTTTCATATGGATCTTCTCAAGCACCACTGTGATCTAAAGAGAGATACTTGTTTGTCGACAAGTGCATATGGAGGGAAGAGATAGAACATAGGCACTGGCAAGCTGACCATTAAGAGCTCTATGGAGGGAGGAAGCTTTAAAGATACAGAAGCTGTAATAGACCATTTCAGATTGAGGATAAAAACAGGGCAGAAAAAGATGTACATTATAAGAAAACCCCCTTTTTTGGAATTTGAACCATGTTATTTGTAATTTAGGAGACATCATGAAAAGGAGCCCAGAGGTCCCAAAGGGAACAAGGGCGAAGGATATCCCAGGTAACTGGAGTAGTTGGACAAGTTCAAGGGTAAAGGCCATATGAAAAGATGCAGTGCCCTTCTCTAAGACATGCAAATGAACAAATGTCCTCTCCAATCCTCTCTTTCTCTCTCTCTTTCTCTCCTGATGAGGGATTTTCACACAGAAGCAATTCCGAATGCAATTTGGGGGCAGCGGAGTGTGAGGGTCGGACGGTGCCAGAACACAGGGGGGTTCTGGAGGAGCACCAGGGCCATTTAGCTTAAGAAAATGGGCCCTGATAAAAGAAGCCCAGAGACAAGTGCTGTCTTTTTCAGGTCACTGACTTTCCTAAAGAGGCCTGTTCTGAGGAGAAAAGAGCGATGGAAATTTTGACGGAGTGACAGCAGCAGACAAAGATGCTTGCTGTCTGCGCTTTGTGTATCTTTTATTCCCTCGAGGTGGTGTCATTCAGGTTTAACAGTACCACACCTCAGCTTAATGCACTTCAGGACTTGTGCATTGCAGATGATCTCAGTGGGTTATTTTAACTGGAATACCCCTGTAGTTGTATTTGAGGCATAGCCAGCCCTATGGGGTTTTGCGAATGTTCAGACAGCTAGTTTTGCTAACATTCAAAAATTTGCCTAGAGTGTGTCTTGGCTGGTTTTATTAATGTTAAAACAGTTTTGCCAATGTTCAGCTAGTTTTACCTGTGTTCGGTTAATTTTGTTAGCAGTCAAACGGTCAATCAGACAGCTAGTTTTTGCTAATATTTAGACAGCTAGTTTTTGCTAATATTCAGTTAGTTTTTGCTAATATTTAGATAGCTAGTTTTTGCTAATATTTAGACCGCTAGTTTTTGCTAATATTCAGTTAGTTTTTGCTAATAATCAGACAGCTAGTTTTTGCTAATATTCAGTTAGTTTTTGCTAATCTGAAAGACACTTGGTCCATAAACCATGTCATTTGATATTCGGTCTGAGGCCCTGTCCGTCTTTCTCAGATTCTGAAGACCAGTGGAGACCTTCGAAACCCTGAATTGAGACGGACCTTGCTAATTTTGCTAATATTCAAAAAGCTAGTTTTGCTAACATTCAGAAAGCACATTTTCATATATTACTCATCAGCAGCCCAATTTCCTCTACAAAGTCAGTGAATAAAATCCTTTCCGCGTGACTTCAGAGCCTCTTGTAGTGAAGTTTTTATCAGAGATGAGATAGAAGCGTCTTTAACAGAGTGTATTTTTGGCGACCCTGCAGCCGCTAATGGAGAGGACTGTCAAATGCAGCTGTAGACACACTCATCCCCTGTGTTTTTCTCAGACGTTTGACAGTCGTCCACCCTGCAGTCTTGAGGATTACAGTCTTTTAAAGGAGCGGAAGAGAGGAGAGGTTGGGGAAGTGAGAATTAGAGCCCGGTCCGCCGGGTTGGAAAGGCTAATACAGGCTTTCAGGACTGATTGGTGTTCTTTTTTCACAACCAGCTTATTGATTTTGATAAATGATTGAGCCACATTGTGTGTGTGTGTGTGTGTGTGTGTGAGTGTGTGTGTGTGTGTGTGTGTGTGTGTGTGTGTGTGTGTGTGTGTGTGTAGAGAGGACAATGTTGGTGTATATATGACTGTGTGTGTGTGTGTGTGTGTGTGTGTGTGTGTGTGTGTGTGTATAAAACTCGGTCTGTCCTGCATCATTGTGTGTGATCATTGTAACGAAAATAAATAAAAGTTGATAAAGTATAATAAAGAGAATAACACATTAATTACTATATAAAATATGCAATTGAATATGAAATTAAATTGAAATTTTATTTATTAAATTAATAACTTTTTTTTAGTGTAGCAAAACTAAAGTAATATGGTTGGACTAATCTAACATATCACAGCTTTAAGAAAATATTTTCTGAAATTTAAATTTATTAAATGCAACCATTTTATTTCCCTTTCACAAAAACTATAAAATGCTATTTTTTGGTCCATCAGTTCAGCTTAAAATGTTCTTATATTTAATGAAATAATCTAATAAAAAACAACAAATTTAATTAATTTAATGTAGAATTTTGTTATTAGATTTTCATTTAATAATTCGGTTTAAAACTGTTTGGAAGCTCAGAAATGTTTGAAGCTTTTCATTCTGATTTTGTTAGGTTTTTATTGAATCATTTTATTGGTCTATATCATGAAATATCAAGATGTAGGGCAAAAAAAAAGAAAAAGCCGCCAGAATATAGCAAAAATATGCTGTGATTATTATGAGGCATATTGAAGACTTTAATTACCACATTATAACGTTGTTATTAATAATAGATGGACAGATGGGTTTCTTAGCCCAGATGGATGAGTGTGGCCCAGGAGAATCACATAAGCAGCAGAAAAGTGTTAGAATGGTTAGAGCCATATGTGCTGAGTGCTGATATAGGCAGATTTTGTGTTTTTCTTGTCCTGTAAAATACAGATTGGAGCTGATGCTAGATGAACCATTTTAGTCAGTTTGAGAGACTGTGTGTGTGTGTGTGTGTGTGTGTGTGTGTGTGTGTGTGTGTGTGTGTGTGTGTGTGTAGGACAGAGAAGATAGGGTTTGCACCAGGCAATAAGATGTAATTCACATGAAGATCAACTGATTATAAACGGATCAGGTCATTAATTGGCTAATGTCTGAAAGAGTTCAAGACTCCCAGAGACGTGTTGTGACCTTGTGAGGTGCTTGGGGGACACCTATGATTTTTGACCTTCAGTGGTGGCTGGGGACACCTCTGACCTCATTATATCTATTTACTACCATCATCTCACAAACACACACACACAAACTCTTGCATTTTGAAAAGTATGATGTTTTCAAAGTCTTACTTAGTTATACCAGTATATAATAACAAATGCTTAAAAATAATCAGGTAAAGGTCGAAGTACTTAGCATCTTCTCAGTCCAAGGACTGATGTACAGACTGCAGGTGAGTATAAAGTGAGACGTGTCTCCTCTGAAGGACGTTTGTAGCGTCTGTTTGTGCTGAAAGTGAACTGAATCTCACTCCATATTAATAGAATTCAGACTATAAAGCCTCAGACTTCAACTCCAATAAAAACAACCTGCTGATGTCTACTTCCATCTGTCCTGCATGTATGGACACACTGAGGGACTGTCTTTTCTGTGCATTTGTCCATTTAGGCTGAAACTGGGGAAACATGATCTAGTTTTTTTTTGGCAGCGCCATCATATATGCTGGTTTTCTGATTAGATCAGCTTCCCCAGCCACTCCACATGATGCATTCAGTTGTCCGGGTTAACCTCGATCCAGCCCGTACCAGTGTGTCTGTTAAACTTGCCCTGACCCCTCTGTCTGGCGCGAACATGCTGGGAAGGCCCTGAATGTGAGCTGCCCTGACTGTGACTGTGTCGACATGACTGCAAGAAGAATGAGATGCTTTTGGAGTCTTGGTGGTCAGCTATATACCTGCTTTTTGTTTCGTTTTTTATTTCATTATTTAATTTTCTGTTCTCTTAAGGGGCATCATGATGGTGCAGTGGTTAGACGCTTCTCCTCACAGAGAAAAGTGATCCATGAATTTAACACTGTTAAACCACAATATATCTTGAAAACTGAAACCTGTCCATGCTGATAAATAATAAATAAAATATAAAATTATTACTAAACATCAGCATCAGTGGACTACTGAACCCTTCAACCCTTCAGCCTTTTGGTTCTCCCTTTGCTTCTGCGTGGGTTTCCTTCAGATGTTGCAGTTTTCTCCCAATTCCAAAAACATAGTTGCAAGGTGGATTGAAGTTCCAAAATTTTACATGCTGTTATCTGACCTGTGATGGACTGCTGACATGTCCAGGGTGTTTCTTGGAGCCCCTGGAGCTCTGGGACAGACTCCAGCACCACCCGCAAACCTATTCAGGACAAGCAGTTAATATGATGGATGGATGGTTAATTGGTTGGTTGGTTGGTTTGATTTGCTAGTTGGTTGGTTGGTTGGTTGGTTGGTTGGGTAGTTTGATTTGTTGGTTGGGTAGTTTGATTTGTTGGTTGGTTGATTGTTTTGCTGGTCAGATGGTTGGTTGGGTGGGTAATTTGGTATGTTATTTGGTTGGTTGGTTGGTTGATTGGTTTGATTTTCATGGTTGGTTGGTTGGATTGTAGGATAGTTTAATTTGTTGGTTGGGTTGGTTGGTTGGCTGGTTGGGTAATTTGGTATATTATTTGTTTGGTTGGTCAATCGGTTTGATTTTCATGGTTGGTTGGTTGGATGGTAGGATAGTTTGATTTATTGGTTTGTTGCGTAGTTTAATTTGTTGGTTGAGTTAGTTGGTTGGTTGATCAGTTTGCTAGTTGGATGGTTGGTTGTTTGCTGGTTTGCTAGTTTGTTTGTTGGCTGGTTGGTTGGTTAGTTGGTTGTTAGGTTTGATTTACTGGATGGTTGTTTGGTTTGTTGATCAGTTTGTTGGTTGGTTAGTTGGTTTGATTTTCATGGTTGGTTGATTGGTTGGATAGTAGGATAAATTGATTTGTTGGTTGGATGGTTGATTGGTTGGATAGTTTAATGTGTTGGTTGGGTTTGTTGGTTGGTTGATTGCTTTGCTGGTTAGATTGTTGGTTGGATGGTTGGTTGGTTTGCTAGTTTGTTTGTTGGCTGTTTGGTTTGTTAGGCTGTTTGGTCTGATTCCTTTTCTGATTCCTGGTAACTGACTTAATAGTTCTGCGATATGGACAAGAGCCGGTCTTAGTTAGCATGCCTGAGTAGTCACACACTCAGGAGCTATAATCTTTAACAGGCTTGAGTATCAGAAAACAAAGGAGTCTGTTTAAGGGTCACCTATACATCTCCATCTTTTAAAGGTGCCCTCTGCTTATTGGTGGGGAAGCATAGCTCAGCCTTCCAGTGCAAAATCAAGCCCATCACATTAACTACTGTTGGCTGTTTGACTATGTTTGGGGTGTTGGAAGTCTTCAAGGCCCAAATGTCACTCACTTGACAGTTGCTGTGCAGCGACTGGACCTTCTGGGGTTTAAATGTGTGAGAATCAACATGTTTTTAACCTTTAGGTTTAGCAATTTCTTCACTTTCTTTACCAGTGAGCATTTTGAGGGCCGTAGGCTTGCTCGGCTGCTCTACCACCGTCTCAAGGTTCCTATAGTCGTCCATGCTGCGTAGGAACGCGGCAAAAAGCTGAATTACCATTGCTGGCTGGGAAAGATCTGGTTGTTTTGATGAGCGGCAGCTTTTGTGCTTCCTGTGAAAATTATGTTCATTAATTTACTTTTTCAGCCCAAACTGAGACTCATACTGCAGCACACAGAGATCAGTTCTAAGGTAATCTGGTGTCTCTCTTTCCCTTTCTTTCTTTTCTCCATTTCACACCATTTTTACTTCTTTCTAGTTCTTTTCTGACTCTCTTTTCTCTCTCTCTCTCTGTCTCTCCCTCTCTTTCTTTTTCTTTTCTGTTTATGTATCTATCTCTATCTCTATCTTCCTCCTTACTCTTCCCCTTCCCCTTGTTCTGACTTCTCTCTCCATTTCTGTCTCTTCTCTTTCTCTTACCTCCTTTCTCTTTCTTTTCTGTCTCTGCCTCAGTAGATGGAAATTAAAGGAACATGTGGTAGAAAAGAGCAAACAAATCTTTCCTTTATCTTCTGGATGAGAAACCGTGAGACTTTTTTTTTTATCTCTCTCCCGCCTCAGTTCTGCCTCCAGTCTTCTATTTTTGCCCTGATTTCTCTCTGTGTGTTTTCTTTTCTTTTGAATATACTTTGTTGGTTGTTTTTTTTTTCTTTAGGCACTTCCTGAAGTTAGTTTGTGAACTGACCGAAACCTACTTATACTATTGCTTACCAGTCACTGACCATGTACACTACAGCTTTACAGTCAGTGACGTATCTAGAACTGACTTAAACCTGCATCACTCAACTCTACAGTCAGCAGCATATCTTGAACTGACTGACATTTGCTTACACTGTGTTGAGTGACCTATCTGGAATGGACGATCTAGAAAATGAAATTGATTTCTTCTTATTCTGATGCCATCTGATGCCATCAATGCAGCTATTAAAGCCCTTTCCAATGAATGAGCTCACTTGGCTGTATCTCCATACTTAATTGGCACATTTTTTGTTGTGTATAAGTGAAAGTGACAACCCTTGTCATTGCGAGGTCACAGCACAGCACACGTGAACCGCAACGAAATTGGACCTCTGCTTTTAACCCAGTATAAGAACAAAGTAAAAGTTTTTCTACACTACTTCATTCAAAATATAATGAAAACTTGAAACACACAGTGAAACACAACAAAATACAGCCTGTGCATTTATCCCATACACACACATGCAGCTATTGAAAGCACCCAGGGAGATGTGATGGGGATGGTGCCTTGCTCAAGGGGTACAAGGGTACCTCAGGGGAACCTACTGGTCTAGGACTTGAATCTGGGGCCAACTCTCTAATCACTAGACCACTGCTGCCCCATGTAACACAAGCATAAGGCCTAGAAGGTCCTGAAGGTTCACTAATGCTTTTCTCAATGTACAGAGGTGTGTAAAACATCAAAAAGAATTAGAAAACTAATGACAATGAGAAGAATGAAGCAAACCCAAGGGTTTCCTGGAGATTTAGAGCCTGTAAATATTCAAACTCAATAAAACAACCAACAAAGCAGTTACTAAGCCCTCTGGAGAAATCTCACGCATGCTGTAATGGATTTTGTGCTGTCAGTATTTTGTTGATGCTTTCTGGCTCTGAACAAAAAAAAGTCTCCTGTATCAATAGTGATAAATGACTTCAGAATTGCGCATAGCATGGGTCAATGAATCAATAAGACTTCCTCATCCACTCATCATATCTCCACTTGGTGGTCTTCTGAGACTTGGGAGAAAGAAGTAAGTGATAAATGGATTGTACAGTGTTTATTTTTGTTAAATTTCTCCGTGTCCCAAGTCTAGCAATGTAATCATCCCTCTGTTGTTTTCTGACCGCACACACACAGACACACAGCCGCTCTCAGTGGTAGATGTCAGTCTTCTACCAGGATTTGTCAGAAGCTGAATCATGTCTCAGTGCAGGAAAGTGTTTGATCTATGCTGTTTGAATTTCTACATTGTGTTAATTTAAAGTTCTTAAATTAATCTCTGGCTTAGTTTGGAGATACCCATATTATATTGGGCCTAATTACCCCATAGCTCTTAGAGGTGGTGGGCTGAGTCCTGCTTTCTTAGTTTTCAGTTCTTGGCTCATTATGAATGCTTTGCATTTAGAGAGAACGATACTATGCTGTGATCTTTACTATTGCGGTCGATTTATCCGGCGAATATCTTGTCAACTCATGGAGTATTATGTGGGGCAGTGGTGGCCTAGTGTTTAGTGATTAGATCCCATAATCAAAAGGTTGTGTGTTTGAGTCCCAGACAAGTAGGTTGCTCTGAGGTACCCTCAATAGTACCATATCTAGGACCGACTAAAATCTGCTTATACTACAGTTCTACTGTCAGTAATATATATAGAGTGGATTGAAACCTGCTGGCGCTACAGCTTTACAGTCAGGACCACATCTAGAAAAGACCAAATCCTGATTGCACTATTATTCTACAATCAGCAAAGTATCTAGGATGGTCTGAAACCTGCTAGCATTACAGCTGTACAGCCAGTATTGTATCTAGAACTGACTAAACATGCTTAAACTGCAGTTCTCCTGTCAGTAATAGATCTGGAACTGACCGACACCTACTCACACCACAGCTCTTCAATCAGTAATGTAACTAGAACTGAATGAAACATGCTTACACTACAGTTGTACTTTCAGTAATGGATCTAGAACTGAAAGAAACCTGCTAACACTACAGCACTAGACTCAGTAATATATCTTGAACTGAATGAAACCAGCTTAGTCTACAGCTCTATACTCAATACTATATCTAGAACTGACTGACACAGCTAATCATATCTACAAGAATCTTCAGTCACAACCATTTTGTTATTTAAAAAGATTTCAACAAAAGTGAACTGGTATCAGAGTCTTTTAATGTTCTTAATTCTGACTAAATATTGATAATATTGATAAGCTTGTTGGAAGAGGCAAAAGAACCTTCACTCGAAAGCTGAAGCTGTGAAGAGTTTCCTGCTCAGTGTTTATAAATGAAGTATTTTTTTTGCCATTTTGCCTGTGCAGAATGTTTGCTTCCAGTAATCCTTAAACACACAGCCAGTCCAGTCTCTCCAGCCCTGAGAGCCTGCTGGTGTATTAAAGCTGCGGTTTAGAGCTGCTATTGCAATAACTGAAGCTTTTCAAAATGCAACTACAATCACATAAGTCTCCATCCTCTAAAACTTACTATCGACACGTTTATTACAGTCTCCGTTAATAAACTCGCAGCCATTCCTGAGGAGATGGGCCCTGTTCCAGCCTGGGTCCTGATTGAGGCAGTGAATATTTAATGCTTTATGTATATTTATGAATCAGATGTTTATGTATCATTGTGACTCAGCTTTGAGTCATATTCATGAAGCTGGTCAGACTGCATGTAGCTCAGTGTATTGCCATGTAGTCCAATTTAATGTGCACTCCCCCAGCATCTGTGGGATAATACCTGCACAAAAGGAGACAGGATTGATAAAATGTTCCTAACACACCTAAATACTGGTGTGTTAGGAGCATCAATATGGTCCTGGGTACCCCAAGCAGGGAAGGATCCTGGGCTGAAATGACAGAGACCGTAAAAACCAGTTTGGCCAAGCTGGGATCTTTGGATTTATGCATTCAGTTTAAGCCTTTGAGCAGACAGAGCACAAATACTGGCCTCTGTTTATATTAATTTGTGAAGAGGGCTCTCAAAAAGAGCTTCATGTTTCATATTTTAAATCGGCATGGAAAATTCTTAAATATTTTGTCCTGCATGGTTGTTGAACTACACTAACCTCATTGTTCTACATTTGCAAACTGTTTCTGTGCATAATTGGCTCTGAGTGTCTGTCTTGTAATGAACTGGTGACCTGTCCAGGGAATTTGGTCTGCTTTTCCCCCTACGAGTGCTGGGATAGACCCCAGCACCCACTGGGCCCTGCTTGTGTGGATCAGGAGCAGGGAAAATACTGAAATGTGCACGGCTGTGGACCAGTGTTGGGAAACACTGCCTTAAGCAGTTGCTTTCATTCTGCTTAAAATGTTTTTGCAGTTATTGTTAATGCACTGCCTAAGCACTGATGGCGGCATATTCAAAAATTGAGCCGATATTGGGGATTGTTTATTGTCCAGGATTTAAAAAAGCCAACTCTGGTCCTTTCAGCTTTACCACTCTGATCTCTTTCACGATTGAAGTGTGTGTGTGTGTGTGTGTGTGTGAGAGAGAGACAGAAAGAGAGAGAGAGAGAGAGAGAGAGAGATAAAAGAAGCGAGAGTGGGGGGAAAAGTGGGACTTGTAAAGAGCAGTATAATAGCATTCTCTGGGCGAGAGACCTTGGGTATGTGTGAGGGAGAGAAGAGAGGTGGCTGAGCGAGGTTATTATCCTAAAGAGTGGAGCCAGTGTTCACAAGCAAGGGTGGAAGGATGTGGAAAAAAGAAAGGGAGAGAATGAGAGAACGGTGAGAGGGCAGACACGTTATTCAGTGAGAAACTCCTGTAATAGATATCCTTTTTCTCTGTTTTCCTTTTTCTCCCCTGTCTTTTCTCCTCTGGTTTGAAAGCTGTTTTGCTTCACACTGAGCTCTGTCTGTGTTTTTACCAGGTCTACGTGCAGTATATATGCACTACATGGTGTCTGTCTCCATTATAGCTCCCCTTTCACTCCATTCATAAATGATCTGGACCTACAGAGGACCACCAATGAACAGGCATTATGGTGGATCATTTGCAGTAATGCTGTGCACTGGTGTATTAATGCATTTGAGTCCACCAGCCAGAAACTGACCACTGACCACTGATAGAGATAGACCACTAATGAAGAACCAGAGGAGGAGCTGCATCCAGTAACCTGAAACTTCGAAATGAAACTGTGCATCTAATAAACTGCAACTTAAAATTTAAAATAAAATGTTGTATCTAATAAACTGAGCTTTAAATTGAAAATTAAACTATGCCTTCAATAAATGCAAATTTAAGCAGTGGGTCAAATGATTTCAGACTTAAAATTGAAACTGCGTCAAAAAAAACTGAAACTTAAAATAAAAAATTAACCTTTGCATTTAATAATAGAATCTTCAGATTTAAAATTTAAGTATGCATCCTATACATTCAGACTGAAATTTGAAAATGAAACTGCATCTAATAAATTCAAATGTAAAATTTGTAGCCAATGCTTGGTTGTGTTTATATGAAATGGTATTTCTATCCAAGGCTGACCCAACCAAACACACAGCATCACATTTTAAGCCCAAAAAATTGTCCAACTGTCCAAAACCAACCTGACCTGACATGGTCTTAAATCAAAATATGAATAAAAAACACCCAGAAGCAGCTCATCATCATCATGCCTGATGCCGAATAAAGGCAATGACCGTGCAAAGACAAGATCAGCCCATGGAGCAATAACTGTATAAAACACTAAATAAAATTGATATAAGAAATTACTCAGTGGTCTAAAATTCAATGTAAGTTTAACAAACACATTAATCAAACATCCCATACATTTAAGTCGGGATAAGCTTTCTTCTGATTTTCCACTGTCAGCCTATAGAAAGATGTTATATTTCACTTGTTTAAACCTAAAACCTTGTTTTTGTATGTGTTAGATACAGCAGAAATTAGTTTCTGGCCAAGTAATGAAAAATAAACTTCTTGGCTGCATTATCTGCATTTTTACAGAAATTTCCCACTTTTCTCATGAGCTTAAATAAAACAGTTTTAAGGCAACTAAAGTATGGAGGTGATGACCGAGGTCAATGCAAACCAAGTTTCTTTTGAGAGGGTGCTGTTATCATCTACACAGCTTCGTGTTGTGACAGTGTATCTGTGGTGTTAGATGACAATAATAATAATAAATAATGGCGATCATTTTAATAAGTGCATTCAGGTGGTTCGGTTAGTTCACTTAGTTCCTTTAGTACTGGACAATCATAGGGGTAAAGAAGTGTGTGTTGGTTATTGGCGGGATCTCTGTAATTTGCTTACATGTAATTATTCAAACATTTAGTTCCTTGCAGCTCAGGTTGACACGTGTGCTACAAGCCCCCTCCTCACACACTGAATAAATTATTTTGGGATTCATATAGAGCAGAGATTAGTCAACCATGGAGGAGCACATCCCAAATCTCTGGTGGTTTGGTGGCTGAAAAAATCATCATTCCTCTCGAAAAATCATTCCTCTCGAAAGAACGACTGGCTTTTAAACTACCCCCTTAAAATATTAGTCATTTGAGCAGGTCACTCTCAGGGGTCTAACAGATAGACTTGCAGGATGTTGTTTTTCAAGCCCCAGTTCATCCGTCCATTTGTAGTTGTCAACCTGTTGTGAAAATAAAATTCATTAACATATATTTAAAACAGTTTTGCCCCGACCAGCCACAATGACGTTAAAAACCATAAACACCACCAGTCATAAGTGTGTAGTAGAGGTGCAATAACAAAAATAGCTTCTTAAAGATCTAATTTAGCCCTTTTTTCACCAGTTTCACTAGTTTTGTTCAGGGTTCTTTTGAAACTTGCTGATGTCTGGTGAGAGACCCCCCATTTCACCACATCAGAACCTCTTTAATCAAGGATCCTCAACAGAGCAGGGGCTACACAATGGAAATGAACAAGAAGAATGAAATGAGTAATGTTATCATGGTTGATGCTGGAAAAAGACTAGTTTTAGGTATTCTGGGAGCCAATCTTTCAGGTTCTGAAACAAATTAAGTCGTGTCCATGTTTTTGAAACAGGAAATTGGAAAATGGCCATGTCTTTTACCTAAAAAATAACATCAAATCAAGCATTTTAAATGTGAGCCTTTTAAACATCCTGCTGAATCAGTCATTAACCTAAAGGCCAATTATCCAGTAACTACTATCTGTTATTCTGGAACTACTATGAAGCTTGAATGTAATTGAAGAGGAGAAGACTAGTATATTGGTTGATATTATTGGTCAATATTGATAACCTGAGCTTTAGATTGGGCAGAAATTTCACCATTGTGGTTATTAAAGGAAAATGTGGAAAAATAAATATGGGGCAGCGGTGGCCTAGTGGTTAGGGAGTTGCTCCTGATCTGAAGATTGTGGGTTCGATTCCCTCACCAGTAGGTTGCCCTGATGTACCCTTGAGCAAGGTACCATCCCTGCCACTGCTCCCCGGGCGCTTTCAATAGCTGCCCCCTGCTGCACGTGTGTGTACGGGTGAAACGCAGAAGTTGAATTGTGTTGTGCTGCATTTCACAATGAAAAGGGTAGTCACTTTCACTTTCAATAAGGTTAATAACCCAAACCAAGTGTAGAGATGACAACCATCACTGTTAAACCAAAGCTATTTGAGGGCAAAATTGAAAGATAAAAAATAAAAGCAAAGGTAGATTGGAGGACATCGATCATGGGTCAATCACAGTCCCTTAATTGTTGATCATAAATATCAGCCCATTCTTATCCACGTTAAAATTTAAGACAAAACATTCAATGTTTCCATCCAAATAAAAGAGTATGAATCAGGCAGAACTTTTAACAGCCCTACAGCACAAACATAGCACTCACCCACTGGGTCACACCGATATCATGGCTAGTAACCTCAAGAAGAGAAGATGCTGCTGGCGTCTTGTTGCAAGCATATAAACTGGTTTTCTCTTCTTTATGTGCAGGCATCTGAATTACTTTTTCATGTAACAGTTTAACTTTGGATTATTCCACTGAATGCTACCCTAGACACCAAGAGTGGTCTCCAAACCCTTTGCACAGTTTTCTTTTTGTTTTGAAGGCCTTGTGGCAGGTAGAGCTGATCCCACATCATCAGTTATACTTGGAGAGGCTTGATAATTATGCAAGCTTTACTCTTTCCAACCTCTTCCTATCAAAACACACACACACACACACATACACACTAAAGTCTGTTGACTGCTGGAATGGTAGCTTAAGAATGAAGCAAGTGCATTGTCACTTAAAAGGTTTTCTTTCTCTCTTTCTGTCTCTGTCTCTTTCTCTCAGGAGAGGAAGCTCTGCGCCCACCCTATCCTGGAGATCTACACAGGTCAGCTGATCCTATACATGAGTCCGCTGGCCTGCCAGTGGGCCTTCTATGTACCTGAGGTCCGAAAGGCACCAAGGAGACTAGAGGAAGGGGAGGAGTCAGAAGAGGACAGTAGGACTTCAGGTAACTTCTACCCTTCCTGACCGATGAGTGGGATAAGTGGTTGAAAGGGAAATAGAAGGAGTCTACATGATGATTTTGGATCATTTTTATTGATGCATTCATTTCACAGAACTCTAAGGGCAGCTCTAGAAATGAAGAGCAAAGTTTAAAAAAAAAATAATAATAAAATAAAACAGTTTTGATATGACACCTTCAATAGATGTAGAGACCACTGTGACAGAGACGCCTGGAAAAAGGCATTATATGATGTCCTTAAAAGTCCTTTTAGATTCTTTGTATCAAGTGAAAGAATGACCTAATCTGTCATTCCATCATGCAGCAAGGCATAGCTGTAAGATGTGTCAAATAAAAAAATTAAATGTAAGACCTGTCTATTCTAGACTTTTAGACTGTTACCTTTCCATTCTAGACTAGTTATGAAATTAACCGCTCCAAATCAGTCCAATTAAATTATTTCATTAACAGAAACTAAATGGATATTGTTCAGGTTACTGGTTTGACACACATTGCTTGGGCCCAGGCTTTCCAAAAAGGTTTCTTTTCATATCATGCGCATCATATTGCTTTAAGTGCAGCTGCTTAAATTATTTAAAAGGCTACAATAGGTAAATGATGCATAGAGGCAAATGAAAATGAAAAAATGTTGAACATGTAAGGTCAGGAACTTAATTGTAACACTTTATTCACATTTTGAAGTGTAGATGACAGCCAGAGGTTTGAGTGAGGATCTCTATATCTCAAGAATAGGGTGAGAAAAAAAAACTTTTTGTTTTCAAATTCTAAATCCAGCACTTCATTATACCTGCTAATGAGACATCAAGGCATGTAAGAGGCAGCAGGAGAGCGAGATTGTGGGTGTTTATGAGTGTGCTGTGTAGGTTTCGGAAGTGTTCGCTATAATAATGCTCTTTGTGTGGTTCCACTTTGGTTCCAATGGGGTTCTCAAATCAAGCATTTGGGAGCATTTCCACTTCTTCCTGTTTTATGCATCTTCCTCTATCACTTCGACCACTTCGACTACCTGCATGTCTTCTCTCACCACATCCATAAACTTCGACCTTCCTCTTTTCCTCTTGCTCCATCCTCAACATCCATCTTCCAGTATACTCCTCTTTGCTGCATGTCCAAACCAAAGTGGTCTCACTTCTCTCACCTTGTCTTCAGTCCGTCCAAGCTAAGTTGTCCCTCTTATATACTCATTTCTAATCCTGTTCATCCTTTTACTGCCACCTCTAGCTCCACTGCTGTCTTTATACCAACATAGTTGGTCTCACTGTCGTCCTGTAAACCTTTTTTCTTATTGGTACCTGTCTGTCACAGATCAAACATAGCTGACACTTTGCATGGTGTATTAGTTTCGTTTCTGGTTTCTGGATTGTTTAGTATTACTATACAGATGTTTTACAGATCGGCTGTCCAAGCGACAGCACATTGTAGCTGTAAGGCTTCCAGCTTGGGCAACACTATAATGCATTCACAATACTTCCCAAGCCAGATGTTGGAGGGATGTTACACTGGAGCCATGTGGCTTCTCACTTATACGAGGCTACACTAATGCCGAATGGACCCCTGGTCTGGATGTTAATTCAGTACTTCGTCAAAATCACAAGGCCTCAGGGGTGAAGGGCTTCTTCCCTTGTGACTTTGGATTCTTTGCAGGCTAGCTAAGTGACTGTACATTGTTCCCTGGGAGGATTTCCACCTATACCTTCATGTGTGTATGTTTGACAAGTTCTGGCTAGTCATATTTTACTACTGTAAAGCATTTTCAGTCTGAAATTAAACATATTACTTTAATTATGAAAGATGGAGTGTCTAGGGTTCCCTGAGGGCTGGTGTGAGATCCACAGCCCTAAAGAACCATAGCAAAGAGATTTGTGAGTATGTAGCTTGGGTTCTCAGAATTTTCACATCATGTACTGGTTCCATGCAAATTCAGGGGTTCTTCATAAAACCAGAAATTTTCATCACATGGAGGTTCTTTAAACGTAATAGAAAATCATAGAAGGGATTCTTTTAAGAACCATCCATGGAAAAGTTCTTTAGGGAAGCATAAAGGATACTTCTGTGGAAAGGCACTAAGAACCTTTTTAAGCGAGTCTTCCTGAAGCCCAGGGGTATTGTAGATTGGAATAAAACATGGCTGCTCTGTATGTGTCAGGCACAGTGAGAGATTTGATAGATGCCCCCAGCAGGAGCCGAAGGACGTGTTGTACACACCAGCTGTCCTACTGTGTGTGTGTGCGTGTGTGTGCTTCTGTTTGTCCTCCTAGGTGTGCTAACCCCACCTGTCAGTCTGCCACTCTTGACAATTCTGTGGAGGATTGGATATTAGCTAATATAACTGGACCAGAGAGGTGTTGTAATTATTTCCATGACACAGTCCAGACTGTGTGTGTGTCTATGGGTATGTTGTTTGTGTGAAAGGTTTTACACACTACTTGCTATCACCCCAGCTGGTTGCTCTCGCAGTGTGCCACTTCTGCTAGTGAGCAGCATTTCTGCAAGTGACCAAGTATACTAGAGTAAAATTCCAGCATCATAGAGTTTTTGGAAAAAATCAATAAAAAAAAACAAAACAAAACCAAACAGTAAGTCTGGCAGGACAGCTATTTTGCACATTTCCTGAACCCTCATGGACGAAACGGAGCAGTACTAACAGAAACCGTGGGAGCAGTGTAGAAAATAGTTGAAACGAGACATGCCAAAAAAAAAAAGCAAAAATGACAGAATTTTTTAGATATATCAGGAACTCTTCGTTTTTGTTTCCTCAGACCAACAATGTCCCTAGCTCTGCTTCTGCTTTTGCCTTTCTTAGCAAGTACATTTTTACAACATCTCAGTCTTTATGTTCCATTATGTTCCATGACAGTTAAGCCACAACAACAGCTCATTTAAAATTCAGCTTTTGTAATGTCGTTTCATCCACTTGAATCCACTTGTTCTACAGCAGTTTTTCCCCGCCTGTTCTTGATGAAGCTATAAGAAGTGTTTCAGCTCAGGATTAACATTGTCTCAGGAGGTCATTTACGTATTTAACAACACAGTAGCCAAAAGAATCTTTAAATCTAATGGATGTAGAAAGGTTAAAGATACCCTTGACAAGAATCACAACTGATCCTGGTACTTAAAATCACAAACTTCATTGTAAAATAGAAACAAGAAAAATGTAGGACTATAAATGGGTGAAAATTCCATTTGATGAAAAAGATGATTACAGTACAGTTATTCACAAAAGTGAACTGAGAGTCATGTGGTTCAAAAGAGCACCCTTTCATTTTTCTAATTTGCAGTGAGTATTTTTTTATTATGACTTGGAAATGGAGAATGAAATCTACAAAAACTAATATCCAGAATTGAACACATTTCAGAAGTGGAGATCAAATCCAGTTTGCTGTAGCCCCCAGCTGTTAGCCACTCAGCATGCAGCATTTTTGGAAATGCTGGGCATTTATGCTGCGGTACAAGCTGCAGGTTTTCCCGTGTGCAAGAAAATCAATGTTGTCTTTAGATGAGAATATTCCCTGCTTACTCGAGGGTTAAAAAAAATGTTTCTTCAGGACCAAAAAAAAGTGCTAGTCTTTCATCACTTTTCCCTAGATATCTTTCTGATTCAGCAGTTTAATGACAGGGAACAGATTGAGGATGTTTTTTTTTTTTTTTTTTTTTCTGCCATGGGTGTATTAACATATCTCCTGATCACACAAGTACAGACTGTGAATAAATCAGCAAGATTGGTGTATATATTTAAGCCTCTCAGTGACATGATTTGCAAAAATACCATATTTTAAAAGAGGAATGAGTGGAGTTCCTATATGTCAGTTCTAGACTCCGTGAAACCTTTGGGGAGTATGGGATTAAATATTAACACATCACTTAAAGATGGGGCGTAGAAAAATGGAAAAGTTGGTCCAGTGATCTATGAAACAGCTGCATCAATTTACAAGCCTAAAAAAATGTGTTTTTCCTGTAAGAGCTACACTCAAGGGTTCAAATTCAGTAGCTTTACTTATTAAGCATGCTGCCACCATATTCCACTGTTTACTTTTACAGGACTCCATTTCCTGGGACAGAAATATTTAAGGTGTCTAACTAGACCTCAAGGACCCTTTTGTATCTTTAATGGACCAAAAATGTAAATACATACTACCTTTATTTTTGACAATGTAGGCTTGTAAATCGATGCAGCTAAATATTAATTGTGCTTTTCAGCTCCGATGCTGAATGAGCTCATAGGTCACAGTTTAAGCAAAATCAGTGCGTGTGGACAAGAATGGAAATTTTAATAAACCCTTTGAACACAGCTTGTCAGGCTCTGAGTGATGAGTTTTAACTGCTTAGATGCTGTGCTCATTATTATTATGATGTTCCATCAATTCTCCTGGCATCCATATGGAGAGTGGAAGATGTTTCTGCACAATTTTTTGTCTTCTGTTTGGGTCTTTAAGTCAAGTCAAGTCAGTTTTATTTATATAAAGCGCTTTTTACAACTGTTGTTGTCACAAAACAACTCTACAGAATTCGGGTCAGAGACCCAATTGGGTAAGCCGAGGATGACAGAGGCAAAATACCCTAAAACTGGAAGAAGAAACTTTGGGAGGAACCAAGAGTCAAAAGGGAAACCTTTCCTCCTCTGGTCGACACCGGAAATAAAGAAGGAAAGAAAGAAAGAAGGTGCATTTCATAATTAATCAATTTAGCGATGAGTTCCGGTGAAGCATGAGTTACAGTAAAAGAGTCCGTTAGTGTCTGTAATTGGATGTTAAGTGAGATAATAGTGGTGGCTCTGCTAGAGTGGGTGAAGCTTTTGGTAATCTTAGTGGCAGCAGCTCATGCAGATGATCTGGTCTGATGTAGCTGATCTGTAGTTCAGGTGAGGAGAGAAATCTGTTGATAGCAGGTTCGTCAACTCGGTGGAGAGGCTCAGATGGAGTTCAGGAAACCCTCACGGTGAGTGATGGACTTGGCTGGGAGGCCTTTGCTTTCCAGAAATGCCTAAGCTGTCCACCGTACAGGTGGTAGACAGCCGTCCATACAAACAGAGAGAAAGGAATTAGATCTGTTTTGGAGTCACATTGTGCAAACCATGAATTTATAGAGTGCAGTACTGTGACTTCAACAAACTTGATATTACAGCCTGACTAGAAAGGACAGAACCGAGGCTTTTACAAACACGAGAGCACCCTGAGACACTGGCATCCCCCACACCATCGTCAGCAAACCTGAGTGATCGCGTGAGAGTGGTGGGCCGGCAGCACCAACATCTCAGTTTACTGTAATTCTTTGTATCCGTGAACCCCGGGATCTGCACCTTTGAACTAACAGGAAGATTACTTACTAAAAGCCTGACTGAACAAGCAAGTCTTTAGCCTGGACTTAAATACTGAGAGTGTGTCTGAGTCCCGGACAGCAGCTGGAAGGATGTTCCAGAGACTTAAATACTGAGAGTGTGTCTGAGTCCCAGACAGTAGCTGGAAGGATGTTCCAGAGATGGGGGGCATTGAATGAAAAGGCTCTTCCCCCTGGTGTTTTCAAAATTCTGGGAGCTGTTAGAAAGCCAGCACCTTGTGATCTACGTGAGTGTAAAGGTTCATAACTGGAGATAAGCTCAGAGAGATACTTGGGAGCGAGGTTGTTTAGGGTTAGGGTCGTTTGTAAGTTAGTAGTAAAAATGTATAGTCGATGCGGAATTTCACAGGAAGCCTTTGAAGTCTGGATAATATGGGACTAGCGTGATCAAATGTTCTAGAACTAGTGAGGACTCTAGCTGCTGCGTTCTGGACTAACTGGAGTTTATGAAGGCTCTTACTGGAACATCCTGACAGCAGGACATTGCGATAATCGAGTCTTGAGGTGATAAATGCATGTTTCATTATTTCTGCATCATGTAGTGTGTTTCTAAGTTTAGCAATGTTTCTAAGGAGAAGAAAAGCTATTTTAGTATATTTCCAATATGTGTATCAAGAGAACAATCTGAGTCATTTATGAGGCCAAGGCTTTGGACAGTGGGTTTAAGGTTACCTGAAAAATTAGCAAATTCTAACCTTTAAGCTTCTTAACTGCTGTTCAGGATACTTCTTCTACCTTTAACTGTTCTAATCGTAATTGACTTTTCCAGTTAGTATATAATATTTCCCAAATTAACTCAGTTTGGTAGTAATAATTCTGAAGATCACAATTGTCTTTTGTATCAAAGTAAATTTTCAAATTGTATCCGATTAGTAGTGAATCAAAGTCTATCAAGTTAATTGTTTTACTTTGTTGATTTTAGTCAATCAATTAGTTACACTTTCTAAGCAATACCCTCACCACGACCTGGAATCCTATAACAATGACCTAGCAATGCCCTAGCAACCAAAAGCTGTGCAATAAGAACAGTTTAGCAACACCCTAGCAACTATCTGGAATTCTATAGCAATGACCTAGCTATACCGTGGCAACCACCTTGCAATAGCATTTAACTCCCTAGTAACTACCTGTGACACCTTTGCAATCATCATCTTCTTCAACTTGTTTTTCTGCTGCATGTTTGAAGTTTTCAAGATATCAATAATAAACCAACTCCAGTTGGTGTAAATTCAGAGGTGGGCTAGTGTACAGCTTTGCTGATGGACTACAGATTCCAGCTTAAAAGTCTCAAGAACAAAACCAAATAGAGAAGACACATCATAAATGAGGTACAACCAAAAACTAACAGGCACAGCTCGATATAGCCAGGTGCATTAACACCTTAGCAAGCACCTGGAACGCCATTGCAAATACTTTCTTTCTCACCTTTTCTGTTTCCATCTTTCTTTTTCTCTGTGTTTCTCTCTTTCTCTCACTTCCATTAGCTCTGTATGTTTTTTGACGTCTAAATACCCTGTATTTGTATGTGACATGCACACACTTGTAGACACACATTCTGTAAGATCACTACACACACATTCATTTGCTGCGTGAGAGAGAGTTCAGGCTGAGGTAGCCACAGTTTCTCTCTCTCTCTCTCTAACATACAACACACACACACACACACACAGACGCAGAAATTGTTACAAGGATGAAAGTAACAAAAATAAAGAAAATAATTGTGAGAAAATTGAGCAATCACAATGAGAAAGAGAAGACAAGCGGGCGAAAGAGGAAGTGAAGGTTTCATATTTGCCCTCTTTTCTTGCTGAAGGGAAGCTGAAGTAAATTGTGCGCTGGACCTCATTACCGTGCAGTTAGCCGGCCAGTGTTTCTGTTCCTTTGTCTCATTACTGAAGGCTCGGGATTCAGCACAGCGACGCCACCCTCCAATTAAAAACACTACAAGTGTGACAATACAGTTTACAGAGGCTGTAGAAGGCTAATTATCCAGAAAGGTCTCATGTTTGTCAGAGACACACACACACTTACACGTAAGTGCGTAGGCACCCAGTAGCCTGCTCACCATTACACACACACACACGCATACCACACACTGATACACACAGCTCTACAGAACACTAATTATACTGAATGGTCTCACATCCAACAGCTATACAGCTGCACACACACCTCTCACCGCAGCCAACTTCAGCTCATTAAGTAGCTGTAACCCAAGAAAAGAAGGCAGGAATAGCAGAATAAACAGAACGACAGAACTCTACTTGGAGCATGTTGATTTATGAGGGAGGAAATTTATACACACCAATTAATTACCCATTTGGATCTGTTTGCTGGAAACCTCACACCTGGAGCACAAAGGATTCACCTTTACAGCCATGTGTCTGTGAATGGGTGTGTTTGTGTGTGTATGTGTGTATGTGTCTACCAATGTGTTTTTAATCAGAACTTTACAAGAACATGTCTGTCTGAATTCAGAAGATGGATAGTGTACAGCTTCTGATGGACTACAGTTTCCAGCTTAAAGATCAGTAGGTTGCCCTGAGGTACCCTTAGGCACGGTACCTTCCCCATCACTGCTCTCTGGGCACTTTAAATAGCCGCCCTGCTGTATGTGTGTGGACAGGGACAGCAGTGACCTAGTAAGTTAAAGGACTAGCCCCTAGATCTCAGGCTTGTGGTTCAATCCAGACCAGTAGGTTCCCTCTGAGTTACCCTTGTGAGCAAGGTACCATCCTCATCACTGCTCCCTGGGCACTTTAAATAGCCGCCTCCTGCTGCACGTCTATGTATGGGTGAAAAGCAGAGGTTACATGTTGCTGTTTCACTGTGTGCTGTGCCATGTTTCTAATGACAAATAGTCACTTCACGCTCACTTTACTGTACACCCTGTACCTGAGCAGTTCTCCAGATCTTCCTGAAGGACAAAGATTGTGTTTCTCATTTTCAGTATATATATATATATATATATATATATATAATAGAAAAAAATAGAGCACACATATATTGAGTTATATATATATTATATATATATATATATATATATATATATATATATATATATATAGCTTCAATATATGTATAATACATTTTCTTTTAGACACTTACTATATACATTATAGGAGAAAAGTGAATTTAAATGCGAGTGTGTGTGTGTGTGTGTGTGTGTGTGTGTGTGTGTGTGTGTGTGTGTGTGTGTGTGTGTGTGTGTGTGTGCCCCCAACTAGGTGCAGACTCAAACAGTGAGTGGAGCTGCTTTAGCCATCAGTTTACATCAGACAGTCGAGAAACATCCCCTGCCATGTCCAACACTGTGTTCAACCTGTATCGGGACGGTCACTGGGAAAGGGACTCACCTGAAGTCAGCGAGTCAGAACTGGACAGTAAGCGAAGCTACAGAAATTCGACTGCATCGTCCTTTGAAGCGCTAGACCTGGATGTGGACCAGATGCCACTGGAGAACAGAGGAATATTAGAGAACAAAATCAAGGCGATGGTAGAGGAGGAGGAGGAGTGAGAATTGTATTTTTTTTAAAAATTATTATTATTATAAAAAAAACAAAACAAACCTGGAATGTATTTGTATTAAAGACTTGGTGTCAGATAATTAGTGGATGTTTTAACTATAAGGATTTTATTTTCTAAATTCTATTGCAATGAGATAAAATTATTTGTACAATGTTAATAAAACTGACTGCAATTATATTGACACATATTGGAATATGACATATTTAACAATATAATTATTAAAATGTTTTTAATATAATCTAATGAAAAGTCTTAGTCAATAACAAAGACAAAAATGAATGAATCAGATGGAAAATGTTAAATATGAGCCCTTAAAACCATCTCTGTAATAAATGGCCTAAATAATAGGATAATATGAATAAATCAAATGATCAAAACACTTACCTGAAGCTGTTATTGGTCACCTGGCCAAAACACCGATTGGTCAGTGGCTCATTGACGTATTGCAACCATCTGCGATAACAGAACTGCAGAGGCCAATAACTGCTATTATCTACTACTATTTCTAAAAAAGAAAGAAATAGTTCAGGCCTAATACAGGGGTTTTAACTGAATCATGTTTAAGGTTAAGAATAATACATGTTTGTGTTTGTTATTTAAGGTATTTTGTTTGAAAGCAGTGTTTTAAAGGTGTTTTCTATATTTCAACAAATTATTTACAACAGATTATGCTTCTTCGGGGCAGCGGTAGTCTAGTTTTTAGGGACTAGGCCACAGGAACGGAAGATCGTGTGTTTGAATCCTGGACCAGTAGGTTGCCCTGAGGTATCCTTGAGCAAGGTACCATCCCTATCACTGCTCCCTGGGTGCTAGACATAGCTGCCCCCTGCTGCACGGTGTGTGGGTTTAAAACAGAGGCTGCATATTGTTGTAGTTCACTGTTTCACTGTTTCACTGCTGTTTCACAATGGTGATTAGTCACTGTCACTTCACTTCTTTCTGAAGGAGTGAGGAGTCTTCGGGTTTAGGAGTTTCACCTGTAAAACTTGAAAACAATACTTGAAAATACAACAATACTTGAAAACAAGCCTGGAAACCTTACATCCATCTTTTTTCCTTCTCTCCAGCAATTTATGAAGGAAGAGAATTTCAAAAAGGTTTCTGACTTTGATACACTCATGCGTAATGTGTTTCTGACATTTGTGTTAAATTTTCAGCCCAGGTTAAAGGTGATGATTCACCATTGGCTGCTAAATATTTCATATTCATGACATAAATTGCCGTTTCAGTTATCTGGGTAATCCTAAATGTTTTATAGTAGTGTTATAAATGTTCTGTGATGTTCTTTAACCTGATTTGTGAAAACCATTTTTTACAGTAAAGCCAGTTAAATGGAATAAATGTAATAAGGTTTTTTTTATATTACTGTTTGTTGAAAAGGTTGTTTTTTGAAATGGTTGTTCACTTTGCTTTTTTCAATTTTTTTTTCAGTAATTGTAATTTTTAACGATGCACAATTTTGAACTGATTCCCCAGTTTTTGATTTTTTGACAGTATTTTTTCTCAGGTTATTATTAGAACATGTTATATTTATTTGGCTTCCTATTCAAACCATTTTTTCAATTTCTAAATATACTTGGAGTGTGGTAATGGTTATTTTGTTCCACCGGGCGCTTGATGAGTTGTGTAACTTAATAAAACAGAGCTTTTGGAAAAAGTTTTTATATAAATAAAACGTTTTAAAGCATTTCTATTGTCTTGGGTCATTAAAAAGTGTGTTTTGAGGATTTTATTCAATTACAATGGAACCAAATGGAACAAAGTGGAATCTGAGTTATATTGAATTAAAATGAAATCAAATTTAATGCACAGATAAAGCAGAACTAATGGGCCATGTCCCAAACCACGCACTTCTAAGCTTTACATATTGCATGCCACCATGGGCAGGTGGTGATCAAGTGGTAGGATTCTTGCCTATGGGCCAAGAAGTTGCAGGTTCGAATCCCACCTTCAGCACTACCACCACTGGGTTCCTGAGCAAAACCCTGAACCCCAAGTTGCTCTGGGGTAATTCCGGAGGTAATTCCGGGGGAATTACCCTGTATTCAGAAAATGGAGGTCACTCTGGATAAGTGAATAAATGCCATAAATGTAAAAAAAAAAAATACCACACCACTGAATACATGTCTAATGATTCTGTACTTTTTATGCCCAATATTTAGTGTGTAGTTTGGATACTTGCCTACGGACCTAGGGAGTAAGAGGTCACAGGTTGAAATCCTACCTCCAGCACTACCACCACTGGCTTCCAGAGCAAGACCCTTAAACCTGTATTGTTTCAGGGAGACTGTCCCTGTAATTAGGACACTGAAGTCGCCCTGGATAAGAGCATCTGATAAATCCCATAAATGTAAATGATATATTTTCTTGTTGAAGAGAAGGTGCAATTTTCATTCTGATTGATTTTTGGAAAGAGAATGCTAGTGAGCTAACATTAACCAATTCTTCTCCTGAGCACTACTGACCCATCCACACTGAAAATGCAAAAAGATGCTGTGGCAGGGGCTTCACAGTTTTCAATGATTGAAAGATTGGGAAGGGTGCTGTACAAGGATTCAAAATCCAAAATCTTGCTGTTCTCATACCTGACTCTGTGCACCCCATCCTGACTTCAGGCATTCATTTACTGTTCTAATTTAAAAAATTAGGTTAAAAAAGATAGAAATCTCTCCCCTTACCCTTGCACAAATGTGTTTGATGTATCAAACTGGACCCTGAAAACCTTGAGGGTACATTCAAATTCTGTACCTTGTTTGTACCTTGATGAACAAAAAATGTACCTGCACGGTACCTAAATGATAAAATTTACCGTTTTTGCTTTTGATTCCTTAAATAACCTGTCAAAGGATGCTTGTTTGACCTTTTAAACATTGAAAAGAACCTCCATATAATGTAAGCCTTTAAAGGTTTTTTACACTCAGAGTTTTTTTTATGTCAGTTACTCAAACAACCCTCTGCAGCACCTTAGGCATGCGGTTAATGGCCCTTGACTTGGATGTAGGTTCTAGAATCGTTTGATTCAGTATGTGGCTGTTCTCCACATAATCTGAACCTTATTTTTAGAAGAGTATCCTTTGAAAATGTTTAGCTGAAACTGGGTTATCAGTGGCTGCGTAAAATCTCAGTGAAACAGCTGGAAGAGATGAGGTGTGGAAAGAATTGCCATCGTTGTTTTAGAACAGACAAGCTGTCAGGTAGGCTTTTGAACTAAATTACCGTTCTCTGGATGTTTTAAAAGCATGGACAGGAGGAATTTAAAGGTGGGTTTGGGGGGGGACCATATGTTTAACAAGTTTTCCCTGGAGGTTAACACTTGCTACAGGCTGTGCTTGCAGCATGTAATTTTGGGAAATTTGGTGCAGGTCTTCTTTTTCTGTAACAGCTTCTTAGACAGCTGTGCATCCTTTCACACCGACAGAGCTTAATGAAAGATCTTGATGAAAGTTCTAGGGGCTGTTTTTTGAAAGTTTCAGTGGACTACCACATATGGTTGTTAAGGGTCTCATTTGCAATTATCCTTAAATTATTTGTTAAACAGTTTTGGAAACTTATTTCACTTATTTCGGGTGGCTGAGGTGTATGTGTGTAGCTCGTTTTGCCTCTTTGAAGGGAAAATAATGTCAGTGAGAGTTTTGGGAGTAGCATTGATGGGAGGAAAGATTGATTTGGAATTAAGGGTGGAAAGATAGAACAGTTAAACCAACTCGGCTCACAACTTCAATTCCAGCTGAAGCATCTCGACCTTCTGATGACCATACAACACTGGACATTTACTTTCTTAGACAAATACAAGACAAAATTCTGCAGAGTCAGAATGTTGTTTTTCCAATGAGTCATGCCCCCTGCTGTTTATTTCCAGGGATGGAGAGAGAAATGAATTGAATTGGTAGGTTCTGTAGAAAGCTGACCTTCAGTAAAGATCAACTGGTTTAAATCTTGTGTTGGAAATTGCTGCCATAGTTTGGAACCCAGAGCTGGCTGACTTGCACAAAAACACTGCAAGTACTTTAAAGAGGAATATTTCCATCCACGTTCATGTTTAAGTATAATTCCTGCAGGTGAGGATCAACACGAGCATAGAGATTATGGTGAAGGAGTTGCGGTCTGAAGATTTAGGATTTCTCATGGTCTTGGGCAAAGTGTGTGGCACTCTATCTACATGGCCTTTCTTGCTAACAAAAGAGCAGTAATTCAAGACCCCCCCAACATCTCTCTCTCTCTCTCTCTCTCTCTCTCTCTCTCTCTCTCTCTCTCTCTCACTCTTTTCTATCACTAGTTAAGCCATTTGAACTTGTCTTTTTGAATGGCGTCAGCATCACAAATCAGGAACTGTCGGAAATTACTTCAGTCAGCAAGAAACTGCAAAAGATAACATCTAGCCGCAATCCATTCGGTAGCATCTTTTTTGACACCTTTCTGGCTACTAACACCACCATAACGGGAAAAATAAACCTTGAAAATATTGTCACTGTCATAATAAAAACCTCATATCTCAAACTTTCTTTACTATAATCCCTCAAAAGCAAATGCTTAATGCGTCCCAAGGCCTAATCTTCAGTAATTACATGCAAAACAGTGGAAAGCTGGCTAATTTATTCTTCATTTATTTCTTATCAACTCCTAATAAAAAGATTGACTTGCATTATGCATCCATAATATATGTACACCCAATTAACATCAAACAAGGAAGAATGTTGTAATGTATTATATGTATAATGTGCATAATGTGTTACAATGTGTTCCAAACACACTCAGCATTGTGTTATCCTAAGCATGAATGTTTAAAGGCCTTAGCTGTACAAGTTCTAGTGCCAAAAGGCCATCAGCCACACACATTTAATCAATTTCCATACAACATATTATGTTCAAAATGAATCCAGTTTTTTGACCTTCAAGTCTGCAGCTGTCAATATAATCACACAGAATTAAATATTTGCACACTGGCCTTCTCAAATGATATGTAGGATATGATTGATTTTCTAATTCCTCTACAGGGAAGGATCTTTTTCTTTCGGCTGCTCCCGTTCAGGGGTCACCACAGCAGATCCACCGTTTCCATTTCTTCCAGTCCTCTGCATCTTCCTCCTTCAAACCAATCACCTGCATGTCCTCTCTCACCACGTCCATAAACCTCCTCTTTGGTCTTCCTCTTTTCCTCTCTCCTGGTAGCTCCATCTTCAACATCCTCCTCCCAATACAATCCTCTCTATATAATCTCTCCTCATCTTTGTTTCCAAAACTTCAAACCTGGGACCTGGCTATCCCTGAGTATATATCTGAGTATATCTAATATACTCAATTCTTGCCCATCCTCATCACACCCAACGAAAATCACCACTTTTACACTGCCATCATACATATCCTGAACTACTCTCACATACTTCACATACTGCATAACCTGAATCCTCATACAAAACCACAACTCCTCTCTAGGCACCCTGTCATATGCTTTCTCCAAGTCCACAAAGGCACAATGCAACTCCTTCTGACCTTCTCTGCACTTCTCCATCAACACCCTCAGAGCAAACATTGCATTTGCAGTGCTCTGTCTTGGCATGAAACCATACTGCTGTTCACTAATCCTCACCTCTTTTCTTAACCTAGCTTCCACTACTCTTTCCCAGAACTTCATGCTGTGGCTGATCAATTTTATCCCTCTATAGTTACTAGAGCTCTGTGCATCACCCTTATTCTTGAAAATCGGTACCAGTACACTTCGTCTCCACTCCTCAGGCATCCTCTCACTTTCCAAGATTGTGTTAAACAATCTGGTCAGAAACTCAGTGGAGGTGCACTACTATCCCGTAAACCTTCCCTTTAACTCTTGCTGGTACCCTTCTGTCACAAATCACTCCAGCCACTCCATCCATTCCAACCTGCCTGCACTCTCTTATTCACCTCTCTTCTGCACTCGCTGTTACTCTGAATTGTTGATCCCAAGTATTTAAACTCCTCCACCTTTGTCACTTCTACTCCCTGCATCCAAACCACTCCACTTTCCTCCCTTTTGTTCACACTCATGCATTCTGTCTTTGACCTACTCACTTTCATTCCTCTACTCTCTAGAGCACATCTCCATCTCTCCAGGTTCTCCTCAAGCTGCTCAAGCATACTCTCACTGTAGATCACAATATCATCAGCAATCATCATCGTCCGTGTAGACTCCTGTCTAACCTCGTCTGTCAACCTGTCCATTACAAACATGCACAGTTGCTATTGTTAGTTGACTTTAGTAAAATTTTTATCAAACAAGAACAGGCCACATTTTATGTTTATTTTTTAACCAATTTGTTAAATTCAGCTAATGAACAGTATTAGTTACTATTAGTATTAGTTATTAGTTAGCATTTAAATGTGTAGGAGTCTGATCTCTGCAGCAGATAGACATGTTTAGGAGTGTAAAGGACACAGCTCACAGTCCTGTTTAGTTCACAATACTTGGTTTATGAATTGATATTCTGAATAAAATTTTAAATATGATGAGTGTAATCTGTGGCTTATTCTAATACAGCCTTTAACCCTTTACTCTCCATATCTCTTGAATTGTGAACATGCTGAACTTGAATCCCTGAAGGTTCAGAAAGGGTACTGCACTCTGTCACAGTGGGACAAATGGAGAATCACCCTGGACAAACGTATGTCAATCTTACAATCTGAATTCAGCGTCTCCAGTCCACCTGATGCCTGCATGTCTTTAAAATGTGGTGAAAGTGAAATGAAAGTGAAGTGAAAGTGACTGTTTGCCATTGTGAACACACAGCAAAGCATGCAGTGATTCACAATGAAATGCATTCTCTGCATTTATCCCACACACACTGTGCAGCCATATCCAGCACCCAGGGAGCAGTGAAAGGGACGGTACCTTGCTCAAGGGTACCTCAGGGCAGCCTACTGATTTGGGATTAGAATCTTGACCTTCCAATCCTGGGACCAAGCCCAGGGAATCAATCCCAGAACCTTCTTACTTCACACAGCTACCCACTGCACAGCCATACCGCCACCCCAGAAATAAACCCACGTAAAAACATGTTGAATCTCTTTTGATGATTTCTAATGATCCATTATTCAAGAAATGTTCACAATGTAAAGAGTGAGGGATATTATTAATGCTGCAAACAAAAATAAGAGCCAGAGAAGACGTTAATGAGGAGTTATGAGGTTCCGCTCTGAATATGATGCTGTTTTCTCCCTAAAGTGTTGCGTAATGTAAACATGAATATAAATACACAGGTCCTGTGCACTTTGGCAGACTCAGTTAGTGAGGGGTGTGCGTAGTGTGAAATAAGCTCAGGAACTTTGTATGTTGTCTTCACAAGCCCTTCACTATAAACATGCCACAAACAGAGCTCACTTCACCTCAGCCCCTCTGCTCTTCACTGTCACATCCAATATGGAAGCCTTTGTTTTCCCTGTATAAAACAATAGCTCGATCCCTGGAGAGCTTATTTCTTTTTTGTTCCTTTTCATTTTGTGAGGACCATCCGTAGGCGTGTTTGCATACTTCAAAATGTCTCAACCAGTCATCAGAACACACACACACATACACACACCCACACACACAGTGTGAATATGCCACAGTTAAATCAACTTATCAAAAGAAACATCTATTAATACCCTGACCATAGATCGGGACAGTTTATGGACACACACACACACACAAACACTCCTGCTCAAAATGACAACATGGCAGAGGCGGGGCCTTCAGTCTCACTTCTCCTCGATTGGCTGGATTTGGTTCCTGTGAAAGCACAATGACTTTGATGATTTGATTTGACTGACAGCAAGCAGGCAGTCTGCAGAGCAGGCAGCTCTTTTTGTTTTGTAGGCCTGGTGTTTTATGAGCGCTGTTAACTTATCTTCTTTTTTTCTTTTTCTCATTTCAGATTCAAGCCTTTGAAATGTTTTGCGTCAAACGGGAAAAAAGTGCATTTCAACCCACAAAGACTAAACTGGATGTGGCCTTAAGAGCTGCTTCTTTGTGGAAGAAAAAAGCCTCATCCACTGACTTGCGAACATTTTCATCACTTTTTTTTTCATTACTGTCAGGACTGGAAAGGCAATACAAACCGCCCTGATTAGGGATTTCAGCCTCAGAAGTAAAGCATTCTTGTTGTTTTTCTGCACTGCTTGGATTCAGTGCTAGTTGTAGGCAGGCACCCCTGGTCTTATAATCTGCGTTGAAGTGAAAATAAGTACTGTATGTCTTCTGCATCCTCTACTCTTTACATTTTAATGCAGGGTTAATGTTTATTTGCTGAACGTATCAAACTAGTAATGAAATAAAGTGTAAAATGTAGCTAGTATTCAAGCAGATAAATAGAACCTGCACTAAAATAATAACATTTTCAAGGAAAGAATACATGAGTGTTTACAAAAGGGAGAAAAGTGGAGTGGTTTGGATGGAGGGAGTAGAGGTGACAAAGGTTTAAATACTTGGGCTCAACAGTTCAGAGTAACAGCAAGTGTGGAAGAGAGGTGAATTAGAGAGTGCAGGCAGGTTGGAACGGGTGGAGAAGAGTGGCTGGAGTGATTCGTGAAAGACAGGTACCAGCAAGAGTAAAAGGGAAGGTTTACAGGACAGTAGTGAGACGGTGGCACTGACGAAAAGGCAGGAAGTGGAGCTGGAGGTGTCAGAGTTAAAGATGCTGAGGTTTTCATTGGGTGTGACGAGGATGGACAGGATTAGAAATGAGTATATTAGAGGGACAGCTCAGGTTAGACATTTTGGAGACAAAGTTAAAGAAGCAAGGTTGCGTTGGTTTGGACATGTCCAGAGGAGAGACAAGGATTGTATTGGGAGGAGGATGTTGAAGATGGAGCTGCCAGGAAAGAGGAAAAGAGAGGAGATGCAGTGGTGAGAGAGGAGATGCAGGTGGCTGGTTTGAAGCAGGAAGCTGCAGAGGAGCGGAGGAAATGGAGACAGTTGATCCGCTGTGGCGACCCCTAAACGGGAGCAGCCAAAAGAAGAAGAAGAAGAAGAAGTAATAAAAACTTTTATTAATGTAATCTTATTTACAACAACATTTGCCCAGAGTTTAGAAAGGGAGGATGATCCAGATTACACAAAATGAGGCAGGAAAAACATGAGCTGACTTACAAGAAAAGGAATTTGTGGGTGTTGGGCTGTTTGATGTTGCATCAGTGGCCTAGGTCTTGGAACCATTGCTTGCCAGTTTCCTGATGTTGACAGAATCTTGAAAGTCCTAGTTAGTAATAGCGATTGCCTATATTGGGGATAAAAACTGGGGGAAAAACTCATAACTGGCTAACTATTTCATTATTTAATACAGATTTAAGATTGTACTTTTAACATTTGTGTCATGTGGCACCAGAATGTTTTTCTTTCAACAAAAGTAACCATTCTTCAAATAGAAATCAGAAAATATTTGAAAAATATATGAAAAAACTTTTTTATATATAAACTTTTAATGAACAAAATTTTTATTAGCACTGACTTCTAACTTCTTGTTATGTTCTTTATGCTGCTTTTAGCGTGGCTCTTAATCATAGTACTGTGCAAATGTCTTGAACAAACTCTCATTTCTTCATATTTTACTACCAAAGAGTTAGACCTTCTTGTATTTTTAATGTCTTGTTGAGGAACAGTTGTCCATGCTTTCCAAAGGACAAAGTTTTTGCTCTTGTTGTGAACCCACCAGTGAAGAGACAGGTGAAAATGATTCCAGATGATCAGGTGATTAGTTTACTGCTGATGCTGAACGCTGAGTGGTTGGAACCCCCTTTATCTAGAACCTTGAATCTTTAGACACTGCAGTCTGGAGCACTAAAATGTACATTCCCATTTCATTCATTTAATCTCCTCAATATGCCAAAGATAAGATAGTTTGACCAAAAATAAAATAGTATTTTTACAAGGTAATCATCTTGCAAAAATACTATTTAATTTCTGCCAAACTGTCTTGTCTTTGGCATATTGAGGAGATGAAATGAATGAAATGGGAATGTACATTTTAGTGCTCCAGAATATTGATAGCAAAATATTAAGATAATGAGGGGTAAGTTAAGATTTTTCACAGTACTTTATGTCAAACACCATGAATTATTATATCAATTATTTAAATTATTTAACTGAAAGACCTTTTGCTTTCTATGGGCTAAGATTTATGAAACAGCTACAAACTCTGCAATGTGCCACACTAAACAGGGTATGATACCAATATCTCTTTTCACACTAAACCATAGAAAGCAGCGAATCACCACTAACAGCCTAATTTAGATCACAGCCTAGGTTAATTTGCACTTGGAAAATTGTTTTCCAGTAATTCACCCACATTCTCTCTTCCAACTGACAGGAAATAACACCTGTTCTCCCAATATCCACTCATCTGTCAGCAGAGCATCGTATATCACCCATCCACACAGCCTGCCTGGGCCTGTTCCCACCCTGTTGGTGAGAACAGCAACTGTGGTAGCACTCTAAAAGGTGAAAGGCGGAGAAATACATTTTATTTGTCACTGTATCACAGACAGGCTTTGTGAATCTACAGCTTGGGCTAAATACAAATCAGCCCCATCTTAGACAGTTCTTACTTTTATAACAAACTGTTGTAGGTGTTACTGTTCTTGGCTCCAAAATAATCAGACAGTCTTTTAAAGTATGTTTTAAATTATGTAGATGCCCAAATTAAAACTTTTTTTAAATGCTTTTTGTTTTCTTTGAAAAAGAGATAGAGTAGCCCAGTAGTCTTTTGTCTGTCCTCCTTTCTATTAGTCAGGATCCAAACCACTACACTACTTTACACTTTAGAGTGATAGTTTATCAATAGTTTAGCAACATTTATACACATCTCCTGAGCAATTAAATGATCACATGTGGTCATGTGATCACAGAACATTTTAAAACTCAATGATGTGAATGTAAAACAATACATATCCCCAATACTAAACACTTTATTCCATTTTTAAATCCCTTACTTTCTTCTCCTTATAACACACTGTGAATGAGCAGTCAGTAAATCTCCAAAAGCAACCCTAGTTGGGAGGAATTTATTATAGATACACGTCTGGAGACTAATGCTGAGTAACAGCAGTGAATAAGCTTTGTTTTCTAATGTGGGGTGACATCTGCAAAATAACAGATATAATAGACAAAAAGCACCGCCATTTTCACTGGAAAGCAGTATGTGATTATTCTGTCATTTTCTAAGAGGAGGAGAGGAAACAATGGCAGTGCTTATCCAAAAAGGAAAAAAATCTCCAAATAGCAACTATTAGACAGCCAAAACAAGTAAATGCATTTAGTTTTTCATTAGTATTTACTTTGAGCAAATAATCACTAATGATTAATGCATCTTAAATAAACACTTTTAAATGCAGCCTCAGGCAGCCCAGGAGTTGACAAAGTGATGCTCCTCCCCCAAACTGGTTCTGCATGGGGACTGTTGGATAAGCTTAATAAAAAATGAGCAAAAACTTCTGTTATCTGATAAATGAAGGTTTTAAAGTTTAGCAAATAGTCATATACAAAGGTTTGGAAGCCAATAATATCAAATGGCATACTTTTCTTGTTTTCAAATTCTAAATAAATGCACAACATTTGGATAAAACCATATAGCAAAATAAAAACAATCAAATGTAAAAGAACATTAGGGGAATTGTTAACTTTGTGCAAACAGAGTAGGCTGTTATGTAATTCATTGCAATCTCCAGTCTCTCTGATTACACACAATGTGTGTGTGTGTGTGTGTGACCTGGTGGTTGGAAAAGGGGGAAGTGTTTGAAAAACAGAGCAAGCTTTGTGCCCCCAAGTACAACCACAACCCCTGTCACACACACACACATTCCCACATTCGGACATTCCCACGCTTGATTTCCTCCCATCATCACACTCCATTCACAAAAGCTGGGCGAACCCTCATTGATTGGACAAGAAAGTGTATCAGAGGTCACAGGTAAAAGGTCCATTTGGTGCACTGGGATATAAATCACCCATCACTGTTAAAAAGTATGAACTGTATTTTTAAGTTGGAGCTTTCTTTTGTTTTCAGTGGGAGAGAAAGTGTTGATTTGATACATCTAATCTAGATCATGAACATCTTCTCTACTCTGAAGAACCATAAGTACTGCTGTTTCCCTTTTGGGTCCGTTCTTATTTTTGTTTGGGCAACCATAAGTTTTCATCCAGTTAGGATACATGAAGAAGATATTAGTCGACACATTTTGTCTTTTTTCCAGGTGTTTGTAAAATAACAGGTGCTCAAGTCAACGGTCAGATCATGAAACACGGCGAGATGCATCACTTCTGGGGTGAAATCCACTCAGCCCTCCCACAGACTTCTCCCATATGATAGCTGATGATACAGTATGTGTGTAGGCTATACACTCGTTACTTTGCTTCGTGCACAAAAATCGAATGAACTGTGGGAGTCCGTGAGTTGCTGTTTTAACCTGGCACCTTGTGTTTTGCTGGTTTATGTTACTTGCTGAGATGCAGTGCTGTTGGAATGCAGCAGCATATTGGAAACCGATGGAACAGACTGTCCATTTGACCATTTTTCTTACATAACTGACCGCTAAGGACTTTGACCGGAAGTGAAAGGTCACTGATTTGCATTTTTACAATAAATCCTGCTAATAGGTGACCACCCTGTTCTGGTCTGTTGTTGCTAAAATTAGCATTTTTATTTATTCGGTTTAGAACTGCCACTATGCAGCTCACACTGCAAATGCTAGAAGTCAACAGTCACCTAAATGGTTTCATAAATATATATCAACCAGTGCCTTTAAGTGGCACAACCATAAAAATATACATACCATTAAAAATATTTTTTGTTCATTTCTGAGCTATAAAAATCAATAAATGCAAATTTCAACAAGTGTTTTAAACAGTGACCCTGCAGTTGTTTAATATTAACAGTCTACCAACAAGTCAAGGGAGCCTTCAATGGCCAAAATAACTTAAAACATGTTAGAATTTATAATACTTATAGAACCATGATGACTTCAATGCAAACTACCAGTTTAAATATTTTTTACATGGATTGTTCTCTAAATGTTGAGCCTCTTCCACATACATGTTGAAGAAAGTGAAAGTGAAAGTGACAACCCTCGTCATCGCGAGGTCACAGCACAGCACACGTGAACCACAACAAAATTGGACCTCTGCATTTAACCCATGCACACAAACACCATGCAGCAGTGGGCAGCTATTGAAAGCGCCCGGGGAGCAGTGACGGGGACGGTACCTTGCTCAAGGGTACCTCAGGGCGCAACGTACTTCTGAGGGAATCGAACCCACAATCTTCCGATGCAGGGTCAACTCCCTAACCAGATGGCTCTATGGAGCAGGCAAAATGGGTTCCACTAATATTTTGACTTAAAGACCAAATTTTTCCAGTTCTGAATAGAGCACTGAAAGGTAAGATACTTTACATGCACTATGTTGCTCTCTCGGGTTTTCCTGTGATCTACTTTAACGTTTTTGCATTAGGTCTACACTTTTAAAATTGCTTTGTGGAAGATACACGTTTGGAGCCTAAAGAACCATTTGCACCATAAGGAACCATAAAGAATCCTTTAAATTATGCTTTTTCAGAGAATCGGAGATTCAAAGCACCTCCACATGGAGTAAATGTTCTAGGAGGCTTAGCAAGCCTGATGGTTCTCTTTCAAATATGGTTCTTTGTGGAGGTAGCAAAGAACACTACACAGAAGAGGAGAAGTGAGGGTGCCCTGATTAAAAAAAAAATGAGAAGGAAGCAGTGACCAGAGGGTGAAATGAAAGTTCAGATGATGATGTCTGTGAGTCCACGTTTCTCAGAAGTCTAGGGTAGGGGACAAACTTACCAAATGGCTTTGGAGAGCAAGGAGAGATGGTGATGGAGAGTTGGAGGGAGGGGAGGGGAGGGGTTGGTTTTTCCTCTCTTCAGCAGTGAGAGCTGAACGTGCTGTCCCCCTCTCTCTCTCTCTCTCTCTCTCTCTCTCTCTCTCTCTCTCTCTCTCTCTCTCTCTCTCACTCCAAGCCAGTGTGAGAAAAAAGAGAAGCGTGAGAAGTGGCTCAGACGTTGCTTGTGTGACTTTGCGCGCGAGCTCCGTCTTCTCTAAGCCAGTCCTCGTCTCCTACAGCGTCTCGAGTTACGCACGTGCGCCAGGAGCCAGTCCGAACAGCACCTTTGGCTTTGAGTTTTCCCACTTCTTTACGGACAGCTCCACTCCGCGCACCTGTCCAGCGCGCTCCAGGTGCTCGCCTCACTTTCTGCACGCCTGACTGGAAGCAAGAGCCGGAGTTTTGTCCACCTTTTCCAGGTAAGACCACCTTAAACACTATTATTTACCTGGGAAGCAGCTCCCCCCACTCTCCCTGAGCTGAAACCGAAGGCCGGGGCTGGGCTGTGTTCTGAGCAGGTGATGGCTGTGGATTCACAACACCTGCCTCTTAAACTCCTCAGCTCGCGCCCCCTTCGAGGATCAGGAGCTTGTCTCACCGCGTGCGTCACGGACAGCCTGCGAACACACCCTTTAAACCATTTCTTGGCTCCTTGCAGAGATAAGACAACATCTGTGAGTTTTAGATTGACATAAACCCATTCCGAACAGGGGGCTTAACAATAATGTAAACCAACGAGCCACTCCCACTTTCCTCATCAAATAAGTTGAAAGGTGGGAGCTCTTAAACATTCAAGTTTTTAATCACAAAAATGTCAAAAACACCATAGAAAGAACCACAGATTAGAGTTAATTAGTACATATTATTATTATTAGTATACTCATTATTTATTTATTTGTAGTAATAATATTGTTAATAGAAGTTGTAGTGTTAGTGTATATAACAACAGCAACAACAACAATAATAAAAAAATAATAACTGATGTTGTTTTGTTGTTGTTGTTGCTACATCAATTATTTCATGTTTTATTATTATTGCTGTTGTTGTTTTTACAAAAATGACAATGAGTTTGTAGTGCAATGTCTATGCAGATAAAAATCTATATTAAAGAATAACAGTAATAAACAGAATCATGATCATCATCATTATATGCATGCATAGACTTTCATTAGCTCCAAGCTTCATCTACTGCCTGTTATTTTGTGCAAAACAAAAAAAATTTATTAAACTTCACACAGTGGAGGGAATATATTCTCTGCCTGGAGTTTGTATAAACACGCAGCAATTTCACACTCTTATGTAACTCACACAGCAGCCTGAGCAAAGTTAGTAAAATGACCAGATAATGAATCTTCGCTCATGCACCCATTTATGTTGCCCTATTTATGATTTTTTTAATTATCTCACTTTTCATGTGTAAACACAGCGCTGTGAAATGATTGGATTAGGTTGTATCCACCACTTTCCCTGAGTTAATTACAGAACAACAGTCTTCACAGTTACCCCTCACATGCTCACTTCCAAGAAGCATCACAGCTTATTTATATAACACTGTATGTATAGCTGCCCGCCTACATGTGATCTCTTTCAAGTTGTTGCGCTCGCACGCGTGTGTGTGTTTTCCATGGCTTTTATGCCTCTGCTATAGTAAATCACGTCTTCAGTATTCCACGCAGCATGTTGTTTGACTTCCGTGACTTCATTACGTACTCAGTTCCTGCCATTTATTCACACTAAAACCTTCAGCTGATTCTTCAGAGGATGAATAACACTCCCACCTTTGAGTTCTTGCTGAACAGAACGCTCTGAATAACACATTCAGGCAGCCAGACGTGAATAGACAAGGGGAGGGCGAGCCTTTCCTCTGAGAAGTCTCTGAGATTCAAGTGCCTCCTTCAGAGCCAGAAGCTCTTTTACCTACAACCCATCTTAGCCATGACTAATCCAGACTAAACAGCGACCCCATTCAGCTCCCAGTGCTCATCTGAATAGTTGTGAAAAAGGACTCATAGTCATTCTCATGGAAGGCCGAGGGAGTTTTGAAAATGCAGCTAGCATGGTGAGCAGTTCCACATGGTTGTCTACAAAACTATTAAATGATTTAGAAGTCTGCATATATATGTTTTATGTGAAGGTGCAGCTTTCATAATAGTATGATTATTACAATAAAAGGTTTCCAACTCTATTTTCTAAGGGTGATTACCAATAACAATAACATCCTTGTGTATTCCTCAGTAACCTGCTAAAAATTCGGTGTCCACTGGCTGCTATTGGAGAGGCAAAGTTAGGTTGACAAAAGCCTGCAAGTGTTTGTTGGAGTGTTTTGCATCTGTAGCATACAGTCGATTATAATTTAATAACAGAAAGTTTACTCAAAACATGTTTATGATGAAGCAAATTCCCATTGACTTCTCCTGTAAGTGTGTTATGAGTCAGTGAGCTTTCTGTTACGTCTAACACAAGTAATTAATTAATGACCATCGACTGTAATGATACAAAATTGAGATTGAGATGCTTTACATATACTCTGGGCAAATAATTTACTAATTATGGAAACCAGTGGTGGGTTATGATTACGTTACAGCAGGGGGGACTGGAAGCTACATAATCATGAAATTCGTGGCAAAATACTTGCATCCTTATGTCATTTCTCAATTGTAGCCGAAACAAGTACATCATTTGTGTGGAAAGAGGGATGTAATGATACTATCATTCAAAGCATTTATGATGTAGAACAAGTAATACTAAAGCAGTCTCACAGTTCTTATTTATTCCTACAAAAATGTGCACCTTATCACATCATTCTTTATATTTTATGAATTACCCATGTGGTGCAAGCACTTTTCTTCTCTCAGACTCTGATTTTATCATATTGAGGATTAAATGAAAAAAGGAACAAATGTTTTAATGCTCCAGGCTGCAAAGTGTCTAAAATACAGGTTCTAGATAAAGAGTTTCCAACCACTCAGCGTTCAGTATCAGCAGTAAACTAATCACCTGATCATCTGGGATCGTCTGCACCTGTTTCTTCACTGCTTCATGTCTTAAGTTAGACTTTGTTCTCTTGAAGGTTCAGATGTAGATCACTGTGTGGATTAACCAACAAAAAACAATCAAACTGCTCCAGGTACAGAGACTGGACTAAAATGAGGATGATCTGGAGAACTATTTTCACTCTATTCTTCCAGGCACAAGAATTGTAAGCTATACACTCAGTCAGGATTCAGTTCATTATCTGATACTGAGTCCACATTTTCAGTATTCTTAATATTACAGGATGAAATCTGAATGAAGAAAAGATAATTAATGTCTTCAGTTGTAGCACTATTTAATAATGAGACCAGAGCTGGAATACTGGTCTGTCGATTAGTGCCAGTTATGCTATTAAAATGCAGTTACATAAAAATCATAATTAATACAATGCCTAATCTCCATTTTGCACAATTTTGCTGAAAAATTCCCAATATTTCCATGCATCATTACACCCCTATTTCTTACATTTCTTAAGCAATGTCACAAGAAACAAAAGAAATTAGGTTACTTTGAGACAGACCTGATTTCATGTTGTGCACATGCAAAATATCTTATTTGTATGTATTGAGTGTAATTTTGCATGGATCAGAATATGGAAAACCTGAGCATCTTCTTTGCACAAGTGCTTCAGAAACCCACATTCCCAGCCAGGAAAAAGATCCTGCAGAGATCAAATTGACTTTAGGTCCTCCGTGACTGCATCATCTGTGTCACTATCCCGGCTTCCGTGCCAGACACATGGCATTGACTGTGAATTTTCTAGCCAGCTCTGCCTGGGGGTCTTGGATATATATGACACCAGCCCAGTGCGCGATCAAATTACACCCAGATAAGAACACAGCAAACCGACCCATTAATCATAATTATCAGTTGGTAAACTGACAGAAAATTTCAAAACAGATATGCTAATTTTGAAGGTATGCGATAAGTCTCAAAGCAGGAATTCTCCTGCTGAATTAGATCAACAGTGTCGATCATTGTTCACTTCATTTTGGCTCTGCAGTTATAGAAGTAAGAGGAGGAAGAGTTCAGCTGGTTTGAAAGATGATTGTAGATTCTAGGTATTATGATAAGAGACTCTAAGTTCTTGGGAGCAATGCTGTAGAGCTTTGGTCTCAGCTCTAATCCTGGAGCATCCAGCGTGAAGAATCACTGAATGCTCACTGAATACTGTACAAATATTTTTACCTACAAAAAAATAGCAAAAAAAAAGCACATAGAAAACAGAGAGACATAAGAACAAAGACAAAGATCAGCAAGACAATAGAGATTAAAAGAAAAATAAATTATAATAATAAATTTAAAAAATAGAAAAATAAAAAATAAATTTAAATGTGTAGTTAAATCAGACCACTAAAGTAAGAAAATACTGGACCAGGTCAAATATAGCACCTCCATGATGTGCAGTAGAAAATAAAAAAAACACCCACTATTTTACAAACACAGAACTGAATGAGCATCTGCCTTGAACGGACAGCACCAGTGCTGAATTAAAAAAATTGCAAGTTTAAAAAAAGTACATCTAGGCTCAGATCTTGAGTTCTTGGAAATCATTTTTAGTGAATTTATTGTGGAGGTTTTCTTTTTAATAAGCTCTTCACACTTACAGCTCATGAAGAACCATTCTTAGAAAAACTACATGTTTAAGGCTACACAGTGTTGAAAAAACATCTTCAGTGTTGTAATAGCATATACAGAGCTGAATGGGCAGGAAAGATTACAGCTGCCACTAACAGCCCAGTCAGCCAAGTCAAAGTCAAGGCCTAAAATCCAGGCAGCAGAAAAAGTGCCAACCAGGAGAATTTCAGAAAACGAGCATCCTGCTTAATAAAGAATCAAAGATCTTGGTGTTTCACTTGGTGAAATATTACACCATGTAAATTTAGACCCACTACAAAGCTGAGTAAAGCTGATATAGACTTTCCTAAACTACAATCAATTGCCAGTTTTAACCAAAAAATGCTGTTAGATTGCAAGTTACAAGGCATTTAAAAGTATCTGTAAGGACTACAGGAGTACTGTCCCGATCAGCAAGCAGCACAAGAAGTATCCTTCCTTATCACTAGCTTGTAAATTCTTCCAAAACCAGGATGGTGAGAACTTTTTCAGTCTCACTCTGAAAGGCTCTTTGATGAGTGAGACCATGCACATTTTGTTTCAATTTAGATGCAAATCCTTTTTAATATACTGTGGTTCAAAACTGAGCTATGTATATTTTTAGTACTATGCATAGTTAACTATAGTATCGTATGTGTGTACTTTATAATTTAAAATATGAAGGTTTCAATTAAAGGGCAATGATGTGGGGTGGCGATGCAAAAGATCCATTATTTTCATGTACATATCTGTCAGCCGATACCATTGCTTAATGACATTTAGTATCCTGTTGTAGAAATTGAGAAAATGAAAGCATTTAGGCCAAAATTCAAAGCATCCTAAATGTTTTGCTCTTCCAAGTCCAATAAAAGCATAATCAGTTATTGTTTCAAATATCCATCAAATCTAAAGATCTGTCAGTGCACGATTTTATGTTTTAAAGAAAACAAATATCTGCTGAAACTGTTGTGATCATTGTACATCTTAAATTCCAAAGAAATGCAAAAGTGATGCAAAAGAAAAAGCCTTTTAGAACCTTTTACCAAAGTATGATTCAACAGCCTTCCAGAAATATAACCCTAATCACAACTAGAACTATTAACCTTTGAAAATATTTTAACTTATAATAAATTAACTAATTGATTAATTAATTAATTTATATTAAAAAAATAATTAATAATTAATAATAATGTAACTTAATATTTGATTTTTTTTGTGTGTAAACACCAGCTGTCCTTTGTGATGAATTAAATGGTTGAACTGCACAAATATCTTTAAAAAAATGTATTGTATTAACTTCCATTTTAAGTTGAGAAAGTTTCTTCCTTGTCATAAAAAGTTTTGGTAATGAGGCTTTAATCTGATGGAGACGCTCTACATTATTGAACAGAGACCCATAGCATTTAATGAACACCCACCGTGCTGAATGAAAATCTCAGTTGGATATAAATGAACACTTTGTAACAGAAAAATTGAACAGATTTTTTTTCTTGTCCTACTTTTAAAAAATTTAGCGAAACGCCTTTGACTGTCCATGGCATTAAGTCACTCATGTCCAGAGTGACAGTGTTCCTCTCAGTAGAAACGTTTAGTTGGCTTTCCGATGCTGTGCTGCTGTTTGCATCATGTTGCAGAAACAACCTGACAGTTTCCTAAACTGTGCAGAGTGGGTGAAATTGCAGATTGAATTTGCATCATAAATAAGAAAAACATGATCTGAGATCACTTTCTATAACTTTTAGGGACAATTTGGCTGTTTGAGAACAGAAATGTGCCTGGATTGCTCATTAGAGTTGGATCTGGATCAGGAAATGATTGTTTTTCTGCGCTCCTGACAATTCCTGTCCTGTCCAGATCCTGGTATATTACCTTGGCATGAATTAGGCTATTAACTCGAGGCTTCACTCTTGTTGTGGGGACAGAGAGCCCTGCTGGTCCCATCTGCTCTGGAGAGGGAACGAAAGCCATGATTCGATTTTAGTGCCAATTAAATGTTTGGTGCAGCCCTGGTCAGTGGACCCTGCTGGTCTTCTTCAAGGTGGCGGCCATGCTGTGTCAGAGCCAGACACAGGACTCCAGATTTCATAAATAAATTCTGGGACCCACAAGGATGTTTTGGAAATGTAAAATAACTTGCTGAAATTTTTTAGCTGTTAAAGTGTTTCTCTGTATGTATTTAATCATATAGTTTTCTGTATTGAGTTCCATTGAACTTGTAAGAAATCCCTTAAATCCAATGGCCAAATGCAGTGTGTGGAGAACACAGCTCTTTTTCAAGGTAGAGTACTTAGATATTTAGATTTCAGCTGATATTAAAAAAAAAAGCCCAAAACAAAAGACCACCCCACCCAAGTTTCCCCAGATGCTGCAGTGATCAGTGTGCAGTACAGTTCATGATTTCCTGTTAAACACTGTGTGGAAAAACATAGTCCAGGATGGGTCTCATCAGCAAGGGAGGTCTGTTTTTTTCCCATGCTTCCTTTAACTGGGGTAATCCACCTTTTTTAAGCTCCCCTTGAAGTAGGCTTTCAATTGATGCTACTAAATCCTTCATGAGTGGCTTTGGAATCTGCCAAAGTTTCTTTCCCCAAACACACCCTCTACAACTTCCTCTTTTTCTTACCTGGCTTCTGATCACCTGAACCATTAATTCCTCACCTCACAGTGCCAGCAGTGTTCTTTAAGGGTTACTCCAATTCCCACAGATTTTCCTACTTCAACAATTTCAGTCCTATATTCCATATGTGGCATATTTAACACATCTATACATTTGTACTCTGTGTCAACAGGTCACTTGTGACAATTCAAATAAACCTAAAAAAAGATGCAATGATTTGTTGACAGTTGTTTGCAAAGGCTTGGTCAAATTATATTTAACAAACTGTACAGATTATGACATATTGGGACAAAAAATAAAGCATAAGATGTGGGTGATGCAAAAATGATGGCAGATTTCATGTAACTTTGTTTTTTGTTTTTTTAAATTTCCAACATGTACAAGTGATCTAGATGTGTGGATGTGTGCTTGCTTTCATTAGCTCAACAAAACATTTAAATTGCATGTGACTGTATCCATTCCCCACCCACAAATGCATCCTTTGTAACTGTTGTAACTGTTCTCTTTTCTTCTTCTTTTTTTTATAATTATTTTTTAAATCATTGCAATTAGCCACTACTATTTTTGTGCAAAGAGTTGTTACACAACCAGTTCAAAAATCAACAAAAATTCAAAATTCTAGCACATTTGATGACTTTAGTAATTAAGTAGTTAAAAGAAGGCAGGTGGTTTTGACAAAAAATCATGGAAAATTATTACATGAGGCAACAAGGTAAAAAACTAGATGAGTGGTTAGAAACAATTACACAGAATATGAATCTATCAGTCTTATTACAGTCGATAACTACAGTCAGGCTACCTGAGTCTGCATGGATTACATGGACAAAAACAAGAATTTAGGTTTAATAACATGTTTGACTGAATTAAAAGTGCTCAACCTAGCACACAATATGTGGACAGGGTAGTGGAGGGCACACATCTAACACATTTGGTTTTGATTCCAGCTCTTAGCTTCTGATTTTGCCATCTGCCTTTAGGCTTTTAGCTCTTTAGGGCTGTGAAGGGAAAGTGAAGTGAAAGTGACAACTTGTCATTGTGAGCACACAACACAGTGTATGAAATCCCTTCTATGCATATCCAGCACCCGCGTAGCAGTGTTGAGGATGGTACCTTGCTCAAGCATACCTTGGGATAACCTACTGGTCTAGGATTCAATCCCACAATCTTCTGATTATGGGGCCTCGTCCAAAAATAACAGGTCACTGCTCCCCTTTGGGACCCTAAGGACCTCTTTTTCAGTTCTTTGCTAGAAGAAAAATTTGCTAATTTTCTCTGAAATACATTTTCAATGAGTGCGCAATGTTCAAACCCCAACACATTTATATTACATATGGGAGATTGCAGGTCCACTGGACTCCAGGGCAACAAAAGTGTTAACTCTACCAACATGAGCTTGCTGTTAGTATGTGTGTGTGTGTGTGTGTGTGTGTGTGTGTGTGTGTGTGTGTGTGTGTGTGCGTATGTGACTGTGTGTGGTAGTGTTTTTCTTTCTGCAGTTCTTGCCTGATGATCCAGCATTGTTACATTTCAACCACTGAAAACCTGCCCGTTCCCACATTCTGGCACAGTTTAACCTCTGTCTCGCTGGAACCAAGTTACAATCTTGAGTTAAATGGCAAATATTAACCGCAAACCATGCCATGTATACATATCGCATTAATTGTTTGGGATGCATTGATTTAAAAAATGCTCCACCATCCCACCAACACTGGCTACGTAACAAAAACATGAACCACAGACAAGGATTAACCCCAAATTAGCATTTATTAGCTCCTTTGCACAACAACATCAGAGGACTGGGATTGTTAATATTCTCTCTCACATTTTGCTTGTAATCCAAGCTGTCTGTCATTCTGTCGCTCTTCCAGGTTTATTAATGTTTCACAGTCTTAGAACTTTTTGCTTCCACATTGGTTTGCCAGACTAAACTTTGTAAGCCATTCATTTCGCTCCCTTATCTGATCAAGGTATTTATTGTAATGTGTTCTTTTGCGATGAAAGATTCCAATTAAGTTGCTACATACTGCTTACCTTTATCACAGCACCTCATCCTCCCAACTTCTGCACATCCTCTAGTTTCCATGGTAACGGAGGTAAAGGAAGAACACCCTAATAAACGTGAGAAATGTTGCTTCATTAGACTAAAACTGTGGGAGTTTGCAAGGGAGAACGGGGGGCTGCTTCAAATGCAAATATCATATATGAATAATAAATTAGGGTAGGCGTTTCTAAAAAAAGGGATGTTTCTTCTGTCGTCTAGAGGTTTCGTTCTTAGGGTTTGCCCTGTATGCTATGCGTGTAACGTTTACCGAATGCACAGTGAATTTGCTTTTGATTAGGAGAGTGTCTAATAAAGGAGAGCATCTAATAAAGTTGCATCAGTTAAAAAGCCACTTATGAGAAAAATTGGTGACAATATTTGAAAATGTAAATCTTACACTATCGCAGCAATTACCAGTCAGTTGCAGATTTCCGGCTCCATAGTAATAATTTAAAGAACAGAAAATGGGAACTTGTCCAAGTGTTTAATAAAATTTTGATAAAAACGTTTTAATTTACACAGGTTAAATTATTTTACGTCTTTTCCCTCACTGATGGCTATAAACTCCATCTTGCCTCATGAGTTGTTGGCACTATTTGGATACTGGGATGGCACCAGCTCTTATTAATCAAATAAAATGAATGAGCCAATAAAACTAGCCCACCCTCCATAACACTGAGTTCAATCCAATTAAATAGCTAGACATGATCTTTTTTGGGTCTTTATATTATGTCTGCCTAATGTGATTGCTAGTAATTAGTTCAGGCTACATTTAATCAAACAGGTTCAACTGGTGTTCAAACACCACAGCACAAAACATCAGATCTCTTCTGCAGAGTGACACTTGATAAAAACAATTAATAAACACTTTCATAATAAGCTTACAAATGGGCTTTTTTGAGTAATACCATAGTATAGCTTTTGCTTCCTAAAAGATCTTTTCACTGGATTATTCTATAAAGAGTCGTGTTTGTGTAGTTTTGAATACAACACACAGCCTAACAAAAGGAAGCTACATATTTAAGAACATTAATTTTTTAAATTGTAATTTTTTTTTTTATCATTTATTTTGTTTGTAATGGAATTTAAGTATTATGACATTTGTATTGAAGTTGAGTTCAGTTGGGTTGGGCTGAATTCAGTTGACTTGACCTCTTGTTTTTTCCTTTCTTTCCTTTTTTAGGTCCTTGACACACCAGCAAGATGCACCATTTACCGGAAAGCTCCCCTATGTTAAATATCCAACACTTCTAAGTTTATAAAATTTCCACAGAGGTTCACACCAGGCATCTCTAACAACCCCAACATGACTGGGCTTCCAGCAGGAATTCCCTGCCAAAATATCCAATGCCTATGGATCTCCCTTGTGGCCTTTCTGCTTCTCCTAGTCTCACAGGTCCAACCCAGTCCTAGGTACCTCCCTCCCCTTCCTGGCACCAAGCGTGAGATTGTAATGGAGGGAGACCTGGTGATTGGTGGTTTGTTCCCAGTGCATGAGAAGGGTGAGGGGACTAAGGACTGTGGGAAGATCAATGAGCAGCGCGGCATCCAGCGATTGGAGGCCATGCTGCTTGCATTGGATGAGATCAACCAAGATAATCGCATCTTACCTGGCATCAGGCTAGGTGCACACATCCTGGACACTTGTTCCAAGGACACATATGCACTGGAGCAGTCGCTGGAGTTCGTCCGGGCATCTCTCACCAAAGTGCACCAGCCTGGATTCATCTGTCCTGACGGCTCCAACCCAGTTCCAGACGAGGTGCCACTTGCTATTTCCGGAGTGATCGGAGGCTCATATAGTGATGTTTCCATACAGGTAGAGTGCACCTCACACAAGAAAGGCCCCACTGCTTAAACGTTAGCTCACACTTTATCACACTTACATAACTTACATTATGCATTTGATTGCACAGCACATTTTTATGCTATTTTCCTCCAATGTATTAAATTCAGCAAGTAAACAGCAACTGTGCATTGGCTCGGATTATGCATTTGTGCAGGTATTGGATATTAAAGATGGGTGGGGTAGCAGTGGGGCAGCGGTGGCTTAGTGGTTAGGGTCTAGACCCCAGGATTAGAGGATTGTGGGTTCAAATCCCAGGCCAGTAGGTTGGCCTGAAGTACCCTTGAGCAAGGTACCGTCCCAGTCACTGCTCCCTGGGAGTTTTCAATAGCTGCCCCCTGCTGCACGTGTTTGTGTGTGGGTTAATTGCAGAGGTGTAATTTCGTTGTGGTTCACTGTGTGGGGTTCCGTGTGCTCACAATGACACGAATGGTCACTTTCCTGTATAATGCACATACTCTCTGAATGATGATAAGCATTCTCCCTCAAGCATGTTGAGGCATTAAAAAATACTGAAAGGTCAGCTTTTGAGAAAAACCCAAGAATTGCGTGAGTCTGTTTGGCAACATATAACTGCCTTACAAAGTTACAATGGTCAAATTCAGTATTGTTCCAGTTTACAGATAAAACAGTTCATATTTGGGAGTGCTTTCAATGCCTTGTTGTTTGGAAAGCCTGTATTGTTTCAGTACAAAAACTTTCAGTGATCCCTGATTGGTGCTTTCAACTTGAACTCCCACAGGTCTGCCAGCACTGGAGCATTATCCACACAAGCTGCTGTACTTCATTGCAGAGAATGCAGGGGCTGCGGGTATAAGCATGGTTAATTACCGGCCCCATTCCTTTAGGCTGTCAGTGCCAGAGAATTGGTCGAGCACTAATTACGCTCCCGCTGTCTGTTCCGAAGAGCTCACTGCTTAATAATTCCATCAGCTGCTGCGATTTCAGGCACCGGTGATGTGACACACACCCAAGAAACATGTCAGCTTTTGGAGGCCACTGCAGCGGAGGCATGTTTGTGTCAGCTTTTTGCCTGACTGTGCCTGGACAACTCTAGGCCACATGAGGATTTGTTGTGTTGTTTTCTTATGCAAGAAGCAGAGGCATGTTAAATGTCAAGGAGCTGTCGGCTTGTTAAAAGTATAGACCTTCAAATTTTCCCGCAGTTGCATGAACCAAGGTTAGAGCTGTTGGCCAGCATTTCCCAGCGGCGCACTAATTGCCCCTTTTCAAAACAGCTTTTGTTTAAAGTCCAATGTGATAAATAGACAAAAAAATCAACAGCATTGTAGTCCTTTACTTGCTGCCCTTTAGGGCGACTGCAGATTTCTTACACAAAGGACCAACAGAAATGGTGTCTATCCATCCCCCCATTATCTGAGACATTTGTCCAAGGGGATCCTCGAGCCCATTCCAGCACTCACATTGAAAATAGCAGGAGAAACATTCCTGGAAAGACAGTCCATTGCGGGGCAGGCACACAGTCACATCTAGGGCCAAATCCAGTCCACCTGACATGCTTGTCTTTGGACTGTGGGAGGAATATAGAACTACAGTTTAAGATTAAGATAAGGCTTATGTTTAAATTAAAGAATAAATATGTAGCGAATATGGTTAAGGCCAATTCCAATTGTTTGGTAAGTCTGTGGGCGCTACCAAGCTGAGAGGTTTAGATGTTTCAAAAACCACATTTATTTACATAAATGCAACATTTGAGAGCTCAACATGCTTGGAGGAGAACAATAACTGCTACATGCTAAATAATGGCAGGCAAGAGGAAAGTGCATACTTTTCACCCAGTAAAAACTGAGTTACTGTCAACTGCAAATATTGGACAAAGACCGAAGAAACAGCCTGAACAGTGCAACCGGACTCACATCCAGGAGCAATTCAGCATTTCCAGTTCAACTGACTTGCATGTCTTTGGACTGTGGGAGGAAACTTGAGCTCCTGGAGGAAACCCACAAGCAAACTCCACACAGAAATGACAAGGCTGGAAACTGAACCCTGGACCGTCTGACTTTGAGTGAACAGTGCCAGCCATGGATTCAATTGCATCTTATTCTAACTTCCTTTTCAGTTGTTATCAATCTAATGGGGTATAAATAGATTCAGTGCTGGTTACTACTGGACCCCCCCTGGCTTTCACAAAATACTAATGCTGTAGCATCCATGCAAAAATTGGAGACATTGCACAGTGAGCAAGCTGACAGCTCCTTGACATTTAACATGCCACTGCATCTCTCATAACAAAAAAAAACAAAAAAACACCACAAATCCTCATGTGGCCAGTGTTTATGTGGCCCATCTGGTTGTCCAGTCAAACTCAGACCTAGACATGTGAATAGCTGACACTTACTGAAAAGAGGTTGGGCACCCACACTCTCTGAGAGAGTAACACTTTCAGAAGGTGTTAAATGAACGCTACCCTTTTTCAAAGGCTGGAGTCAATATTTTCAATAAAATAAAAAAGTGTGATTGCAGACTCATGTATAAATTGATAAATGCGGCCAAAACTTGGGCAGTTTTATGGAAAATAAGTCTCTACAGGGAGTCTGTGCTTCTAAATGTTCTGATGCACAGTTGCTGTTTACTTACTGAATTTAATATTTTGGAGGAAAATAGCATAAAAAATGGGCTGTGCAAAAGTTAGGATGCATTTTATATTTTATGTATAATAACCCATTAGTCAGATTTTTTTTTAAAATTTCATAAAAAAATAATAATTTGTGCTGTGTGAAATTAAGTTTAAGCCCCTGTAGGCAATTCATACGTATGTTCCATTATAAAATCAAGAAAATAATGTCATTTTTGTCATTAACACTAAGAGTGTTAAAGTTTTGTTGTTGGCGCTGTATGTTTTAGATCAATTGTAAAAATAGCTATATATAACCTATTGTATATATAATATTTCATCATAATTTAATATACCCGTTAATTTCATTTACAATATAATTAGTAATTAGTTATACATTACAATATAATTAGTTATACATTACAATATAATGTATAACTAAATCATGCTAAGTAATTGTACATGAAATAAAAGATTATTACTACTTTAAGACAGAACACATGAGTGTGAATGAAAGTGAGGACAGCGGAGTGGTTAGGATACAGGGAGTGGCGGTGAATGAAAGGTTTAGTGGATGGTATTGAGTTCAGTTTTGTTAGTGAGAAAGTGAGATTGCATTGGTTTGGACAATGAGACGAGAAGTATTTTGGAAGATGGAGGAGGGGAGGAGCTGGCAGGAGGAGCTGGCAGGAAAGAGAGAGGCCAAAAAGGAGGTTTATAAATGTGGTGATTGAGAGCATACAGGTGGACAGTGTGAAAGAGGAAGATGCAAAGGACTCGAAGAAATGAAGACAGATGATCTACAGAGGTGACCCCTATTTTGAGCAGCCAACAGTAGAAGAAGAAACAGTCATGCCAAAAGTGATTTCAGCTTTGAGCTCTATTGTATGTGCTGTACTTGTGTGTTTCATTAGCAGACATAATGCATCATCAACACTTCTAAAAGCAGAAAGTTTCTACTCTGTAGATCATGCTTCAGCTGACTTGGACAACAGTGGGTGATGCAGAGCAGTTCCCCAGGCTGTTGGGGGCCTCAGGGATCATTGTTTGGCAAAGCCCAGGCCACCTGTCCTTCACTGGGGAAAGAAAGCCGAGAGGAGCCTTTGGGCTGTCTGGAGCTCAGTCAGCTCACTGGCGTCAGAGAGGCAGCCTGGCAGGAGCCCCAAACAAACATGACGGCAATGAGCATGAATATAAAGCACACAGCACATGGCAAAAGACAAAAACACTTCTAAGCCATTTTAGGAGCTTTTTCACACTTTTTTTTCCCACTGAATACCATCTGGGTTGTGAGATGGCGCTGAAAGGGAAGTATTAGCAATCACTAAATGATGCTGTGAAATCTCATTTAGTGGGCGGGCAGTGGAGTAGAGGGATTTTCTTAATGTGTCCACTGTTCACTAAAAAGTGTGTCGGAACTTATGACTCACCTGTGTGTACAGTGCTTCAACATGCACAGAATATTTGACCTAACACAATTATTGCCAAAAGTTAGAACAATTAAAGACAAAACAGTGTTGATAAATTTCATTTATGTGTAAATGTACACATTTAAACTCGACATATTCATTAATAACTGTTATGGGAGTAAATAGGGTGAGATGGGGACGATGGTGGGTGGCTGTATTACACTGGGTGCGTGCATCCGTGTGTGTGTGTGTGTGTGTGTGTGTGTGTGTGTGTGTGTACCACCAAATTGTACTAAAACAGCATATATTGTTCGTTCTGAGAGTTCCTCCTCTAGGGGGGTTGTCACTCTCAACACACCACACAGTCTGCCAATCTCACCCACTCACACACTCAAATATAGAACAGATACCACACACACACACACACACATGAATGCACACACACATAGAATACAAGTTTTAATCAACAGCTATTAGATTTGCACACACTGGCAACTTTATTATAACTTTATTATGAACATTTTTCTATTTTTTTACTTGCCACTTTATTAGAAACACCTTTTCTGTTGTTCCTATTACTGGCCACTTTGTGACACGTCGTCCTCTCCTTCTTCTTTCAGCTGCTCCTGTTCAGGGGTCACCACAGCGAATCATCCGTTTCCTATTATTCATGTCCTCTGCATCTTCCTCCTTTAAACTGACCACCTGTATGTCCACTTTCACCACATCCATAAACCTCCCCTTTGGTCTTCCTATTTTCCTCTTTCCTGGCAGCTCCATCTTCAACATCCTCCTCCCGATATAATCATCGTCTCTTCTCTGGTTTCATGTCGAAACCAACGCAACCTTGCTTCTCTAACTCTGTCTCCAAAATGTCTAAACCTGAGCTGTTCCTCTAATATACTCGTTGTAATTTCAATCACTAGCACCTCTGTCAGAAGGACAACCTTGTAGATCCCAGCAGTGGTCATTTTAATAGAAACACCTTTAGCAGTTCCTAACAATGGCCAGTTTATTAGAAACACATTTCTTTACTTCCTTTCACTGGCCATCTTAATAAAAACAGCTACCTTGTAGTTCCTGTCACTGGCCAGTTTATTAGAAACACTTTTCTGTACTTCTACTTATTGTGCATTCATGGGTGGAGCATGAAAAGATCAATCACAAACTATACAATTTATCATCCACCTTACACTCCATTTATCCTCGTTGAGTTTCTGACCAAAGGGCTGCTGTTGTCCAGATGATGTTTGGGTCATGGATCCTGCTGAGCAGGGCAGGGACGCCAGAGTAACTGGGTCTGTGTCACTGGGGGTTGAGGGTGGTCCATCCAAATATCCAGTGGTCTGTTACCCAGAAACTGATCCCTGCTGATGGGTCTACAGTCTCTACCTGTTCACTCATTCTGTGGAGCTGCAAGAAAGGGGTTTCTGATAAAGTGGCCAGTTAGTGTGTCAGGCAGTAGTAAGCAACTCACGCCTACAATAAAGCACACAGAGTCTGCATGCTGGTGGTGATGCTGGGTTACACATTTCACAGAAAGTCAACTGACAGCACTAATTGAAGAGAATAAATGTGTAATTCTGTGTGTGTGTGTGTGTGTGTCTATATGTGTGTGTATGTGTGTGTAGCAGATACTCCAGGCATGTGTTTGTTCAGATTGGTGCTGATAATGCAAACCATTCAAAAGCTGCACCACTCTTTTCATCTCCCTCCTGCTCTCCTCTTCCTCCATAAGGTGACAGAATAAATTACCATATTTTTGGCACACAAAAAAGTAACGCTGCATGTGCATGGTATCGTGAATAACAATTCCGTGCAGAAAAATACATGTCCTTTAGGGCAGCCCTGCATCCCATAGGCAGGGACAGCCTGCCAGGCCACTGGACACTGGTGTGGTTCTAGAGGATTATCTATACAGTTACTGCCATCAGAAAGAGCTGCACATTGTTTTAGTATATACAGCAAAACGTCTGAGCTTGTGTGTGTGTATGTGTGTTTGTTGAGGTCACTCACGTGGAGAGCTCTGCTGTGCTTTGAGTCTGAGAGAATGCTAATGAGCAGTAACTGCATGTGGTGTTCACTGAATGGCAACACAAAACAACAGCAGACAAATCAGACACAAAGATGAAGAACAGCAATAAGTTTCGAGTTAATATTTGTGAAACACTTACATTTATTAGACACACCCACCTTGCACTTCCACTCATTGGTCACTTTATTGGAAACACCTTGTACTTCCACTCACTGGCCACTTTATCCACCCACCTTGCACTTGCTCTCGCACTCACACTCAGCGGTCACTTTGTTGGAAACACTTGTATGTCCACCTAATGGTCACTTTATTGGACACACATTGTTCTTCTACATATTGGCCACTTTATGAAAACTCTTCTGTGTATTGGAAACACCTTGTACTTCCACTCACAGGCCACATTATTGGAAACACCTACCAGACATGAGAACATATTAAAAACAAAGTTACAAAATAGTGGGCAGGGAGTCAATCCTAAAAAGTGCTGCTTCAAACACTTTGGACTCGATTTCACACTATCATTCAGGACAGTTTCTGTGGTTAAACAAAAGCAGAAGAAGAAGAAGTATAGCTTTGGTTCCCCAAATAGCATCTCTGGGAAGTGGAGAATTTGGACCATGGCAATGTTTTAAGAGCACCAGAACTGGGTTCTTCAATTGCATCACTCTATGCAACCACTTTTGGGCACCTTAATTGTTTAACCAAAAGTTGAAATGATTTTCTTTCTGGCTGCTCACCTCAAATTTGTTTCCAGCCAAGTGTTTGGTGTCTCAGCTCAGATAAACAGCAAGGATATTAGAGTCAATATTCATGAAAATAACTATCTGCCAATTTTAAATCAGCTGTCATCCTGCTATGGTGAAGGCTGCAGATTTGAGAGATTTTCTTTTAATTTTCTTCTTGGCCTCGTGCTTTCAGTACATTTCTGGCCAAATGTTTGAGCATGAATTATTTCTCACTCATAGCTCATTAAAACAAACAGAATCTGAAACAGCCAGTCCATCTCACATTTGTGTTTGTGATAAAAGAAGATATTTTAATATTATTTAATGAAGTTAAAGTTGTGTGTGTAGTCTGGGTATGCAGAAAGAAAATCCATCCTTTACATTTTTGCCATTTCTCATGTTACTTTTTAAACATAGAATAAAACAACTAGTAAATAAGTCAGATAAATTAATCAGATCAATGTTGTAAACAGGAGGTTACAGAGTCCCTCAGTTGAAACTTAAGAGCCCTCTGACAACCTCCACGACTAAATTTTGGGGGTCTCTGGAAAAGTCATTTATCAGACCCTAGATGATCAATACAAAACACATTGCTGTGAGGATTTGACTGCATTCAGCTTCAAGACTATTAATGAATTCAGGCATTGACGTTGCATGATAAGGTGGGATAAGTTAATTTCTCCAAATGATTATTCGTCTGTGGGGTGAGGGGGATTTGTTTTAGCTTTTTGGCTCAGTCTGAAGCTTGAGGAAAGCCATCGTGCTGCCGTGTGGGATGCCGGCTGGTGCGGTAGCCGTGGAAACAGATGGGCCTTTCATGTTGAAAGGAGGATGGTACCGGTCACTGTAGTACATCTCTGGACACTCAGATCACACACACTCCTGCACGGTACTGGGTCAAGGGTCATACCTGTTACCTGTATACCCATCTGGAACTCTTCATGCCGTCTTACATTCTCTTTTGCTCTCTCTCTCTCTTTCACACACACACACACACACACACACACACACACACACACACACACACACACACACATATATATATATATATATATACAGTACTGTGCAAAAGTTTTAGGCAGGTGTGAAAAAATGCTGTAAACACAGAATGCTTTCAGAAATGGAAGTGTTGATCATTTATTTTCATCAATCAACAAAATGCAGTGAATGAACAAAAGAGAATCTAAATCAAATCAATATTTGGTGTGACCACCCTTTGCCTTCAAAACAGCATCAATTCTTCTAGGTACACTTGCACAGTTTTTGAAGGAACTCGGCTGGTACTTTGTTCCAAACATGACTGTGTTTCAACCTCCGTGTGACATTGATGATCATCAGCACCTGTTTGGTCAAACTGGATGATCATACACCGACTATAATCCTACAAAATCCCTGACTTTGTGCAAGTGTACCTCAAAGAACTGATGCTGGTTTGAAGGCAAAAGGTGGTAACACCAAATATTGATTTGATTTAGATTTTTCTTTTGTTCGCTCACTTTGCATTTTGTAAATTGATAAAAAATGAACAATCATTATTTATATTTCTGAAAGCACTTTTTTTGTCCTCAACTGTCCTTCCTCTTCTGCTCTTTCCTGGCAGCTCCATCTTCAACATCCTTCTCCAAACATACACCTCATCTCTTCTCTGCACCTGTCCAAACCAAAACAATCTTGTTTCTCTGTCCATCCTTTTCACTTCAAACTCAAACCTAAGAAGCTTCATATATCGTATATCATATATCTCATATCTTACATTTTTCCTGTATTTTTTTTCCTGTAAAAAGAGTTGTATGAGTTTTTTTATGTGATTTGAGATTACACTGCTTGTTTCTGCCACTGTTCTTTAAGACCAATAATTGTAAATGACCTCTGATTGCCTGCACTTTATTGTGTGTCATTTACGCTTCTTTTAATGTCAGTGTTAATGGATCAGGCCACCAGTAGGCTCAATAGACACATATAAATGTGTAGGTGTACATGGCATTGAAGAAAGTATTTGAAGAATGATTGAAGAATTATTACATAATTGTTTGAGATGCAAATACACTTATATCTTTCAGAGTGGGTTTGGTGTAGAGAAAATGAATTTGATTTTTTGGATTTACAGTGGTGGTGAATGGATTCAAATCTTCAGCACAAATCTAGCCATTTTATTTCCTCATCCAACCCACCAGCTAACCTACACGTGTCTTCTGAGTGTTTACCTGGATGGTAATGATGGTAAAAATCAGAACTTAATCAATGTCCTTTAGGACTGTTTTGCCTTTAAACACCCTACATGAATCTCTCCACCATGACTGGGTTTATTTTAAGGCCAAAAGCTTCCCAAACTCCAATCCAAACAACATCTCAGGCATCAGGCGGCCTCTCCACAACCATGTCATACGTGTGAAGAAGCTTCAGACACAGTGAACTGTTCTGACTCAATAAGTTTCTAAGAATGCACCATTCAGACCAAAAACACACTGAAAAATTTCATGACTATTTCATTATAGAGTGATTTTGCTGAATTGCTCTTTAGGAAAGAAGCTGTAAGTGTACATGCCCATGCACAGTTCATAGTACATACACAGTACATAGTGAAACAAAACAACGTTCCTCCAGGACCTTGGTGCTACACACAAGAGAGCATCAGACAAAATAAAACACATGACAAGGTAACAAGTGCAGACAACAGACAACAGAACACACAGTACTTTCATCCATAAGAGGGCCGCAGTGTTATAGAACAAAGCAGCCCAGGTTGTTGGGCAGTGTTACAGTGTAACTGAGCAGCGTTATGAATAAAAGAGTGTAACGGAGCAGTGTTATGAGTAAAGTGCAGAGTGCAAGAAGAAAAATAAATAGATAATAGATAGATAAGATGAATAATAAGCGTGAAGATTAGCAGTTTAAAAGTCCGATGGCCGATGGAAGAAACTGTTTCCCATCCTGGTAGCGGAGGCTCATATGCTGCGGAACTTTTTCCTGGATGGCAGGAGGGAGAAGAGAGTGTGGGACGGGTGGGAGGGATCATCCGCAATGCTGGTTACTTTGTGGATGCAGCGAGTGGTAAAAATGTCCTGTACAGAGGGCAGAGAGTCACCGATGATCTTCTCAGCTGTTCTCACAACCCATTGTAGGGACTTGCGGTCTAAGACATTGCAGCTCCTGTACCAGGCAGTAATGCAGCTGCTCAGGATGCTCTCGATGGTTCCTCTGTAGAAGATGGTGAGAATGGAAGGTGGGAGATGGGCTTTCCTCAGTCTTCGTAGGAAGTAGAGATGCTGCTGAGTTTTCTTTGTGATGGAGTTGGTGTTAAGGGTCCACGTGAGGTTGTCGGTTATGTGAACACCAAGAAACCTGGTGCTCTGGACCATCTCCACAGGTGAGGTGTTGATATTAAGTGGAGCGTGGTTCCGACATGGTCTCCTGAAGTCAACAACCATCTCTTTAGTCTTGTCGATGTTCAGAGACTGTTCTATCTCCTCTCTGTATGCCGCCTCCACCTCTGATCAGACCCACCATGGTTGTATCATCAGCGAATTTGATGACGTGGTTCGAGCTGTGCTTGGCTGCACAGTCGTGGGTCATCAGTGTGAACAGCAGTGGGCTGAGCACACAGCCCTGGGGGGCTCCTGTGCTCAGTGTGATGGTGTTGGAGGTGCTGTTACTGATCCTGACTGACTGGGGTCTCCCAGTCAGAAAGTCCAGGATCCAGTTACAGAGCGAGGTGTTCAGGCCCAGCCGCCTCAGCTTCTCACTCAGATACTGAGGGATGATGATGTTGAATGCTGACCTGTAGTCAATGAACAGCATTCTGACATAACTGTCCTTTCTGTCCAGATGAGAAAGGGCCAGATGGAGGGTGGTGGAGATTGCATCGTCAAGAAAGAAACAAGTATCAAGAGAAAAGTGAAAGAATGGAGGGAGGTAGATAAAGAGAAGGATGAATCAGATAAAATGACAGAGGTGGATGATGTGGCTTCCCCTCAATGATATGACAGTGACAATGAACGTGTCACTCTTTTCCTGCTGGTGTCTGTCTGGGAAGTATGCATTGTGATGCATGTCTTACAACAACACACAAACACACACACACACACACACACACACACACACACACACACACACACACACACACACACACACACACACACAGACAGTCACCCTCAGCAGGATGGACAGGCAACAGCTGAGGCAATCACTTTCAAACGCTTCAGTGCTGTTCTGACATACTATCTACAAGGTTGGAGAAGCTGGATGAGAAAAAAAATAATAATTTCAGTGAAATGCAAATAGAATGCTAATCCTGTCAACATTCCAAAATTTCAGTTCTAGAACCAGAACAAAATGACCTGACTTCCATAGCAATACACTCCACTATCGATATCCACTTCTATAATGAATTTCATTGAAGTGGGGCTGAATACAAATGAAACATCAGAAGACCCCCAATCACTAAAGTTCACCAAGACGCTCAAGACCTGATCCCAGTCCTGAACACTTGTGAGAGCTTGTGCTGCTTGGTTTATTGTGTCTTTTTATTGTTCACGCCATGAAGTAAAGTTTAAGAAATAGAATTCAAAATTCAGAGCTTTTCTAATTAAATAATCAGATTCTACAGGCTATACAATACTGAGGCACAAGCAAATTAGTTTAAGGGTTTCTAACATTTTCTTTTAGCAAAATTCTGAAAATGCCATCTAATTTTTTTTTTTAATCTGATACTGGGCCCTAACTTCTGGCCGAGAAAAGCTTTATGATGTATTAAAGCAGCAAAATCGCTGGTCTCACTTTCAAACTCATCCTTTTCAGAATCTCTTATATTTGTGTTCAAATACAAATAAAGTATTATTGATTACTGATTGATTTTTGGTGCTATATACTGTCCTTTCATTTTATGAATTTTATTCATAAAATTGATAAAGTGGTTAGCACTGTTGCCTCACAGTGGGAAGGTCTTGTATTTGATTCCCAGGCAATTTGCATGTATGAAAATGATAAATCTCTGTAATAAAAAGGAATGTTTTAGCAGTAAATACTTAAAGATGTGCCAGTGTGAAATGAAGACAGCTTAAATGAACAGCTAGGGAATTACATTTTTAGTGATATTACCAGAGTTAAGATGCTCAGAATCATTGATGAACACCACACTGGGGAGCACATTGGAAAATTATGCAAAATAAATGGGATTTTCATGTTAGTGACATAACAGATGCTGCCTCAAATGAGTTAATAATATCTAAAGCTTCTCCAGACTCAGCAGATATCAAAGAGACAGGGTCGGTGGACCAGTGTCCAGATTCACACTTGTCTACACAAATCATATTTTCTCAATTTCCCCTCTCTAGGCAAAGAGGGAGTCCCACTTCTGCAGGGCCTGAACCCACTGGGGTGCATAAACATGTCTGTCACACTGACTTAGGCACGTGATTGCTGAACACATCTGAACTAATGTCCATCATCACAGGGGCTAGCCTGTACTGATTGAACCACTTTTTATTGGCCAATGGCTGTCAATGGTGATGCTCTGTACTTCCAACAAGGCAGAATTAAAGTCCCATTAATGACTGCTTATTATTAGTGGCTGCCATTTGATCTGTTCCGCGCATTTATCCACAAATGCCTACACTACAGGACTGTCACATTACTCGTTTTGACAAGTGTTCTCTGGCACAGTGCTTGAGATGGACTACATCCAGCTTAAAATGTGTGTCACACTTTTTGCCAATACACACCAAGTCTTTAAAAGAGATTTTCACAGGTCAGTGAACCAGTGGCCACACAGTAAACAACATATGCAATATAAGATTATTTCAGTCTTCAATGATAGAATCATTCTGGCATGAAATATCCCTCAGCCACATGTGGTACACACAGACACTAGAACCACAACACTGGTTTGTCTTGGGGCTGAACTGGAACCGATTCGCTTCAAGGCGGGACTCGAAATTGGAATTCTAAATTGGAGAGAGAATAAATTGCACAAAGCCCTTGGGAACATTGTTACCCAATTTAGTCTACTGAACACCCAAGTCCTGCTTTGTTGGCTTTCTAGTAATGTAATGAGCATCTCCAAATACAGAGAATGCTGACCTAGGGTCAGATCCACCCGTCTGTTTAAGTGTAATTAATTGCAGCATGACGGGCAAAAACTGGCTCTAAATCAGCATGACTACACTGAGAAGCCTCACATATGGGCACTACTGGGAGTCGTCTGATGCAATATGTACAGCCTCCCCAGACATTGAATTTAAGCCATTATATTGGGCTCCCAGTGGGCCTAATTGTCACAACAATTTGCAAAGCTAGCAACTTTCCCGAATTCCACCACACAGCTCCTCCAGTGATTGCTCGGCACCTCTGGGAAATAAGAATCTGCAACAAATATCCACCAGCACTTTTACAAGCTTGTTAATAGAGCACTGCCATGGTTCTGCCTCTATTTTTTTCCATGTACTTTGAATAATGGAGGAGCCTTGTGATGGAATTCAGGAAAGTTGATACCACTGCAAATTGTTGTGATAGTTTGGGGCAGCTGTGGGGTGTCAAAGGATACCGTGAGGTATCTTACTGCAAGGTATAGTCGCAAACATTGCTCCCTGGGCACCGGTTGTTTGGCTGCCCACTGCTGCACAGTGTGCGTGGGTTTAAAGCTCGGGATACATTGTGGTTCACTGCCTGCTGTTCTGTGTTCACCATGATAAATAGTCACTTTCCCTTCACTTTTTCACTGCAATAACATCCCTTTAGATTACATGTAATGTTTTTTTTATTATTATCCAGATATGAGGAACAAAATCCAAAATGCTAGGTCATTGTCATGGGTAATATGATGGGTTTCAAGCCACATTAGTGATTCTAGACAAGTGTCGCGCTCCAAAAAGTGCTGTTTAATTATATTGGAAAATGGTAGTAGGTAATCAGTCTAACTAAATTACATTCTTAAAAGAATGGGTTCTCAGAGCCATTTTATTTCCCAAAGTAACCATTTCTGTTAATGAGATGTATGAGGTGGCTCTGTGATTGGAAATGTATAGAGTCAAAAAGAGAACACAACATTGCTCTCTCTAGGTGGGCACCCAACACCCTTAGTGTGATCCTACCTGACCGAGGCATCTGTTAGTAATAAAATAGAATTGGTGATCAGCTTTCAAGAAGTGTGTTGGGTTTGAAAAGATGTGGTGGAGTTTTATGTGACTTGTCAGACCACAGCTTCCCAGTGCTGATGGTATTGTGAGTCCAAGAGATTGTGTAGAACTGAACATAACTAAATTAAGAAAATTAGGAATCCCAACTCCAGAAGGAACCTTTCAAATCTTTCAAACTATTTTGTATAATGTAATGATTCTTTACTAATATAAGGTTTCATCCTACAAACTTTGTATTACATGGAGGTTCTCTGAAGGTTCTTCATCCTCACACTTCTCATGGTCCTCCTGGTTCTCTCATGGAACCATCCAATGATAGTTCATGAAAAACAACCCATACGCAAGTTATCAAACCTGGAACCTTCTTGCTGGCAATAATTGTAACCACTGCAAAATGGGCAAAAATGGCCTTACTTGGCTATTATTTGGGCAGAAAGTTGCAAACAAACTCTGAATATAACAAGAGAGTAGATATTTGTCTCTAAATTCATGTTTTTTCATACATGTCCTCTGGCCACCTTTATAGCGAGACACAGATGATAGATAGATTTGAGCACCCAAACGTAACCCATTTCAAGCAAGGATCATTCCCAGAGGGAAACAGTACTGTAAGCCCCTAACAATATTCTTTATCTGTTGTTTTTGTTGCAATGTTATCTTGAACCATCGGAATTAGACCTGCCTGAATCCCATGGTTGAGCAGCCAGAAATGATCGACTTAGATAAATTAGATAACGAGTAACGATGGAGGCTTTGTAAAATCCAAATCCTATCTCCTCTTCCTTTCCTAGCAGATGTACCCAGAGGCAATTGTGTCCAAGGCAAGGTCGTGGACAGGAACAGAGAATGGTGTGTGCGGCAGATTACTTGTCAACAAGTTTTGCAGAAAGCTGTGTTCGTCTAAATCGATTTGTTTCATGAGTAGATTCAGTGATAGTAACTGTAGGCTTGGGGTGGGGTCTCTTACTCTTTCACTGTGTGTATGTCCATGTTCCGAGCACTTCATAAAAATTCACATTTGAGCATAGACTAAAATAGCAATAATAAAAAAAATAGCCAAAAAGTAAATCCATATTTGGGGAACTATATCATTCTGCCCAATGGACCTTAACTTTCTTTCCACACTAGAATTTAACCAAAAATTATTTGATTTGGTGGAATTCCCAAACTTTCATCTCTTTTCCACAACTGTTTCCAGGTGGCCAACCTGCTGCGACTCTTCCAGATCCCGCAGATCAGCTATGCCTCCACCAGTGCCAAGCTAAGTGACAAATCTCGCTATGATTACTTTGCTCGAACTGTGCCGCCCGACTTCTACCAGGCCAAAGCCATGGCAGAAATCTTGCGATACTTCAACTGGACCTATGTGTCCACAGTGGCTTCGGAGGGTGACTATGGTGAGACTGGCATTGATGCCTTCCAGCAAGAGGCGAGAGTGCGCCAAATCTGTATCGCTACGTCAGTCAAAGTCAGCCGTTCCATGAATCGGATAAACTATGAGACGGTGATCCGCTCCTTGCAGCAAAAGGCCAACGCCAAAGTGGTCATCCTTTTCACCCGCAGCGAGGATGCCAGGGAGCTGCTGGTGGCCGCCACCAGAATGAATGTCACTTTTATCTGGGTTGCCAGTGATGGATGGGGTGCACAGGAGAGTGTGGTATTTGGGAGTGAGAAGGCAGCTAGTGGGGCCTTCACCATTGAGCTCGCTTCCTATTCCATCCGTGAATTTGAGGACTACTTCACCAAGCTAACCCCAGAACTCAACACCCGGAATCCTTGGTTCCGGGAATTCTGGGAGCACAAGTTTGGATGTCAGCTGCATGAGCCAGGCTGTGCCAGTCACAGCCTGAGGGATGGTTCATTCAAGCAAGAGTCTAAGATAATGTTCGTTGTGAATGCAGTGTACGCCATCGCCCATGCACTTCATAACATGCGGCAGGTAGTGTGTCCCAACACAACTCGTGTCTGTGATGCCATGAAGCCAGGCAACGGCAAGAGGTTCTACCGCGAGTTCATCCTCAAGACCAAGTTTGATGGTGAGGGACTTTTGTTACAAACATTTAGATAAGCCTCATTAAAGAAAACTTCAGCTGAAATACCAACGTGGTTGGCAATAATTAGAAACCAAAATATGTTTTAAATACTGCTAACATGGCCATTTATTATTTGAGTATTTGCTTATTATAAAGGTATGAAAGCTGTTTCATTCATTTCTCAGATCTCAATTAACTAGGTTTTTGCTACAAAAAGATTCAATTAAGATCTAGTTATCAGGTTATCAGACATTTCCTCTCAACCTGGTTGCACATTGGCTGCAAAGAGAGAAATTGGTTCCATAATAAGAGCAACAATGTTGTGGAGTTGGAACTTGCAAGAAAAAAAAAAGAGCCTTTGAAATGTTTAGTGTTTTTTTTCTTCCACTTCAAGGATAAACATCAGAGATAATGCGAGCAGATTCATCAGAAAAGCCTATTGATGTTCATTTCTGTAAAATCAGCTGAGCCATAAACATTAATAAATATGCTCTTCAGCTGCTTTTGATTTGGAAGTTAACAGTGGCCTCTGGCTACTAATAAAGTACTCATTTGACGTTGTATTCACATGAAGGCAGACAGAATTTGTGGTTCAGCATATGATCCGAGTTAGCAACCATGTCTAAGAACAGTTATAAGTTTGCTGAAGCCATCACTTTCTGTCAAAAAAAACAATGATACCCTAATGATGAAACTATTGCAAGGAAAATCTTTTTCTTAACGTCAGTTTTGCCTTTTTCGACCAGATTTTGCAGGTCAGCTTTAAGTCACCTTTTCTATTCTCTCTGCTTTCTGAACAGCTCCCTTTAGACCTGCTGACACAGATAACGTTGTTCGTTTCACCTCTCTTGGAGATAGCCTGGGACGCTACAACATCTTCCACTATCGTCAAGAGAACGGCAGGTATGTCTACAGGAAAGTGGGCTACTGGGCTCAAGGCTTAGTACTAAACACCAGCCTGGTGCCCTGGTCCGGAGGAGCAGTTCCCACCTCCCAGTGCAGTGACCCCTGCCAACCCAATGAGGCCAAGAGTATGCAACCTGGGGATGTTTGCTGCTGGATCTGTATCCCCTGTCAGCCTCACCAGTACCTTCTGGATGAGTTCACCTGCGAGGACTGTGGCTTCGGAGAGTGGCCTTTGGCCAACTTGACTGGCTGCTATGAGCTCCCAGAAGAATACATCCACTGGTCAGATGCTTGGGCTGTAGGACCCGTGACCATTTCCTGTCTTGGGATGTTATGTACCATGGCCGTCGCAGGAGTGTTCCTACGTAACAATGATACTCCAGTGGTGAAGGCAAGTGGACGTGAGCTGTCCTACATCCTCTTGCTGGGAGTTCTCCTTTGCTATGCCATGACCTTCATCTACATTACCAAACCATCAGCAGTTGTTTGTGCCCTACGACGTCTCGGCCTGGGTACCTCATTTGCTGTGTGTTATTCTGCCCTCCTCACCAAGACCAATCGGATTGCGAGAATATTTGGAGGGGCACGGGATGGTGCCCAGCGGCCTCGCTTTATCAGCCCTGCTTCTCAGGTGGCCATATGTGGTGCCCTGATTTCTGCCCAGCTTTTGGTGGCACTGGTGTGGCTCCTGGTGGAGGCTCCAGGTGTTCGCAAGGAGATGAGTCCCGAAAGGCGGGATGTGGTGACCCTGAAGTGCAACAGCCTGGACTCCAGCATGTTGGTATCACTCACCTACAACTGTATCCTAATTGTCCTGTGCACCTTCTACGCCTTCAAGACCAGAAAGTGCCCCGAGAACTTCAATGAGGCCAAGTTCATAGGATTCACAATGTACACCACCTGCATCATCTGGTTGGCCTTCCAGCCCATCTTCTATGTCACTGCTAGTGACTACAGGGTAAGGGTGATTACACTACTTTTGTATAATAATTACACATTCTACAATCATCTAGGGAGTGTTTAAGCCAAGACTGTTTTCTGATCTTGGCTTATTTCATTACAGCCTATCAGAACAAAGATGTTTTACATTTACTTTTGAACTTAAGGACATAGTAACAAAAAAACATGTTTCATTCTTAGGAATTTTGGCAAATGATCATGCAGCAATTAATTATGTCTGCTTTTGCTACTAAACCTACTCAGACATCAAACATAGTTGGTCAGTTAGTTCAGTGCACGGTGCTAATAACACCAAGGTTGCAGGTTCGATCACCGTACAGGCCATCCATATTTATGTGGGGTGGTGGTGGTCTAGTGGTAGGATACTTGCCTATGGACCTATGGTTCAAGAGATCCCAGGTTCGACTCCACCTCTAGCACTACCACCACTGGGTCCCTGAGCAAGACCCTTAACCCTGAGTGTCTCCAGGGGGGACTGTCCCTGTAATCAGGACATGGAAGTCGCTCTGGATAAGAGCGTCTGCTAAATGCCGCAAATGTAAATGTAAACGTGGACCTTAGGGAAATAAATAAAGAAGAAAAATGTTTGGTATGGGCCTTTGCCCCATAAACGCAAAAAAGAATTGCAGTACTCTAGTAACAAAGCTTTATCACAATTTTTTTTTTTAACATGCAGCTTAAATGTTTCATGATAGTCAGGACATCATTGCAAATTGCATTTTACTGGTGTCCTCTGGCTGTAAAAAAATCCAGCGAGCCAACTCAAATACACACACTGCAGCTTGTAGCGCGTGTTAGCAACTCCCCCTGGGAGGTTGTGGGCGGCCTGTCGCACTTTATCAGTGAACTCGTTTCGCTGTGAGGTGCGAGATGTCAGAACTCAGTTAGCTACATGGTAAACACAGTCATCAAGAACACCCCGGGGCTGTGTGAGTGGCAACGCCTGGACTGCCTTAGCAAACAGCTGTCAGAAACAATCACTCCAACAGGAGGGAGGTGTGCTCCTGGATCAGTGTGTGGCAGTGAAAAAATTGCTTTGTATATGGTGAGAAGTATTCCTAGATCAGTCAGAGGTGGTGACAGTAGCAAGACAGCACCGTCATGTATAGAGACAGTGCTGCAAAATCAGTGAGGGCTGGTGTTATTGTACAGAAAGAAGCGTCCTGAATTAAATGATAGACGTATAAAAAGGAGTTCATTTCAATGTGTCATGAGTATAAAAGGTGAAGTTCAGTAGAGCCATGCTGATGAAATCTCTTCTTCATTAAAATAAGGCATAGCCACGTATAAGGCATACCAAAGCATAGGGTTGATAGATTTTCTATGAAAGTAGAGCGTAGTGGTGCTTGTGTCACCTTTTGGATGACAAGGGTGTCTAAATGTACGTCACTCTGGATCTTGCCAGAAGCTGTGAATGTAAATGCAATGATGACATGAGGTTTGAGAGGAACAAGAAGCAGAAGTGCTCCGAGCACACAACCTTAAAAACTTTTGTTCCGACTCAACATTTGTTCCAAAGCACAACCAAACCCCAGGCATATTCCCCACGCTGTTGATGTGCCTGAAGATTTGGACACATTTCCCACGATCTTTGACATCTTCACCACAAGGTTGAATTCATGCTGCAATGAAAGTCACAATTTCTTGTTTATTTATAGCACTAAAATTAGATTAAATAGAAGCATGACACAATTAATAGACAAATATCTCTCCCAGAATGCACATTTTAAGGGGCAATTCCATGAATTTTCTATAAACAATATGTTGACCAATTACTCTTTAATTACTACTTGCAACAAACTAGCCGTTTGTTTTCTTTGCAAGCTCTTTATAAAGTGTTCAGAACCAACCATCCTACTTTACCTGCATCAGAGAGTGTCCACAGCAATCAACAGCATCTCACTCTCACTTTACTAAGTTGGTACCAATGCATAATTCTTATTCTTATAGAAAAAACAATTAATTCTCATTAAAACACTTTACTAAGTTGAGACAACGTCTTTCTCATTTCCACACTAAACTAAGTGGGCCATGACTTCATTCTCAATCCTTCACTCTGGTGGGTCCACTTAATTATTTGTTCCCATGTCTTACTGTCATGGCTATAAAATCCTGTGCCTATGCATGAGATAAGCTGTGCATAATTTTTATTATGAAGGGATGTCACTAGTGGAGGTGAATAAATTCTGTGCAACTTTAACCATGTAGCTAATGATGAATGACTTCTGCTAAAGCTAATAAGCATCATGCGACTGCAATTATGGTAATGTTTACTTTTAATATCAGATGATGATGATCTTAAAAGTAACGCTAATTAGTAAGTAAATACAAATAGAAATAATGCTCTTCAGATATGAAAGTTATAACTTGCCTTCTATATATGTGCATCCATCAATTATCAATTATCCTCACCAGGGATGAAGGGGAAGCCTATCCCATTGCTCACAGGGCAAAAAGCTAAGAAACTTTGACAGCTATCCAGTCTTTCACAGTTCTATAAATATGTGCATGCATAATGATATGTTTCAAGTGTAGATTTTTAGCATTATGTTTTCTTTTTTTTTTTTATTGAGGAATATTCCAGCTTCACCGATCCCCAACTGGGCTGTCAAGATATGGTGAATGTTTACAGCCGCCTGAAAATGTATTCATAAAACCTTCAGGCCCATTTAAAATGTAGAATCCTAACTAACGAGGAGCTTTGTCTTGGTATGAAAACAGTTTGAAACCAAATTAGTTTTAATATATTCTGACACAAAAGACAGGCTTGCAGGCGGCGTGATTCAGAGCTGTATAGCACGGTGAACCCTCGGCCTCGCAGATGGGTGCAAAGTGCAGCAATCTTCATCCACACAAAAAAATTCCTCTGTTCCTTGCTCTTTGCTCTCCTCCTTTCCCAAAGCAGTTGATCTGCCAATGTGCTCCTGTCAAGCTTCGCACTGTTATTCTGTCTAGCATTTAAAGACACATTGCCACAACTGCCACGTAGAGGGGACCCTGCCAAGTCAAAGTTGCGCATCACATGTTGGTATCAGTTCAATTTTATTGCAATTTTATTGCATTTGAAACTATATGGGTCAATCTAGTTAAGAATGAGTCACATCTTGCCAAGGCCCTCTTGTGTGTTGAGCTTTCAGGCTTTTCTGAGTAATAAATAAATAAAAAACTCAAGGCTACCAGCAGTTTGGGCATGTGGTCTATAAGAGTCTCGCTTTCAAAATAAACCACAATGATGATGATGAGCTGGTGATTTGCTGAAACTTAGAGAAAGAGGTGGTCTAGTGTTTAGGGAGTAGGCCCCAGGATCAGAGGGTTGTGGATTTGAGTCCCAGACCATTAGGTTGTCCTGAGGTACCCTTGAGTAAGGTGCTGTCCCCTTCTCTGCTGCCTGGGTGCTGGATATAGCTGCCCACTGCTGCACGGTGTGTGTGTGTTAAAAACAGAGTTCAGTGTGTGCTGCGTTCCCAGTGACAAATAGTGACTTTCACTTCACTTTTGCAGACATAGTATATAACTGTCACGATTAGGTTTCATTTGTGGTACGGTAGAGGGTGCTCTGTTCTGGCTGAGCACACCTGCGCTCATGAAGGCAAAGGTGTGCTTCATTGGGGCTGACTATTTAAGCCCCAATGAGTCAGAACAGAGCGTGGCTCATTCACGAAGGCTCAGCCTTACAGTTAATGGTAGTATTTAGTTCCTTGTACCTTGTTTTTCTTACCATGGATAATAAAGTTATGTTCCTGACCCCTGGCTCCGCGTTGACGTCCTACCCGCACCACACCAACGTTACAATAACGTTCAAAGTTATAAAAATGCTGCATGTTTCTAGATAAGTGTATGGCATGTCAGAAACCACATAATCAAGTTTAGTTGAGCCTAACTCAGTACAGTTTGAAAAACTGGGATGCAGTTAACAGAATGGCCAAAGGTGGTTCTAAACTCCTGTTATTTAACTACCTGAACATCTTTCATGTTCCTATGGATATGTATCCATCAGTCCATTATCTGAGCTGCTTATCCAAACCATGGGATGGACCAGCACCCACTGAATTGCTTATAATGATTGGATCTATAAAAAGTGGGTCATTTTGATGCCACACAAGCAAGAAGAGCCACTACAACCAGAAACAACAACAATAAAATGATAATGAACAGATGTAGTCGATGGTATTTTGCGGCAAGGCATTTTTTGCATGAGACCATGCCGCAGGTGTAGTTTAGTCATCATCTCAATGTGCAATAACAGTGGGTATTAAGGTGGAAAGTCACAGCAGTTGCTGATGAGTCATTCTGAGTTATTTATTTTAAAAAAAACATATGCACTGGCAGATTAATTCGTAAACTGAAGGAGCCAAAGCACATATATAGTGATCAAAACTGGGAACTTATCATTGGCACAACAGACAGTGAGCCACAACAAAATTACACCTCTGCATTTTACCCACACACAAACACGTGCAGCAGGGGGCAACTATTGAAAGCACCCGGGGAGCAGTGATGGAGACAGTACCTTGCTCAAGGGTACCTCAGGGCAACCTACTGGTCTGGGATTTGAACTCATGATCTTCTGATCCTGGGGCCAACTCTCTAACCACTAGGCCACCTCTGCCTAGTTTGTGCTAAGTTTTGATAAAATTAGTCTTGTGCTATTTTCAGAGATAAAGGTCAAGGTCAAGACTTTTATTGTCATCAGCAGCAATGTACAAATACATAATGAGATGAAATTATCTGCAACATACTCGAAGGACGATATTAACAGTGCAGTAAGACAGATTACAGCAACATATGACAAAGAACAAAAAATAAAAAGAATCTACAATAAATACACACAAAACATTATTGCAACCATGTATATTCAGTGTATTCCTAACTATAATTTGACTGGTTGATGAAATGTGACATGTCATGATCAAATCATTATATTTCGTAAAATAAAACAGGATATTTGGTAAATTATGAAGCTGCATTTCTAGAAAATTGTACATAGTTTCATTCTGTTTGCTTTCATACAGGTCTTTCATTTTAGGTTTATAAATGTGTTATAATGTGTTCCTCAACAGGTTCAAACCACCACTATGTGCATCTCGGTGAGCCTGAGCGGCTCGGTGGTGCTAGGCTGCCTCTTTGCTCCCAAAATCCACATAATTCTGTTCCAGCCACAGAAGAACGTGACCACGCTGAGGGCGAAGGACAACCGCTTCTCCACGGCCATCACGGCCCCCAGTTCCACCTACTCACAGGGTAAAAAATCTCTTTTCCACATTACATGCTGGAAGGCATTTACAGAATGTTGGTGCTGGTCTAAGACTCTCTATGGACCAAGAGGTTGCAGGTTCAAATCTCACTTCCAGTCCTACCACCACTGGGTTCCTGAGCAAAACCCTAAACCCCAAGTTACTCCAGGAGGACTGTCCCTGTAATTAGGAAATGGAAGTCCTCAACTAATGCCATCTTCATCTTTGCCTACTGGCTGCTCCCACAAGGGGTCGCCACAGTGGATCAACCATCTCCATTAGTAAATTTACATTCATGGCATTTAACAGACACTCTTAGGTCTTAATCATGTCCTAATTATAGGCACAGTCCCCCTGGAGCAATTCAGGGTTAAGGGTTTTGCTCAGGAACCTTGTGGTGGTAGTGCTGGAGGTGGGATTTGAACCTGCAACCTCTTGATCCATAGGGCTGTACCCTGTACCATAGGCTGTAGACAGGTACCCTACCACTTGACCACCACCACCCTCCAGCAATATTATAATTATAACATTATAATATAATAATAATTCATAAGCCTAAAGTATTGCTGTTTTGCAGCCTTATGTACAACTTCTGTATTAGAGGGATGAATGCAGGCAGTTGTAATCCAAAATAACTTTCCAAAAAATAATTTATTTTTTTAATTCTACTACCATTTTACCATAATAAAGAAGAAAAGTCCTAGGTTTCATGTGTTTTGAACTTGGTAATTGTTTATCTGTAATCAACTACAACTACTGATAAAACCGGGTACACCTACAATTTGTAGTTATAAGAGGCCTAATTTAGTCTGTGACACCTCCTAAATGATTTAATTCAAGTAAAAAATTATATGTCAAACATTTGGTCAGATTATTCAGCAGTTTTCTCAAGAAGTTTTCTCTAAAATTGGGTGAGGGAGTACTTAGTCATAGAAAAAGAGGGACATAAAGCAGTTATAGGGGCAGTGGTGGCCTAGTGGTTAGGGCGTCGGCCACCTGATCGGAGGATCGGGGTTCGAACCCCTTCCCAGTGGGTACCTTGAGGTACCCTTGAGCAAGGTGCCGTCCCTGTCCAGCTCCTCCCTGCGATGGGCTGGCGACCTGTCCAGGGTGCGTCCCCCGTCCTCGCCCTGTGTGCGCTGGGTTGGACACCAGCACTCCCCTGCGACCCCGTTTGGGACAAGCGGCAGATAATGGATGGATGGATGGATGGATGGATGGATGGACCTCATGGCCCAAACAAGCACAATGCAGCATAACCTCTGTACATAGTGCTGCCTTGTCTTCTTTTTTTATTCTGTTTTTAATTATTTGTTAAAAACAGGAACATTTCTGAGGACATTGCCAGCTGGGGTCAGGCTATCAAACATGGGGACTGTCCCCAAAAAGCTGGGCCATCTGGTTGCCCTATTTTTTGGACTACAGGCGTTACCCTGATTATTTTGGTTAATATTGATTAAAATATTGATAAAGATTGATTGACTTTAATAGCAATAGTTTTTTTGGTTTTAATTTTAATTGAAACTAAAAGAAAAACTGAATAATACACATTTAAAAAATAATATTAAATTACATATAACAAATACATATACTATAATCCATATCCTCATAATGAAGTTGAATTATGTAAGGCTGCTGAAGTAAAAAAAAAGTTTTTAGAAACACTGATTTCAGAACTGAATGCAGATATTTGTCAGATTAGAAAGAGCTTTGGTAGAGCTTCTGGGATTATCTGAAACACTGGAGACCATCCCATCACAACATCTGGACTTCAGCCATTTTTCTCAATCATTATTTTATCCAAGCCACTCATTTTCTGAACTGCTTGTCCTGATTAGGGTAATTATGGGAGGTGTCACACATAATTGTTCCTTTAATTTTTTTATATAATAATAAAAAAAAAATAATTTCACAAAGATGACTTTAGTGTTTTGATCACTGAATGTCAAAACCATAATCAAAATTAAAGTTCGATTAACTGAGCAGCCCTGTATTTTTGTCTAGGATTACCCCAAGCAATATTGTCGCTTTTGACCTGCATTTAGACATTTTAGACATGTTTAGACAAGTTTTTCTGCCTGTACAATGTTTTCTTAATCCATCTGACCACCACAACGTTGTATCCACAGCTTCCTCCGCTACTGTAGTTCCAACCGTGTGCAACGGACGAGAGGTGGTGGACTCTACAACGTCGTCATTGTGAAGGAGAAAGGAAAGCACACATACACATCTCAAGTGATGTCATTAATGATCTTCAACAAGGGTGCTTTTGTCATCCATTTTGGATAATTAATTCAACTTACACATGAATACTTGACCCTCTGAGAGTATTTGATAAACCCTGTAAATGTGACTATAAGGAAACCATATGCTGGTATCAACTAGTAAGCTAGATCTGACATCACATCACATTATAATTGAATTAGACGGCTTGAGGACAAGGTCTGAATGTTTCCTCAGCAAGCACAGCTTATAACTCCAGTCTTAAAGTGCTGCTGCATTTCACGGCAGTGTTTTCTCTGCTCAGATACACCACTTTCATAACTGAATGAAGTTCTGTAAAGAGAAAACACTACAGTGTGCCTGGGGCTTCAAGCACTGGAGTTATAACACCCGAACGATGTTAATAGCAGGGTAACACGTCTTAAAGTTACACTCCAGTTTTTGTCAAACTTTATGATCTGCATCTGTAGAGTATGAGAACCAATATTCTTAATATTTGTAACTAATTCTGTCTTTTGCAAGTACCCAATGGGCAGCTGCTGAATTCCATCGTTGAATGCTTAAACAAAACACATCAGTTCTTCCAACTGTAACTGTCAGTCTGTAATTTGGCTTTCAGGACTTTCAGAGATAGAAGTTGTCACAGGAAATGTGCTGTCAGCACATTGGTAAATAAGGAGTTTTCACAAGTTCTACCTGATGACCATGGATACCAGAAAAGGAGTAACGAGTGAAAGTGACTATTTGTCATTGTGAAGATATAGGATAGAGTGAAGCACAATGAAATGCATCCTCTGCATTTAACCCACTCACCAAAAGTGAAACAGAGGGTAGCCATATCCATTGTCCAATGATGGGAACGGTACCTTGCACAAGGGTACCCGAGGCTACCCTACTAGTATGGGATACAAACCCACAACCTTTGATAATGGGGCCTAATTTCTAATTGAACCAAACCTGATTTCAAATTTTTATGAATTCAGCAAATGCCCAATGCCTCTATTATTGGCCAAGCAAGGGAATAAATAAAGAGAAAAACAGATGCAAACTTTGATTTCAGTAGCAGACTGTACCCTACAGAAGAGGCAGATGGGGTTTAGCCTGAAAAACCACTTCAGTACCTCTTTAATCTACATTAGACTAAATGGACTTTGCCCTTTGCAGAGCGGTCAGTCAATGGCACAACCAGTTCCATCACTTGACAGTCTCCACCCTGCCATGCTCGACCATGGTGAGCAGGATACAGAGATGTACATGCATTTCCACTGTAGATACAGTAGTGTTCAGCTGTACGTACACCTCTGAAGAGTTGCCATAGATTATTACTGCTTTTAGCTGACTTGCAAAGTGTATCTTTTCAGTGTTATCTGTTAGGTTAGCTTGTTGTGATCCATCGACGACACTGGAATGAGGTTCAGACCTAACGTCCAATGGTATTACAATGAATAGACAACATTCAGGGAGCGCGTTTACTTTGCCACACCAGTGTTCATGGTTATAAAGATGTGAAACAGCGGGACTTCGATTTACTATGGTCCTATTGCAGAACTTTACTTTTCTAACCTGACTCTGGGAGTATGGGCACCAGTTTTGCCATGTTTTAATTCAGTGGTGCGTAAGTGTAAATGTCATGGGGAGATTTCCTTTGTGTGTTGTTAATAAAAATGTCCCGTTTCTTTTTGATGCACTAGTATAGTGGCATTGCAAGAACAAATGCATAAATAAAAGTATTTCTTTTTGAATTAAACTTAAGCCTAGCTTGTCAGACTTGGAGAAAGTAGCTAACGAATACAATGAACGTGTTTTAATGTGAATTTTGGTGAACCAGTCAGTGATTTTCCTGTAAAATATGTAAATAAACTTTTTTTTTATTATTACAAAACTGTGTTTTGCCATTTTAGAGCTTAAATAGCTTTTAAAGCCTTGGACCACATTTTAAAGTCAAAAAGTGAAAGTGACAACCCTCGTCATTGCGAGGTCAAAGCACAGCAGACAGTGAACCACCACGAAATTGGACCTCTGCTTTTAACCCATGCACACTCAAACACCGGGCAGCGGTGGGCAGCTATTGAAAGCACCCGGGGAGCAGTGACAGGGACGGCACCTTGCTCAAGGGTACCTCAGGTCAACCTATTGGGAAGGGGTTCGAACCCCCAATCCTCCGATCATGTGGCTAACACCCAAACCACTAGGCCACCTCTGAAATAAAATTTATTTAAGTGTGGTGCACAGCTGTAACGTTCACCATACCAGCTGTCTGGTTATGAGAATCCTAAACTGGGTGCGGTCGACAGGGAATCCCACATTCAAGAGGTTTCATCAGGAGGAATCTGTCCAGGAGCAGGACCATATCATGCGATAGACAGGGATTTATTTTCTTCCAGAAATGAGCAGCAAAGAGAAGAGAGATGCGAGCAGTGTGTATAGCTAATTAAGGAAGGGAAAAAAAACCCAAAAAAAACCTCTTAAAGAGGACAGGTCCTGTTAAATGGCATTTTCCCAAATGTGTATGGGCTTCATGCTGGGTTCTCACAGCCTGTCTCCTGGATGTAAAAAGATTTGTTTCATTTATCCATAATATAATCTCATTATTTTTCAGTTTAGGTCAGTTTCTCAAAACCTCCTAATTTGATGAGTTAACGCCAAATTTAGTTGAGTCCGGAGCTCTAACAGTAGGTTGAAAACTAGTGATATCAGCAAGGTACACTTTTAAAAATCAAAAATGAAGTTCACTTAAACTGAAGTGTAATTTAATCTTATATTTCTGCACATTTCTGTTGTCTTGATACATAACGACATTAGAAAAAAGGAAAAGATGGGGGGGGTCCAAGGGAAACTGAAATCAGTCCTCTGTCTGTTTGCTATTGCTTAACTTCCTCTTTGTTCTGGTTTCTTTTTAGAGGAATGATGTAGAGTCCATTCTTTGCTTCCTTTATTCTCCACCAGCGACCCAGCCTCAAAAACAGAAGAGAGTATGGTTGTATTATTACTGAGTAACAAATCAAATTAGAACAAAAAAAAAAAAACAAGGTCTAGGAGAGCTTAATATGTTAAGCCTGATCTAGATATAAATTCAAATTAAAAAACTGAAAATTCATGATTCTTCAGCCAACAGAAACGTGACAGTACTTTAACGCCCCCGTGTGGCTGTTGTGTGTCATTACATATGAATGGGGGGGGGGGGGGGGGCCTTAGTGCTGCTGGCTACAAATACTTCTAATCTAAATAAATCTAATCTAAGGAATATGTTTAATCTATGGAATAAATCTAATGTAGAAGATAAACATTGGTTTAAATGTTAGCAATATTTGCAACGTTTTGGACGTATACCTGTGCTCCTGTCCTACTCCAGCCACCAGGAACTTGCCCGAATTTGAAAATTTCAAACTATTCACAAAACCAGCCTAAAAAGAGAGAGAAAAAAAGTCAGGAGAAGACAAGGGAGGAAATCATACATCAAACAGCATCTAATTAAAGGATTTTTTGAACAAGAAGTGCATCTCAATTAAATCAATTAAACCAGCAGAACAATTAAAAAGCTCCAATAAAACGAGCACGACAGTGACCAAAAATCCAATGCCAGGCAAACAGATGCAACACATCAGCCGAATCACAGAGATCACATCTCACACCCCGCATTGCTTTCTCTGAACAGAGTTCATGATTATAACACTATAAAAGATGAGATTAAAACTACAATCGGTATTTAGATCAGTGAGTGTCTCACCACCGGGATGCTAAACAGAGGTTCCAAGCCTTGGAAGCCCTTTCCACACTTCCACAGCTGCACCGAGGAATTATGAGAGCCTGCGAAAAAGGAGGAGAGGGTGGTATTGTTATGGATATGCCCGGTTTGTTGAGACAACTGGGCTCTTACGCTCTCATTTGGAAATTGGAGAAATTAAAACAGCTGTCAGTGGAAAATGAGAAGAGGCGAGGCGAACACAATGCTGATCGCGCTGATATTGTGTTTTTGAACAAGTGACGGTGTGTGTGTGTGTGTGTACAGGAAGGAAAATGTGAAAGTGGGGGGACTGACTGAGAAGGTAGGATTCTGAAATGAGCTTGTCTACATAACGGTGTATCATCACATCGGATTAGTGTGAGAGCTTTTAAACATCAGACCGTGTGTGTGTGTGCACACACCTGAGGCTACTGTGTCGGAGTTGTGCAATGCTGCTACCGAGGACACCCAGTTGGGCCCCTGTAGCCCTGCATTGCCATGGAGACCATGGGCCTGCTTCACCTTGCTCACCGGCCTCTTCCTGTGCACGGACCAGACACACAAGCACCTACACAAACAAACACAGTGACATATTTTCAGTTCAAAGCAAACAGAAGCAAATTCCAAGTCAAAGGAGTCGCTTTAAGTACCTGTGATTAGAATGCAATAATTTTGCACATAAGCATGTCTTGAATGGACACAGACAGACCATAAACTGTTCATTTATTGAGTCAATAAATGCAGCTCCATTGCTTCCTGTGCTTGAGTGGAATGGGATGAATTTATTGAACTTCTTACCCGTCATCACCACCTGATATCATGTGCTCCTCATTTATGAGCTGAACACAATCAATGGAGCTTCTTGAGAAACAAAGAGAGAAAGAATTTCATTCAAAAATATTTCATTCAAAATAATGTGAATGTTCAAGAAAATTTCATAGCTAATGAGAAATAAATCTGATTCTAAAGCAGGGCTCTCTGGAATGTGTGATGCCTTATTAAACAAAGGGTCAAAAGTTAGGAGATTTAATTCTATTCACCGTTATAAAAAGAAGCCTAAGCTTCCAAAGCTTCTTGTTGTGCCATTAAACACAGGGAGGATGAAAAGAAGGGAAACAGGTAAAAAAGGAGGATGGACCCAAAGCGAGACTCACTCGTGCCCGTGAAAAACGAGCTGCGACTCCTCTGCAATTTTCCACACCCTGACCGTTCTGTCCCGCCCACCGGCCGTCACGCAGCGCTCCCGGCTCAGGCAGTCCAGACCTGTGATCACGTCCTGATGGCCAAATCTAAACAAAACAAAAGCACATCAGAGAGACATTACAGGTATCAACACAAAATGCTGCTAGATGATCCATCAAAGCTCATGTTTCCAGGGAGTGTCCATCCAAACTAGTCACATAATGCTCAAATTCCTCCACCCCAAAGATTCCCTAATGTTTTGGGGTACAACCAAATTCAGCACCATCCTGAATATCTGAGTTAGTGTCTGGGATTGGATCAAGTTGCAGAGGCATTTCTTGACTTCTTGTGGGCAGTGATCAGATGGATGTACCTTCCACCAGGTTGAGTTTGTAAGCTGTGTGAGGAGTCTGATGATGTCTGAACAAAGTGTGAGGACTGTCAGCCACTAAATGAAAACAATGAGACCGATGGCTGTTTTTACAAGATTTTTACATTTCTGTCCAAAGAACCTACATGTCCCTGCGTATCTCGTGCCTGGTTCAGGGCACCAACGGTTGGATTTTATAAAATAGTTTACCATCACTGATGGTGGTAATCAAGTAGTATGATATTCACCAATGGACCAAGAGGATGCCGGTTTAAATCCCACCTCCAGCAAAACCACCACTGGGTTCCTGAGAAGACCCTTAAGTCCAAGCTGCTCCAGGGAGACCGCCCCTGTACTTAGATAAGCTAGTCGCTCTGTATAAGGGCTTCAACTAAATGTCAAATATAAAAATCACTTTACTGTCAGCATTCCTCACTGCCAGCACCTTTGAAAACAAAAACCCTCACTCCCCCCCACCACAAGCCTAGATTGCCTTTACATTTGAACTTTCTTGCTGCAGCACACCCAGTTTATTTATTATAACTCTGAGCCTAAACTCTGGCCTTTGGCGTGCAGGATCTGAACTCACAGAGTTTCTACATAGGCGTTCTCATCCACATTCCACACTTTGACTGAGCGATCATGGGAGGCGCTGTACAGGTCATGTGTTCCTCTCCTGAAGGCCAAACCCTGACAGAAAAAAGAAACACAATGATGTAGTATAATCACAAAGCCCTACACAAGCCGTTTAAACAGTTTAGAGTAGAAGCCACAGAATTTGTGGAATGGATCCAACACTCCACACAGACACACATGCAATTAGAAAAGAACGGATTCTGAATAAACAGTCAGTGCAGGAATCTAAATCAGCTGGACAAAGATGACAGCAGGAAAAGAAAGCAAGTCACAAAAAGACAGAATAGACTTTCCCCACCGATACAGGGCCTTTGTGTCCTGTGAACTTGTAGAGATGTTTACATGTATCTGCGTCCCAAATCATGATCAGCTTGTTCATGTCTCCTGTGGCCTGTTCAAGGAAAATACTGTGGTGATTTGCAAGGAATTAACATGGAACTGAAAACACAGACTTGAAAATAATTTAAATATCGCCTTAAAAAAAAAAGATTGTAAAATTGTCATGTTTGTGCCAAATCCTCCTCCTGACCACCCTCACCAGGTATTTCCCGTCTGAAGAGATGGCCATGCAGAGGACGTGGGCTGTGTGACCTATGTGCCGATCCTCTGTTCCCTTTCTTCCTCCTGCAATCTTGTGCACCTTCTTTCCACTCTCCACCTCCCCTACGCAAACAAACAAACACAGAAAATGACCTTCTCTTCCTCTAGAGGATATATTCCCAGACCTGAACTGTCCATAAACTCAACACCGGATAATTAAACATGCATTTTTAAATGATTTAAGCTTAAGGCGATGGTACAGTGTGTATACAGAGTGCACAAGTAGAGACATGTTTACAGTCAAGCCTGTCAAACAAAAGCATGAAAGACATCATGACATCATGGCTGAGAAGTCTTCCAAAAAATCCATTTAATCATGCTGTGCGGTTCAAAAGGGAGCTGTCACAAGATGGCTTTTACATCAAGCCATACTGCTCAGACTTTTCACTTGTTGCATGTTGGGGCTGCTCTTACATGTTGCACTAATCACAAACGTCAGGCTCGTTGCATGTGTGCTTTCAACACAACACAGAAAACTGACCAAAGTTCCTTGTCCCTGCACAAATAATTATTTAAATCTTTCCAACTTGATCCTAAATCACAATCAGCTGGACCTGCTACGCATTTTGACATATTGCTCCTCTCATTCACTCAAACTTTTCTATCATATGTCAGCTGCCTGTTTGACTCGTCCTGAAGCAAGCACGATACTTACATTTGATAATGGAACAGTCTTTTGATGCAGAAAAAATGTGGTTTTCATCTGGCGTGATGACCAAGCATGTGACGGGCAGTTTGTGTCCTCTCAGCAACCTGATCTCTGCAGGATCTGGGGCAACAAGCTGTCACAACACAGAAATACACAGGCGAATCAAAACACCAGAATCAAAAAAGCCAGTAAAGCTGGGAGGAAACAAATAAAACACTTTACTCACCTCATTAGCTATTAATCTCTGCAGTTTGCCTCTCTGTTCAAGCTGTTTGAAGGCACAGAGGCAAAAAAGGTTATGCTGTATCACAAACCAAGTGAGAATACATTAATAAGACCATGATGCCTTACCACATCCTCCTGCAATCGTCCAGCAATCAGGTCCGACTCGAACCCCTCGTCCTCCACCTTTTTCTCCTCTGCATTCAAAACAACCACATTTTCTACTCAAACAAATGTTGGGGTTTTATAGCTCCCAATAAATCACACTGTGTTCTGAGTCATATCCTAAAAACCTCATGCCAGAACAGACACCCAGCTTCTGGATGCTCACCTTCTTGTCGCAGCTGCTCCAGGTAAAGTTTGGCTAGTCGAAGCTTCTTCTCCTGGGGCGTCTCCTCAATCTCCTCTTCCTCATCATTTTCTTTGCGTTTTCTATTCAGTACTTCATTGCTGCTCAGAAATAGGGCCACAGTTATAAATCTAGCACTCTAAATCTACAAAACAAGAAGAGAAAAGCTACCAGAAGTGTCTCGCTTACCTTTCGTTTTCAGATTCACTGGATATTTCCTCGTTTAGATGTTTTGTTTTTTTTGATCGTCCTTTACCAGCATCCTTATCACCCTGTAAGAGGCAAAGAGCATCAACATCCATCAGTCAGCGAGAGCACGGCAATACGCATTTATTTATTCAGCTACATATTAGTCAACATTCAATTCCCTTCTCGTGGGTTTTAAGTTTATTACATTACACTGAAAAAGAAAATCTTGGATCACAAAGCAGAACCCATCACAAATCTGCTTCCTGAAGCTGGTCATTATTTTATTCCTTAAGAGGAGAACAGAGGCTAACAAACCTCACTTCTCATGTTGAGACTGGCAGCACACACCAATAAGTTTAAACTATCATTCCAGTATACATTCACCATAAATCAGTTAATAAGGTTAAACCAAACCCAGTAAACATACTGATTTATTGTAAGAGCTTTCTCAGGACCTGGGAACATTTCTGTGCCTGTATGATTCTCAACAACCTCTGTTAACATCTCAAACATTAATGATCCAAAAATCTAATGAAATTTCTCTAACAAGATCTAAATATCAGAAGATCACCACGTGTGACAGTGGGCTGTTTACATCATTTTTTTCTGCAGAAAAGGAGTAGCGTTAAGTTTTCCTACAAAAGTTGTTTTTTAGTAATGCAATTTTACATGGGTCATTTTAAAGAAAATTGCAAGCAAATATAGAAAGATCTTGCTCATCTGCACTAAGAGCCGGATGTCTAAAGGTAGTCTGATCTGCAAAATGAGAGTTAAATGAGTTTAAACACCTGGAGGAAGTGTTAAACACACACTGACTCTAACTCTTACCTTTCTCTTCAGACCAGCTTTTTCCCCTTTACCGGGAGCCGTCAAGCTGGGTTTTTTCTTTATAAAGAAAGACGACATACTGGACTATAAAACGGGGTTTACTCCTGCCTTAAACAAACTTGATCTTTGTATATTTTTTAGATCAACTCGTGAGCGTCCCCGCTTCAGGAGCCGCATGGGAAACACATGGAGCTCCGCTTCTTCGGGCTCCCTCCGTTAATGTACGCTGCCTCACTATCGCCCCCTGGAGGAGTGGATGAGCGGGTGCAGCCACTCAGAATGAACAGAGCACCACTGAGCTCTCAGTGAGAGCAGACAAAGTGTGCCTGGCACTGCCCTGCACTGTGTGCCCCTTTATGTGGTCAAATGATTGAAAGCAATGAACATTTTTTTTTTACTTAAGACTGTAATAAACATGTAGAAACATTTTAATGTTTATTAATAAATATCTGTACATTCATGTGCTATGATTTTTGCTGTCATATGTTATATCGTAATTGTATGTAGTAGTATCTCTACATCTATGTCTGTATATGTAGTATCTCTTTTAGCAAAGATATATTAATTATTTAATGATAAAAGCAATAAAGTTATAGTAATATGATAAAGTTAAAGTAATATAGTCCTAATTAAGCCACAACAATGACAGTCATTTTAACAAACTCATGCTTTATTAGTACTATTAGTGTATGTGTGTGTGTGTGTGTTATTAAATCATTATTTTCTATAATAATGTATAGTAATGTATAGTTTGTTAGTTAGTAAATGCCACACTGGTGTTTGTGTTTGTTTGTGTGTGTGTGTGTGTGTGTGTGTGTGTGTGTGTGTGTGGGAGAGAGAGAGATAGTCTGAGTGGGTGGGGTTTACAGAGGGCATCTTCTACTGCACTCACTTTCACATGACTATGTGATTGACTGTTGCTATGGGTTACTTTAAGCCCTGCACACACACACACACACACACACAGAGGCAGCTCTCTCTCTCTCTCTCTTTCTTTTTCTCTCATTAGTGGAGTGTTTCTGCTGCTGTTCACCTGCTGCCTCTGGCCTACCTGCTCTGAGATAAATGGTGTGATGAGAGCGATCAACACTACAGAATCTTTGAAGATCTGAAAACCAGAAACAGCATTACACCAGCAGGACACAGCTGGATGACACAGACGCACATCTGGCCATAAAACCACTTTAAGAGAGGCAGAGATTTGAGACTTTCACTAACACTGCAGTGCTGAACTCCAAGCTGAACACCAGGTGAGACTTTTTATTTTCATTTATTCCAAGTAAAGTTGGAGTGTTAATCTCTAAATCAATGTACTGAATGGATCTGAGGGCTGCTGGAAAATAGTGTGTGGAAATGATGCTCACATTTAAATCCAATATAATACACAACAGTGTGAAGTACTGAGCTCCTTCAGCAGCTGCTCACAGGATCCTGCTGAGCTCATAGTGCTGATCACCACAAACACAGGCAGTAAAACACTGGAATGATCACTTAAGGGAAGAATATTTATTTATTTCATCTCAGTAAGGAATCTTTTTAATCAAATTATTTAGTTAATTGTGCAGAAAAAATTCATATGGAGGCGGCAAAGTAAAGGCTTAAACAGCACCGACTAGAACGTGTTTCTTACAGCAGCAATAATGCTAGAAAAAATAATGATACAAATTAGTGTAATAAATTCATAATGAAATGAATGATAAAAATAAGAAGAAGAATAAAAAGGAGAAGAAGAAGAAGAAAAAGAAGAATTAAGCCTTAACAATAATAAAGTAAAAGAAATTAAATGAAATAAGCCCTAATTAAGCCACAATAATAAGTAATATATATTATAATACCAGGAAAAAAATATTGAAATCATCACCAGTGTGATTTGCAGTCATTCATTTTTTAAAAGTAAATTCATCAAATTAAATAAACAACAATGGCCAAAAAACTTAAATAAAGTCTTAAATAAAGAGAAATAAAGTCATAATAATAAGCAAATAGGTGCACAGGCGGCTTCACGTGCACAACACTGGACTCATGAATTACACACAGCGGAAAGTTCAGGGCTGAGTAAACAGCAGAGTGTGTGTGTGTGTGTGTGTGTCTGTGTGTGTGTGTATTTTTTGTCAGGCAGGATTATGGTGCACACCTGGGCTTGTGTGAAGCTAATGGATGTTAATGAAAGTGTGCTGTGTGTCCAGCGCAGTCCCTAATGAGAATGAAGAGTAAACACCTCTACCCCCCCCCCCCCCCCCACACACACACACACACACATACACACACTTCACCTTCACCCTGTTTTTAGTGGCCTAAACCTGACTTCATTGTGATTCTGTCTGATTATGATTCCTTATAATTCCCTATAAATGTGTCTAATCTAAACTTAATTCAAATCATATGTATTTCATCACAATCCTTAATTTATGTTTACATTTAGTCAATATAACCATCTTTAACTATGAGCGCCAATCTCTTCTGCTCTTCTGATTTGATTCAGTTCAATTTGACTTTATGATTAATCGTACTGAGTCACGTTGAACTGAATCAAATCTTGTTTGTCTTTGTAAGCTAATGTTTTATACCACACACAGATCTAAACAGGGGAATCTGAGGTCTTTTTTAGAGACCCATATCTCCACAATATTGTGTTTATCTCTTTGTAGTCCATCACGTAGGTAAGTCTTTGTCTAGAACTGGTCAGTTTCTGAAAACAAGCTGTGGCTGGAGAACCCAGCAGTTCACTAAACCTCCAAAAAAAACAAAATTTATTTGGACATGGATTCAGTTTTGACATTAAAACTACAGCGCTGTGCAAAAGCCTTAAGCCCCTCATTTATTCCTATTTTGCTCCCAAAGAGATAGACTTTGTTGTATTTTTAATGTATTTTTGAGGAACGTCTGATTTAAGACATGAAGCAGTGAAGAAACAGGTGCAGATGATTCCAGATGATCAGGTGATTAATTCACTGCAGATGCTAAACGCTGAGTGGTTGGAACCCCTTAATGTAGAACCTTGTATTTTTAGGCACTTCGCAGCCTGGAGCTCCAAATGTTTGTTCCAATTTCTTGTATTTAATCCACTCAATATGGTTAAGATAAGACACTTTGAAAGGCTTTACTGCAATCATGAACCACTGAAGTTAAAACACAGTGTGCTCTAATGATGGTAGATGATAACAAATGAGGCTCATCCAGACTGTCTCTTAGAATTTAAATTAACCTCAGAGGAGAAGTTGAACTGCGATACTAGTTTAAAGGCAGGAAAGGGTTTGAGCGACTGGATTTCATGGGACAGCGGTGACCTTGTGGTTAGGGAGTTGGCCCCAGAATCAGAAAGTCATGTGTTTGAATGAATCATAGACCAGTAGGTTGCCCTGAGGTACCCTTGAGCAAGGTATCGTCCCCATCAGTACTCCCTGGGCACTTTCAATAGCTGACCCCTGATGCACGTGTGTGTGTGGGTGAAAAGCAGAGGTTGTGTTTCGTTTTGGTTCACTGTGTGTTGTGCTGTGTTTCACAATGAAAGTTGTGGTGGTCTAGTGGTAGGATGCTTGCCTATGGTTCAAGAGGCCCCAGGTTCAAATCCCACCTCTGGCACTACCACCACTGGGTCCCTGAGCAAGACCCTTAACCCTGAGCTGCTCCAGGTAGACTGTCCCTGTAATTAGGACATGGAAGTCGCTCTGGATAATAGTGTCTGCTAAATGCCGTAAATGTTATGCATTAGAATCCAAAACCCCCACCTCATTAATTTTATTTACACTTTTATTAAGAAGGAATTTCATTTAATATATAATATGAGGAAAACTTAGCACATCACCACTCTGGTTAGGACAAGTGGCTCAGTAAATGGATAATTCGATGGATGGATGGATGGATGGATGGATGGGTGAATGAATGGATGGATGGTTGGATAATGAATGGATGGATTGATGGATGGATGATAGGACGTGAGCAATAATAAAACCAGCAATAAAACTTAATACTCAGTATCTCCAGTCACTTGCTTACAAGTGAGCAGAAAAGAAAATCAGAACTGTATGGAACCTTTGCCGGTAGATTGGTTTTAGAAAAAAAGAACTGAACAGAAATGAGAGCAGTTCTTATATAACTGTCATAAACACTGCTGTGTCCTGTTTGCATTAATAAACATGGTAAACCGGCTCCAGCCAGGCAGATTACTGCCGACGAATTAAAAACACAGGCTGAGTGCTGAGTGTGTACAGCCATAGGATTCTGGGAAACTGGAGTCCTTACAGGGAATGTGTGTATGCATGTGTGTATGTATAATACAGACAGAACATTGAGGAATATAGGTACATGTAATCTATGTACATATATGTAATAATTATTATCTTAATAGCATCTGCTGTTATTTTATATATACGGAGAGAAAGAAAAAGAGAGAAAATGTGGAAGCCTGGAGAACTCTTCCTCAGCAACACAATAAAAATACAAAAAATCTGGATATTTGGAAGAAAAATATGAAGAAATGAGAGGTTCAATACTTTTTCTCAGAATCTCATAAAAACATGCTTTGATTTTCAGTGAATAAAGAAATTAACAGCATTTTCTATGAATTCCTCTGTGTAAATAATAAAACCACAAAAACACATTAGCAGAGTCCATCATTCACTCATCCATCCATATATTTATATTTATTCATATATATATATTAATAAATAAAAAAACAGATACATTGCTATCAACATATATAGGAGTGTGTGTGTGTGTGTGTGTGTGTGTGTGTGTGTGTGCGTGTGTGGGAGGTGTTGATGTAAAGAAACTCACATTGAGATTTACTATCCTGTTCTGTTGGTTCTTATCAGTGTTCCACATGGGACGGGCGAAGGGTGGAGATAAATCTCTACAGCTCTTCATCACAATAGAAACACAGGAAAGAAATGCTGGTTCTTCCCCAGTTCACTTGATGCCACCTGCATGCCGATGATGCCTGTATTATCCCATAGCTAGCTGACTACAGGATACAATTCATTAGATGTGGAAAAAATTATATAACCTCATTATTTTTCTGTTTGTATGTGAAGAAGCCTGTTTGTTTCATTTTCAAAACATCTACTGGTTCCTGTAGATTTGAGATTCCCTAAGGATTTGTCTTGGGTGGGCAATGCTTGTGGTGGGACAAAACTGTCAAAGTAATTTACTGGAAAATATTGTTTGAAATACAGTCATGTGATGTAATTAGGACACCCCGTTAAATATTCAGTTCTTTATTAAGAAATGAAACATATTGATGTCTAACCTTGTTTTCATTTACCTAAAAGAAAGTGATTTAATTGCAGGTAAACAACAAAAAATAACTTTGACTTATTCATTAAACTAAAGATATAATCAAAAATGTGTATTCCAGCTGAGGAAAAAAGTTAGGACACTCTACTCCTAATAGCTAGTGTTATACCTTTTGGCTAAAACAACCACAGTGAGACGCTTCTTGTAGCATCTACCAGTCTCTGACATCGTTTCCCCTGCTCCTCAATGCAGAATTCTTTAAGCTGTGAGATGTTTGAAGGGTTTATTGCATGTAAAACCAAGTTTCAAGTCACCCCACGGCATCTCAATGGGATTAAGATCTGGGCTTTGACTTGGCCACTCCAGGACAATCCATTTCTTAGTTTTCAGCCAGTCCTTGGTGGATTTACTGGTATGTTTTGGGTCACTGTCATGTAGCAGGGCAGGCCCAAACCTTGACACTTCCACCTCCATGCTTCACAGTTGGTATGAGGTTCTTTTTCTGGAATGCTGTATTTGGTTTACACCAGACATGTCCTCTGTTCTGGTGACCAAATAATTCAATTTTGACTCAACTGTTAAAAGAACTTTATTACAGAAGTCCTGGACTTTGTGTTCTCTGGCAAACTTCAGTCTGGTCTTGATGTTTCTCTTAGAGAGCAAAGGTTTCCTCCTTGCACACCTCCATGAAATTAAAGTTGTGCAGTCTCGTTCTGATTGTAGAGGCACTTTCATATCAACAGTAGCAAGAGCCTGCCATAAGTCCTGCTATAAGGTTTTGGGAGACTTCCTTTAGCATCTTGCGGTCTGCTCTTACTTGGACGGCCAGACCTGGACATGCTGGCAGTTGTTTTGGAAGTCCTCCACTTGCACTTGTAGGCTATTTCCTGGAGAGTAGAATGGCTGATTGCAAATAGGCTTTCTGAAGGTCTCAGACAGCTCTTTTGATCTCACCACTGTGTTCACTCTCACCTCAAGTCAGGAACACACTAGACTAAATGTCCGAGGTTTAAATAGGACAAACCGCCTTTAAAATGCTGAGTAATGGTGTTCTAATCATGTGCACCTGATGTGCTACACCTGTGTGTGATTTGAGCCATTTTAACTGGGAATAATTGGGGTGTCCAAATTTATTCCTCACCAAAAATCGCATTTTTGAAGAATTACATTTTACAGAAGATTTTGAAGTCTTTTCATCAGTTTTAATTGTTTAGTTATATTACTTTAGGGGGTCCTAAATCCTGTTGGCCAAAATCAAACATCTTCAAGGAACCATGGGCTTGAATTTGGGCAGTGCTGAGACCAAATCCTCCCACCTGTAGAGCACACACACTCAGATTAGTGACACAGGAATAAAGTGAGCTAAACACACAAACTCAGCTCTGTCGTGTGTCATTACAGCTGTGTGTCACTGTTACACTGAAGTGACGCTTCACTCCAGTAGTGTGTGTGTGCCTGGGTGTTTGAAACTGATTGTTTGTGTGTGTGTGTGTGTGAATGGGGGGTTGGCTGTGGATGCACTGCACTGTAAGTGCCTGTTGTTGGTGTGAGTGAGTAGGTGGATTGTGTGTTTGAGTATGTGTGTGTGTGTGTGTGTGTGTGTGTGCGCATGCGCGTGTGTGTGTGTGTGTGGCTGTGTGTGTGTGTGTGTTGCAGGTGACAGTGACCTCACTCTAATGCTAATTCTGCTTTCTGCTCACAGCATAAAGCCTCTCACAGCTGCAGCAAAACAAGCAGCTTCATTATACTCTATCGGGGGGATAAAGAAAGAGAAAGGAATAAAGCAAAAGAGAGAGAGAGAGAGAGAAGAAGAAAAAGATGTAAGGGGGGTGAGAAAGAAAAAGAAAGTGATTAATAGACAGCAAACATAGGACTGATAAACAGCAAGAAAGGAGAACTAAAAGCAAATACAGAAATAGACAGAGAAAGGTGGAGAGGGGGTGGGAGAAAGAAAGAGAGAAAGAAAGAAAGAAAGAAAGGAAAGGTAAATCTGTTAGAGAAGGAAGGAGGGAGAAAGAGACAAAGAAAGAGAGAGGAAGGGAGAGAGTTAGAGAGAGAGAGAGAGTGAAAGAGATAGAGAGAGAGAGAGAGAGAGAGAGAGAAAGAGAGAGAGAGCATCATGAATAATTCTTACTGATCTAGCCTCCCACTCTCAGTGTTTAAACCCAGAACTACTCGTTCATGCAAGACAAACATTAGACCAGAACTGTTTGAGGAAGAATAATCTTGACCTTTTCTCATCTCCACCATCTCACCATCTCTCCATCTCTCCATTTAAAGCTTAATCAGAATGGAAGAAATGTTTCACTGTCACTGAGTTCAGTCAGGGTGTGTTTTATTCCTACACTCTTCTCTGGCCTGCAGTTAGTGAAGGTTGTGTCAAACTGAGTGTTGAGACATGAAGTGGAAATAACACAAAGCTGCACAGCATCTCTTGTACTGTAAATAATACATTATTTTCTGTTTTTTCACTCTAATCTGCATCTGTGTGATGACTCATGATGAACATTTTAATCTTCAGCTCCCTCTGATGGCTGCCCACAGGAAAGACAAATGACAATCATCTCAGGTCTTCTGCTCACCTATTTCTCTCCAGAGTAAAAGTGATCTCACAATCTGCTTTTAAATTTTACATTTGCAGCCTTTTCCTACCACCAGCACTATCACCACTGAGTTCCTGAGCCTTAACCGCAAGTTGCTCCATATTTAGGAACTGGAGTTTCCTCTGGATGAGAGCATCTGCTAAATGCTGTAAATGTAATGTAGTATGACTTAAGGGAGACTCCCTGTCCCTGACTGTGCATGCTTGCTTATTATGATTTCCACATTTTCATCAACAGATCTGACCTGTGACCTGCTGATTGAGGAACCTGTGCTCCCCAAGGAGGATGGAGGGACCTTTAACTCTATCCAAAGCTGTGTGGATCTGAGCACTGAAAGATGGAAGCGTCTGGATTGCCTCGGAGCTCTGAACTCAATGAGACGGAACTCAACCACACGCTACAGCATGGCCCTGGTGCCCATGTCCACCTGCCTCCCAGCATGCAACTGGGCACAATGTCCAACCCTCAGTCCCGTCTGCGTGACCTGACCGGGCTGGTTGCCATGGTGACATTGAATGCTGTGGCACTGTTTGCCAATGCAGCAGTGCTGGCTGTGGTGCTGAAAGCTCCACACCTTAGAAAGTTCAGCTTTGTGGGCCATCTATGCGCCGTGGACCTGCTGTGTGCTGCCCTCCTAATGCCTCTGGCCATCGTATGTGGCTCTCCACTATTTGCCGGTGTCATTTTCTCTGTCATGGAGTGCCGTCTCTACATTTTCCTCAATGCATTCCTCATCTCGGCCTCCATCTTCACCGTCACGGTCATCAGTGTGGAGCGCTACTACTACATTGTGCACCCCATGCGATACGAGGCCAAAATGACTCCAAAGCTGGCCGCCATCGCCATGGTCCTGGTATGGGTGGCCGCTGCACTCCTTGGGATGGCCACTGTCTTTGGCTGGCCTGACTATGGCCGCCGGAGCTCCATTGCTGCTGTCCACTGCTCACTGCACTGGAGCCACAGTGGGCACAGGCGGGTTTTCTCCATCCTGTTCTGTGTGGTCTGTTTCTGCGTGCCAGCCGCAATCATTCTGGCCGTCTATGGGAATGTCTACAAGGTGCGCGCACAGAGCAGACACACAAAGTCACTAAACAGGAACTGGGGTCATACACTCTCACTCACTCATTTTCATTGCTATTTCATAAACTATTATTCCAAATTTCACATTAATACCAGCAGCCATTAACCCTACAGATCCAGGATATTTTTATTCTCATATCTTTAAAACTGAAGGGAAAGTGATTATTTGTCATTGTGAACAGCAGATCACAGCACACAGTGAACCACACTGCTTTCCTGCATTTAACCCATAAACACAAAGTGGAAGAGGGGGGAGAAATATCCAGTGTTTGGGGAGCAGTGATGGTGACAATATCTTGCTCGAGGGTAATCTACTGGTCTCAAACCCAGAATCTTATGTTCGATGGGCCGAATCCCTAAATAGTAGGCCAGTGCTGCCCTTCCTTTCCTTCCATGTTCTACTCAATGAGGACATTACTTAGCTGGAAGAAAGCAAAAGTGAAAGTGACAACCCTTGTCATTGTGAAACGCAGCACAGCTAAACACAACGAAATTCAACCTCTGCGTTTCACGCATATACACATGTGCAACAGGGGGCAGCTATTGAAAGCGCACGGGGAGCAGTGACAGGGACGGTACCTTGCTCAAGGGTACCTCAGGGCAACCTACTGGCGAGGGAATCAAACCCACAATCTTCCGATCCGGGGCCACTAGGCCACCGCTGCCCAAGAGATGTGGTAGATGATGGCTGGAATTAGTTACTGCTGAAAGATGGACCTCCATGACCAGAGTTGACCATTGCAGTCATATATGATGTTTTTGTACCTGGATAGGGTGTAGGAGCTCTTTAAACGTACAGCAAAGCAAAACTGACAAGCAGCCTGGCGAGGATTCAGTGAAATCTAGTAGGGCTGCAGCTTTATAGTACTTTAGCTTTATAATAATTTAAATAATGACCAGGGTGGCGGTCACCTTTATAATAATGGTGGGTGGCGGTGGTCTACTGGTAGGGTACTTGCCTATGGACCTATGGCTCAAGAGGTCCCAGGTTTGAATCCCACCTCTAGCACTACCACTGCTGGCTCCCTGAACAAGACCCTTAACCCTGAGCTGCTCCAGGGGGACTGTCCCTGTAATGAGGACTTGGAAGTCGCTCTGGATAAAAGCGTCTGCTAAATGCCGTAAATGTAAATGTAAATTTAGCTCAATAACAGTCCATCAAGAACAGCATTTCAGATTTGTTCTCCTTTCACCATATCAGCACTGTGATGCCCACCCTATAACCCTAGTCAGCATAATCAATTAAGATGATGGATGGATGGACAAAACTAGAAGTTCTTTACCAAATAGATGTTGAAATTTTGGGTATTAGCCTATAATAATACTGATCTCAATATTAATACACAAGATTTATTGCTTAATAATTCTGATTAAGAATTGAAACTAAACAATGATTGAGATATGCGTCCAAATGTTAGATGACACCTGACATCATTCAGTGTAAATCATTTCATTCCAGATTTGTGATAGCATCAAATTGGATTCATGGCTCCTTTCCCTTAAAATATCTATCCAGTGCATTTGTTAATGGTGACCTGACACCAATATATATAAGATTGGTGCCATCTCTGAATAAAGATAAACAGCAAGATTTTTTATTTTAGAAAAAGAGCCTGAGATTTCTACTTTGCTCAAAAGATGAATGCACTCTTTCAAGAAAAATCAGCCTGTTATGCATCACTTTGCATTGATAAATTGCTGTTTCTTCTCTTATCTTAAGGTGGCCCACATGGCCGCCCGACAGAGGGGACCCCTGCCCAGCTGGGTGACATCAACACCTCGACCCAAACGGCGCTCCGACTCCGTCAACAGCCAAACCACCATTATCACCACTAGCTCAAGTGCAAGGAGGGGTGCCCATGCCCCCCGCAGACCTAGGAGGACATTGGTTAGTGGCAAGGCTGCTCTCACTCTGGCTGTCATTGTGGGACAGTTTGTCCTCTGCTGGCTGCCGTACTTTGCTTTCCACCTACACCTGTCCTTGGGCTTTTTTCATAGCACTTCTGATGAGGCTGAGGGTCCTGTGACGTGGCTGGCATACTCCTCCTTTGCTGTTAACCCGTTTTTCTATGGTCTGTTGAACCGGCAGATTAGGGAGGAGCTGTGTAAAATTATGTACTGCTGCCGCTCCACAAACAGGCCAGTGCGACCCCCCGCTGCCTCTGGACATGAGCCCTCCGCCCATGAGGACTTCCTGCACTTTCTGAATCGGAGCAGCTCTGCCGATGGGACAAGGAGCAGCTACCACACAGTAACCCCCAGAACCACGCTGGACCAAACCGGCTTCAGAATACCCGGACAGATCCCTGAGGAAGTCACTTAGGAAGTGGTTATATTCATTCAAATCTGAACTGTGCAAGTTAGATTATCATTCTTGTGACACAGTCAAATTTTGTTTAATTGACTTTCCTCAAGAGATCAAGAGGGAAAGGTCACTAAAGAGGTCAATTCAGCTGCAATTAGAACACATTTTTCAAATCAAAATCAAATCAAAAGTGTTCAAATTGGAGAAAAATCGGATAATAAAAAAAGCATAAGAATTTAAATCAGATCCAAATCTAAAGTGTTGAAATAAGGATCAGATCTGAAGAGTTTGAACTGGAAGCAAACCTTAAAATCAACAAAATTCAAATCTCAATTTTGAATCTGAGGGTTTCACCTATTAAAAAATACTAAGTGTTCAAGTTAAGTTCAGACTGGACATCTTTTCAACCTGAGTCAAAATCTAATCTGATGCAACCTCCATTCAAATGCTAAAATCATAATAAATCCAAACTGATCAGTGCATACATGATCAGATTTTCTCCTAGCTTTTTTGTGTGAAACCCAGTGGATGTGGTTTCTGTCAGAGTTGAAAAATTCACATTGTATCAGTTTACACTTGAAGAAAAAATTCACATGTTGACCATTAGGAAAACATTGTAATGTTGGCCAAGCTAAACAAGGCAGATTTTTTTTACTACATAAGTGAAATTTTTATTTCTGAAGGTGACCAAACGTGGTTTAATTCACATAAAGTCGATCAACCCCAAGAACATTTGACACAAGAAGAACAGCTTTCTTCATGTGGGAAAACGTTTGCATATGGTCATCTTTTTAAAACAAACATATCCACACGTTTGTAGGCTACATGAAATCATATCCAGTATTGAACTGACCGAGTTGAAATGACCAACTCAATTTCTATAACCTGTAATATCCCTTAATGACATATATGGGAAAATATGATGAGATATTTGCAAAAATGTGATTTTCCAGCTGTGTAAACCACAAATACTCAGGGCTGTTTGTTTTAGGATCTCCAGCTTGAGATCCACTGGGGACATTTTCTTACAGGCTTGCTTGAATTGCTGTTTTCAGGTTTTATTCCCACTGTATGAGTGTATGAGAGTTTACAGCAATGTATAACAGCATGCCTTCACTCAACGCCTTATGAAGTATCTGACTGATTGTCTGAGCTTTAGACCTGTGATCTAAAAATCTCCCTTTTACATTCAACATTCAATCTCTTTTATTTATTAGATCATGTAACCATTTGTATTTTACTTACTTTATCTCATTTTACACAAATAGACAATAACACACACTGTACATTTTTGACCAAGGATCATTTTTACTATCAGTGTTTGACCTTTGTGGACTGTATTTATTTTGCAACACTATATTTATTGGAAGAAACTCGAGTTCAAATGCTTTGTTATCACTTTTACTGCACTTTGATGTCTTTCACTTTGGCTACAGGTGGAACAATCACCTCTGAGATGAAGCTAAGCTTTCTTGTTTCATTGCTGAATAAAACCCCCTCTAAAGACACATGTGATGTAGACCTAGTCTCTGGTTTATGCCTAATATGTAGCGGTTCTTGGGCTGGTAAACTGATTCATGCAACTGGCCTCTTCAATACACTCTCTTCAGCCTTTACTCTACTGTTTATACATCATGTTGAAACTTTCTCCTTATTTTAAAGACCTGTCTATGCATAACTTACATCTGGGGATAGAGCAATTATTACATTCCTGCATACATCGTCATGTTACTGCATTTAAATAATTATGTAAAATAAATCAAAGGTAAAGCCGAATCACAGTTACAACTCATATGTTTAACTTCACAAAGTATTTTGTCACTAAAAATGATAAGAATACCAACACATTTCATTGATGCACTTACATTCGCCCTGTCTGAGCAAAGGATTTAGGAGGATTCGTGAATTTTTTCCCTGTTATGCACTTACATAAGAGAAAAGCTGCTGTGAAACAGCTGTTGGAGCAAACAGACTGCATGCTCACACACTCGAACACATGGGCTGAGCACACAGTACCTGTCATATCACACATGACACACTTATGTGCATCCTGTTCTAAGCCCAGGCCAAACAAACACCCATGAAAAACAGACACTCACCCCCACACCCAGGAAAATGGTTCAGTAGGAAAGAAAAACAGTACACTTTTATTCTTCCATTTACAGTTCAGTGCCATCCATCTATTAAGAATTCACGCCTGTGATTTTTCTTACAGTTTTACCATTGTGAATGTGCATTTGCATATATATATATATATATGTATAGCTCTTTCTATTTATATTATGTCCTGAGTCACTCCCATTTCACACAATATGCAGAGTAATGTATTGCTTTTCAAGAAAAAGGGTGATGCACAATGTAGTAGAAACTATAGAGGGATAACTGTAGTAACTATAGAGGGATAAAGTTGATCAGCCACAGCATTAAGTTGTTTTGTGCCTTTGTGGACCTGGAGAAAGCATATGTCAAGGCGGCTAGAAAGGAGTTGTGGTTTTGTTTGAGGAAGTCAGGTTCATTTCCAAGTAATTTGTTTTAGTTGCAAATGAAAAAGCTTGTGCTGGAATCAGGGTCGGATGAATCCCGATTCTATGTTGAGTAATAATTATTGTAAATGTTCTGATTAAAAAAATAATCCAAGTGTATTACATCACTGGATTCATATTCACTCTGAAAAACCACACACACGCACACACGCACGCGCACGCGCACACACACACATACACACAGCAGTTAAGCCAAGAGGAAAACCCAGCTGACCCTAAAGACCGATAGCTCACACACTCACTCACATACACACACACTCACACACACACACACACACACACACACACACATCTCCTCAGTGAAATAATGTGTGCCATTCAGTGATAATCTCCACAGTGTTGATTCATTATAAACTCAACACAAACATACAAACATATTAAAATTAAGATTTCAGTGACATTTCATGATGAAAACCATGTATAAAGTACATTATAGATTTATTGTAATTTGTCAGTAGGTTTGTCAGCCTCAATACTGAATCAGCTTTATACAAAACATTACGGAAGAGCTGTTAGAATATTATTATTATAGAGCAACAGTGTAGAGCAACACTAAACACTATAGAGTAACATTGTAGAGTAATATAGAACACACTGAACACTGACAATTAACACTGAACACTTTAGGGTAACACTGAACACTAAGGGTAATACTGAACTTAGGGTAATATTCTAGAGTAATACTGGACACACTTAACACTGAAGAGTAACACTCAACAATGGTAAAGTAACACTGAACACTGTAGAGCAACACTGAACACTTTAAGGTAACTCTGAACTCTGAGATGGACACTCAACACTGGTAAGAGTAACAATGATCTGATCACTGAAAGGTAACACTGAACACTGAAGATTAATTCTGAACACTGCAATTATTTCACAAAGGGTACATCGATTTGCTTTGCATTTAAATTTTAAGTGATGTTCACATTTAAATCATTCAACCCAGTGGATCCCTTTCGAGCAAAGATGGTCACTAAATCTGTAAGAGATGAGAGTTTTTTCCGTTTTTATTCGTTAAGCTGGTCAGCAGGGGCTATAAATAGTAAGTTCAGGATGATCTGCTAATGGCAGGAACAGCTTTAAAAGCATATTGTGAAATCCTCTGAACACAGCAAAGTATTTTCCACATTATCCAGTCCCCTTGGAGACTGAAGTATGACGTAATCAGGTCCTTTTTCTGTGGCGGATACTGTGGTCCTGGACTGGACTTCGTGTTTGGGTCAAAAGTGTGACTGATGAGGACACTGTTGAGTGAACAAGCCTTTAATGGTAAACTGACAGGTCACCGTCCATCTTAAACCCATTCATCACATTAATCATCATGCAATGCTGCAAAGTCTTTCATTGCAGCTTCATAATGAAGCTTTCAGCTGGTTGCATTGAACTAATGTAATGACTGAGGGAAATATAACTGTATGTGAAAGGGAATTATGGGAACTGTTTGGCAAAAAAAAATAGTTGTACAAATTTTAAATCCAAATTTTGCTTCTATAACTTAGAAACAGGGCAGCACAATGGGTTGTGCTGTCGCCTCACAGGGAGAAAGTCCTGGGTTTGATTCCCAGGTGGGGTGGTCCTATTTGTATGGTGTGGACATGTTTATGAGAAGTCAAGTCAAGTAGGATTTTATTGTCATTTCAGCCATGTACACAGTACACAGTGAAACGAAATAACGTTCCTCCAGGACCCTGGTGCTACACACAAGACAAGACAAGACACAAGACAACATAAGACACAACACGGGGCAACAAGTGCAGACAAGACAGATAACAACAGACGGCACGACAGACAGTACATTCATCCATAGAGGGCCGCAGTGTTGTGGAACAAAGCAGCCCAGGTAGATTATGTGTAGCAGTGTGGTGGAGCAGTGTTACTGAATTTAAAGTGCAAGAGTGCAACACGAGATAAATAAATAAATACAGAATGAAAAGTGGACTGGGTTTAAGAGTTCAAGATATTGGTTGTTTCAGAGTTCAAGAGTCTGATGGCCAGGGTGAAGAAACTATTTCCCATCCTGGAAGTGGAGGCCCTTATGCTGCAGAACCTTTTTCCGGATGGCAGGAGGGAGAAGAGAGTGTGGGATGGGTGGGAGGGATCATCCACAATGCTGGTTGCTTTGCAGATGCAGCGAGTGGTGAAAATGTCTTGTACAGAGGGCAGAGAGATCCCGATGATCTTCTCAGCTGTTCTCACTACCCGTTGTAGGGACTTGCGGTCTAAGACGTTGCAGTTCCCGTACCAGGCAGTAATGCAGCCGCTCAGGATGCTCTCAATGGTTCCTCTGTAGAAGATGGTGAGGATGGAAGGTGGGAGATGGGCTTTCCTCAGTCTGCGCAGGAAGTAGAGGCGCTGCTGGGCTTTCTTTGTGATGGAGTTGGTGTTGAGGGACCACGTGAGGTTGTCAGTGATGTGAACACCAAGAAACTTGGTGCTCTGGACCATCTCCACAGGTGAGGTGTTGATGATAAGTGGAGTGTGGTCCCGATGAGATCTCCTGAAGTCAACAACCATCTCTTTAGTCTTGTCGACGTTCAGAGACAGGTTGTTGGTTCTGCACCAGTCTGTCAGCTCTTGTATCTCCTCTCTGTAAGCTACCTCGTCTCCACCGCTGATCAGACCCACCACGGTTGTATCATCATGAGAAATTATGCATATAAATTCTGATTGGTGTTTCTATATTATACCTCAATAAAAGAGCAATCTGGACTAAAACCCTCTATATAAATTTCTTTTGATCAACACTTTTTTAAACCATCGTAGGCTGAATGCAATTTGTGTAAACCTATAGAATTGTGTGACATCACAAAACTATGAATTTCAGTATTTCCTGTTTTTGCAACTTGATTCCACATATGGAAGCTATTGAATATGGTTTAAAAAATTAAGTTATATATGCATGTTAATGCTTTTGTTTTCCAAAGAGTGAAAATCAATATCTTCTCATGATATGGTCTCTTTAAGACTTCACCAAGTGAGGGAAATCTAACCTTTAGAGGTTTATCATAAGAGAATAGATAAAGTTGTTTCACGATTAGTCAGAAGTGGAGCTGAGTTGTATTGAACAAGTGCCGGCCCATCCTGGAGTATTTATAGCTCCTGTAGCTGATGGGGGGGAGCATAGATCTCCCCATGGGGGGCTGTTGGGGAATTCCTATAAGAGCATGTTCACTTTCCTAATATAACCCTCCCACAGCACAGCAACATAACTCACACTGCTGAGCACTACGGAGTGAATCTTAGCGCGAGTTAAGACGACTGTGTGTATGGACGGTGGCCTGGAGCCACTGGGCTCTTGACACCATGATGCGGAGCATGGCTGGAGTAGAAACAGAGATTGACCTGGGGGAGGATGGAGACAGCGAGGACAGCGAGGGTCAGCAGCCGTGGAAGACCCAACTGGAGACGGTGATGGAGGAAGAAGAAGAGGAGGACGTGGTGTCGACACAGAGTGACACCAGGCCACTGCTCAACGAGAGAGACCCAAGACAGATTAATGAATGTCTGAAGGTACTGAACCAGCACCTACTGTCCCAGACTTAAAGGGAAAGTATAAAGCAAAAGTACTTGAAAATGAACAAAAGCATATAATATAGCTGAATACAAAATCATCTTTGGCAGTGGTAGTCTAGTGGTTAGGGATTAGGAGGTTGTGGGTTCAAGTTAAGACCAATAGGTCACCCTGAGGTATCGCACGTTGTAATGTGATGTGTTTACAATGAAAAAATAATCCATTTTAACTTCACTTTATCTGTCCACATTTATGGATAAAAGTTTGTTGTACAGTGTCAAAAAAACCCAGAGCTATGCAATGGAAAATCCATGTGGAAAGTTGCCCAAAAACCATCTTACACAAAATAACCCTTGTAGTTGCAAGATCACGTGTAATTAGAGTTTCCATTCTGTATAATTCACTAACTGTGATGTAAACATGTTTGATTCTCATCGTAGACTTTATAGTGGTGGTGATTGGAACCAGGCGTCTCACAAAAACATTCCTCTCTAAACCTACCTTCTTATTCTTTTGGTTGCTCCCATTTAGGGATCCCCACAGCAGATCATCCATTTCCATTTCTTCAGGACCTCTGGATCTTCCTCCTTCAAACTGACCACCTGCATGTCCTCTCTCACCACGTCCATAAACCTCCTCTTTGGTCTTCCTCTTTTCCACTCTCCTGGCAGTTCCATCTTCAGCATCCTCCTCCCAATATAATCCTTGTCTTTTTGTCAGTGCCACCGTCTCCAACCCATACAACATAGCTGGTCTCACTACTGTCCTGTAAACCTACCTTTCTCACCTCTACTCCCTGCATCGTATACACTTCGCTTTCCTCCCTTTTGTTCACAATCATGTATTCTGTCTTTGACCTACTCACTTTCATTCCTTTTCATTCCATTTGTCTCTTCAGGTCCTCCTCCAGCTGCTCCCTACTCTCACTACAGATCACAATATCATCAACAAACATCATCGTCCACATGGACTCCTGTCTTACCTTGTCCGTCAACCTGTCCATTACTATTGCAAACAAGAATGGGCTCAGTGTTAATCCTTTATGTAATCCAACCTCTACCTTAAATGCATTAGTCACTCTTACTGCAGATCTCACCACTATCACACTGCCTTCATACATATCCTGAACTACTCTCACATACTTCTCTGTAACACCAGACTTCCTCATAAAAAAAACCACACCTCCTCTCTAGGCACCCTGTCATGTGCTTTCTCCGAGTCCTCAAAGGCACAATGCAAATCCTCCTGAACTTCTCTGTACTTCTCTATCAACACCCTCAGAGCAAACATTTCATTCGTAGTGCTCTTTCTCAGCATAAAACCATACTGCTGTTCACTAATCCTCACCTCTTTTCTGAATCTAGCTTCCACTACTCTTTCTCATAACTTCATGCTGTGGCTGATCAACTTTATCCCTCTGTAGTTACTAGAGCTCTGTGCATCACCCTTATTCTTGAAAATCGGTACCAGTACACTTTGTCTGCACTCCTCAGGCATCCTCTCACTTTCCAAGATTGTGTTAAACAATCTGGCCAGATACTCAACTGCTATGTCCCGTAAACACCTCCATGCTTCCACTGGTATGTCATCTGGACCAACAACAGCTTTTCCATTCTTCCCGAACCTACCAATGAACCTAAATGTGTTTATACATGATGGTTATGGTAAAATAGTAATAGAAGGAAAAGGTGGAAGAAACCTTTACAGAAGAAAGAAATTATACTAATAGCCTGCCTGATGTTTGTGTTGGTCAGGTGAGTTTCGAGGATGTGATAGGTGAGCCTATATCAGTGCGGAGTGGGGATCGGGTTTGGATCTGGAGCCATGCCCTCTTTGAGGTGTCCCGGGTCTGGTTCTATCGCATTGTCACCGCACTGCTGGCTGTGCCTGTCTCTATAATAGCCGGAATTCTCTTTGCCGTCCTCAGCTGCCTCAACGTCTGGTATGTGTGCTTCATCTCTTTTGTATCTAGCTTTACACTAGACATTAGAACATTGATGTGAAGATTTGACTGCATTCAGCCATAAGAACATTAGCTTAAGTGCAGGGACTGGATGTTAGTCCTGGAAACACAAATGCCAAACGTTACTAGATAGAGTTCCATCACTCCATCCCAGAAGTAGTTCCACAGTTCTGTCCTGAGGGGCTTTCTTTCCCTCTAGTTGACCCAGGCATGACAAGATGAGCCTCATGTGATGCTGCCAATCTCTGTCTATCCATCTATCTATTAAACTCTCATCTGTCTGTCTGTCCTTCTGTCTATCTATTTATCTGTGTTCTATTCATCTGCCTATCTGCCTTTTATGTATCTATCTATCTATCTATCTATCTATCTATCTATCTATCTATCTATCTGTCTATCTATCTGTCTATCTTTGAAATGTCATGCTCTAATGTAGAATAAGGACACTATGATTTAAAAATGTTTGTTCCATCATGATATATGCAGTAAATTTTTCAGTGGTTTGAAACTGTGTGAACTTAATAAAATGTCTCATAAAATGTTATGAGACATATGTCAGATAAGACAAAGCAGTAATCAATAGCAAACCGTTTAAACTGCATAGAGATGCATTCATCTCAAGCACAAGCCCCTGATCTGCCTTCAACTGAGAATATTTTCTTTATTATATAAAATACACAGAGAAGAAGCAGATCTCTGCTTGCATTTGGATATGATGAATAGGTAATAGTTCACTTTACCTGTGTCTGTCCTGAAATTAAGACAATTCAGAGTGTGAAATACTCCCATTGCCTTGCTGACACACCTCACTCAGGTGTGGCTTTCTTTCTTCTAGGCTCTTCACTCCATGTGTGAAGGTGGTCCTCATCAATACAGGCTGGCTGGAGACTCTGTGGAGTAGCATTTTGGACATCATCATCCTTCCTTTCTTCCAAAGTGTGGCCAAATGCTGTGGAAACATCAGCGTGCGGCTTATGCATCAGTGAAGACTCGCCAGGACCATGTTTTTACTTTTTATTTATGGGTACTCCCACACCGACCAGTAAAAAGTCACTGCCTGTGATGATAGCGCTCTAGAGGAGTGAATGCCAGAAAGGACTGGTGGAGGAGTGAGAAGTTAAAAGAGTCAAATGCATGACTGGAAGTTTAGCTTCAGTTAGGACATGTCAAGCCTACCATCTGTTCTAGGGCCAGTGCTTGGAAATAATGCATAGTTGCATTTGGTGTTTGTAGTGTAGAAAAATGTCTCATTCACAACCCAACCCAGATGTTATCAATCAACCAAGATCAAAATATTTTTTTGGAAGCTTCTGACCCCCAGCATTCATGCTTAAATCATCACGCTCAAGCTCGGGTTGTAAGCAACAGACCCCAAGAGGGAGTGTTATTGGGAGTAACATCAGTGTGAGCTGTGAGTTGATCTATAAACTGCTTTTACTCAACAGTTCAGAAAGAAGAAATAAAGTGATAATATGTGCTACCAAGAGCCCTTTTTCTGCCAACAATAGCAGTCTTTAGGATTATAGTGCCACAATGCTGAGCCAATATCAGATTTTTTCAACATTTGGCAGATAAACCTGTTAATGGTTTTGATTTGAGCCAATCTGTAAAGCATCTCACAGCCCAAGCTGTGTTCTGTTCATTTCTGGCCAACAGTTTCTTCGGTTCCCCCAACCAAAATGCTTGCCCAGTAGCAACAACAGATTAGAAACGTGATATTGTTCTACAATCAAAGTCTTCTCCACCTTCCTAGGGTCAGAGTTAGGTTTTAGGAAAGTCAGAATTTTTGGTGTTCAAGCCTCCAGTGTTCCTGTGCTGTCCTCAGAGCTGTTCCTGGAAACCAAGAAAATAGACCTAGCAGTGAAGCACATGAGAAGATGTTCCACATTGAGCCAACAAAGCAAGTTGCTGTAGTAGCTTTAAATAAACTCATACCACTTTTTCTTCCTTTCTGAAAAACACGAGCCGAAACAAATGAAGTCACAACATTTACCACCTTCAGCAAATACTCTTCTCTAGAGTTACTCCATTAACAAGTTACAGGGACAGTCTCCTTGGGGTTAAGGCCCTTGCTCAAGAACCCAGTGGAGGTAGTGCTGGGAGTAGGATTTGAACCTGCGACCTGTAGATTTTGCCCTGGATAAGATGAAGGAAAAGTCAAGACAATGTCGAGGCCAATTTATAATTTTCAAAAATATAATATATAAAAAAGAAGCCGGGATAGCGAATCTGTTAGCCATAACGTTTTATCGAGTGGTGTATGATCGATTATTAGGCTGGTTTAAATAGTTTACCATTGCTTCACTCACCATGCTGGGCTACTGTGTGATTTTCTAAGTTCCAAAGACATATGGGTCTTCACCATACAACAGCACATGGTTACCATGGGCAAAATATGGGAAACCATAACTTTTCCTCTATTTTTACTTCATAAATAACAATATTGAATATTTTAATGATATACCAACCACAAAACTGAAAATGATCCTGGTTTTCATTTAGTGAGACCTGCTCAAGTTGCTCTAATAAGTCTGTGGGTGTAGTATGAAAATCCCACCCAAGCACATGAACACTTGAGTGAGGTGCAATGGTTTAAATCAGTTTCCAGCTTTTTGTTGTGCTCTGGAAAATTTCACACTTGATGTTATCCTCACACAGGATGTAGACGATATGAGAGGAGCAGGCAACTTAGCAAGGGTTGTCCATCCTTTGTCTTATTTGTTTAAAATGTAAAAACAGGACTTTGATCCATCAAATGAAGGGACCTCTTGTTTGATAAAGGACAAATTATTCCCGCTGTTACTGGCCTGATTATATGATGCACCATTCTTATGCTAATATATGGCTATTGAGCGAACATGAGATGCTGCAATGAATGCTTGCTCCTGGACATCGATTTTCTGCTGATCCAAGACCAGTTTTGACACATCTAGGAAAATAGCTTGGGATATGCAATGCTGATCCTGAATTAGCATAAAAGAGATGTGGAAAAGGCTTATTTCAGAGACAGCTCTTCAGACCGGTGCACAAAATTAGCACAATCATGTAACTGTCAATCTCTTCTGAACAGCACCGCCTAGTGTTAGAAAGAAGAAATTCATGAGAGAAACCATAGGCTTTTTTGTTGCTTTTCAAAAATGTTCATAACAAGCTTCTACATTTAAGAGCTATAGTCTGTAGACATTTTCCAAAAAAACTAGTTCATAATACAAATGCAAAACATGGGCCAATTCAGCCTCCATCCCAGGGGTACATGCATGGCATCTGAATGTGCTCCTATATATAAACACTGTTCTTTCAGAATGTTGTGGGAACGCTATCTTAAGTGCCTGGCAAAGATACATACAAGCCAGGCACAAAATTAGTAACAGGCACACCCCTGGAGAACAAACTTTCAAGTAGAGACATTTTGGAATACCCGTTTTGCTCTGTATGACATTAAACAGCCCTTAAAAATTTTATACAATACTGTGCCAAAGTCTCACTTCTTCATATTTTGCTTCCAATTAGCCAGACTGTCTTGAAGTTTTAAAGTATAGTTGAGGCACAGTTCTCCAGGCTTCCTGAAGGACAAAGTGTTTGCTTCTCATTTTCAGTACAGTCTCTGTACCTTTGCAGTCTGATTGTGTTTTGTTGGTTAATCCACACAGTGATCTATGTATGAATCTTCAAGCAGAACAAAGCATCTAACTTAAGACATGAAGCAGTGAAGAAACAGATGCAGATGATCCCAGATGGTCAGGTGATTCATTTACTGCTGTTGCTGAACACAGAGTGAAATCCCTTTATCTAGAACCTTGTATATGTGCACTTTGCAGCCTGGAGCACTAAAACATCTGTTCCCATTTCATTGATCTACATATTGATCTACTCAATATGCCAAAAATAAGACATGGTGTATCATAAAACAGTATGTTTGCAGCAACAAGGTGATTACCATGCAAAATATACTGAAATGAGGGGTGATCTTTGCCCATTACTATACATGTACATACAGTATCTCACAAAAGTGAGTACACCCCTCACATTTTGGACATATTTTATTATATCTTTTCATGGGACAACATTGATACAAAGCAAAGTAGTCGGTGTACAGATTATATAACAGTGTAAATTTGCTGTCCCTTTAAAATAGCTCAACACACGGCCATAAATGTCTAAACCATTGGCAACAAAAGTGAGTACACCCCTAATGAAAAATGTCCACATTGTGCCCAATTAGCCATTTTCCCTATGGCTTAATTGTGTGTTAAATTTGGTGTTATCGCTCTCACACTCTCTCATACTGGTCACTGGAGGTTCAACATGGCAACTCATGGCAAAGAACTCTCTGATGATCGGAAAAAAAGATTTGTTGCTCTACATAAAGATGGCCTAGGCTATAAGAAGATTGCCAACACCCTGAAACTGAGCTGCTGCACGGTGGCCAAAACCATACTGCAGTTTAACAGGATAGGTTCCACTCAGAACAGGCCTTGCCATGATTCACCAAAGAAGTTGAGTGCACATGCTCAGCGTCATATCCAGGGATTGTCTTTTGAAAATAGATGTATGAGTGCTGCCAGCATTGCTGTAGAGGTTGAAGGGATCGGGGGTCAGCCTGTCAGTGCTCAGACCATGCGCCGCATACTGCATCAAATTGGTCTGCATGACTCTCGTCTCAGAAGGAAGCCTCTCCTAAAGATGATGCACCAGAAAGCTGGCAAACAGTTTGCTGAAGACAAGCAGACTAAGGACATGGATTGCTGGAACCATGTCCTGTGGTCTGATGAGACCAAGATTAATTAATTTGGTTCAGATGGTGTCAAACGTGTGTGGCGGCAACAAGGTGAGGAGTACATAGACAAGTGTGTCTTCACTACAGTCAAGCATGGTGGTGGGAGTGCCACGGTTTGGAGCTGCATAAGTGCTGCCAAGCACTGGGGAGCTACAGTTCATTGAGGGAACCATGAATGCCAACATGTACTGAAGCAGACCATGATCCCCTCCCTTCGGAAACTGGGCCACAGAGCAGTATTCCAACATGATAAGAACCCCAAGTACATCTCCAAGACGACCACTGCCTTGTTAAAGAAACTGAGGGTAAAGATGATGGACTGGCCAAGCATGTCTCCAGACCTAAACCCTATTGAGCATTTGTGGGGCATCCTCAAATGGAAGGTGGAGGAGCATAAGGTCTCCAACACCCACCAGCTCTGTCATCATGGAAGAGGATTCCAGTGGCAACCTGTGAAGCTCTAGTGACCTCCATGCCCAGGAGAGTTAAGGCAATACTGGAAAATCATGGTGGCCACACAAAATATTGACACTTTGGGCACAATGTGGACATTTTTCATTTAGGGGTGTACTCAATTTTGTTGCCAGTGGTTTAGACATTTATGGCTGTGTGTTATTTTGAGGGGACACCAAATGTACACTGTTATACAAGCTCTACACGGACTACTTTACATTGTATCAAAGTGTCATATCATCAGTGCCCCATGAAAAGATATAATAAAATATTTACCAAAATGTGAGGGGTGTACTCACTTTTGTGAGATACTGTACATGTTAGCACTCATTTAATACCAAAGTTGAACACATCAGTTATCAGGTTTGGTAAATAAAACTGCCATACTTGTTTTTGGATGGTTCTAATATCAATACTATTAAAAACATTCTTTCGAAGCCAACCTGAAATAATCATCTTGTTTATTAGTATACAAGACAAAAGTGTTCCTTTTCCCATAATCCTCCATATTTAGCAGCAGGATGCTATAGGTGCTATCTTTGGATGCCTATTACCCTCACACATCACTGAGGGAAAATTCTCAGGGACCCCCCTAAAGTAACTGATTCTGCAACTTTTTCCTTCTGATATCAGGACAGATAATAATCAAACTACTGTTGGGGTGGATATAATGGGAAAACTGTGAAAATACACCAGCTCCATCTTTCACACGATTCTTTGATGTTCTCCCCCTCGCTCTTTACAATATACACTTCTTTTATATCAGCTCTTGGACAAGATTTCTACTGACCACAGACCTTACTGATCATTGGTGCATTAATCAGATTAATCTCTTTAACTTATAATATTAGACGCTTTCAGTAGTGACACTCTTTTTTCTGTCTTGACTATCTGGCGTCCACCAGAGGAGGAGGGGTTCCCTTCTGAGTCTTGGTTCCTCCCCAGGTTTCTTCCTCCAGTCTTAGGGAGATTTGCCTCTCAGACCCGAATTCTGTAAGGATGCTTTGTGACAATAAAAGTTGTAAAAAGTCCTCTTCCCTAAGAGAGAGAAGAGGTAGAGAAGAAAACTGTGCTTTCTTGAACTCACAGAGATGTTTCACCAGAGTCTGGGTTCAGTCCTCACCAATTAAAAAGTCAACAACTGGATACCATGTTTTAACTTCTTTATTCAGATTGAAAAACGAGTGAGGAGAAACAACTCCATTTAATATGTTAACTCAAAAGGCATCAACATATGAAATGTAGTCATGGATAGTAGCTTACTGTTAACGTTTTATTTTCAGCATTGGTCACTCACTCTGACTCTCCTTACATTCAAAGGCTGGATGCTGCAGATATTTTTATTTAGTCTAGTACAACTACGTCATACACGCCGGTTTACGTGAAGCTGAACAGATCCAGCAAACGATTCAACCCCCTAGCTTTTCCCCATTTCATTTCAACAGGGCTAAAGGGAGTATAAGGGCCCCTGAGGTATGTACTGTATTTATAAGGGTTACTTTCCTTACTAAATGTTTGGGGTGGTCTTTTTCCAATCATCCAATCCATCAGGAGCTTTGTTTTGTTTTTCAGTGCACAATTTTGTAAAACTCTCAGCTGTTGTATAATAGGTTTGCTGGATCAGTGAACAACTGCAGCGCAGCAAGTAACAGGTAAATAGGTTGAAATGTAGAAAAGTGAGTCTTTCTGCATCTTTCAAAGCAAGGCTGCAATCATCCTCTGATCAGTCTTTTAGCAAAACTGGTAATTACGTCTTCACTAAGGGTAAGAAAGGTAACCCATTTAAACAGCAAGGCACAAAAGGATAACGTTGCTTGCTATTGGATCTCCAGGGAACTGTTATTGCTGTACGCTAATCCAAAAGTGGCAAAATGATTATTCTCAAAAGATCATCCACGACTAAACCTCTAGAATCAGATATACAAAGGAAGTTGGGGTAACAGAAACCGTTTCTCTGTCTTTTATTCCCATGAATCTGCCTCAGCAAATTTTGATCTCCTATAAAATGAATCAGAAATAACCCCAGGCTATATTAACCACTGCAAATCCTCATGTTGGGAATTCACTCACTATTCTGCGCTGTTTTCTTTAGCGTGAAAAAGTGTGTGTGCTTGTTCTCTGAACATTAAAATCATGTAAAATAATATCAAAGCCTAAAAACGGTCAGCTGGATGTAGCTGGTAAGAAAGAAATGATGGCCAAATTCAACAGTTTGACTTTTTTTTTGGTGAAGGTAATACATAAATCGAGAAAGCCACACCCCTCTTTGTCACTTCTCGTCCTATAAATCCGCCATAAACATCACATACACATTACCCCTCATCCTCTTGGAAACTGACCCCATCCAAGTATTACTTAAGACTAATCTGTGACTGATAATCCAGCCCTTATGTCTTAAATAATATTTCTGAACCAGAAAGTGCCAGGTTCTCAGACTGAAGCTTCTGACACTAACTATACATATTCAGTTCTGCACCTGCAGAAGATGAGTGATGGGGAGAAAAAGAAAAAAAAAAAAAAAAGTTTTAAGAAAAAAAAAAAAAAAAAGTTTTAAGAAAAAAAACGATGGCCAAAGTTGTGCTCCTGTCCAGCAGCTGCTTTCGATCCACTGGGGAAAGTCCTTCCTTTCATTTCCTGGTCCACCGGAAAAGCAGACCAGTCTGTTTTTAGCCCCAGAGCTTTGGTGAACTTATGCAGGAAGCCGAGTAGCACAGGATTTTACTGCCACTACTCAGGGAATATAGAAGGAATAAAACTGTAATATTAACGGTGACACACACACACACACACACACATACACACATGAAGGGGCTGAAATAGGGCCCTGGAACAGGGCGCTGTGAGGGTAGGCATCCTCATTAGTCTTTAGCAGGCTTTAGGACTTTGCCTGATGCGTTCCTGCTAGAATTCAAGCCAGGAGGTCCTACAGAAACACAAAATACAGCCACACAACATTAGAACAGGCTAAAAGTGCAATCAGGAAACAGCACAATCAGCACTTTCTTTCTCCACATGAGGCACATCAAACCAGTGGCCATTCAAACAGTCCAAAACACATAAACCCTAACCCTAACTTTTGCTTAAATTTTGGTACCTCATCCGAGTCGTCGTTGTAATGTGTCTTCCCTGCCTCTGTAGTGTCCAGGTCGTCCACTCCCTCAATGCCGTTGGCCTCGACGTGCCTCTGCATCTCCGAATAGCGGTGAACCAGGAACCTGACAGGGTTACACACAAGCCTGTTTTTCAGTCTTGAACTTTAGTGCGCAACCAACTGTGAATGTGACCAACATAATCCTAGCACATCTCTTTATCCCTTTAATGACTTAAATGGTCTTTCATATTAGTTTGGTTTCCTGTTATATATTACATTTACAGCATTTGGCAGACGCTCTTATGCAGAGTGACTTCCATGTCCTAATTACAGGGACAGTCTCCCTGGAGACACTCAGGGTTCAGGGTCTTGCTTAGGGACCCAGTGGTGGTAGTGCCAGAGGTGGGCTTCGAACCTGGGACCTCTTGAGCCACAGGTCCATAGGCAAGTAACCTAGACCACCGCAACCCTCATATATTAGAAAAAATATTTTTTTGTTAATAATACTAACACAAACAATAGCCACCAAAAAGAGTAGGATTCCAATAAACCTTTACTTTATGCAAATAGTCACTTTCACTTCACTTTTAGTCATCAACTACTATGAATTATTCAACATTTACCTTTACACTAATATGTAAATTGAAAGTGAAGAACACAGACAGAGGTTTTGGCTCTGCAAGGACTAGGATAAATGCAAAGAGACAAAGTGTTGATTGGAAAGTGGAGTTCTTGAGTATCTGACCTTCCTCCGCACACGTATTTTTTGATGAGCAGAACTCCGGCCACTGCACTGATCAGCAGAAGAGTGATGACTACAGCTATTACCGGGGCCAATCTGCCAGAGTGAGATTCCGACTGAGAGAGGGAGGAACAAAGAGGGGGTTACAGATAACCGATAACAAATATCTGGATCTACAAAATCTGGATTCTGAAAAAAAACTCTTTTTTTCTACAATGCAGTAAAAAATATGAAGTGAAAAAGCTTTTACATCAGGCAGAAAAGGTTCCTCACCAGCAGCTCTGGTCGCAGCAGGTTATTGACACACTTCTTGCTCAGGTCTACCACCCGCCTCTCTGGCAGTGTGCCCCCCTCACATCGGTCTCCCGGGATCTTCCTGTAACTGATTCAACACAGAAAATAGATTACAGCATATCTGTGTAGACTTTTTAGTTAAAGTCAAACTCAAAACATTTTATTTTTTAACAGCCCTCATTTTCAGTACCCGCTGGTCTGCAGCAGTTCCTTACGGCCATGCAGGCAGAACTCGAGTGTGTGGCCCTTCAGGTCTGGCTGTTCCACACATTCAGAGCTGTTCTCTGGACGGTAGTATCCAAAGTCACTGATGGAAGGAGAAAAAGAAGCAGATACATAAAGAGGTGAAATGGAAAGTGGGGAAATAAGAGGAAATGAATGATGGTTAGGCCATGAAAGGTGAAGTTTAAGGTGTAACAAATGTCAATTTCTAATATTTATTCTTTACTAGATTCAATCCAGCAATATTACAAAACAACTTTTTGTAGTGAAAATAAAAATCGTAGAATTCAAATGTACGTGTAATTGTAATTGTAGAACTAAAAAAATTATATATGTATTAGCCAATAAAAAAATACTTTTTTAAAAAATGATTAAACATAAATATTGACATATATGTATAAATTAGTAAATTATATATATATAAAAATTATAAAATAACTGAAGTTTAGAAATATAAGTGTATAAATATAAAGGAAATGGGAGAGCCTAGTGTTTTCACAATGGTAGCTTAATAACTGCCATAGTATGTATTTTTTGTATTGTTTTTGTTTTTTTGATCCAGTTTATTCTCACCATTGGTAGTCATCCAGAGTGCACAGGCATGGTGTTGGCTGCTTGGTGATGACATAATCCCTACCGTTCCAACACACAGAGTCTTTCCGCAACCGCAGAAACTTCTCCTTGTATCCCAGCAAACAGCCATCAGTCGTATTGCTGGAGTTGTCAGAGTGGGCCAGCCACTGTACGTAATCCTCCTCGTCACCTACAGGGGGAGACAGTGTAACCCAGCTCAGCCCACAGCCAATCCAGTTCCTGTCTGATTTCTGAATGAGGAATTTTAAGCATCCAAAATGACTATAAACACAGACATTCTGCACTGATAAGCAAAGCCTCAGTGAGAATAAGCTCTAAATTATTCTAAACAACAGCAGGGCCAACAGCGAAGGCCAGTTGCATGCAAGTTGCACGTTAAATTAACATGCACAAGTGCTAGCACACACACTCACAGTCTCTGGAGAAAAGTTGTTTGAAGTCTATAGTGATGGACACCCAATATTGACTCAGCATTGACTCCCTAAAGCCCCACAGGCTGAGGTTCATGGACCGAGCTCCGGGCTCAGAAGCCAGTCCCGTGAAGTATATGGGTTCATCAGTGAAGTTATACACATGCCAGCATTGGCCCTCGTCTGTGGAGAACCTGTTAAGAACATGATAGAAGTTCTGCACAAGCAAATGCATTCAAATGTAACATCAAAATACAGTTAATTTTATCCTTAAAGAGGAAGACTATACAGATTGTCTCAGCTGAAAATGGACACGATTTTGGAAATAAGATGTTTAGCACTCCATCCAGCACTTAGACGAAGTTTGACTTTGGTGACTGCTTAAAAAAACAGGTGTCTGAGACCTGTCCCTCAAAAGGTGTGTCCCAATTCAGGGGCCGGGTCCCTCGAAGTTCACTGTCTAAGTAGGTGGGGCCTACTAATGAGTAGACTAGACCACGAACCGAGTATGAGGTGGCCTGGCCTACGGATGAAGCCTCTCTCCGGTTGCCTAGCAACCTCCATAGATGAAGCTAGTGCTAAAATCAACAAAATAGCTACTACTTAAAAGCCTTTTTTAATGCTTTTGAAAGAGCCTTCGAAACGGGAAAGCTCGTTCTCAGCTCTGTAAAGTAACCCGATTCAAATGAAGGTTTCAAAAGATGCAGCTCCTGAATTGGGAAGCAATTTTCCTAGAAGACGCACATCTAACCTCATTTCCACACAGACACAGAAAGAAGGTGTGCAGGAAAACTGACTTGATCTGGGAGATGGGCTGGGTAGGATTATGTTCTACAGCCACCAACAGTCCTCCTGAGTCAAGGATGGCATAGTGGTGGGGTCCTTTAAGAGCCCGTGACCACGTGTATCCTCCATCATCGGACACGAAGACATCAGGAGACAACACTGACACAGCATCCCCCACACTGCCTGCAGCAGAGAGGGGGGTAGAAGAGAAAAAAAAGGGAAAAAAAGGTAATTTTACTTCTACCCGCAGCAGATAAAATATATTTTGCACACATATTTTACTCATTTATGCATCTCTACAATGCACAGCATTTAATTATGCACTGAAGATACATTCTTTGGCCAAGCAAAAATACAATTACGATAAAAAAAAATTATATGTATATATATACACACACACACGAGAAATAATAAAAATAAAATCAATACAATAATATGATCCATAGTTACAGCCAGTACAAAATCAAGGTAGCATTGATCAGTTGCCTAATGTGTCAGGTCTACATCTTTGTCTTCCTCACAACATATCAGAATTGAACAGTAAACTGTGTGTGAGGGGGATCAGATACCATGAGCCAGGATCAGACCAACAGCGTTGGGTTCTGTCAGGGGCAGCATCGGCACATTGTGCATCATGGAGGTGCTGTAAGAGGCGTGGATGTGTAGACTGCACTGTAGGAGCACCAGCCAGAAAACACAAACAGACACATACATGATGTTAAAGCATTTTACTTCTACATCTACAGCTACATATCTGCATCTGTGACTGAAACACCAACGGAAAACAAAAACAGGATACAGTAACTAAACCTGATCAGTCAATAAACAGAAACAGGGTGAAAAAAAACATCACAGACACCAGCAATGTCCTTAGTGACAAATGTGTAAGACTTCTGGAATTGCTGGTATTGTTTCCAAAAGCCTGGACGTTTGGCTCTCATAAAGCTTGGGGAGCTGTAAACAAAAAGAAAGGAACTATCTCTGGGCTGAATCATTTTCTCCTTGTATGGTTACAAAGAGGAAGCTAAAATAAAGCATGCATGCAATCACTGCCTTGTATCTCCACAGTAAGTTTAAGGAAGAAGTTGCAAAAAAATAAAAAAGCAAAAAAAAAATATATAAAAAAGTTCCCCTTTTCCCTAGATGTGGTCAACCTGCCAAGACACAGTACTGTGCAAGTCTCGAGCCTCCCCCATTCCTTCATATTTTAGAGTAGAGCAGAGTAGAGTAGAGTAATCTTTTATTATCCCACGAATGGGAAATTTTGAGTCAGACCTTGTATTATTGTTGAGGATCGTTGATGTATTGTTCTCCAGGCTTCCTGAAGGACAACGTTTTTGTCTCACATTTTCAGTACAGTCTCCGTACCTGAGCAGGTTTAGAGGCAGAAGCAGTGTGGGATCATCTCCACAGAGAACCGAACAAAAGACAGCCGATGTCCAAAGAAGAGCTTCCTTCAAGAAGACTGGAGAACTGTTCCTGAAGACAACTTAAAGAAACAGCCCGTCTTAGAGTTCAGGCTGTGCTGAAGAGTAACGGTGGTCATAGCGAATGTTGACTTTAAAGCTGGCTTGAATTTAAGGCAGAATTTATATGTGTGTTTTCATTCAAATTATAAAGCAATAAGGGGATCAAGACTTTTGAACAGTACTACAGTCAGTCTGCTCAGATATATTGTCTGGCTTTAAACACATCCACAAAACTTCTCAATCCTCAAACCACATCCAGCTCTTTTTAAGGTGGAACAGATTTGTTGATGTGATTTAGTGTAACTTTCTGTCAGCAATAGGACTTAAAGCTTCAGTGCAACAGGCAGGCAGCAGGAGCTTAGAGGGGACTGATCCTGGATCAGATTCGTCTGTTCTACAAATTGTCACTGTTTGTAAAAACTGATTGTAGATCCGATTTTTGAAAACAGAACTAGTGTAAAAAGGCTGCACACTATGGAGAACTTTAGTTTGCATTTACAATTAATTTATTCGTCACAGTAAGTCATATGAGCACCAGAACACATCCACCTCTGTGTTGTTGTTTGGTAAAGGTGGCGGGAACTTGCTGATTTACTTTGGAAATGGAAAATATTTGGACAATTTCTAGTGTTTGAACATTACCCATGCAGTGCAAGGCTTGGACGCAAGCCATACAAAATTTGGACTCAAATGAAGTCTTGACTGAAAGACATCTGGAAAAAAATTCTAATCATGTTACAGGACATGCAAATGTTAATGGACTAGAAGGCTGTGGACAGTCAATTTCAGAACAAAATTTTAAATCTCAAAAGTGCTAATTTGACCAAAGTCAGAAACACTAACTGTATATAAAGGAAGTTACTGTAAAAGCCATTGTAGGGCTCTTCTCACTTCTGGTTTTTATTACTAAGAGCTGCTTTAGGAAAAAAAAGAAAATATGAAGGTTTTTACTGATATGTTAATATGTTTCATGATTTCAAATGAACAATTAACAACATTTCAAAACTGCCTGTTTGACCATTTTTGGACTGTATGGAATGGGCGGTGATTATTTTTTCAAAATTTGTGTTTCCATAACTGCTCTCACCATGTCAGGATCCTCTGTGGTTGAGTCACATGCACCATTCCAGGGTTTTCGCAGGGGTCTCCATTTTCCTCCCTGGTTAAACGTCACCACGGTCTGAACAGAACCATCTGCACATCCAAAAACAAACACCAGCTCACATCATGGAGGTTTCAAACGAACATTAGAAACATTCACAAGCACGATTAGTACAACTTGGTCGGCAGAAAAGTTTTAAAAAGGCCTTTTTGTTTATTTATGAGGCTGCTTTAAAATAAATAGTAAAACGCAGAAAGTTCGGTGGAAAAATTAATAAAGAAATAAAGCTAACATTAATTAATTCAAAATGCTTGAACACATTTCTATCTCTCACCAAAGGCTTAGTATTTAGATGGCGTGTGTGTGTGTGTGTGTGTGTATACCCTGCGCCAGCACGCTGGTCATGTAGACCCCCCTCAGGGAGGTGACGTTGGTGAAGTCGGTGTCGCCCCCTGTGGATGTGTACAGATGGCGCTCAAGAGACTTGGAGAACACGATGCCTAGGTCATCCGACACATAGATGGCGCCCATTCCAGAGTCTGCAGGGAGACGGGTACAATCAGCTGTGACTGTAAACTGGTCAAAATAACATGGATACTTAACTGAAACAGTGGGCAGCGGTAGTCTAGTGTTTGACTCTGCCTCATAATCGGCAGGTCGTGGGTTAGAATCCCAGACTGGTAAGCTGCCCTGAGGTACTCTTGAACAAAGTACCGTCCCCATCACTGCTCCCCAGACACTGGATATGGCTGCTCTCTGCTACAAGGTGTCTGCGTGTGTTAAATACAGAGAAGCATTTCCTTGTGACTCACTGTGTCCTGTGCTGTTTATTCAAAATTGGCAAATAGTCACTTTCACTTCACTTTCATTTCATTAACATATAACTATATAACTTATAGAAACATATCACTTACTTTATTTTCTCCGAAAATACTTAAAATGAAGTTTACTTTGTGACAGTGTATCAAGGAGAAATCTGGAACTAAACCTTCTTAAAACCAACTCACAAGGAATCTGCTACTTCCAAAAAGACTTACTACTTTCTAATTTCTTATTTACTTTTACAGAATTTATCAAGATTTGAATTTATTCTGATGATATTGTGCTTTTAGAATAAGTAAAAACTAACTTTTTGCCAGAGTAAGTGCTACAATCAAAGTAAAACACATATAATTAACATCTCATCAGCAGGTCTCTGTTGCTGAAGTTGAAATAAAATTAAATTGAAAATATTGAAAAAAAATATATATTTTTATAACTAATTTGAACTTAGTACCACCATATTACTGTCAAACTTTTAAGACCAATCCACAGCACTGTGGGATGGCCTTTAAAACATTATCTCTGGTTTGGTTTTGATAATAGTTTATATTATAAATGTAAATATTAATGTCTTTTTCACCTCTACCCAGTAACAGTCTTGCTCTGGGACCCAGTGGTGGTAGAGCTAGAAGTGGGATTCGAACCTGTGAATTTTTTTTTCAATAGGTCCGTAGGCAAGTACCCCACCACTAGACCACTGCCACCCCAGTCAGGGGGTAGCTTTTCTAGTCGTAAAGTAGACCAAGTTCTGACTGACCTCCAGGTTCATCCACGTGCATAAACACCATGTCATCATTGGCCGCCAATATTGAGTAAAACTGCTCGTGTCCAACTGTGGGCAGCTGGGCCATGTTCCACACCTCGCCCTTATCCACCGACACATGGATCATACGCGATGAACCCTGACACACGGGACAGAAGGTAAAAGACACAAAACAGCAGAAGACTCGCGCTGTGCTCAAAGACGTGAGTGACACACAAACACAAAGAATTGTCCTAACATACTGTGGCAGACATGATTGACGCGAAAATAAAGCGCCCTCCCAGCCCGAAGGAGTAGATCCTGCTCCCTATAGTCTTAAAGCTTTGGCCGTAGTCCAAGGTCTTCCTCAGTTCCAGCATACCTTTGTCACCTTATAAAAAAAAAAAAAACAGTACACCCACTCAAACACACGCTCATAATCTGGAACGGTTTGTGCAGTGGTGCATTTCATGTCATGATTGAATTATTCTGTACAGATCGGCAATACGAGGATAAATCACTCACTGCAAGATCCGTTGGGATTTGTGGTGAAGAACAGCATGTCAGCACTGCCCCTGGAATTACACATCACAAAATTTTAGCCATATACATGTCTGCTCTTATTTTGTGTTCGGTTTCACAAAGAATTACAAGATCATTTTCCAAGTTACCCAGGAATTTTTTATCATGTGATAGAAGCACAGCCTCCATCAGATCAATGGTCAAAAGCCCAAATTAGCAAATACTTCATAATCCAAAAGAATTTAGAGCACCAATAAGTATTTCTGACAATTTCAGCCTCCGGTGAACAGTTTTTTGGTTAAGATTTTTATTGTAAAAAGCATAAGTTAGGCATTAAGCATCTAACATTTATAACCAATATCATAAAATATCTGTCTGTAATGGTCAGCACCAGTGTGAAGAATTCTGACTTAAGTTATTACCACTCAAAATAACTTTCTTCCCAAATTTTTAGGCCAATAATGCAGAAATTGGGATAAATCTCTGGAGCTGCAATTGTGAGTGTGTTTGCACTGGATCTTACCATTTCACCAGACACACCATATCATGGATCTTCTTCCAGCTGTTTCCAAAATCAGTAGAAAGCCACAGGTCATACTGAGATAGAAACCAAAAGCTCTACTGTAAACTCATATGTGCATTCAACATCTCAGAATGATAATATTTAATATTAATAATTAAAAATGTATATTTCATGAAAGGAACATCTTTTCCGGGTATTCTGTTAGACAAACATTAAAGATCTGTTCAAAAGTGTTCTGCACTCCTAATTTCATCATATTTCACTTCCAAAGAGAGGCTCAAAATGACTTGTGTACAAAGCAATCGTGTACGGAGTGTTTTATTCACTGAATAATGATCGGTACCATGATGCTGATGGCCGTGAGTATGTTGCTGTTTTCTGGGTTGTAGGAAATTTGCATTATGGGTTGGAAGGGCAAGTCGGAGGGAACAAAACTCTTCCCGAAATCCAGCGAGCAGAAGATCCGTGAACCCTTGCCCTCAGACACATCACCAGTGAGGATCACCTGGAAGGCATACAAATATTGAAAGTGAAAATGACTATTTTTCCATTGTTCAGACACAGCACACCTTGAACCACAATGCTTCTTCTACATCTAACCCACACACACAGTCTAGCAGGGGGCAACCATGCATCCAACTCCAGGGAGTAGTGATGGAGACGGTACCTTGCTCAAGGGTATCTCAGGTTAACAGACTGGTCTGGGACTCAAACCACAACCTTTCAATTATGGAGCCTGATCCTAAAAGCTAGACCACCGCTGCCGCAAAAGACACCTGAACCTTTTTGATCAGTATTCAACATTCCAACCATAAGACTGATCCAAATCCTCACCTTTCCCGAGTTCTCTGGTCCAATGGCGATCCCAAACTCCGTCTGGATGAAGGTGTTGTTGATGAGGTCCGTGACATCCTGGAAAGACTTTCCATAGTCTTCACTGACCCATGGGACAGGACAGAGATATTGATAATAAACAACAGAAACAGAAGGACCTGTAAACCCTTAAACACTCAGGGGCTATTTCCTCACTTTTTAAACAATATAATCCACATATTAGTTTTTACAATTAATGGAATTCTTTGCAATAGTGACCAAATATTAAATGTTAAAGTTTGCAACATTAAGCTTGGAAACTGTGGCTTATGATCATAGTTGGTAGAAAAAATTATCCCATTTAATTCTATGTGCATCTTCAAAAACAAGCTAAACATTGTATTTCTTGCTTCTCACTTTAACTTAAAGATGATTTTGTTAACAAGAAAAAAAAATCTGAATTTCTTGCCATTTAAGCTTTAAAACATGGCCCTCCCGAGTTGTGATTCTGATATAAAACCCATTCAGCTTTAAGCTCTACTGTTCTGATTACTAATGTTCTGATTATTTGGCTAAATATCAAGAAATAAGTGGTGGCTCAAGACTTTTGCACAGTACTGTATTTAGATAAAAATACAGCATTTTTTACCTTTTGACCAGACTCGAAAAATTATGAAAACCCTTTTTTTTTATTATTATTATTTTTATAACATACATTTCTTGCCATTTAAGCTTGCCATTTTAAAAATCGCCCTTTCGAGTTGTGATTCTGATATAAAACCAATTCGGCTTTACGCTATAATGTTCTGATTACTCGGTGTGCTGCACTGGGGAGATCCAGGACATTAAAAAAAGATTTTTACAAGCATCTGCAGGTTGTGAAAGGTGTTAGTGGATGGTGAAATTTGCAGGGTGGCAAGTGGGATTCTGGGAGCTAATAAACACTCCTACCTTCTGTACAATTTGGACTGGCCAAAGCGGATCATGAAGAAAGGCACCTGAAATGTAGTTAGGACCAGCAGCACCTGCACACAAATCACAACAGGAAAACTCAGAATACAGCTAACTCTGCACTGCAGCTGGAAATCTAATTTATACTCTTAGAAATTCCCAGAAGTTTGTTGATCAGCCAAACTCTATGGGGTGTTTAATGTCTACTTATACTGAAGCTAGGACTGTGGTGTAGCCAACATGAAGTGTGTGATGATTTGGACATAGTTTGCGCTGTGATGCAACAATGCATCGCTTTTATAAAACAGATAAGTCGGGCTCTAAAATCTGATTGGTTGTGGTTTGTGATATATGCACACCTGCGACCAGCTAATACTGGAATTGCATAAAGCCATTTGCAAAAATCTGCACAATTTTTGCAGTGACAAAATGAATCGGTTTCTATAGTGCCTTAATCAAATCATCAGCAGTTTACATGCCTATAAACATTAACTGTGTGGTGTTGGAGAACCCTTGTTAAGTGATTGTGTGTGCGTGTGTGTGTGTGTGTGTGTGTGTAAGACAAAGAGAAAAAGGGGGTGTGTTCAGAGCGGACCAGTTGACGAGGGAAGCCAGGCTTAGCTGTGCAGTGAAGCATTTAATAGGGATTCAGAGTCTCAGCCAAACAGACACCGCAGAGCAGCGAGGCCTGAGCAAATCCGCCCGCTTATAGTTTTAAGACTCTTATGGCTTTTCATTTAGCTCTTCAGCTAAAGCCCAAACTCTCTCTGGCCGCCTCACTGGATTCCTTCTCACGGCTCACTAGTCTTTGCAGAATTCATTTTGGGAGACATCCCACTGTCACACAAATTAAATAAGTGGTTTTTTTTTTTAATCCACTTAGACAGAAAAATAGGTTAACAATAACCAATTACCATTTCTGCAAAAAAAAAAGTCTTAACCCAGTGAAAATCTAATTAAACGATTTTTCGGCATGAATTAGCATTTTTGATATTCTTAGCTCAGATTCCACAGTTTGGCCCTGCTGACTCAGGGCTGTTGGCTCTTTCCATCAATTAGATTTAGAGCAGCGGTCTGGAGTGCAAAGGAAAAGTGCTGAACGTGGTTTCAGAAAATCTTCTCCCTCTGGCTTGTCAATGACATGCCATTCAGAAGGGTCACATTCCACACACTCCAGAGCATGGAATCAGAATCACACACACAAACGCGCACATGCACGCACACACACACACACACACACACACACAGAACAAGGCTGCTGGGTCTAACATAGGGTTGAGAGGGAAAAAAAAAGAAGCTTAGGTTAAAAGGGATGAAAAGTGGGATGAAATGAGCGTGTTTGTCCGTGTTAGCGGCTCAGATAATGGATGAAGAGATGCTGGTGTGCAGTGTGGCAGCAAATTCTACTTTTTTCCAACTTTATATAGTTACCTGTGTTCTTTGAAACAATTGCTTAGGATATTAAACAAACCTAATTCAAACTTTGTATGGAGGGCTATGGCCCGATGTTCGCTCCCTTGTGTAGAACAGCTGTGCAGATTTTGTATATTAATGGACACTGCTCTTCCCGCTTGAGGGCACAGGAAGCTCCTACTGCAGCGGTGGAGAGCTGGACTGTCCCACTTCTCAGTATACTGCATAAATAACAAGATTTTAAGATGGGTCAGCAACGAGGACACTTACCCCAGTTCCATCTCCCACCCAGGCAAGAGACACCGAGCCACTCAGATCATTAAAGGCGTACTGGAAAAGAGAAGAAAAAACTTAATAAAAAAAAGTGGGTCATTCAAGACAAGGTTTCTCTGAGAAATTCACGAGTGAGTCAAATCTCAGACGAGCAACATTACTGGTCATTACTGATTTGGAATATGGAAAATCTAAGCAGCATAAGGTCACTGTGTCCTTTCTGGCTCATTAAACTTAAATGAGTTTCAGTTCCCTCCATTTCTGAACCTTTTCTTTCAGGTTTTGAGCCCCTCATTCGGTCATATTTTGCTTCCAAAGAGCCAGACTTTCTTTCTTTCCCTGTTGAGGAACAGTGCTCCAGACTTCCTGAAGAACAATGTTTTTGTTTCTCATTTACAGTACAGTCCCTGTACCTGAGCAGTTTCAGAAGCAGTGTGGGATTATCTCCACAGAGAACAGAACAAAAGACAGCTAACGTCCAAAGAAGAACTTAGGAACGTCCTTCAAGAAGCCTGGAGACAACTTAAAGAAATGATAAGAAAGCTAGTCTAAGAGAGTTCAGGCTGTGCTGAAGAATAATGGTGGTCAAACCAGATATTGACTTTAAAGCTGGTTAGAATTCTACAAACTCTTAGTGTGTTATAAAGTGAATCTATATGCATGTTTGCACACGATGCCTTAATTCACACTGTCTATTATCTCACTTTTCTAGTAAAATATTTGGAAATGAGGGTTGGCTCATGACTTTTCCACAACACTGTATAACTGTGGGGGGAGGCTAAGTCATCATAACCTCCTGTGGGCAACTTTCATAACAGTGGTTTGGTTTTTCTTTCCTAGGGAATCTGTTTCACTCTTTATTTAAACTCAAAGTGCATTAAAGGTGACCCTCCTTAAAGGTGACAAGTATCATCATCAGAAGCTGAAATTACAATTCTAGTAAATGTTAGTTTTTTCTGCCACCTGCATTTCACAGTTTGAAACATAGACTGCAAATAAGCTGATTTAAGAGATCCCATTCTCCATTCTGGCTTTCTGAATTCTTTATCTCTCTCTTTCTCTTTTTTCTCATGTTTTTTTTTTCCTGGTCACTACTGCAACACAAGTAGAAGCTCTGAAGGCCCCTGTTGTTCTGGTCCAAAGAGACTGAAACAACCAACACAGGAAGCGGTTTAGGCTTTCAAACCAGAACAGTTCAACTTTCTCATTCTCTCACAAGCACACACACAGTTACATACAAAAAGATATAGTCAAATAAAATAAAGTAAAACAGCAGTGCAGCTGAACACAGTAACTGAAAACACAAAACAACTGAGAAGGAAATACGGGGAGTGATGTGATGGTAATAAGACACACTTAGGTTTTGAAGATGATAGCAGTGCCAAACTTTTACTATGCCTTCCAGGTGATCCTCACTGGTGATGTGTCTGAGGGGAAGGGTTCATGGATCTTCTGCTCGCTGGATTTCGGGAAGAGTTTTGTTCCCTCTGACTTGCCCTTCCAACTCATAATGCAGATTGCTTACAACCCAGGAAACAGCAACATACTCACGGCCATCAGCATCAACAGAGTGTTTTATTCGGTGAATAAAACACTCCGTACACGACTGCTTTGTACTTAAGTCGTTTTGAGCATTTCTATTGGTCTGTTTGTCAAATTTCCAACATAATGTAAAGGACAGTGTAAATTATCAACATGATGTAAAGGATATTGGCGTTTTCCAAAAAAAAGGTTCGTTTTAAGTGGCTTAAGACTTCTTTGCACACAACCTTTCATGCTTTCTGGAGCTTAAGCAGACTCGTTCATCGTAAAGGACAGCATTTCTTTCCCAGTTCCTGTAAATTAAACATGCAATTTCATATAGCAAAAACAAATAATGCTTTTGTAGGTGATTCTTCTTGGTGCCAAAATACTGATTTATGTAAATCTTTGAGTAATTTGTTATACTGAATACATTAAGTAGATTAATTAACAAAATGGGAGCAAATGTTTCTCAGCATCAGCAGTAAACTGATCACCTGATCATCTGGAATCATCTGCATCTGTTTCTTCACTGCTTCATGTCTAAAGTTAGACTTTGTTCTGCTTGAAGGTTCAGATGTTGATCACTGTGTGGATTTACCAACAAAAAAAACAATCAAACTGCTCAGGAACAGAGACTGGACTGAAAATGAGAGACAAAACACTGTCCTTCTGGAAGATCTGGAGAACTGTTCTTTAATGATACATTAGAAATACAAAACAGCCTTTCTCTTTGGAAATCCTCCACCTTCGCAGAGGGTTTCCAAAAATCTCACTACAAAAACACTTAGATGAACATGCCAGCCTGGTATTGGGTGGTAATAACTCAAAAATCTGAAGCGTGATGTCTCAAAAGCATTAAGAGAGTCTTATAAAGTCAAATGCTGCAAACATAACAGTCTTTGGGTATTTAAGAGATGAACTGTGCCTCGTTCTGCCGATCAGCGTTTGCAGTCGGATGAGAAGTGGAGTAGAAAGCCGTTCAGTCGACATGCACCGCACTGAGCCAGGTAGTGAAAGGTCTGCACAGTACTGCATTTAAGCCTTTTGACTTTCAGGGATTTGGAGCTCTGTAATACCATGTTTCACATGTTCCACACAAAGAACATTTTCTGCCAGAAAATATTAGCTTTAAAAAAACTTAGTCTTACTGTGAGGCACACCTCTAATATTTTAAAAGAAAGAAATTAATTAAATCTGCTCATTAGAAAGAAACGTGAATGTTATAAAAAAATAATAATAAAAAAAAGTTATGTTTCTAAAACATAAAATTATGTTTTCATAATCTTTTCGAGCATGGTCAGAAGGTAAAAATGCTGTATTTTTATCCAAATACAGTACTGTGCAAAAGTCCTGAGCCACCACTTATTTCTTGATATTTACATTAACATTAGTAATCAGAACAGTAGAGCTTAAAGCTGAGTGGGTTTTATACCAGAATCACAACTCGAAAGGGCCATTTTTTAAATGAATTTTTTTAAAGTCGTCTTTAAGTTAAAGTGAGAAGCAAGAAATACAATGTTTAGGTTTCAGGCTTGAGCTGCAGAAAGTGGATGTTCTGCTTTCCTGGACCAGAATAAGATGTTTTGAGATGAATCTATGAAATCAATTTTAACTTAACAGTCACAATCTCAACACTGCAATATTTTCCAAAAGCCCTGTTAAACATCCACATCCATTTGCCTTCAGTGTTTTGAACTAAAGCATGTTTTTGAAAATGCACAGCTTATAAAAACGAGGAAATTGTGATTTATGACCATAATCTGTAGGGAAATTAACCCAATAAACTCAAGGCATAATGCTGCAAACATTAACATTTATTATTTTGTCACTACTGCACAGAATTTCATTAATTGTATAAAACTAATATATGGATTATATAGATATAAAAGTTAAGAATAAATCAAATAATATTATGATTATGAAACAATATTAAAATACAAGAAATTCTGGCTCTTTCGCTCTTTTGCACAGTACTGTACTGCAGTGTGGAAAGTGCCTAAATCAAAAACTATTTTAATTTGTGTGTATTTTGGGTCAGTATACCATAAGCAGTCCTTCCCCTACTCTATATCAGGTGTGGCCAATAACTATTGTCCCAGTTCACAAATTGAATATCCACATTTCACACTGAGTTTCAGAGGACGAGTGCTGCATGTCAACATTGGTCCCAGGAAAAGGGATCAGTAAGTGAAAGTGAAGTTATACTCAGAGGAACATTAAAAAAAAAAACTTCGTAGAACTGAATGGCAGTCAGTCGGGGGGGGGGGTGCTGGAGTCCATCCCAGCACACAGGGCGAAGGACGGGGGACACACACAGGTCGCCAGCACATCGCAGGGAAGAGCATGACGGGGACAGCGCCTTGCTCAAGGGTACCTCAGGGCAACCTATCGGGAAGGGGTTCGAACCCCCGATCCTCCGATCATGCAGCCAACGCCCGAACCACTAGGCCGCCGCTGCCCCTGAACTGAATGCGTCACCTCTCAAAGTTATACTCTGGCTCTTAAAACAAAGCAGCAACAGCGCTGAGTAATTTGAGGATGAGAAGTCTGCAGCTGTCTGTCAACATTTCCCTCCCAGTTCCTCCCTAGCAGCTCAACATAGAGTTATAACACTTCGCACGCAGAGAGCCAACAGCATCCTGGATGATCTAACAATGTTACAGGGAAGATAGTTTATGTCAATAGCAGGGCCACTAGGAGGCCTGTGGAAAGGGGCTCTCAGAGAAACTCTGCAAAGCGACACAGAGCAGAGGAGAGTAAATTGGCATTGAAAGAGTGAGAGCTGCAGGCCGATGGTGTGAAATGGGCAGAAAGAGACTGAGCTCTGAATGAGAGTGAGGAGTGAGCACAAGTGCTAAGGTTTATCAACCCCTAAGGGATGTGAGCTGAGCAACGGCATGCATGCAGAATCGAGTACATGGAAGCAGCACCGCCGGATAAAACACACAGCTGAACAAGACACTCGCCCAAGGTGGAATGGGGCCCAAGGGAGTGAGTGAGCGAGTGTGTGTGTGTGTGTGTGTGTGTGTCTTTGTCTGCTTGACTCCCACGCTGAGATTGAGAGAGACAAGTAAAAAAATGAAAGGGAAACAGACAGAGAGAAAGATCAGAGAAGAGGGGGAAGAATTACAAATAGAAAGAAAAATGAAATAGAGAAAGATTGGAGAAGGAAAGGGAAAGGAAAAGATAGAGAGAGAGAGAATAGAGAGAGAGAGAGAGAGAGAGAGAAAGAATTGTATAGGAAATAGAGAGAAAATAGACATAAAGAGAACAAAAGAAAGAAATAAATTAAAAAAGATATTTAGACAGAGAGAGAGAGAGCACAAGTGGGAAATTAAAAGGGGCTTAAAGTTCCTCCTACTGAATAGAAATAAAGCAGAGAACCACAAACATGAGAACGAAAACCCTTCTTTCTTTCTCTTTCTCTCTTTCTCTCGTCTCCTCTGCCCATTTTCAGGCCATATGGCCATTAGTCTGAAGAGCCCTCTGCCTCCAGGGCGAACCTTCACAGCATTTCTGCAATTCCACCTCACTCCCTGGGGACCAGCACCGTTCTCCGGCTCACACGGCTCTCCAGACTCGAACACACACAGACATGCGCTTGCTTGCAACATTACATCAAAAGCTGAACATGTTCCCATCAAAGGTACTTATAAGTCAATGAAAACTGAAGGAGTGGTGTGTGTTTGGAAAACGCAGGCTAACAGGTCCAATGGAAACCTGCACTCGGACGGTCCAAGTGTGAACAAAAGTTTCCAAGTAAGTAAATACAGGCCCGATTACCGTCCCTCCTCTTGTAACCCAGGGTTAAGGAGCACGTGCTCTTGGCAATGTACCAACAACAACTTGTTGAGAGCACCTGCACCCAACCGGCCGGGGTCAGCTTTCTACAGTGCTTTTTTTTTTTTTTTTTTTTTTTTAAACGTCTCTTTGCATGACAGGAAACAAATAAAACGAAAATAAATAAATAAAAATTTGACAGTAGGATTAGTAAAATACAGCCGAAATGACATTCTTGTGCCGGCCAACTGTTGGCAGGACTAACAGGCCTGGCCCAGTCAGTACGAACAAATGCCTCCCTTCAGCTACAGGGAGGCAAACAGAGCAGCACAAACTCTCTCTCTCAGACAGCCTTTAGAGACTCGCAAAAGCTCAAAGCATTGCTGTTCACTACCGTAAACAAATCACAACTTCCAGAAAGCGCGAGCGATTGTCCTGGGACGTTCTGATAAAACTGGATTAGTTCTGCACAAAGGCTATGAGGCCAACGTAGATATTCTTAATTTAAAACACACACACATCATTAGCTGAGATCAATAAAGTTCATTAGCCAAAAGTTTGTGGACCCGCTAATCCAAATTTTTTTCTCTACTGTGAGAATTTTGCTAGAAGTTTTAACATCACTGTGAGGATCGGATTGCTTTCAGCCACGAAAACAGCATTCGGGAAATGATGTTGGATGATCTGTTTGGATGGATCTGTCAGTTATTAGAAGGAGCAGGAAGGTTGCCCTGAGGTTTCTTTTAGCTCCATCACTGCTCCCCAAGTGCTGTTATGATTCATTGTCTGCTGTGCCATGTGCTCACAATGACAAATCTTCACTTTCGGAGAATGCACAAGCACAGCTCCACAGCATAATAATTTAATCAAATAACTTGAAATGTTATCAGTTGGCTTTATTACATTTGGTCCTCGAGCCCTTAGTCTAAGAGAAGTGGAAAATAAGGGGAAGAAGAAACTTAATGAAAAATACTTGTGATTTCCTGTACGATTTCCACAGATCACTCAGCCAGGAGGCATTATAGACCTCCAGCTGAGTAGTCCTCAAACCGGTCCTCATTAGACCCCAATTTTCTGGCTTCCTCCCAGTGCAAAACACTCATGGAGAGGGTAAAACGTATAGACTGTAGCTGACACCAGATAAGGTGCACTTAAGTCAATTGTGGCAAACTGCATTCATAGGCCACTATTCTGGTTATTTTCAAGTCCTGGCCTCCAAACCTGATTTGATTAAATGTTGAATAAGGTTTAAAGAGGAAAAACTATGAGTCTATGGCCCTCTAAGAATGGACTTCACCATCCTTGCTCTTGACTGATCTGTGGCTGCTCTTGAACATCCCATTCCACCGGGACCCCCAGAGCATAGTCTACATTTTTTTCGCAACCCAACTCACAACCCAACTGACATATTCTTGAAATTCCTGAAAAATAAACAAATGAATAGTACCAGTTCTGGAAAGAAATGAATAAACAGCAACAAGAATATGGTTGAGTAGGATTAAAAAATAAATAATAATTTTAAAAAAATTAATAAAAAAATAAAATCATTCATGCTCTCATCTGCCTTTTTTCTTCACCCATCTTTGTTGCTTTTCCAATGAAGACAAACATTGAGTGGAGCCTCAATTTTCTGCTTTTCCTGGTCCCCAGTTCAAGGAAGCACAACTTCAGGCTTCACAGAAGAGGTTTTTTTTTCTTCTTCCTCCTGGCCCGCAGCAACAAACATAACACGACTTCAGACAGTGAGAGAAAAAAAGTGGTCGGGATAAAGTAAGCAAGAAAGGATCCAAAAGCCTCTCCTTAAGTAAGCTGCATTTGGACAGGTGTGTACTTAATAATGCATAAATTGAAAAAAATGATAAATACCAGACCAGTTGGTCATGTGTTTGTGTTTTAGTTGGATGCACATAAAGCGTTCCCTGCTGGCACGACCAACATGTAAGGGCCCAGACAGTTGAAAAAAGGGCATCGCAAAAGTCCACTGCATTTAGCAAAGCTGTCCTACAGACAAACGCCAAGCCACAGAGCACTGTGTGTACTTTTACGGGTACAAAATCATTTTTAAAAAATGACTGAAATTAAAAAAGTGGTCACCTGATGAAAGGCCACTCTGTGAGCCCATTCAAAGCTGCCGTTCTGTCTCACAGGTCATAAATTCCACAGGGCAGGAAGAAATATTAGGACTTCTGCACCGTTACACAACATGTTTGCACATTGTAGGTAGTGTCGGGAAAGCAGAGCATGTGCTTCGTTCCATGAAATTAACAGCTCACAGGAAGCAATCCCACCAAAAGTTCTTGGTAAAGCTGGACCAGAGAACCCAACTGTGGAGTCTATTGCACCATATTAAGGGCATGGAATGCAATTTGTGTTACTTTAGTCATAAAAAGCATGTCGAAGTTGAGCAATCTTCCATGAATTCTTTAAAGAGCTCCTCCCGAGATTCTGTTACTTGCTGTGCATCATAAAATGATGAGTTTCCTTTGGCCACACTGCTAACGTCTAAAGGGGGAAACGAAAACCCACAAGCCTCAACCAGCTCTAATAGGTCCATATTTAAAGTGGCAAAACAAAGAGCCAAAAGTGGCCCCCAGATGTGGCTGCTATTACACGGCCATGTTCACGGGAATGGGCGTAACTCCTAAATACCACCTTCAGGACTGCAGAGGAACGTGGCTGCAGAATTCAAACTTTGAGATGTGCCTTACATTCAGAGCTCCGTTCGTGTGGATCTGCAAGGCTGATCTGACTAAAGCACTTTTCAGGTGGGGTTAGTTTGGCAATACTGTGATTTGTGAATGTTCTTTTCCGAGTGCATCTTGGTATCGTCAGTAATGTAAAAACACCGACTAACTGCATGCTTCTTTATAAAGAGCATCACGGCTTTAGATATGTTGAGAAAAAAACATTATATTCATATTTTTTGTGGCACTGTTGACTTTTCTGACCTATAAATCAAGTAGCTGCTCAATTCATACACCCATCCACAATGTGGTGCACACAAGTAGAAAACCAACCTTTATCCTGCCCTTCTTTAAGTGGTGTAGATGTGGTTAAGGAGATAGTATGACTTACTGTAAGCTGTAAACATGAACTAAACTTCCAAACCAATTCTATACAGCACCAGCGCTTATGGTCACAAAGAAGTCGCAATGACATTTTTTAAGAGAAATTCTTCATCTTTCAGCTGCTTCTGTTAGTGGTCGACACAGTGGATCTTCCATTCCCATTTCTTCCTGTCCTCTGCATCTTCCTCTTTTCACACCAAACATGCATGTCCTCTCTTTCCATGTTTTTCATGGAAACATTGCAGGCTATTTGGGTGACTACTGAGTTGTAGTCATTGTTACCAGTATTCGCCTTGTATTTCTAGCTACAATTCTAGTACAAAAGCTAGATTTTCTTGGTTTATCAACTACATGCCAAAATTATGATTTTTGCCAGATTATTTCTTGTGCAGAGATATAAACCTGAGGTAGGCCAATACTTTTGGAACACGAGTCATGTCCATATTTCCATTTCCATGGGAAATGGAACCTCTCTCAAGGATACCTCGGGGTGATCTACTTGTTTGAGACAAAAACCCACAACATTCTGATCGTGGAGCTTAGTTACTTAACACTAGGTCACCACTTACCCCTTAAAAAAGTTTTTGTAACTTTTTGAATTTGAGAGATTTCTACACACAGGGAACAGCGCTTGGGACAGTCCCTTGCTCCTAACCACTTACAGTATGACCCATGCTGGATCATTGAGCATAATTTGCAGCTCTAATTGTTGCCTAGTTTTCACTCCATTGTATACTTTTAATATATGATCCAGTTTTAGTCCTTCTTGATAAAGTCGCACACTGCACATTAAGGCCCATCCCACAGCATTAAAATTTGTCAGCCTGCCACTCATCCTTGCCAGAAAGAATACAAGGCATCGCTAGCCAACAGGCCGACCATAAAAGAACTGGCTCTGTTTCCAGTCTTCAGTGATCGGTGCTGAGCTGAGCTTCGTCTTTCTTTCACGCAGAATGTTCTGGAGTTGCCTGGAGCAATAAAGCATTGAGCTCCAGTGCTGTTTCAACAAACAGAAAAACGCTCAGCGTAGACTCGGCTTGGCACAGAGGATGCTCATCCTCGTTTTCTCACAACGCCTGCACTCTGAAGAGCGAAAGGTCAGGTCAGGCACAAATACTGCAAGAATGTAGCTAATTGAATCAACAGCAAAATAGAGTCGGAACGAAAACGGGAAAGGGAAGAGGGAGAGAGATGCAGCAAAAAGACCCACAGAAGAGGAAAGAAAACATGAACCAATTCTTACCAATTTATACATTTAAACCAGCACTTGTGGATCATGCTAGTCAGCCGTTTGGAAAACAGTCACCATGCACTGCTTCAAATTTTCACTGAGGTGTTTCCTGCCGTCACTTTACAGGGTCTGTATTCACTCAGTTATTCTTTATTCATACTGTAAAACTGTTTTTTTTACATTATAATACTGTGTTCACCTTTCAATCTTGTATTCACAATTACAATATTGTATTTACATTTCTTTGCCTCTACTCTACTCTGCCTCTAATATACTCGCTCTGTCATTGTGTTGTACTACATTGTGTTTTTGCACGTGTTTTTGAGCATTACTGACCCAAAAAAGTGGTATGCTCAGGACATTAAAGTCTGTGATTAACAGCCTTATTACTTAAATGCAGAAATAAGCTCAACCATACATAATGGAAATGTTAACCATTGGTTCTCAAACAGGACCTCATGGACCCCCAGATGATCAACACTCTTTCGATTCCCCCAGACAAGTGGGTTCAGTAACACCAAAAACTATGAAACACTGAAACTCCTCCCTGAGTTCAGCCTGGACCCAAAACATCACATCATAACAGTATGGGATGGATGGATGGAGGGATGGAGGGATGGAGGGATGCTACATTTAAAATAATTTTTAAAGCTGTATTTCACACTAAAGTAGAATGTTCTTTTCTTTTTATAATGTAGCCCTTTCGATAGAAGAATCACCAGGTTTCTCAGAATTATAGACACACACACACAGTTGCTTTTAAGCAATGTAGGTAGTGGGTCACATGTTATTTACTCTCTGATTGGATCACCTGTTCCAAGGTCACATCAGGTTAAAGGACCCCTGTTCTGGGGGAAAGAGAGTTTTCTAAGATTTTTGTACTTTAAAGCTGTATACATAGATCATATATAGATCACTGTTGTGGATTAACCAACAAAAAACAAAACTGCTCAGGACCAGAGACTGTAGTGAAAATGAGAGACAAACACTTTGTCCTTTAGGAAGCCTGCAGAACTGTTCCTCAACGACACATTACAAATACAAGTCTAGAGGCAAAATATGAAGAAATGAGTGTAAAGATTTTGCACCGTATCATACATCATCTCCAACACAGGTGCACAAATTACTACTCATAAAGGAGTGCGGCTGTTATGCATTCATATGTAACTTGCTAAAGATCACAGAAGATATGAAGAGCATGTCTGTGAGCCATGCTTTTGAACGTGTGCAGGTGCTAAATGACATCAAGTTCAGACAGATCCTTTGAACACAGCATATTTGTGAAAGAGTAGGAGAGCTTGGAAGACAGTCATGTACAGATGCATTGGGACCTTTTTTGTTAGAAAAAACGCACAGATTTCATAAGCAGGGGAAAATTACATTGAAATAACTGGAGAAAAGTGGGATAAAGCCGAGCTGCTTGAATGATCCCATTTTCATTTGGATTAGGATTCTAAGTAAGAGTGAAAAGTTCAAAGTGACTATTTGTTATTGTGAACACAGCACATCACATAACCAAAAATAAATGTGTCCTCTGCATTTAACCCAAACAAACCTTGCAACAGTAGGCAGCCATATCCAGCGCCCGGGAAGCAGTGATGGGGATGGTACCTTGCTCAAGGGACATAAGTGCAAGATTCTGGTCTGGGATTCGAAATCATGACCCCCCGATTTAGTCCCTAAACAAACACTAGGTCTCCACTACTCCATCCAGCATTATAAAAAAATAATAATAATAATCAGCATAAAACAATGAACCAAGAAAAAGGCTGATGTTGGGAGGGACCCTCTAGAGTGGTGGAGAATATAAATCATCTTATTAATTTTGGGATTGTTCATTTGAATAATATCCATACATGAATATATTATGTCTTCCATTCTTCTCCATTTCTTCCAGTCCTCTGCGTCTTCCTGCTTCAAACCAACCTGCATGTCCTCTCTTACCACATCCATAAACCTCCTCTTTGGTGAATGGTTTAAAATTCAATGTTTTAAATTTATTATTTTTAATTTGGTCTAGTTGTAGGACACTTACATGTGAACCAAGAGGTTTAAAATACCACCTCCAGCAGCACCTGAGCAAAACCCTTAACCCCAAACTGCTCCAGGGAGACTGTCCCAGGAGAGGTCACTCGGGATAAAAGCATCTGCTAAATAACATCAATGTAAATATATGTTTTATAGACTATCTTTTCCAATAAAACCTTAAACTGCGATGCAGGGAACCCACACCAGAAACAACGCCTGTTGTCTGTTTTAAGGGGGACCTCGCTGCCCAGGCTGGGTTTTTACAAGTCAGGAGATGTGCTGGAATGTCAGCGTTAGGGTGAACTGCAGACATTAATGTGCCCACAGGAATACAGGCAGATCTTATCACGCCCTTTGCTTCACATCAGCTGCACGATTCTTTCCATCACCAACAACTGCATTTAAAGCTCTACATTGGATGTCTAGCATACGGTTTGGGTGGAGAAACTATTGTTTCATGACCTATACGGTGAAATATGCAGCATTGTGAGATTCAGCTGATACAGACGTATGGAAAGTGTCATATGACGCCGGATGTGTGTGCATGATAGATCACCGGACGAAGCCTGGGTCCACATTTACAGAAGGGCTAAGTTTCTGCTGGCATACAGTCTTTCTGCTTTTTTGCGTTCGTGTGTGATTGTCCTGTGTGTGTTGTTAGTGAGGACATGCCTGAAAAGCATCGTGAACAGCAACAACAAAATAAACCGGATAGATTTAGACGGACGCTGATGCAGCTGTGCTTCAGAACACAAGACAATCAGGGTAAGATCTCTATGGGCTGGATATGTGTCCATAAACTTGTTTTAAAAAGTGGCTTGGAATAATCCCTATTTGTGTTCACACTGCTCCAAAAACAAATCAGGTTTGGGGCTCATTGGTAGTGCAACATATACACAGTGTGATAGAGCTTAACTCAAAAGACTCTATGAGGAAAACCTGGTCTGGAAAACCTGAGAGTTAGGACACCACCATGAGACAGAAGGAGACAAAGAGACTGATAAATAGACAGAGGCTAAAAGGTAGAAAGATATATGGACAGAAAGCCAGCCAGACAGACATACAAACAGACAGAAGTAAACAGTTTGGTAGACAGAGAGAAAGACATATTTATGAAGAGACAGACAATTTAGTAGGCAGACACAAAGAGAGAGAGAGAGAGATTGTTAAAAACAGACCGGTACACTGAAAAAAAGAGATAAACGCAAATCTTAACAGACAGATGAGACACAAGACAGACAGACAGACAGACAGACAGACACACTCCCAGGATGGTTTTAAAGTGAGAAAAAATGTGTGTGTGAGTTGAGTATTAGAAAGTAAACAAACTGTGTGTGTGTGTGTGTGTTGAGTATTAGAGGGTAAACAAACCCTGTGTGTGTGTGTGTGTGTGTGTGTGTGTGTGTTGAGTATTAGAAAGTAAACAAACAGTGTGTGTGTGAGTGAGAGAGTGTGTGTGTGTGCTGATTATTAGAAAATAAACAAACAGTGTGTGTGTGCGTGTGTGTGTGTGTGTGTGTGTGTGTGTGTGTGCGCGCGCGCGCCCAAACTGACTCACGGTGTGTGTGTTGTTCTTCAGTCTGGACTCGGAGTCCTGCAGGGACAGACAGGACTCTCGGGCGGACCCCCTGCTCCTCTCGGCCGCCCTGCGGTCCCTCAGCGCCCCGGCTGCTCCGCACAGCGCGGCGGAGAAGAGCAGCAGCAGCAGCACCACGGCAGAGCGCCTCATGCTGAAGCTGAGAGCGGACACACTGTGCGGACTAACGGCCAGAGACCCGCGCAGCGCTCCGGCCGGAGGGACGGGACCCGGCTCTGATTGGCTGATTGAAACCGCCCAGTTGCTCGGCCCCGACAATATGATTGGGTGGCCCAAGCCGCCGCTAACTTCCTATTGGATGGTAAAGCTGTCAGGGTTAACGTGAAGCGCTGTGGCCACCGCCCCCTGCTGCCCAGTCTGCGCACTCTGAACTAAACAACCCAAGGAAATCGGCTCATTGCCATTTACACACCTTCTAACAGCTCACCTCGGCATGTGTTCAGAAGGTCCAAAACTTAAAATATACAAACGTATATATACAAAATGTCCAGAAGTATTTAGACAGCACTTCTCACAATAATAAGAGGAAGAAATTATTTATGGAGAATTTCCATTTGAAGTGAAAAAGTGAAAGTGACAACCCTCGTCATTGCGAGGTCAAAGCACAGCAGACAGTGAACCACAACGAAATTGGACCTCTGCTTTTAACCCACTCAAACACCGTGCAGCAGTGGGCAGCTATTGAAAGTGCCCGGGGAGCAGTGATGGGGACGGCACCTTGTTCAGGGGTACCTCAGGGCAACCTTTTGGGAAGGGGTTCAAACCCCTGATCCTCCGATCATGTGGCCAACCCCCTAACCACTAGGCCACCGCTGCCCAATTTACAGTATTACACAGATTCTCTTTTCAGACAACAACAACAATAATAATTAAACACCTTTTTAGAGCATTTTTACAGCATATAGCAGATTATCCCGAATGATCAACAACAGTGCTTTGTCCACATGGGTTCTTCCTTCCTGTAAACTCAGATTGAAGTCAACGGCTGCCATCTGACCAGATTACTCTCAGCCAAGTAACATACTTCACAAATCCTCTACAAACTTTACAACCCTGACAATGTATGAGCCAATCCACACCGTCGAAACGATGCCTGAAATCTAGTGGCCCAGACATAAAATAAGTATTTGGGATAATCAGTCCCATAAGAACTCCTTGAAAAAGTGGGTCTTCTGCACCTTTTATACTTTTAAATACAAAGTGCTTTACATTTAACGTCAATTTATAGGAGAATTCATTTGCTGTTGTTAATAAAAAGCAGAGGAGAAAATGAAAGATAATTAAAAACAGAGATAATAAAAGAAAGTATTGTAGTATTGCAGAATGCACTACTAAATAAAAATGTTTAAAATAACTATAAATGCCTAATAAATTTCCATCTGTAGTGTGTTCTAAAGTTTTGGCACATAACAGTAAAAGCTGCTTCCCCAGTCTCTTGGTTTCCTTCTGTAAAGCAGCTTTTGTTAATCTTAAGCCTCGATTAGGAAGTTACTCCATCAGACATGCTGTCATGTATGAAGTTGCCACTTTAAAAACCTTGAAAAAGAGGACTTTAAAAATCATAACGAAGCTAAAACAGGTGCTAGATTGTCATTTCTGTACGTGTCCATACATGGCTGCAGTGCTCTGAAAAAGCTGCCGTCAGTCAGTCTTTTGGAACCCCTCTGAATTCTGCACGAGTCTAGCCAGAAGAAAACAAAAGCGTGAAAAAAGCAGTTGAGAAAATTGATTCAAGCATAAAAAGTGAAAGTGACTATTCACATCATTGCGAAACATGGCACAAGCACAGACCGTGCAGCAAGGGTAGCTATTAAAAGCACCCAGGGAGCAGTGATGGGGATGGTACCTCGCTCAAGGGTACCTCAGGGCGAAACACTGGTCTAGGGTGCAAAACCCACGGCCTGCCGATCCTGGAGCCAACTCCCTAACCACTAGGCTACCACTGCCAGCAATGCTGAAAAACTGAGATACTTTGCATTTTTCATTATTTCTATAGAACAGCATTGTTTATAGAGCAGCCACACACTTCACCATGCCAGGCTTGGATTAGAGGGGTATAAACCCCTCCAGCACTGGGCTGCGGAACTGTAATCCCTCCATCCAGTACTTTATACTGACCTACATCAAAAACTGTATATATTTTATGTAGTATATATTATTATCCAGTGCTCCTGGGATAGATGCCATGGGACAGCTAAGGCAGATGCTGTCCCATTCATGGAAACCCTATAAGCTCCACACACTTGCTATCTACAGCAGAGTTTGACATGGAGAACCACAGTGAGAGAACAATTCAGACAAGACTTGTTGCTTTTTTTCAGAATACAACAGTTTATTAACATTTTGTTTTGTAACAAAAAAAAAAAAAAAAAAAAACCTCCCCCCCCCCCCCCCCAATTTATTACCTTTGATTTCACTCCACTACTAGTACTGATGTTCTGTTGCCTGTACAGAACTGTAGAAACAATTCTGAATTGACTGAAAAGATAAAGAAAAGTAAAAGGAAAAAAAAAATAAACAGTATAAAGAGTGGGCTCTGGTCTGAACAGGCAAGCCTTCAAAAGCAGCCAGGCTGCAAGCAGGTTTGCTGTTCCTCAGTGTCGATTTGGACAGAGCTGCATGTGAATTCTCAAAAGGAACATCAGTCAGGCCTGTGCAGAACAGCTCTAGATGTCCTTAATCACGTCCTCCAGTTCCTCTTTTGTGTACATATGAAAAGTCTTGCCTGGCTCTATTGTAGCAAGCTGAGAAAGGAGAGAACATCAGAGGAAATTGAGATTTGAGTGTTATTTCATGTAAATTATATAGCTTTGAGACTAAACAGGCCTATTAATGGTAGTTAACTTTTTAGAGTCTGTAAATTCATGGTTAAATGTGTAGCTATGCATAACCAGGCTTTCATATGTAACTAAGAAATGCAGAAATGGGAAAATTAAACAGTCATGAAGAATAGTGACGAAATTGGTATAGTGAAATATCCTAATCCTAAAATGTTGCACTTTTTTTCTACAATCACATTATTTAAAAACAAAGCATACTTGTATTTGTCCAACACTCCATCAAAATCTTTCCGGGTTCTTTCGGACGTTCAATCTGATTCACTGCACAGTTTCACATGATGTTCTTACCAGGCCAGAATTTCAGCCTTTTGCCTAATCACACATCGTTTAACTCATCAGCTAATCAGGAAGACCTTCATGAGTTGAATTTAGTGCTAAAGGAGGAAAAACAATGATCTCTCCTGCCACATGACTGGTTAAATCAATTATCAGCCCTGCAATTTTCAGGACAGCTCTTCTGTAAACTGAGTTACAGCTGAATTAATACATTATGTGGAAAAGTTACACTTGGCCAACTTTTAACAATAAAACTCCTGCCCAAAAATTGCTCCCAAATTGCTTATTCTTTTATTACATGCTTTTTGGGGGCTTTTCTTTTCCAAAATTCCCCACAGTTGGTTCCCACCCATTGGACATTGGTCCAAATCTGCTCATAGTTGACCCCAGACGGTGTAGGGACATCACATCTCATTCCATTAATGTACTCAGCCTGGAAAGTTCTGGCTGCGTTGCATTGTAGACAAACGGCTATATCATAATGAAGGCAGTATTTCAGAGTGCACTACTGGCTTTTAGATTACCTCAATGTTTGTAGCATTGAGCTTCTCCTCCATAACTTGCTTCAGGATGGTGAGGGAAGACTTGATGGCTTCTTTTAATGTCATGGACTGGAAAAGAAAGACAAGACAAAGCGAAGTTTGACCATAAAACACAAAAATAAACCTCCTGCTGGGTCACTTCAGATAACAGTTAAGAAGGGCTAGCTTCTGAGCTTCCCTTCATGTCAAAAAAACTATTGATAATGACTTATCTTGACACTTTAAATACCTGCCGTATTTATTTAGGCATATACAGCGTCAAGGTGCACACTTTCTATAATTAAGTCAAGACACTGAAATAAAGCAAACCAGCTGAAAAATTATTTTACTGTTATTGCGAAACTGTTATTATATTATTACTAAACCTGAAGCATATTGTTTCAGTTAGTAGCTATTTGATCGAGGCGATTTCTAATTGATAGCAGACTTTTCTGATAAAAAAAATAAATAAAAAATGGGTGGGGGAGGAAATGTGGCATTAGAAGTGAATGTCTACAGTCTAAAACCAGCCTGCCAATCTGAATAGCACTGAACGTTTATTAGATTTGCAGTCACATGAACGGACTGCTGACCGAAGTTAAACTGAGGGATGTATGATGAACTGGAAGCGGGAAGGTGGGTGGGTGGGTGGGTGGAGTGGGTATGAAAAGGGTTCTTGCTCATCTTACTTCAAATAAATATGCTTCTAAGATCTCACAAGATTGTGTTGAATCGTCCTAGAATACTTTGACCCCTGCTAGTACTAGACCTTCTTTATTTGAAGACAAAAAGTACTTTTGTTCATACATAAACATGTATATACGGAGGATGTTCCCATGTTAAATGTACATACACACATTAGTATGTGTTTAAAATTATTAATATTAGTTAACTATGTGAACATGCTGGATTGAGACGGACCCAAATTAAGGCCTTTATTGTTAGATGAAATCAACTGATATTCAACTGTAATTTTGGAGTTTGATGTACAACGATGTACAGCCATACAGAGTCATAGAACCTGCAATTACAAACTAATAAACTGTATTTTCACAAACAGATTCTGATTTAGTTTTTTTAACAACGATGAAAGTAAAAGCATGGAGCGAATGCGTGCTCTTTACAGTCCAACACCAGAAACAATGGTGCCATTCTTCCTGGGCAGACATTTTAATGTGTGTTACTAAAATGACAGAAGTGCACTGCCTTCCCAGAACATGGACAGGACATCATGTCTGAAAGAAAACTGCAGGGCTTGTTATTCTGAAAGATTTTAGCGTTATGTTGTGCTTCACTCATGTATCTCATAATATAACTCCTATACATGGGACTGGTGGTAGGATCCTCATCTACAGACAAAGAGGTTGTGGGTTCGAGCCTGACACTGTTTTATCTCCAGCGCCATTTGATCTCCAAAGCAAGACCCTTAACCTCAACTAGCTGCAGGGAGACTCTCCCTGTTATGCGATGTACACTATGAATAAGAGCTGGGGCTGCACAATGTATCATTTGTGAATCATTACTGCAATATAAAGCTTTGCCAAGGCTGCAATATGGAAAGAAATATACATTTACGGCACTTAGCAGATGCTCTTATCCAGAGCGACTTCCATACCCTTTTAACCTCTTTGCAGTCACCTCAGATGGAACTAGGGATCCATGTAATGCCCAATTATTCTGGCAAATTAAATTAGACAATGATTTTCCATGCTGTTTATAAAAGGCCCATATTTTATCATTTTCGCTCTCATTTTTTTTCTTGAAAGGCATTTATGTGGGTTCAAGTACCAAAAATAACTAATGACTCATCATCAAATCATTCTTACATGACTTCTGTTTGTCCCTTAGGATCAAAAAAAGCTGTTTTTGTTATCATACCTAACCTAACCTTTTTTCTGATTGGCTGCTCTAAATTGAAACTTTAACAATACTTCTGTACTTTGAGCCTTTTGAATTTGAAGAAAGATAAGGGCCTTTTAATGACAAAACACAAACAAAATATCGCAGTACAAAAACAATAACATTTGGTCCATATGGTACCGCTCTATTAATATGGTCCCCCTCTATTAAGAGTATCTAATGATAAATGCTTTAAATGTAAAACTTTAGTACTAAAATTGTTCTTAAAAGCAAAGCATCTATACTTGATCTATATATAATCCAGTCAGATGTAGAATACGACATGATATAAACATGTTTTACCATTTAGAAATGTTAAGTGGAAAAAAGTAGTATGCACCTTGTGATAGACTTCCTGCAGAGAGCTCTGAGCGCCCTCAGATGCTGATCCAATAGCCCTGGCATCACACTGCACAAAGGTGCCAGAGGGGTCCATGTGGTACCTGCCAAACAAAGAATAAGAAAGACGCAACAGTAAACAATCAAGTGCAGAACAACCTTCAAGCATCCTTTCCAGATTTAAAACAAATGAGTGCATTACCAAATAAAAGCAGCATCTCACAAATATCTTTAATGGTCCCTTTTAGCTTTATCTTCACTAAGTTTTCTTGGGTAAAGATCTGTTAAAAAGTTTCATACTTACAGTTGGGGTCCCTTTTCATCCACACCTCCAAACAGCAAGGCCACACCAAAGGGACGGCTCTGTGAAAGAAAACCGATTTGGATGGGAGAGAAAAAAAAAAAAAAGAGCATTTTTAAGTTATTAAAACCTCAACAATATTCAGTTTTGTTTCTTAGGCACCAGACACACCAAGCTGACTGTCAGCCAGTAGACGCCGATTGAGCCTGCTCAAATTTCAGCTGGCCGTGACAGCAAGCAAACAAGAGAGCAACGAAAAGAAGAAAAAAAAACAAGTCATTCTCTAACAGGGTTAAAATTCACTCACTGTGATTTGCAACAAGGACATTTGGAGTTTATTTCACATTAAAACAATATTTTCTGTACTTCATTTAATGCTGTTTTTATTCAGACTTTCTCCCTTTCTAGGTACAGATGTTTCAGCCATCAGCTCTAGTCTCTGATGTGTGCAAGGGGATTCTTACTGATGAGATTTGACGCTTAGGTAACAGAAAGTAATTATGATTATGGTATTATAATTACGGTAAGGTGCTTCCTAGTCCTCAGAAACACAATCAGGGACTTCTAAGCATAGTAGAATTTTGGTGATAAAAAAAAAATTATTTAAAAAAAATTTAACTTGCTTGTTTGTTTGTTTTTTTCACAGAAACCAACACAAAAATACTGATCAACCAATTCAATTAAAATAAGAGGTTTATAAAAGTGTTTCAGCAGTTCAATAATGTTTTGGGTGACAGTAGGCAAATCAGAGGTAATGAACATATTACTGATTTTAAAGCAAAGAGAGGTGATTAAATGTGCATTAGATATATTTAGATATCATTTTAGTTTTGGGTACATTAACTCACAAAAAATATAAATTAAAAACATGTAGTGTCCCTTTCCTTTAGAATGTACTCAGCATTGTAACTGCCTGTATATTATGTACAGTATATACAGTATACATACAGTATATGCTCCTCTGTGAGCATAAGGCTGCTAAAGGTCTGCTAAAAGGCCATAAATGTAAGGCACTTCCATGAGCAAATACAACTGAGACTCAGCAGTGAAAGCACCTGGCACAAACTGAGCTTGAGAGCACCTGAGCTTTACCCTCTAGGAATTTTCTCTGTTTTTTTTCCCACAGTCCAAAGGCATGCATGTCAGGTGGAATGGAGATGCAAATTATCCCCTAGATGTGAGTGTGTGTGTCTGCCCTGTAATAGACTGGTGACCTCACCAGGGTGTTCAACCACCTTTCACCTTGTGTGAGCTGGGATGCTCTCCAGCACCCCCTGACCCGAAACAGGATAAGCCTTTAAGATAATGAGTGAGAGTAGCATCATGTCTTACCATGGCACCAGGGTCCGCATCCTCCTCTCCAAACTGAAGAGCCAAGTTAGACACCGCCTGAGTCACACTTTCTACCGTCATCGTTTCATTGTAAGTGAACCAGTGGTTCTATGAGTAAAAATCAGATGTATTAGATTCATCAGAAACAACCTGCTGTGTACTAACATCTGGCAAAGACTTGCCCTTACCTGTGTTTCCACCCTCGCTTTGTCAATAAGTGTTTTGGCATCAGCTATCAATCCACTCATAGCACAACCTGCAGAAAATGTGAAAAATAGAGGCAAGAATGCATTTGCTTAGTGAAGTGTCCAAATCATTAGTATATTAAGTAAAAAAAGTCTTTAATTGCAACTGTAACTAAGGCCTAACAAATAACTGGCGCTCCTGATAAACAGAGGTCATGACTCCAATGAACCAAATAAAGAAAAGATGTCCCATAAGCCCAAAATCATATGTAATAATATTTATATAAAAATTGTACAACAACAGTAAAATAACAATATTAATAATATTTATTTTTATTTATATTTATTTTACATATATTTATTTACTCAGATATGTAACTGAACTAGAAATCTGACCATATAATAAACTAGTTATTCTGTTTCCCCAAAGGAGAGCTAGAGCTTTATAATGTCTGCCATACCAATGTGGGTGTCAATTTCTACAATCTTCTCAATACTGTTGGGTTCCATCAAGGGCGAGGTGATTCTTTTCTCCACGGCAAGACACACTCCCTCTGACGTCTGGATGCCAATAGCCGTGGAGCCCAACTGCAAAAATACAATTATTTAATGATAAAAACATTAAAAATCCATACAAACTGCGTCACTACACCCAAAGTAAAATCAATTACTTAGGCTGGTGGTGACCTAAGCATCAAGGGACAAGGCTCCATGATCAGAAAGTTGTGTGTTTGAGTGCGAGACCAGAAGTTTTCCCAGAGGTGCCCTTTACCGTCCCATCACTGCTCCCCAGGTTGGCATTGCTCCAGATGTGTGAGTTCAATACCAGTGTGTTTTGATAATCTATTTTTATTTTGCTGATAGATAAAGTAATGTAATTAGCAGTAACATGCAAAGACATCACAAGTGCACATTAATTATCCATACCTTGATTGCTTCAATGGCATATTCCACTTGGAAAAGCCTTCCCTCCGGCGAGAAAGTATTCACACCCCTGAGGAAATAAATTACAGATAAATGTTTTATTAGCAGTTATATATATTTTACATGTTTTGTTATTAACAGACACACACACACACATACAATTTTATTCAAACTTTACTTTCTTGTTTTGCTTTTTATTTCATGACTCTGCATGTAGAGGCCAAATTGAAAGTGAAAGTAACGATGTAGGAACCCACTGTGCTCACCTGTCGTATTCTGATCTCGTCAGGAACATCCTGGGCAAGAAATGTCTAAAAAGGATGCAAGAATAGTTGACAAACAACGTGGGAAAACTCCTGTTACTTTCTAGTCAAGTTTAAAAGGCAGACCGTGCGGGAAAGCCTTCAGCCTATCAGAGAGCGCAACAGATTCAGCTGATTGGCTAATTTTACAAAAGTGGGCGGGGAAGCATTGGTTGCGCGTTATCCGATTGGCCGAAACTACAGTCAATCAGAAAACGTGTTTCCATTCAAGCCAGCGTTTGGTAAATCAACATTGCATTTAGAAGAGCATAGTAAACAAACAGCAAAAATTTTAGCACTTTTATTTAAAGACGTGGGTTTAAAGGAACATGTACACTCTCACAGATTTGAACTGCAGTGAATATAAACCAGTAAAATCGCCCCAAACCCTCAGCCACCGGGTCACAGCTTCAAGAGGCGCCGCGTTAGCAGCACTAAAGGCTCGTTTTTGACCCACTCTGCGCTCTGAAGTCAACCCCCGAAGCGGTGAACTCTTTTTAAAATATCCCGCGGTTATTCACAAATCTCACAAACCTCACAACTTTACAACTCTAACGTGAGAAAAGTGTTTCAATGTTCAAACCTGCAGCTGAAGAGTGAGTCTGCTCCTTTCAACTGTGCAGGAAATGTGCTTCTGTAAGCGGTCCGGAGCGACAACACGACCTGTAATTTTTGGTTCCCACGTGAAGACACAATAAAAACCACAGCTCACGTCTATAATAATACAATATTTTGAATAATTATAATAATACACAATATAGAATATGCCATACTATATCAATAAAGTTGTAATATAACATTAATCTAATGACTGACATTTTAATAACAAATAAAACATTATATTAAAATCTAAAACATTATTTATTTATTTTAGTTGTTAAAAATGTTAAATATCTGATATAATAATTAAAACAATAAAATATATAACATGTATTTACATGACAAAGTTCAGGATTGAAAATAAATTTGAAATTAGACAAGCTATTAGTATAACAAATCTAAAAAACAAATCTAAATGCAGTGTGAAATATCTGAGCAATAAAATAAAGTCAAAAGGCCAGGCCAATTGTATGACTTAACACAGTATGATTTTTACTTTAAAAACACAGTATAGGGGCAGCGGTGGCCTAGCGGTTAGGGTATTAGCCACATGATCGGAGGATCAGGGGTTCAAACCCCTTCCCAATAGGTTGCCCTGAGGTACCTTTGAGCAAGGTACCGTCCCCATCACTGCTCCCCGGGCGCTTTCAATAGCTGCCCACTGCTGCACGGGTTTGAGTGTGCATGGGTAAAATGCAGAGGTCCAATTTCGTTGTGGTTCATGTGCTGTGCCGTGACCTCGCAATGACAAGGGTAGTCACTTTCATACCTTTCACCTGCTGAGTGCTGGGACCACCCACAATCTCAGACAAAACAAAGCAGCTCAGAATACATTCCAGAATATGAATAAGAGAGAATTTCGCCTGCACTGGCTTTGCTATTCATGTATTTTGGAAATACAGAAACTTAAAACATTTTTAGGAATCTGCACATGACCTGACTGTGTTTGGAATTGCTCTGGAAAATATCCCAATATTGTCTGGATTTCTCAAGGGCATCATCGGGGCAGTGGTAGCCTAGTGTTTAGGGAATTGGCCCCATGATCAGAGGGTCGTGGGTTTGAGTCTCAGATTGGTAGGTTACCCTTGAGCAAAGTACCGTCCCCATCACTGCTCCCCAGGCACTGGATGTTTGGCAGTTCAAGCATGTTGTTGAATGTTACTTTGTGCAAGACAAACAGTCCCTTTCACTTTCACATTGGACCTCTAAGAGAGCAGCATGGCATTTTTGAAAAATGTTAATACTGGCAGCCGTAATAAAATAAACTGACCTGCTAAGCAGCCCTTAATAGCTGATACCCCTATTTCCTCAGCTGTGATGCTCTTGGACACACGACAGCATTCCTTTAGATGAACTCCTGTTTCCCTGAAACAAAAAGTGAAGATTTGGCAGGTGTGTGACTTGATGCCACAGGTGTCAGAAAGCAAACACATGGAGTTTAAATACACACATCACGTTCTGCCCAACAGTCTAGTACATTGTTCCAGAAAAAATAAGTGTCTTCCTGAAATCCAGAAAAGGTGACACAGGATTAAAAATGCTGAAAAGGATGCTGTGAATCTGTGCTGCTATGATAAAATCAAGGAGGGGGTTTTGTTGAACCTTTTTCCTTGTACTTGTGCTTTATTTATTTGATAATATAACATAATTTAATATAACATAGCATAACAGCCATTTTCTGCCGCTTGTCCCAAACGGGGTCGCGCTGGCGTCCAACCCAGCACACACAGGGCGAGGACGGGGGACGCACCCTGGACAGGTCGCCAGCCCATCGCAGGGAGGAGCGGGACGGGGACGGCACCTTGCTCAAGGGTACTTCAGGGCAACCCACTGGGAAGGGGTTCGAACCCCCGATCCCCGATCATGCGGCTGCCGCCCTAACCACTAGGCCATCACTGCCCCATAGCATAACATAACATAACATAGCATAACATAACATAACATAACATAACATAACAGCACAGCATAACATAACATAGCATAACATAGCATAGCATAACATAACATAACAGCACAGCATAACATAACATAGCATAACATAGCATAGCATAACATAACAGCACAGCATAACATAGCACAGCATAACATAACATAGCACAGCATAACATAACATAGCATAGCATAACATAACATAGCACAGCATAACATAACATAGCATAGCATAACATAACATAGCATAACATAACATAGCACAGCATAACATAACATAGCATAGCATAGCATAACATAACAGCACAGCATAACATAACATAGCATAACATAGCATAGCATAACATAACATAACATAGCATAACATAACATAGCATAACATAACATAACAGCACAGCATAACATAGCATAACATAGCATAGCATAACATAACATAGCATAGCATAACATAACATAGCATAACATAACAGCACAGCATAGCATAACATAACATAACATAGCACAGCATAACATAACATAACATAACATAACAGCATAACATAACATAGCATAACATAACATAGCACAGCATAACATAACAGCACAGCATAACATAACATAGCATAGCATAACATAACATTACATAGCATAATATAATATAATATATAAGATAACATAACATAACATAACATAATATAATATAATATAATATAATATAACAGCATAATGGAATAGAATAGAATAGAATAGATTTTATTTGAGAACGAGAGTTTGCTCTGTATTCATGTTAAGTGAAGTCACAGGATTAAAGGGTGCCTGTCTCTTTAAGAGAAGCTCGGGGTCACGTGGGTGTCACTGCAGGTCAGAAAGTTTTGACACGAATCTCCGAGTGGAGCTCAGACGTGAACCTTCCCACCAGGAACCGCCCGAACCGGCCCGCTTTCCGGCCCCACAGCGAGCGCCCCCCGCCGAAAACACCGCCTTCAGCACCATGGACTTTATTCAGGTACTGCACTGCGGCCTTTAGCTGGGTTACTCTCAGGGTTTGTTGGTGCTAACAGGTTAGCTTGGGAGTTTCGGGAGGTTTTAATTGAACTCCCAGCCCTTCAGAGCAGCTTCACACGCACCCAGCAGTGTAACTCCACACACTGGCCGTTTAAAGGGCTTTCTATGTGCCTTTATTTTCTTCGCAGAAACTAATTTCGGGTTTCAGACTCGACCTGGGACCCGTGAAGGAGCCCCTGGGGTTTATCCGAGTCCTGGAGTGGGTGAGTATCAAGTGTTGCACATAAAAACGCACCTCAAGACATTTTTCTTAGTTCACTTCTTTACAGGCTTTTGGAAACCAGAGATACAGAACCTTTACTTTACCAGCTGTTGCACTGAAGCCATGTTGCTGTAAACTTGCAGGCTGTCAGGGAGGAAAAGAGAGTTAAAGTCTCAGAAATAATTTTTTCACCCATATATCTCTAAACATGGTCACGTGTCCTATGCACTTCTCCATATATTCTTTCAGCATATTTTTACTTTTTTTATCTGAAAAATTCAAATTTGCCAAAGTACACACTTTTAAGCACAGATAATTGTATTAATAGACTCTGGTAAAGGTAGAGAGACTGATACAATGTCTTTACTCAGTACAAACCATAAAAGTGGAAGAAGTACAGGTTCTGAAACGTGCTCGGAGGATAAAAGTCAAAAAGTACAGGTTCTGAAATGCACTTTGAGAACAAAAATGTCCATGTGATGTTAGAAAGAGGATGGAAAATAGAAATGATGGAGAATTCCTCTGAACTGCATTGGGACTTAAGTAAGGAGTCTGTTCTGAAAATGGAAGAAGTAGAAAGTACAGATGTTTGGGTTCAAGTGCAACTTTGTTACTTCCCATTTCAGCTTGAGATTATTCAAATCTGTTCATGGACAGCAGTTTGACTCTTTGGCAATTGGGGATCTGCTGATAAAACATCTGGCCGTTTATACTTCTCTTGACTTGCCCGGTCATGCAAATTTCCACAATGCAAATTTCAAGGGCCACCGCACACCAGTTAATGTGATGTATTGCTTCTTAAATGTGCTGTAAACATAATACATGTTATGCTGGTAAATTGTGCTAAACAAAGGGGTACCGTGTTGACACTGTAAACATTGCAGGTTGCCTTTGCACGTATGTCACCAGTCCACGCTGCACAAATTGTGTGACAGTACAGAAGTTTTGGCCCAGCTTGGTATAATAAAAATGGAAATTTGAACCCACTCATGTTAGAATCTGAACGTAATAAAGGAAGCGGTCCAGGTGAGCTGGGGGGATTTCAGGCGTTGTTCTTCTGCCCACTGATTCACGGTCTGCACGAACATGTGTGGCAGGCGCTATTAGCAAGTGTACAGTTTCAGGCAGTGCTGAAATGTGGCCAAGTATCATTTATAGAAAGCTTGCTGTATGTCTATAGTAAAGAATGTCAGCTGCTATCTCACAAATAGCACAGATTTAGCTCTGGAGAAGAGTCCTAACCAAACTACAGCCTTGAATGATCCTAAAAAGCTACGTTTAATGATCCTAGGAACTGAAGTTCACACCGTGGCCCACTTTTGTTTGTTTAAGGCGGGACTGGAAGGTAAATGCTTAGCGGCTCCTATCTCCTCAAGTTAAAATGTGGCCCGAAGCCTTGGGTTCTTTAGACGAGTAAAGGTGCCAAAGAGTTCTAGGCCACCTTCTAACTGGTGCTAACTTACTGGATCATTTTTAGTGAGATTTGAAGTTTTTCCATGTTTTTCTAGAAGAAAGATGTTCTAGGGTTTGTAAATTATATGCAGGTTCTGTTAAAGGTTATTTTCACTCTCAAATCTTTCAGATGTGATTATTTAGGAAGCCAGAAGGGGTTTGTATGACAGATTAAGAAACCGTTAAGGAACATTTTAGGAGTGCATTGGATGAATAGAGGAAGTGACAATTAATCTTTTCTGTTCTAAGGAGAACCTGTTGTAAAACATTCATTTAAGAAATATATGGCAGGTACTCCAAAGTAACGGTGCTTAATAAAACTTTTTAGTAGTAGTTGTTATAATACAACTGTATAATAGGATACAAAATAGTAACATTAATAATAGATGGCATGGAGAACTGTATTCACTTTCAGAACCTGTAAAAGCAGCTGATGATGTCCGCTGGAGATTAAGCTTGCTGTAATTAGCCAAATATTAATTATAGCCATGATGGAGAATACAGAAAATCAGCATCCTAACCTTTTGGAAGCATAATTACAATGATAAATAACAGATGAAAAGAAAGGAAGGCAATCAAATATTAACCTTTTTTAAAAGAATGTACTGCTCAGTCTTTACTCTGCAAAGCTGTTATATCAGCTTCAGTCCAGAGGGGAGTGGTGAGATACCAGGAAATGTTATGCATCCTGTTCAAGGCATTAACTCGACTTCATTGTTGGGCAGAATAGAGAGAGGATATGGTTTTTGGTTTTCCCAACCAAATGCATTATGCACAGAGCAGCATAAAAGCCACGGGTGGTCTGGTCACACTTTATTGCTTTTTTTTTTTTCCCCTCCCTTCATCCTTAAGGGTGAATGATTTATTTATTTATTTTATTACTGCATACGTAAGCATGTTTAGGTTCCAACCCCTCCCAGACTTCAAACAGTCTGCCCGTCTTCCAGGTTTTTCTGTGCTGCTGTTTTTTTTTGTTTTTTTTTTTAACTTCATTCTCGTTTTTGCTACCTAGGCACTCTGCTGCTTGTAGAGTCATGATTTAGACCTTTGCCTCCTTATTGCATTAAAAAGGACATGCTCTGCATCTGTCTTGTGCTTGAGTTTCCCCCCCTTATGTTCTTTTTATGGGCTTGCATACCAAAAACACTCTTGCACATGACTTTTTCAACCCCTCTTTTCCTTTTTAGCATGAAACAGGTTTTTGCTACTGTGCCATTAATGTGGAAATTTATGATGGACCTCCACTCCAATAGGTTATTCTGTACTGTGCCTCTTTCAGAACTGAAACCTTCCCTGGCGTAAATGGCCAGGCGTGGTTTGCACTATGAGTACATTATAAATACATATACATCACAAATACAATAAAACAAAAACATTTGTTTTGCAGTTCATTTCCACTTATAGACTCTCTACAAGGGGGGTCATAACAAAAACATTTTTTTTACATAATACATCAACTCTTATTTCAGTAAAGTAATTTCTATGATCTGGCCCCTTTTAATAAACATGGCTTGAATATTTTATGAGAAAGGAAGAGGACTAATTTTCATTAAACTTTACAGGAGTAAAGGAATGCATATGAGAACATATTTGTATTTGTGGATGAATAAAAGCATTCATGTCATTTCTGAGAGAGAAAAACGATCAGATCAGTTCATTTAGAAAAAGAAAACTGAAAAGCGTTATTCAGATGAAGCCGCTCTCGCAGTGTGTAGGTGTGCATTCCGGTGTGAATGGGGCTGGGCTGCAGCATGTGCTGTTGGTGGGTGTCAGGCTGCCTCTCTTGGCTCTTTTCCGTCTGTCAGACAGAGCGCCAGAACCACCTGCTGTGGAGAAACAGAACCACTGGGTTTGCAGACTGGTGCTGGGAATGGGGTGCAAATGGCACTAATGCAAATATGAGTAATAAAAGTAATTAATTCATAAGGAGAGAGGACAACTCTTTAAAAACTCTATAAACTCTATCAGTGTAAAATAAGCACTATGTATTTCTATCATTTTGTCTTAATCTAATTTTATAATCTAATCTGTGGATCTGAAACGTACTATTGATAACTTGGACATTATTCTGTACTTGGAAAACAAACTCAAAGTTTCAGCTCTTGAAAGACTTTAAATCTTTATTTAAGAGGAGTTGTGATACTTCAGACATCAATTATTGGAACGTATGAATAACTGATGATATCTCAACCCAACCATTAGGGATGCAGAAGCCAGTAAAGTTATTCCCAAGCCCGGATAAATAGGGAGGGTTTTGTCAGGAGAGGCATCCAGTGTAAAACTTTTACAATAAAACTCTAAAACAATAAAACAAATTTCAATCCAGGATCGGTTGAAGCTCAGATTGACAGCGAGCACCAATATGATTAGCCAACAGGGTGCAAATTGGGCTACTGTTGGCTGAAGGAGAAAAAGAGGGGAGGGCATGTCCAGATACAGAAGGACAGAAGAAAAGGTAGGAGAGTGGAAGTGAGTGTTGAAACTTTGAAAAATGTTCAATGCTGTCCAGCAAAAGAAGAGGAAGACCGGAGAGGATGTTTGTGTGTAGTGAGAGAGAACATGCAGGCTTGTGGAATGAGCGAGGAAGATGAGGAGCTTAAACATTCGTCCATTTGGGGAAAAAGTCCCGTTTCTGAAAGAAAGCATTGTGCATAACTGCTGCTCATATGTAACGGGTGTTGTACAGAAATATATATTTTGCATAAACATAAGTGACTTAGGAGTTTCAGTTCTTTTCAGAGAAATGTATTGAAATTATAACCCATGGTCGTTGACCTTGCGCTGCAGATAGAACCGATTTGGCTGAGAAACTCTGCACTAATTTCAGTTTAGAAACGAAGGAACTGAAGGTCATTTGCCTGTAAAAGACTCATTGGCTGAACTGAAGTGAATGAAAAACTTCTTTCCCCCATGGATGCAGGTTGACCTATACTTGGCTCTGCACACCCTGATCATGTCTTCATTCATTGCCACGCCTCACATTACTTAAGGTTCAAGGCAGCTCTTCTGCAGCCCTGTTGCAGTGGGTGGCCTCATCTACATTTAGCAGAGAGTAAAACTATAAATCTTGCAGCACTAAAAAAGCTTTTAATTTAATCTTAATTGTGATTTAATTTAATCATAAAATCTACATTGGACCACATCCCTTTCTCCCTGACAAATAAGCCTTAAGTCAGTGGAGTGGGATATTAACGTAGCAGGCAGGCTGTGAAGGACAACTTGATTTGCAATGCCCTGTTTAAGAAAGAAAAAAAAAAACAAGCAGACTGCACTGCAAACTGCACTGACTTGTACTTTTTCCCCCTCCTGTCCCTTCAGTGACCCTGTTTGCTCAGCTCTTTAAATAGGCAGCATGAGAATCTTAAGGTCTTCGTAGAAAAGTTTTAATCTGTATGGTATGTGGGCACCGAGAGGAGACCGCCGTAATGTGGCTGGTTGGCAAAAGCCCGGGACTATTTATAGATACGTTTTTAAGGGTGTCGTAATCATTAACTTACAAGCCAACACCCCTCGAACGATCTGATGACTTGGAATGAAAATTGTGAAAAGAGAATGGCAAAAGAGAATTTAATATAAAATTTAATTTAGTAGAGGTTCAGCAATAAATCCATAAATGAGATAAACATGCAAATATTATGCAGACTGTAAACACATTTGCATATTCTTATAATAGTCGAAACCATTTACAGTTAAGATTTTACAGATCAGATTATTGTATCTTTTTTTTTCTTGGTTATAGTATTTATTATTAGTTTTAAGTTTGGGGGAAAAAAATAAAATAAAGCAAGTGGACCCATTATTAACAGGAGAATGTGCACTACATACCTTTTTAAAAATCTCTATTATTTAAAAAAGCAATATTTTTTTAGGAATGTGTTTGCTTAGACATTTATTATTTTTACTCGTTCAGTGGCAGGCTTTAAGTATGTTACCTTAGCTGGTGAATAGTGGACAGTCGTTGACTTAAAATGTAAACTAACTTGGGTTACAGACATGAAGAACGGATGTGGATACAAAGCACTTGCGTTTTGTCGTTCTAGATTGCTAAATGCTGCAATAAAAACATCAATGTTATCGTTTTTGGGCCGGTGATATTGATTATGAACATTCATGGACTTTCTGGGTTTTTTAATGTGTTTTATTGGCAAGTTGTTTCTTCAGGTTGTAAATAGCAGTGCAACCAAACTTTTACTTCTTTTCAGTGACTTTGGTTTTAGAGTTCCCAGTTGAGAGATTGAAAACAGTTGTGGAAAGAATCCCTCATTAGTCACTCCACTAACTTTTGTTTATCCTGTGTACACACACACACACACACACACACACACACACACACACTTTTAATCGCTCTGTTCTGACCACAGTCATTCCTATCCCCACCCTAACCCCACAGAGTGTCCTATACCAAAACACCTGAAATCATTGGGATCAATCAGTGCTCATCTCCTATCAGCAAAATGTACAATTATGATGGGAGAATTGTTTCCCTTGTAGAAGAAGGCAGTTTAAGGAAGAGGGATAAGCAATGGCCCTTATCTGGGTGTGCAGGATTAGTCAGAGGGAGAGAAGTGAGGAAGAATGGGAGGCAAAGACAACATGGAGGAATAATAGCAGGTTGTTTTTGCTGGGGACAGGCTGAAGGGAAATTGTTTGTAACTTTACGTATGTTTAGATACTCTTTTCAAAAGCTCCACGTCTGTCTTAAAATATGATCTGAGGGGACATGTAAGACTGAAATCTTCTTCTCCTTCTCCTTTTCCTCCTCTCTCACCACATCCATAACCACCTCTTTGCTCTTCCTCTTCTCCTCTTGCCTGGCAGCTCCATCCTCAACATCCTTCTCTTGCTGGTCTCAGTACCATCCTGTTAAACTTCTTTCACTCTTGCAAGTGTCTGTAACAAATCACTCCTCTCATCTCCACCTATGCACTTCTTCATCTCACTCCCAAACTCGCTGTTACTCTGAAATGTGGACCCCAAGCATTAAAACTACTCTACCTTTGTCAACTCTTCATTCCTCTCCTCTCTAGAGCATATATCCAGCTCTCCAGGTTTTCCTCAACCTGCTCCCTATTCTCGGTGCAGAACACAATGTCATCTGCAAACATCATCGTCCACGGGGTCTCCTGTCTAACAAAGTCCTCACAGGCACAATGCAACTCCTGAAGAATGAAGAACACCTTCTATTCTTTTCCATCAACACCCTCAAAGCAAACATTGCGTCTGTAGTGCTTTTTCTCAGCATGAAAGCCTAACTTTTTTGACACCTCCAAAATACTTTTGATTCATTCAGAATAACACCTACCCCGTTTCTCTTTCCACCATGGCAAAACAATTTGAATCTGCCTGCAATACACTTGGCCTTACTACCCTTCCCTCTAGTCTCTTGCGCACACAAAATATCAGCCTTCCTTCCCTCCATCGTATCACCTAAATCTCTTGGTTTCAGTCATGCTGCCAACATTCCAATTTCCTACCCTCACTTCTGCTCTTCTACAGCTGTGGCCAAAGGTTTTCACAATGTTTGCTGCTTCAGTGTTCTACATGTTACATGTTTGTATGGTAATTGAATTAGAATTACATGCATTTCATAAGTTTCAAAGGTTTTTATTGACAAGTTTATGCAAAAAGTCCGCATTTGCAGTGTTGGCCCTTCTTTTTTTTGGACCACTACAATTCACTCTTTCATGCTGTCAATCAATTTCTGGACCAAATCCTGACTGACTGAGCCAATTATTACATAATCAATGCTTGGAGTTTGTAAGAATTTGTTCTCAATGGGACCCAAATCTTATGGCATGGTGCTCCATCATGCTGGAAAATGTTCGTCAACAAACTGTTCTTGGATGGTGGGGAGAAGTTGCTCTCAGAGGATGTTTTGGTGCCATTCTTTATTTATGGATGTATTGCTCAAAAGAATTGCAAGTGAATCCACTCGCTCGGCTGAGGTGCAACCCCAAACATGAATGATTTCAGAATGCTTTACTGTTGGCAGGACACAGGAGTGATGGTAGCGCTTACCTTTTCTTCTCCGGACAATCTTTTTTTTCTGGATGCCCAGAATGGGGATTCATCAGAGAAAATTACGTTACCTCAGTCCTCAGCACTCAAGTCCCTGTATCTTTTGCAGAACATCAGACTGTCTCTGATGTTTTTCTTGAAGAGAAGTGGCTTTTATGCTGCCCTTTTTAACACCAGGCCATCCTCCAAAAGTCTTCACCTCAATGCTGGTGCAGATGTCCTCACACCTGCTTGCTCTGCCCCGATCCTGCGGCTGAATCAACTTCAGGAGGCAGTCCTGGCTGTGGCTGAACTTTGTTGGGCGAGAAATCAAACTATAATCAATTTTTAATGAAAAAAAAATCAATATTTACAAAAAATATGATTTCTTATATGCATATTAAATTATTAAACTGTGTGTAGTTCATCATGCCAGACCAAAAAGAAAACATAAAATCTAGAAATGGCCAGAAATCTAGAAATATATGCATCATAGATGCATAGATAAATACACACACACACATACAGATTATATTATATGTATGTATAATATACAAAATAATATAAACCCTTTTTGGATCCTGTAATAAATAATATTTATTATGCCTATTGCAACACAGGGAGTTTTTCAACATTTTATTTTTGAATCTCTGATTAAAACTTGTGGCTAACTTAACCATAACTTAATCATTGAGTAGAAATGAATTGATTAAAGAGTGCAGAGGAAATGTGGGAATGTTGACTTGGGGTCTTTTCTGATGATTGATTTCATGTTTTGATTGTTTAAAAATGTACCTGCTTCACACTCTGGGGGCTATTGTTCTGTTTTTCAGCTCTTCACCATCTTTGCCTTCGCCACCACTGGTGGCTATGTGGGTTCCACCACCATCACCACTGCATGCTCATCACCAAAAGATGTTGTTGCACACTTCGGGTATCCTTTCAGGTGAGCAAATGCTTGTTGAGAAAAGGAGGGAACCAGGAGATCAGTTATGCCACTGTTATTCATTTTATTAGAAGTACTGTTTTTATCACAGTCATTATTATTGATGAATGTTATTATACTATTTTTTAGTAGTAGTGGTAGACATTTTTCTATTTCATAATGATGTCCAGACTAATTATGGAACTAAAGTATTTAATAACTGCTCGGGTTGATGCGTGTCTTCGCATCTAAACATGCAACTCCTCTTTGTAATATTGAGAAATGTTCAGGATTTTTGGGATCTGTTTGCAGCAGTCTGGGTACCTTGGGATTGTTTGCACAGCCAGTGTGATACATTTTTACCTGCTTGTCTCTTTCAGGCTTCCGAGTCAGCCATATTTTATACCTACCTGCAATGGCACCACCAACGAAACATTCCTAATGGGAGATTTCTCCTCTTCGGCTGAGTTCTTTGTGTCTGTTGGCGTCTTCGGATTCTTGTACTGCACCTTTACCCTGATTCTGTACCTCGGCTACCAGCATGTTTACAGAGAAACCACCCGGGGTCCTATTATTGTGAGTGAACAATTGTGAAATGCATTTATAGAACTTGTGTATAAATGTGGGGTTTGTTTGTTTATTTATTTATTTATGTATGTATTTATGGTTTCCTTTCCCCTTTTAGTAGTTAGTAATAATCATTAGTAATGCAGTCTTAGTCTATTAAAATTCTTTTTGCGAATTTTAAAGGATTGACATCTTCATACACCACATTTCTTCTGATCCCCCGCCTAATCAAGCCTTAACAAGTGGTCCTTTTAAATGAAACAAAAAGGAATGGAGAAGCAACACTTATTCAGCAAAACATCAGAAAACACTCAACATAATATGTCAGATAGCCATAGTTAATAGTTTTGCAAAACAGCTAAACACATTTTTATTTTGCAGAGCTTTCTGGGAATACATTTTATTTTCTTGAAATTATAACTTAGTCTGACCATTTTATCTACAGTTTCTTTAGATACTTTAAGATGTCTTCCTTTTTTTTTAGTGCAGGGATTTACAACACTTAACAATTAACAAATAATTGTCCTAATTATTTATAAATTGTGCTGCATCTAAATTGAGAAGTGCTCTACAAGTAATGTCAATTTCTATTATTATATGGAAGTTTATTATTATTATTATTATTAAATTAATTTGAAACAAGCAAGCAAATTCAAAAACTCTTTTGAAAGCACAAGGGAACTGTCTCGGTGTCTTGTTGTTCTCATTATACAAGCTGCCACATGGTGACATCATTAGAGAGCACAGTGTTATCTGAATGACTTGCAACTGTACATCTCTGCTGCAAAAACTGGATGAGCAATAACTTTGCAAGGCTAATTGTGGAAAAAGCTGAAATCCTATTAGTCAGCCTGAAAGCAAAAAAGAGAAACGCTCCTCGGTAATGGGGAGATTAACTCTTAAATCTGAGATTACAGTTCTTGGTGTTATCTTAGATTTAGACTTTCCACTTTACAAACACAACTAAAGATCACTTAGTAAGTAGCACTCTGTTTTAGTGACCTCCTGGACACAAAACACTGAGCAAACCATAAAACGGAACAGTAAGCGAGACCAACAAAGAAAACCAGCGAGATAATCTTCGCAGACATAAAGACATGCATCTTTCCTGAATTACGCCTTACAGTTCAATACATAATCAACTGACCACAAATGATTGCAGTTATTTTACACGGCTGATATTTTTCACAGTCTTGTGTTTGTCACAGCAAAGAGAATGTAATCTGGAGCTTTTTCATCAGGCGGGCGTGTACAATAAAAAGCAGAAAGTGCATTCTTTCAGACCGCAGCGATTTAGGTCAGGTGATTTGAATATGGGCTGTTTTTTAATAAAGCATTACTAAACTAAAATGCCGTGTTCTGCACCCATGGCCATTGTCTTATCTTGTAAACTTATATTTTCAGTTCATTAATTTACCAATGGGCTATTTACCATTTTCAGTGTTTAGGTTGGGGAGGAATGAAAACTTTTATCAGATCAAACTAAATTCTTTTCTGTTAAAGATGGACTGTAAATAGACATAAAGACTCTCCTTGTTCGAATACAGATATATAATACAGGGGGTCCTCGAGTTACAACAGGCCCGACGTATGACATTTCGAGTATTACGACACTTGCTCCCATAAACGAAAAAAACGTTTCGTCTTGCGTTTGCGTTGGACTTACAAAACTACATGGAACTAGTTTTTGGCAGCGTCTTGGCTGCATTCGTTTTAATATTGTGTCTGATGTACAAAATGGGAAATGCTAATGAACTTGAATGCTCTTTTCTTACCTGCAAATCTTGTTGCCCTTTTAGGATCTGGTTATCACTGGGATCTTTGCGTTCCTGTGGCTGGTGTCATCCTCTGCCTGGGGAAAAGGACTGACTGATGTGAAATATGCCACTGATCCAAAATTCCTGATCTCACTTTGTGACCCAGTTTGCACAGTGAAGGAGGAACCTGCCATGGGGCGCCTGAATGCTTCTGTGGTAATGTCCTTTATTTAAATGGGTTTTTTGGAGATTTTGAAAGATCTTTTTTTATTATTATTATTATTTTTTAAATCATTCCCACTCATTGTGTAGAAACAAAATATAAATAATATCATTGTGTAGGCATCTTGATGCTATTTTCTTTATATAATCTTTAATAATTGAATAATTATATAATTTTTTTATATGCATTTATTATACAAATTGTATTCAAAATGGTCTAAAAGTTTGACAGCAAGGTGCTATTGTGGATAAACTTTAAATATCTGTTTTGCATCTTTAGATTTTTGGCTTCCTCAATCTTATCTTGTGGGTGGGCAACTGTTGGTTCATCTATAAGGAGACTCCATTCCACAAGCCTGCTCACCCACCTCCCAATCCAGAGGAAGGAAGTCCAAGTTCCTAATTGGATCAGCCCGACGACTCCTGCTCCATTCAAGCCAATCAAAACTAGAGGATGCCACTGTCAGTTCATATTGACAAAAGCAATGTAAAGTTTGATAAGCAAAGGCTTTGACTCAACCAAACATTCAGGTTGTGCACAGTGCAGTCTGCTACTTTTACATGCACTGAGAAGAAAGCTTGTATTTTGTTTGTTTGTTGTGTTTTTTTTTTAAACTTGTCTGTTATTGTCTGAAACAGGTGTTTTACATCCAGGTCTTAGAAAATGAAGCCCTGAAAAATGTTTCCTGGGATGTAACTGCAGATTTGTTTTACTCTAATCAATTTTTTTTCCCTTGTTGTTTTTGAAGTCAGCGGTTGTATGCCTCCAGTCACCCCAGCTAGGTGAGTTGATCTGTCCATACTTGGCCCACAAGCTTTTAAAAAAGTTGGCTAAATCTGTGTGAACTTGGGTTGGAGGTTAGATTTGTTTCATAACATTTAATTTCTAGATTAAAGCACTATACTAGCGACTTTGTTGCTGTAGGCAGATTGGACTGAAGAAGGAATTTTCAGCAAAAAAAAAACTACACCCAGTCTAACATCTCGTACAGTTAATTTCTACACTACAGTTACAGTAGGTCACAAGGATACACACACACACACACACACATCCTGTCTTGGTCAGCCAACTGAGTTTGGTGATTTTCCCATCAAAAACACCTGATTCAACTCATCTCTTAACTGCCAGGCTTAGTGAGTGTGTTTGAGTGTTGGAATCCTGGAGTCCGTTGAAACTACAACTAAAATTCTAGTCACGTTTCTAAACTCGTCACAAGCTGGACCTCAAAAGCACAAGTGTTGCCTTCGAGTAAGCTCACACACAAAGTGCCGTCTTTTTGTCCACGAAGACATTAACACCTTTATACAGACACTTCAGGAGCTTTTAGAAGAAGTTTTGAGCTGTTTATTCTCATTGAAAGTGCCTTTACTGGGAGAACATGCCTTAAGCAAAGCTGACCTAAATGATATTTTGCCATAATTTTGAAAGTCAGGGATGGAAAAGGTTTTTTAGGCCTTAAACGGGAATTCCCACTGATTGGTCAAAATGTCTGCATCATTTAATTGTGCAGAGTGGGTTTGGAAATGCTTTACTCTAGAGAAACTGTTTAGTGGTGATGAATGGGACTGGGATCACAATGTCTGCAACTCAAATATAGCCATTTTATTTACAGGCCCATCAAAAAAATTTATTTTCAACCTTTTGTCCCTCTCGATCATGAATGGGTGTTTTTGTTAGGCCAAAAGCTCTTGAAACTGATTAAAAAAAGGATCTTATTGCATGTACATATCTTTCTGTTGATTATAATCATGCAGGATGCTGAAGCTTTAACTTTAGCGAATGGCAGAGAGGCACCCCAGACAGGTCGCCAGTTTGTCACGGGACATGTGTATATATTACCATTTTGTGAAATGACTTCATGTGAGGGAACCCTTCAGACACCTGGTTCCTTTGACCATCACCAGTTTCTCTTCAGCAGCGTTTCATTCCACACCAAAACTTTGACTTTGTTTGCGACAGAACAAACTACATTTGCAGAGCTTTTGGAAAATCAGTGGGATTGCCCCATTAATAAGCTTTGCCAATAGTTTGTGTTGAAATATTAAAGCTGTTTATTTCCTGATGTGAGTGTGATTGGGGGACTAATTGTTTCAAGTTTTTCGGTAACGATTTAGAGGCCGTGTGTGAAGTATGCATAACACTAATTTTTTATTCAGATGAGAAAGGTCATCCTTCATTATAGTCGTATAGTTTTGTGTGTATTGAGTGGCACTGATGTTGCGTGAACGGCATCTTGCACAAATCTGTGTTTCATCCATTTCTACAGGCCTCTGTTTGCTTTGTTTTCCTTTCGGAGCAACTCCTAACTGAACCTTATCACTTTTATAAAAACCTGATAGGAAACAGACTTATTTGAATATCAAAAATGGATCCAGCTGCACGGCTTTAAGGTGTGGCATCATTTGATAACGTGAAAAAGCCTTTAGAAAGTGAACCTTCTTATCATGTCTGCTTTTTTTAATGCCCATGCTGTCTTTTTTGTATTATTATTATTTTGCCTTAATGTTTTAACAAGCCAATAGAAAAGCCTTACAATTACAGTGCCTTTGCCCCTAACCATGTATTTGTAGTGTCACTTTGTAGTGTATATGCCAAATTGAGATAAGCCTTATTAAACAACCTGCTTAGAAACCCAGTTTGAGCAGTATTGGAAGATAAGTGTCACAATAATAGATCTCTCTCTGTTTTATATCATCTATACAAGACCATTTTTCTAGGTTTGTTTGAACACTCGGGACTGGGGGGACATGACTGTGCTCTTTACTTTATACCTTTGATAAAAACAGCAGGAATATATTAATGCTTTGTTTGCTTTTTCTGTGATGTGGAGGATTAAATGTGAAAGTTTCATCTGTGTGTTCTTTTGAGTGAAAAGCTGATATTCCTTTTTTGGGCACTAGGTGGCAGTGTGATACAGCCAGTTAATCCTCCAAGCAGCACATTCATGCTTCACCATCAGCCTCCAGAGGCTCTCCATGTCTTCTGAGTCTGAGTGTGTCCTCTGAGAACTGTGATTCAATGAAATTGATTTATGTTAAAGATAAAACAGGCGTTTTTCTATTGGGGGAGTAGTGGCCGAGTAATTAGAGATGAGAAGATTTGAAGGTTGTGGGTTTGAGTCCTATATCAGAGGTGGTTTTTTGGGAGTCTTGTAGCTGTAACTCACCTTTCATTCACTGCAGAAGTTTAAAGTGCTTAACAAAGAGAAAATAGGTTTTTCCAAACAGAATGGAAATGAAGACATGACTAAAAGAATTGATTTGGAGAAGAAATTCATCAAAAACAATAGATTTATTTTAAAAAATGTAACCTTTTTTGCAGATGGAAAATAAGGGGAATGTTTGAGAATAGCTGTTCTGAGGGTCAGAATGAAAGCTTAGCTAAGCAGGCTCAGGTGAGTCTATAGGAAAGAGCCAAGGACAGATTTTTTGGGAAGGACCATGGCTGCCGTTTTGGCCTTATTTCTAATATTTCAGGGAGATGGCATATATGTGACTGCAAAATCTTTCATTTTAAAACCATTGTGCTGTCTGTTTTTGTTCACCTCCACTTGTGAGCAATGCAGGCCTACTGCAAATGGCTGCATCTCAGCCACTGAACTGGGGGGAGGTTTTTGAAGAACCAGTGCTGTGTCCCTAAGTGGGTCAGATGTGGTTGATTACGGTGTGACCTGAAATTTGCAGACAACAGGTGCTATAGTTCAGTAATCTGATATAACTTCTCCAGCGGAAAGTAATCACTTTTATAGTAGCAGGATTTCTCTGTAGCATCATAAAGAATGTGATCTTCAGTCATTTATTTCAGTGCTCCTGAGATCTTGTAAAGCCAGTTATCAATCAGCCAAAACATTACAACCACCGAGGCGTTGGTGACCTAGTGGTTTGGGACAAGGCCCCATAGGATTTGAAGATCGTAGGTTTGAATTGGACCAGTAGGTTGCCCTGAGTTACCCTTGAGCAAGGGACTGTCACCATCACTGCTCCCCCATGTATAGCTACCCACTGCTGCACGGTGTGATGGGTGCTGTTTGCTCACAATGGCAAATAATCACTTCACTTGTAACTCTATGTAAATCTTCCCTGATCCATCTAAACAGCTCTGACCCGTTGAGGCTTGGACTCTGAGACCTCTGAATGTGAACTGTGGTAGCTTCACCAGCAGCACATCCCAGAAGTCCTGTAAAGTGTGAGGTGGGCCAAGCTTGAATTTGCCCACCACACCCTGCAGATGCTCGATAGAGTGAGAACTGGGGTGTTTGGAGGTCAGGTCAACACCTTGACCTCTTCTTCATGCTCCTCAAGCTGTTCCTGAACACTTAGCAGTGTGGCGTCTTATCAAAACATTCAAGTTTCAAGCAGTTTAGATTCTTGCCTTTGGACAAGGTTGCAGGTTAAAATCCACCATTGTTTCAGAGAGACCATGTGACAGCCAGTTAATATATATTACAGATAAATCAGTCTGATGGTCAGTTACTTTGTTAAATCAGGCTCTTTTAAAGGATGCTCAAAGTGATAATCTGTGGATGTATTAGGTTTAAGGGTTGTAACCACACACACAGCGAAAGACTTTTAAAAGGCATTTTAAAAATAACTAAAAATAATCCCAAAACATTTTAAAATAGCAAGCAATTGATGTATAAGAATTTTTACTTAAACTTTGCAGCAAATATGTTCACGAAAATATAAATAAATTAATGAATTAAACGTAAAAGAAAAATCAGATAAAAGTTTTTATTTTTTCAAAATGAATGCTTGTTATGCATGGTATATGTGTGTATATATGTAGATTTATCTCTCTCTCTCACTATATATATATATATATATAAAACGAAAATAAGAAAAAAAATTATAAAAATTGTTAAAAATCCCTTTTATTTTTCCGAATGAATTATGCGTGATTATACTGTTATTTATTTGCATATTAATAAATATTTATCTGCCAAATAAGTAAATCTATATTTTTTAATATTACGTCACGCATAGCAGTCGTTCATTTAAAAAATAAATAATGAATAACAGTAACTCTGAGCTTGTCCTTTAATAACTGAGCGGCTCCGCCGCGCTCGTTTGTTCTCTCCGGGCTCTCTCGGGAGCGCGCGCCGTGACGCAAGCGTCTGTGCCGCGCGCTGATGATGGCGGTGCGTGAACGCGCAGTTAAAGTAATGGCTGCTCTGGATCGGCGGGTGCCGTGTCTCGACGACTTCGTGGGCCAGAGCTGGAGCGCGTGGGCGGAAAGGATCCACCTGACGGCGCCGGACGGTGAGTGCAGGCTCTGCCGCGTCCGCTCGTCGACGTGTCGGCGGGAAAAGGCGGCGGCGGGCGCTTTATTTTCGTCGGGAAAGGCTCGGCGTCGCTCGCCGTGTTACCCAAACAAAGGACCTGCCGGGTCCTAGCGCTGGCCGGGTAGCGCGCCTGCTCCGCGTTAGGAGGGAGAGCCTCGGTCCCTGTTGAGTTCCTCTCCCACCGGCCGAGGCCTGGGGCTCACCCGGTTGTGTGGGGAGACGAGGAAGCACAAGCTCGCCTGGTAAAGTCGGTGGGTTTGGGAGAGGCGGCTGCCCGTGAGGACAACTTTGAGCAGTGCTGGAGCGTTAGCCTCCAAGCTAACCCCACAGAGACTCCTCATCCCTCCAGCTCGGCGACATTGGTCTCCTGATTAAAACCCTTCTCTGGGGCTTGGCTGGGCTTTTTTATCCCACACAGACTGCTTGACTTTAGGGAGGCGCTGGCCGAGCAGCTCTGACGGCCGGTAACCCTCACGAACAGAGCTAGCTTTGGGAAAAGGCCACTGTCTTTCAAAACACCAGCACCTCATGGGGGTCATCTCCCCCCCCTCCTTCTGGAACGGCTTTAAGACCCACTGTGTGTTACCCCAGGCCCCATGTCTGCCCTGTTCCTATATGATGGGGTATAAAAATGAAAGGTATCCTCTCGTCCCTCATTATGGGGTCTCTGAACCCCTGAACCCCTCAAACAGCCCCCCAAACACAGGAAACTGTTCCTGGGAACAGCTCTCAGAGATGGACTCTTCACGCTCACCCCATGGGCTGCTCGATTACTGTAAAATCATAATCCCCATCACCCCGGTCAACACCTCGATCGCCAGCATCTAACACCATTACCCACTTTGGACACGTCATGCCTTTAGCAAACTTTTTTCTAAACTTGTCTATTTAACAGCCTTTAATTATTTCTCTTTCTTTAAGCTTGAAGCTGTTCCTATACATTTATCTGAACGGATTTCATCAAAGTAAATGAGACGAATCATAAGCACTGACGCACGGTCGTAATTGGCTCGTAGAATTTCTTCAAGCCCGAAAATCCCGCCTTTCAGAAAGGAGCATGTGTAGGTGACCACTGTTCCACCGTTTCCACTCTTAGCTAACCGATCGTAGTTTTATAATCCCTGAGCCGATCGTTGTAGTTATTACTGAATGTCAAAATTGTTCAAATCGATTCGTCAGGCAGCCACACTTCACCTTCAGACCCGTTTCCTGTGTAGTCAGTGTGCTCTTTGACAGTTAAAATGGGACTGTTTGGTGAATGCCGCACAACACCGCAACAAAACCCAGGCGGCAGCATCCAGCGCCGGTGGACAGTGAGGCAGGGTGTCCTACTGGTCCATGGCTCAAGCCTTCTGATCACCACTAGGCCATCGCTGCCCTTTCTCACTTCACCAACCACCAGTCGTGATATCTCTCAGCTCCAGGTTGATCTGTCTCCTCACCAATCTCCTCAGGGTGATGATGGTCTAAGCGATGCTCAACCAAGAGGTCACAGGTTCAAATCTTACCTTCCAGAGCAGCACCCTTATCCCCTAGCTGCGCCAGAGAGTCTGGCCCTGTGTTTGAAAATTGAATTATCTATAATTTTCGCAAGATGACTTTATAATGTTGATAATTATGTTCATCAGAATTGTCATTCATTAAAGGCAGAGCATCTACAGCAGTATTTCCTGTTCCTATCAGTCAGAACATCAGTGGCACACAATGTTATATAAACATGTATCATGATTTGGAAAAGTATGAAAGAAGTGCAGTAAATGGGGGAAAATGAAATATGCTATTGATTCGTTGGACCTGCCGTTTCCCACTAATAATAATAATGTCCTACATAATGGCCACTGTGCTGCTCTGCCCAGCTGGCAAGCTACAATCTCACGCCGGTCTTTGCTCTTTTGTAGGGTCCGATGGCGAGGACTGCAGCAAGAATGGCAAGAAAACGACGGAAACCATGACGTTAAGGAAGGAGGGTATGTCCAGTCTTGTCTTTCCTTTAACGTGTTCGGTTTGTTGGTTTTGTTTTACACATCAAGACATGCAAGGCCTACATGTCTAGGCTGTTCACAAAATCAACACATCTGGATCTGTCCTTGTGCATCTCGTTATTGTTGAGAAAGTGGGAGCTGCAGAATTAGCCCGACTAAAGTGTACAGATCACTTCCGATCCTTGATTTAGAATGAATGTCTAGAAAAGCTGAAGTGGCGAAATTGATTGATTGACGTTGATGAATGTCTGTTTTTTCGCACAAGTAGCCCCTTACTTGATGTGAATTGGTGTGCCGTTTCTTCAGCCTTTGTCTTATTTGTGTATGAAATCATGAGCGATCATAGCCATCACTGCACAATTTCCTGTGAAATATGTTCAGTTGATTTATCTTTTCCACCCACTCCTCAGATATGTCCATCTTTGGGCACTATCCTGGACATGATGACTTCTACCTGGTGGTGTGCAGCCACTGCGGTCAGGTGGTGAAACCGCAGGCCTTCGAGAAGCACTGTGAGAGAAGGCACGGGTCTGTGGGGAAGCTCTATGCACACCTACGCTCGACCCCACCTGCTGCCCAGCAGCGGACACACCCCCGCCATGGGCACACTCCGCCCGCTACGGGACACGGGACAGCTTCTTGGAGCGGCAGGAACCAGGCTGCTGGTGGTCCCCAGCGGCCCTCGCCCCAGTCGCCTTCCACACCCCCTCAGTTCAGGCACAGCAAACCCACCAAGGATGCAGTTCGGTGAGTTGCAAGAGTTGCCACTGAATGATTGTGACGGATATTGTAGTCTAAATTATTTACAAATGGCAAAAATAGTCAGGAATACGCAAACAAAAGAACCATACACTGTTTTAAAAATTTTTTTATTTTATGCTGAAAGTGGTGAGATCGTGGTCTGAAATGTTTTGCCTTATAGTCCTCTGGAGCTACCATTCTGCCATGAATCTATCTTAATATAATTTGGCCCAAAATTTTATCTGGAAAAAAAAAACAAAAAAAAACTCTGGCTCCACCAGGGAGCTAATAGGAGTGGTTTCCCGGATTAAACCCAATCTTGGACTAAATTGCAGGGTCTTTGGAAATAGTGTAATCACTTCATTTCCACCAAAGCATCACCTGAATGGCTAACAGATATTCTGTGGTTTAGTATTTATAATCTCTTCAACCAAAGACCAGTTCTGACATTAAAATAGGGATTGTAAATACGGCCACCAATAGAGAGCAGCAGTGCATTAAGAGCAGCTCACAATTCAACTGCAAGATATTGTTTACAGTGTTTACTGGTTTTAATCCAGTTGGATCACGAGTTAGAAGAGAGAAAATACTGCCCTGAAGAACAGAGACTGAGAAATGCCTCTACAGCCTTGTTTGTGCCTGGAAAGTTGCCTGGTCCTGGACAGGATTTGGAATCGATTTTCCGAGAGTTTATACACATGAGCGTGACAGGATGGAAATCATTTTCATATTTCATGTTTTTGTGCCCCTTTTTGCTCCTCAGTCTATCTCCTCTGGAAAAGACCTCCAACTCCGAGTCGTCTGTTTTCAAGCAACCTCCGCCTTTGGAGCCTCCTCGAAACTCACCTCCACCAAGCCTCAGAGACCCACCCTGGCCTCACGGGGGCCCTTCGCCCAGCCGCCCTGCACCTACCGAGAAGTCACCCAACCAGAGGTCAGAGCCTGGTTCTGCCCCTGCCACACCTGGGCATGCCCGAGGTTCCAGGTCATATAAGGTGTCAAGTAAGTATGAGGACATCTCATAGTCCAGGTCCTTATCATGATACAAATACAGTTTAGATCACTTAAGTTTTTAAGCTTAAATTGATGTACTATGATCTAAAAGCACTGTATATACTTAGAGTCCTCTGTAGTCGTACATGGAGTCATATACTGATTGGATCACTCCTTTGTTTGAACCTGATCATGGCATTTATTGCGTAAGGACAGTTAATGCAGGTATTATTCTCGCACTTGGGAAAAGAACAGAACATTGAATAAAAAAAAAATACACCATTATGACCTTTTAATACCGTGTGAGACACAGCGCCACAGTGCCTTCATGGTGGCTTTTATCAATAGTGCGTTATCTGTTCTTTCACTAAAATTGTCTGTGGCAGCTGACCTGCCATGGATTTACCCCTTGAAGATTAAGCTAAATGCTAAGTGTTTATTTAAAAGGCTTGTCATTGAAGAATTCATTTGAGGTTCATTTGAGTTTTTTACATTTTACATGTACTGTTGTCTTATTGATTAGTGCCTGACAACAGCGTATGCATCACAAAAAGAAAAACAAGTTCATACTCATTTTTCTTTGTTTGTGTTTTACATGGTTTAGAAATGGGCCATTTAAGGAGGAATGGGGGCATTCACCTTGAAAAAGAAAATTTTTTAAAAATCATACAGATTATGAGATTATGGTTTGTTGTTTAACCAAATATTGATTATGGATTCCAAAAAAGATCGTGATTTTAGAAAAATGTTTGTTTGTAGCGGTGGCCTAGTGGTTAGGGCGTTGGCCACATGATCGGAGGATCGGGGGTTCGAACCCCTTCCCAGTAGGTTGCCCTGAGGTACCCTTGAGCAAGGTGCCGTCCCCGTCCCGCTCCTCCCTGCGATGGGCTGGCGACCTGTTCAGGGTGCGTCCCCCGTCCTCGCCCTGTGTGCGCTGGGTTGGACTCCAGCACCCCCCCCGCAACCCCGTTTGGGACAAGCGGCAGAAAATGGATGGATGGATGGATGTATACTTTTCCATCAGTGCATTACTTAAGTGCTCATCATGGTTAGTGTTTTTGGTGAAGAGCTAAAAACGTAACTTTTTCCACAGAGAAAGAATGTGACCTGGACAAGCACTGTGGCGTGTTGGATCCAGAGAGGAAGAAAGTTTGTACTCGGCTGTTAACCTGCAATGTAAGTTTTCTTTTCCTCCACATGAAGGAGTATTTCCCCTAAAAATCCATGGGATGTCCTGTTAATACAGCTTTTGTATTAACAGGACAGGCATTACTAATGGATCTTGCTTGCAGATATGCAAAGTTGGCTTTTTGAGGGAAGTTATCCCTTCAGTTACCAAAAAAAATCTTCTTGCTAAGAATTGAGTGAGATATTAAAGGAAGTAGCTTAATATGGTAACTGCCTACATTAGCTTTGTGAGCAGGCTCTTTGGCCTGGACATGGGTTTAATTTGAACAGTGGCTGCTCTACAAAACAATGTCCCCCAGTTCCTGCTGCATACATGTTGTTTCTGCTTTTTTTTTTTTTTTTTTTTTTTAAAAAAGGGTAAATGGCTTTCTCTGACCACAGGTGCCCAGCTAGACAGGAAGTGTTGAATAGACTGAAGCTGTTCTGTTAGAGCAGATTTGTTCTGTTTCTTTGAAAGGAAGTTACATGGATGTAACATACAGGAAATGGAGAGGGAATTATGGGAAAAGACTTTTCTTTTTTTTTTTCTTTTTTTTCCTTTTTTAAATAAACCTCTTTCTGGTGCCGACATACAGCTTTTTATCGTCACGCTGAAGAATGGATTAAAATATTCTGTTTTTTGAACACTACAGAAGGTTGCCGAGGCTGAAACTGAGATGTTTACTGGAATTTGCAGCATCAATTTAACTTTTGAAATTTCTAATAATCTCTAATTCCTAATTTTCATTTATCTTAATAGTTCCTTGTTTGTATTAAGCACATTTTCATCACAAGATTAAGTTCGATGTTTCTTTGCAATCTTTAAGTCTTACAGCTTTTGCCCCAGATCTAAAACTGATTTGATTTTATTACATTACAAGAGCGCATAAAGAAAATATGAACAAATATATAAAGATTCACTTTTTCAAATTATTTCTAACTACTATTGTAATAAAGCAGTCAGGTAGCTCAAAGACCCTGCCAGAAAAGCGCTTATAAATACATCACAGTATGAAAAGCAAAAGAGAAAAGGTTGGCCGTTATTGATCTTAGTCCTTCATTTTCTTTTTAAAGCATTTTTCTACAACCTTTTTTTTTTTTTTTTTTTTCACCACAGACTCGACACAGAAGTTTAAAATATTTTAACAACCATATCACTGTAAGAGCAGGTTCACAGGCACAATCTGATGATTAAAATGTTATTTTCCATCTCTCAGATCCACTCTGTTCACCAGCGGCGGAAGGTTGTGGGCAGAAGTAAAAACTTTGACCAGCTTGTGGCAGAGCTGAAGATGGTCTCGAAAAGTCGAGAGCGTGTGGCCCAAGAGGTCTTACCTGCCCCGTCCCCCAGCCAGGAAGCTCCTAGAGAACCCACTAACTCACCGCACTGCAGGAGACCGCTGACCAACTCTCCAGCCTTCAGGTTAGGAAACTTTAGGAGCAAGTTTCCTTTGCTCTGGGTCCATATTGGCCCAAATGTCCTTCTGTCTTAGTGTGAAAGCTGGTTTACTGTATATTAAGGTGATATACTTACTATTAGCATGTGACATTACTATATTATCGATGCAGTAAACTGGCTTCTCTTTAAATTTTGTGGTACTACAAGCTCCATCTGATTGGTTCTCTAATATGCAGTCTTGCATTTTCTGCTGATATCAGGATTTATGATGGGTATCAGTTTCTGTGTGTAGTTGTTTGTATTCATCTCATTACATTTTTAATTGATGCACTTTTCACATTTTCAGTTTATAATATAAACAGTAAAATCCTACTGCATGTTTTACAGACAAATCTCATTAAGACTTGAATATTGAGTGAGGAGGGATTTATACTCTCCAAGACAAACTGCCGAATTTTCTTAAACTGCTCAATGGCGTATTCTCAATGATGCTCTGAGTGCAGCAGTGTATTCGGAGATTGACATTTCTTGCTATATATCAGAGCATTACTGCATGTAGTTTTTCTGAGGAAACAATGTTCCAGTGCAGCCGAACAGTATTGTCACATTTTAAAGTCATTACTTTTTAATTAAAAAAAAAAAAAAAAATATATATATATATATATATATATATATATATATATATATATAAACATAAATATATATATATATATATATATATATATATATATATATATATATATATATATATATATATATATATACATACATACAGGGTTTATTCATCGGTAGCCGACGCACTTTATATTTAGAAACATGTCTACACATCTAACTACAAGGTCAAGTACTTCAGCTTTACAGGTTTACAGAGTGGTGGTGGTATTCAGTGGGTGGTACTTGCCTAGACCAAAGGCTTTCTAAGAGGTCCCAGGTTCAAATCCCACCTCTAGCACTACCACACCACTGGGTCCCTGAGCAAGACTCCTTAACCCTGAGTGTCTCCACTGTCCCTGTAATTAGGACATGGAAGTCGCTCTGGATAAGAGCGTCTGCTAAATGCCATAAATGTACAGGACTTTAATGAGACCAGCTATGTTATATGGGTTTGCGATGGTGGCACTGATGAAAAGACAGGCGGTGGAACTGGAGAATGAAACAGAATTACCTCTAAAGTGAGACTGATTTGCCAATGTGTTTGCAGGACAGGGACGTTAGCTTAGAGCGGCAAATTCTGAGGAGGAGAAGACTGTTCGGAAGAGGGGAGTAAGGGCTGCCTCCCGCCTCACTCAGGCCAGATCTTCCAGCTATCAGAGCTGGTGGAGAGGTGCTCGAGGAACCCGCCGACTTGGCATCACCCCTGGCATCCAAACCACTTATGTATTTTAAACTTTATTTTCAAGCACAGCACCAGATTGTATCAGATGCCTTTCGCCATATTAATATTTTAGATATTTTAGAACGGCATAAAATGATTATAAACAATGCACTAAAGTTTTTTGCTTTAAATTTTTTGCTTCAAGTTTTGCTTTAATGATCTGCCACTGGGTCACTTCATACTTTAATTAAAAGGCTTTCTGGATGTTAATTATATTATAACTTGATAGCAATTTTATTACGCATGTATTTTATTGTTTTTAAAACATTAAAGCCATTTTTAAAGGGTGCTATACTGCTTGCTTTGTGGTTTCAGAATCATTTTCAGTTCTGTTAATTGGTCTACACTCTTCTAATGTTAAACATATGTTTTTCTTTCTCTCTTCATATTACTACTAATCATGAGAAACCTATGAAGGAGAACAGAATACGCAGAATCTAATGTGCCACCAAATGGGGTTTTATATTATTGGATGGATTTATGCCAGATGTTAAGTGATTCCAACCCTATAAATGGTCCAGCATGTGAACCTTCTGTCGCCACCAGAAATGACCATAATGGACTCATAATGTCGGTCTAGTCAGGGAAACAGCAACCCAGCAGTCTACATCCATCCAAGTTTTATTGTTATTGAATTAGGGTCTGTGTAGTATAGACCACCGATACTATGTGCTGACACAGTCAAAATCTGGCACGCTGTATTGAATACTGTATTTTATTTTTCCAGTACTGTACATTTGGCAGTTGTGCTCTGGGCCACGGTGTCTTTACGTTCGACCGCGACATGCATCTGCGGATCTGTCTGGTAAGCGCCATGGTAGAGAGCCACCTCAGTGCCCACTTGTGGAAGTAAGTGTTTTTTTTTTGTTTGTTTTTTTTTGTTTGTTTGTTCTCTCCCCTTTTTCTAGTTTTTTTTTTTCCCTGTTGTCTATGTATTAAAATTGATTCTAAGTGTTTAAAAAGTATACAAAAACCAAGGTTTGAACTACTGCAACTTCTGAAATAGGTGAATAGTTGAATGGCAAAGCTGACCCCTGCAAAAACATCACAGTGCTGCTTTAGACTGATTGATACACGCTGTTTTACATCGCTTCTTCCGCCCCTAACCAGCTTATCTGATTAGAAAACTTGCTATGGTCCAAACCAATAACTGATAGGCAACTCTTCATGGAGCACACGATTTTCACAGACATCACCTTCTCAAAACCTTCTGAAAGTAGATCAGACTGCAAATATAATAGCATTGTTGATATGATGACTGGTTACAGTTGTTTTATGTGCTTGATATTTGAGCAGCAGCAAACAGAACCACCCATTTCAAAAACTGAGAAAGATTTTGCTCTATTTATTTAATGTTTGATTATTTATTTATTTTGATGCATTCTTATTTTTCCCCACACTTTGTCTAGGAAAATACCTCAAGCGCCAGACCCTCAGTCCCAGAGTCCCTCAGCCAAGTCTTCAGCCATTACTGCCTCCCCTTCCTCCACTTCCCATCATTTCAAATCAAAGGCAGGAAATCACAACTCTGCCTCAGTCAAGACTTCCCCATATGCCTCCCAGGGATCAGGAAAGGAAGGCCACCCGCAGTGTTCCTCCACCAGCAGGACCTACAGTCAGTCCGAGAAGTCTGGGGGCAGCAGCCAATCAGCGGCAGCTCACCTGTCAGCCCGAAGCCAGCCAGCCAGCCAGGAGTTCAATGCCCAAGAACCCTTGGGCCGACCCGCAAGCAGCAGCTGCGCCTCGGGGAAGTGGAGCGGGCCACGCAGGCATCCACTCTACGAAAGCGGAAGGCTTCTCTGAGCGCAGGCATACAGTTAGCCCGACAGGAACTGTTCGAGTTCGACAGATCGGTCCGCACCGTGTCCAGCAGTTTTCGCCAGCTCCAAACCATCAGACAGACTCCCCTCCTCCATCTCATATGGATAAACCAACGCTCACTGTCGCTCGCTAAGCCGACCATGAAGCAGCAACCTCGCCGACTTCACCACAGCCCCTCACCACGGGCTACACAAGCGATCACACCACCCCCAGACCCGCATGGGCGAGGAATCTCAGGACACCACAGCAGGGTTCCCGGCTACGAGCACAGAGGCCTGGGGAAGAAACGTAAAAGCAGTGACTCTTCACCTCCTTCCAAAGCTCACCGGCTGCCCACCCCCCCTCACTCTGGCTTGCAGCCCCCGGAGAAGCAAAGGAAGCACGCTGCTCTGTAGGAGAGGGAGAAGAAGCTCAGTGCACCGAAGGTAAGCAGGAAAGATTGAGTCATCGCTGTCGGTAGGCGGGTTCCTATCTAGGGAACATTTGTGAAGCGCTCTAAGATTTTTCATGCTCATCTAGCTGTTGTCACTTGCCCTCTAATCCATAGAAGTCCACAGTATGTTATCTTCAGATTCCAGTTTGAAATCTTGTGAAGGATGCACTTTGGTTCAGGCATTGCTGGTCACAGTCATTGCTAAAGGCCGAGCTGAAAAATCCAGTAAACAAGGGAAGCTTATTTATCTTCCACTACATGTTCTCTCTGACCTCCATCCACAATATTTATGAATACATAAAACTAGAATATGTCAATGGGTTAAACTTCCCAAGGAACGTTGACTAATTCTGAGCTTTAAAGAAGATTCTGGGAAATTGCTTTTCCATTTTTCTAACCAGTTTTGTTTATTGCCCATACTTGAATGGCTTCTGGTTTTAACTTCTAGCTTTAATTTCTCTAGCAATGGGGTGAGGGGAAACGATGTTAGGGAGCACACAATTTACTGCAAACAAGTTGATTCCTTTGAAATGAAAACTGAATGAAATGTACTGGAGTGTGGTCTACCTATGAGCAGTTTCTTTTAACCAAGAAATCCAGAGTGCTGCTCTGACAGACTTCGTTTCTTTTCACAGCCAAAACTGCATCGTTGAGCAGACCAGCCTTCCAAGCCACGAACTGGGGGAGCCCTGTAAGACTGTGGACTCCAGATGTGTGCGTGCGTGCGTGCGTGCGTGTGTATGTATGTGTGCGTGACTGGATGTGTTAGATCTGTGTGGATGAGGCATTTTTTCCTCACGTATTCCAATACATGAATGTCGGTGAGTGTGGGAGTGTATGACAGGAGATGGGGGAGTGAATTTCTCCGTGAATTGTGAACACTGGCACCTACTGGATATGCGTTATATAAATGTTGATTTATAAATGAACAAAGACATTCTTTATACTTGACATGGTGTGGTTACTGTCTCTATGTTCTTAAAAAGAACAATTGGCAACGCAAAGGCTTTTCAGTCTTTGAGTGGGGGTTAAAGATCCCCCTCAGCCTCAGAGAGTAATATTTTTAGATTATTTACTGACTAATTATCGATCAGAAGGTTGTGGGTCCCTTTCTAGTAGCTTTCCATGAGGTATCCTTGAGCAAGGTACCATTCCCTGTTGTCACTCGGGGCTGATGGCTTCCCTGCTGCCGCCGGGGCTGGATGGTTTCTCCTTGCTGCACCGTGTGTAAGGGTTAAATGCTGAGATTGCATTTTGTTGTGGTTCACTGTGTGGGTGGTGGTCTAATGGTGTAGGGTACTTGCCTATGGAGGTACCTCGAGAGGTCCCAGGTTCGAATCCCACCTCTGGCACAACCACCACTGGGTCCCTGAGCAAGACCCTTAACCCTGAGTTGCTGTCCCTGTAATTAGGACGTGGAAGTCGCTCTGGATAAGCTTGTCTGCTAAATGCCGCAAATGTAAATGTGTGAAAGTGACAACCCTTGTCATTGCGAGGTCACGGCACAGCACACAGTGAACCACAACGAAATTGGACCTCTGCATTTAACCCATACACACACGTGCAGCTATTGAAAGCGGTGATGAGGACAGAACCTTGCTCAAGGGTACCTCAGGGCAACCCACTGGGGTGGGAATCAAACCCACACACTTCCGATCTAGGGCCAACTCCCTAACCACTAGGCCACTGCTGCCCTGTGTGCTGTGTTTCACAAAGACAAATGGTCTTTGAACTTTCACTTCAATCCCCACACACCAGGAACCTGTAATGCCTGTGGAGCAGTGTTTGGGATGGTAAATTCTTTGCTGTGCGCGGTTCTTTATGGTAACTCACCGCAAAGTGACCAATCCTTCCTATCCTGGTCTGTCTCCAGCAGATAGGTCACCTGCCCCATCAATATAATCTCGCATTTGAATGGAAATGCATCCACAACCACCTTCAAAACATGTTTGTCACAAGGGGAAATGAAGTGAAAGTGACTGTCATTGTGAGCACACAGCCCCACACACAATTGAAATGCATCCAATCATGGACAGCTGCATCCAGCACCTGAGGAGCCGTGATGGGGGCAGTACCTTGATGGCCACCACTGTTAGTTGAAGCTGAGTCGCCATCATGGTCACCGTAGGACTCAAATAGACTGGATGTTGCTGTGATTTAAAATGATATTTTAAAAATAATACTTTCGAAGGTTCATATAATAGTGTGCCTGTGCCAATAAAGCCACCCCCTCTTTCTTGGTAATCAGTAATATGATGTCATTTAATCAGACGTGCTTTTTGGATTTTATTTTGTATTGTGTATTACACCGGGTTTTTTTTAAGTGACGTCGCTGAAAACTATTAAAACCACTTCTTATAAAAACGATTAGACTGGCATTTGTGGGGAACCGCATCCCCCCGCGTGAAAGCTGGCTGGTGAGATGGTTATCCCGATCCCCGCGCTGCGCCGCGGTGGTTCGGTCCGCGCTGTGTTTTGGTGTGTGGGTTTAAACTGTCAGAGCTCAGGTTCCGTCCAGAAACGGAGTTCGGGCTTCGGACGGGCCGCGAGGGATTCGAGAAGGGAGACCCGCGGCGGGGTCGCACATCTGGAGGTGGCCAGCACCGTCGAGCGGTTTGCGGTTTTGCGGCGGGATGAGCAGTGCGGAGCTGCATCTCCTGACGTCAGACCGATCCAACGCCCCGAGTTGAAAGACGCTAAAAATGACAAACGGAACTGAGACTCGCTCGGAGGACCGGTCGGGGACACGAGAGGCCCGGGTCTGCTCTTGTGGTGCCAGTGTGAGAACAGCGGCGAGAGAAGCGGAAGAGAAGAGATGCGCTCTGATGTGGAGTACAGCCCGGTCGGGGAGGGACTGGGCATGCGCGACTACTGGCTCTTCGCGTGCCTGCGCCGGATGGCCGTCGTGAGCGCGCACGGCGTCGCGCTCGGACTCACCGCGCTTCGTGTCTCTCGGCGTCGTCGACCCGGGACGAGTGAGTCCAATCTGTCCATTCTGCATTTGTTTATTTACTTACTACAGACAGGCGATGGAGTTCATTAAAGCAATCCTTTATACAAGTTTATAATAAATGTGTGTGTATTATTATAATCATGTTTTTTGTCCCGGATCAGAAAGTTGCCCTGAGCAATATATATATATATATATATATATATATATAGTTAATATATATATATATATATATATATATATATATATATATATAAAATAGTTTCACTAAAACTAAAAGCACAGATTGTTGGTTTTGAAAAAAATGCATCAGCTTTAGTTTTAGAGATTCACTTTGTGTTTTGAATTATATTCCTTAATGTCAGAACTCCAGTTACTGCCAGGAAGTCTTTACTGAATGGTGTAAACAATACAACTGTGGACCAAACAACACAAACACAGGAGTGCTGAAGACTAGGAGCAGCTCCCGTGGAAGGACAAAAATCCAAGTTTCAGTGATTGATTTATGATTTTTGTCCAGCAGCACATCATGGTGTTCATGCACTGAAACATGGCGCTGGATCGGTGAAGGTCTGAGATGTTTTGGTGGGAAAGATCTGAAAAAAATTCTTCTGGTAAAATTCCTTCTGGTTCACTTCTTGTGATAAAGTGGAATTCTTCAATAGGAAAATGATCAGTGATGCAGTCTCTAAGAATTGTGCCAAATTGATATAAATCCTGTCCAAAAACGAGAAGAACAAGAAAGTCTCTCCAGTCTCCAGATCTTTCTCCCATTGAACTGAACGGGACAAGCTGGACTTAGGGGTTAGAAATGGATGTCCAGAAGATGAGACAGAACTGTTCGGATGTTTGAAAAGGCGCTTACAATGTATATTGTTACAAAACCAGTCGGGTCCATTTTTTAGAATAAAATGTTCTTGTGATAAAAACTGAAAAGCAGTGTATCATACACACACCTTGTTGAAAGAGGACACTGACATTAGGGAGTGCAGTTACCATGAAGGGCTATAATTGGTGCGGAAATGATTAGGTGTAGGTGCTATTGTGCTATTAGGTGCTATTGTAACCCAGGGTTTTAAACTATAAGTAACTTCCACATGAACGTAGGTAAGATTTACCCCCAGATCTTTGTCCAGAGCATCACACTCCTGCGAGGGGCTGCCTCCTTCCTGAAGTGGGTCTGCTGCTGATCTGAACTTGTTTTGTAACTAATTTATATTTTTTACCACCTTAAATTCAGTAGCAGTTTAAATGAATGAGGATTTTCAGAGCTGGTTTCTGCGTGAGTGATCGTGTGAGGAAAGGTTCTCATTTTGGTTTGGTTTAAGACATTTATTTTGAGTAACCATTCCTGCTTATCTGGGCTGAATTGCCTTTTGTTCTGTCGGCTCAGCTGCTGGACAGGCTTAGCCTCTCTCATTTTGAGACTTTAGAATTTCAATTTTAGACCGAAAGGATCTAAAAAGAGCAGAAGGGCCAGACCTCTGTTCCTCAGTTTTTTAGACTCTGCAAGTGCACTTTTAAACCTTTACAGGATGGAGTGCTGGGTTATGAGACTCAGGTAGGACACACCGCTTTTAACTCCTTGTACTTTCTCTTTAATTCACGGAAATAGCCTAGACTGACCCCGAAGTCTGTTTGAGCACCTTGTCTTGTTTAAACTGGTGTTTCCCCGCAGTTTCATGCTTCCCTGTTTGTCAGCTGACTCATCAGCTTTTAATGGAGGTGTTTAGGCTCTGAATGAGGAGTGGAAAAGCAGGAAAGTCTTCTTCCGTCATGCTTGAGCTGCATTTTCAATGAAAAGCTGCAGCCAAGAAAGATGTCTCCTTGGTGGAGGTATTAAAGACCAAAACACAGGAAGTGTAACCCAGGCTATTGTAAGCCAGCAAAGTTCATTTATATGAATAATAATAATCATCATCATCTTTATTTATGTCGCACTTTTCTTACTTTTTTCTTTACAATAGAAATAGAAACAAGAAAAAGTAAAAATATAAAAATAAGTAAAAAAAAAAATGAGTGGCAGATTATGGGCCCGTTAAGTTTACAGAGGAAACCTTGTGCTGTTTATTTACCGCACTGCATCTGAGAACAATCTATATTAGTCTGCGTAATCCACCAGCATCTCTAACACTGGCAAAGGATCATGGGTAACAGAAGGCTGGGAAGGCTTGCATCGTTCTGATTGGAACAGCCTTTGATGATGCAGTGGTCTGGAAATGCAGCCCAAGCTCAAAGCTTCAGTTTATATTAAAGCTTAAATTAAAACTAATAAAGTAAAGCTTGATCCTCACTTCTTTATTCTGATCTAGATCAGGAATAGTGGATAAAGAGTCGATGAGTTGGATGTGGTGAGGAATGAGCAGAGTGTTTCCTGATCGAGACTGGGCTTCGTTGTCAGGTTAGCAGATTTCCCTGAAGAGCCACTTCCTCCACTGTAATCTTTCATTCGGACTGAAGCTGCACAGTGTAGAATTTGTTCAGCAGTATAACAGAAAGCTGTTATATGCAAATGAGTCCTCTGATGAATACTGAGCATGTTCCAGTTGTTGCCAGTATGAATCCAAAATGGTGAAAAATTGGGCCCGTATAATGCAAGACCACGTTAATTTGGCAGCATGTAGAGATAGCATCTGTTCTTCCACATCATGCAGCCCTAACACATTGGACCAAGTTACTTCAGATAACAATCCATGTTCTAAAAGTTAACCTGTTACTTTTGAGAGATGTTTAATAAGACAAAGGCATATGGAGTGTAAGCATCTGCCCCATTCGCTCTGTATCTTACTGATGGTTTTGTGTGTTCGTAGGTCTTTTCTCTTGGCACCCTCTCTGCATGTCACTTGGGGTAAGTTCAAGCACAATATATTTTCTCTTTATTGCCATTTTGGCCTTCAAACCACTTCAAGTCAGTCAGTCAAGTTGTCCCAAGCGGGGTCGCGGGGGAGTGCTGGAGTCCATCCCAGCTCACACAGGGCGAAGGACACACGCTGGACAGGTCGCCAGCCCATCGCAGGGAGGAGCATGACGGGGACGGCACCTTGGTCAAGGGTACCTCAGGAAACCTATTGGGTAGGGGTTCGAACCCCCAATCCTCTGATCATGCGGCCAATGCCCTAACCACTAGGCCACTACTGCCCCCCACTTGACAGTCTGTGGATGAATATAGTTCTGGTTCTAGTAAGATAATGACAAAAATAATATCCATCCATCCATCCATGGGGTGCTGGGGGTCAAGTAGTAAAGCGGACCACTATGGACGAGGCCACAGTTTCAAATCCTACCATCACCTCCAGCACCACCACCACTGGGCTCCTGAGCAAAAGCCTTAAACCCATGTTGCTCCAAGGAGACGGTCTCAGCATGCACAGGGTGAAAGACAGAAACATCCTGAACAGTCCGTCCCAAGGCGCACACGCACTCACACACACACACACACACACACACACACACACACACACACACACACCTAGAGGCATCTTCAATCAACATCATCAACAGACATGCACGTCTTTGGACTGTGGGAGGAAACCTGAGCTCCTGGAGGAAACCGACACTAATGTGCATGAAAGAACCCGGACAGGGAATTGAACCCAGAGCCTTTTCGCTGTGTGGACACGGTTCCAGCACCCACCATCAACCCCGGTTGAAATAAACAGCTCAGAAAATGGATGTATGAAATAATTGTTTAATAATGTCAAAAAGGAAAAGAAGCAGTCAAGTGGTACAGGAATGAAATGTAATTGTTAAAATTCAGTCCTCTTTTATTCCAGGCTAAACTTCATGCAACCGTGTCCGTTTTCAACCCTTTCCTTTTCACTCAGTCACAGGAAACTCCATGCTCCATTTCTTTTTGTTCGTTTTTGTCCAGGAATAACTGGCGCAAAGCCTCAGGCAATAAAATGAATAATACATCACCTCGCTAAATAATGGATAGCACGCGGCGGAGGACTGAAATAATTAGGTTCGCATGGCCCCTCCCTCAGCACGTTGAGGGTATTGTTACGAATGACCTGCACCGGAGGACTTTGGTGGGGTGATGGACTTTTCCGTTGTGCTGATATCCTGGCTGGTGTGGGGAGATTGCTCTGATCCTCATCAATAGACAATGTCCTTTTGTCCTCTGAGGAATCATTATCAGCTGTGAAAGTGTGCAGGATGATGATGCAAACTGAGGGTCATTGTTCTTGTAAAGAAACAAATAAATAAAGGGGAGTAAAATTGTGACCGTGCCTGGCTTCTGTACCACAATGTCTTTAGTCCTGAATAGTCCTGATTCATCAGCCATTTCTTCTCATTTTGGTGAGGTTAAGTCAGATTTAACACTTCAGTGTAGGGTAGTTTTCTTAAGGTTACATGATATCTACAAGAACTTTAATGACTGCTGAATACTTCACCCCAGAAAGTGTAACAAGGGATGCTTTTTAGATTTATCTTTAAAAAATGTTTATGCACAACATCCAAATGTAATAGAAGTTCATACCACTTTATGACAATGAGCTATGATGTTGTAATTGATGCTCCATATGCTTTAAGAAGTGTTCCACTCTAGAGGTTACTCATGTCCGTTACAAAATCATGGAAACTTTAGTCCCCACCAAAAATGACTTCCTAATGAGAATGCAGGAGATGGGACCTTAATCTTAACGTGATTGTATTAAATTCATTCTAGATTAATTTATTTCCTTTTTGCAAAGCTTAACGCCTACACGATTGGTCTCAAAAGTGGGCTCTGTGGTTGCCGAATTTGAGCTCTCCACCACAGAAGAGCTGCTCTTCACAGAGGAATAATTTTATAAAGTAACGAATAAGCGAGGTGTTATTTGTTAAATGCTATCAAAAAGGAATTAAAAGGAACTTGACCCCCTTTTTCTTTTCCTTCACAGTTCTGTCTCTTCATGACAGAGGGCATCCTGCTCTTTTCCGCCGACGGCTCCCTGTTCTGCTTCAAGTCCCGCAAGGGGAAGATCCGTGTGCACTGGATCCTGCAGGCTCTGATGCTGCTGTCTGCCACCACTGGTCTTTGCTTCATGGTGGCCAGTAAGAACGTGTCGGAACAAGCCCACTTGACCTCATGGCACAGCCTGCTGGGTGTGGCCACCCTGGCGGCTACTACACTGCAGGCGGCCTGTGGTGTGTGCTTGCTCTGCCCAAAATTTCTAGGCATCACCTCTATGCCCCGACTGCGTCTTTACCACGCCACCTGCGGCCTGGTGGCATACCTGCTGGCCACCGTCACTGTGATGGCAGCCATGTTTTCAGACTGGTTTCAGGCCACGGTTAAAGGGGTCATGTGGTACGGCTTCCTGCTGCTGCCGCTCTTTCCTGCACTGGTGGTGATGAACCAAATCACTAGTGCCTTCCTGCCTAAGAAGAAGTTAACAACGTGAGGCATCGCCATGGCACAAAGTGCTCCAGTTAGAAACTTTAAAAACTTTAATGAGGACATATGTTGCTTCTTTTCAGAATTAATCTTAATTTTATTCTTGGGGTCTCTTAACAAAACATTAGCATAACCATGCTTCAGAGTTCCAAAAAAAAGCTAAAGTTACCGCAGACGTTTGATGAAGTCTGTATTTCCTGTGACTTTATTTTTTTGGCCGATTAATGCTGATGAAGCCAGTGAAGTCTAGATAATATCGGACTAATGTGATCAAATTTTCTAGATCTAGATAAGACTCTAGCTGATGCATGCTGGACTAACTGGAGTCTGAAGGCTTTTACTGGGATATCCTGACAGCAGGACATTGGGATAATCTAGTCCTGAGGTGACGTGTATTAATATTTCTGTATCATGCAGTGTGAGTGTGCTTCTAATTTCAGCAATGTTTCTAAGATAAAGAAAAGCTATTTTAATAACAGTTACGATGTTTACTGCTCACTGACTTCTCATCTGCTCCGTTCTAACTAGCACTGATGGAGATGCTGAACGTGAACGGTGGAGAGTGATGCCTCGTTTTATTCGACAGTGTTTTATGATTTGTTGTTTGATTGTTTGGATGGCTGATCAAGATTTTGCCCTAAATGTTGTATCATAGCAATACAGGCTGCTCCATTTTTCTCATCAGATTTGGTTTCTCTTCTGAGATTATTCTGGATTAAAAGGGATTTCCACTGAACTTTACACTAATTTATCTGCCTTTCATTAAACATTTACATTATTTATCAGATCCTCTTATCGAGGGAGACCTTCCCTTCCTTATAACGTATTTCCTAATGACAGGTAGAGTCTCCTTGGAGCTACTTGGGGTGAAGCTCCTTTCTCAGGGGCTCAAATGGTGCTGGACTGGGCAGAGCAAGGCTCGAACCCACAACCTCTTGGTCTAGAGTGTCCCGCTCTTAAACCGCAACCACCTCCTTTCACTAAAGCATGTGCGAAACACTTCACAAACATATACGTAAATAAATGAGCTTCAGTGTGTGTAAACCCTGACAATATGTCTAATGGTCTATAAAGGTTTGACCCAATTATTCACCAGATTTCATATAAATGTAATTTTATTTTGAGGATAACGAATATCATCTGTTTTCTAAACACAAACTCAACTAAATGCCCATTTAAATGTTTAAAGTTTAATAATCACTCAAACGTGGTTTGGGACATTGGGAAACTGGGAGCATCCTTTTAAATACATAATGTCTACGAATTTCTGGAAACCTAAACACAATATCAGTTTTAGCATTTTAAGGTCACAATGGAAGAGAGTGAAAGACATCTGGACAGGACTGGACAGGAAAACAATAAAAATGGTTGGACGTCTTGATGAAGATCCACTTTACAGAGTGTTCATGTGCAGCATACAGCATACAGACATGCAAGAAGATCATCACTGAAATTCTGAACGCTCCGGGGTTACTTTTGAAATCTAACAACATTGCGCAATATGTGCTTAACCTGAAAACTGCAGTAATCCTGAAACACTGTGCTGACAGGTCAGGGGGCATAAGGGTGAGCATGGGAGAGATTAACACAGCAATCCATTTAATTTCAATTAACTTTGTGTTCATTTGATAAAAAGGGAATCATTTTATACACTACTTTTGGCTTCTTGATTGAAAGTGTGCAGGAAATAATCACATTCTCAACTCACTATATAGAAAGTTCTGTAAAGACTTCACATGGACCTGAAATGAATGAAAAAGGAACTTTTTTTTTTACATGCTCCTTGGATCATTTTCTCGGCAGTGTTAAGCTCTGTTATTGCTGTTGCGCAGTTAAAGCCTGATCAACAGTTATGAAACTGTTAAATACATCTGTATTGATCTAGAGAATCTTAATCTGTCCATTAACGATAAAAGACGTGGGAACAATAATCAATGCATAAACACAGTTTCTCTGATTATGGCTTCGTAAAATACTGGGAACATAAATCGACTGCTGTCAAACGTGAATCTGTTCCACCCTGAAGGTGAGGAAAGGGCTGAGAGCAATCTCATGCCAAGTGAGAGCATCTTGAATATTGAACATTTCTATAGAACTGAATGTGAACGTGAGCAATATATAGCAAACTGCACTGAACTGGGAGCAACCGATATGCAAATACACAGCAGATCACAACCTTACGGCTTCTCCTCACAGATCAGTGCAATTCTGCCCGTCAGCAAGTCCTCCACATTGACGGCGACGATCCCTGAGCCTGCTGCTGATTCCCCGCCATCGTCCAGTGCAACAAACACCTGCTGAGAACCCGGTGACTGGTCCAGCACCTCTGCCTGATCCGCCCCTTCCAATGAGGTATCTTGTGTCTGGATCACCTGATTGGCAGAGGAGCGCGTCAACAAAATGTCAAGAATCTACAGATCTTTCTTGTTGTGTTCCTTGTTTCAAAATGTATCGTTCGCATACATTCACCTGCCTACATACATTCACCTGCCTACATACATTCACCTGCCTACATACATTCACCTGCTCAGCTCACAAAAAAACGATCCACAAAACTGAGCCGATCATGTACAGATATCAGTTTTAAAGGCTGACTTTGAAGCATTTTAACAATCAAATACAATCTGATGTTTTAAACACTATTTCTAAATTAAAAACGTACACATTGTATTAATTTGTATATTGTCTTGTTGTTTTGGCTCTGGATCTACCAGAAACATTGTGTCCCCACGCAAAAAGTTTGTGCAGCCCTGATTAATACATTTTCACTTAATATTCAGTAGTTACTTTAAGTTTAATTCATGGTAACGGCTTTAACTCAGTAGTTATCATTCTGTAACTTTCTAAAACTAACTGATTAGCTCTGACAGGAGCAGTTCTCCAGGCTTCTTGAAGGACGTTCCAAAGCTCTTCTTGGAACGTTGGCTCCTTTTGTTTCTGTTCTCTGTGGAGATGATCCTACACTGCTTCTGAAAGTGAAACTGCTCAGGTACAGGGACTGTACTGAAAATGAGAGCCACAAACGTTGTCCTTCAGGAAGATCTGGAGAACTTTTTCTCAATAATACATAAAAAAAAAAGTCTGGAACTTTAGAACCAAAATGTAAAAGAAATGAGGTTCTGGGTCAAGACTTTTACTGTAATACTGTACTGTAATTTAACCTGGTAAAAAAAAAAATACTGTAAAGGCTGCTTTATATTTCTATTATATAGAAATAATATATAATATAATATAATATTTTATATATTTTTATAGCTCCTGTACTTCTCCTGTACTTGTTTCTCTTTCCTCTTTCCTTTTGTCTCTATTTTTTAATATATCTTTTTTCCTATTCCTTTTCTGTACATCTGTCACTTTTATAAGAGCCCTGTAACACCCAAATTTCCCATTCGTGGGATAATAAAAGATTACTCTACTCTACTCTACATCTGTGAAGATGAGGCAGGTACGTGTGGAAGTAAGTGACTAATTTTTTTTACTTTTATAATGGTATAAAGATGAGTCGCATAAATGTTTGGAGGTATGAAAGTTGTGGCCCCTGCTATGCTTGCCCAAACCTCTTCTCAGCTATGATTAGCTATAACCTCATTTACACAGGCGTCTAAATAAGCCTTTAGTCGGAGCAAAGCTGCAGTTTTTACCATTTGCGCTGGCTCCTCCTCCTGAATGACCTGCAGGTGGGTGGTCAGGAAATGCTGCCGAAATTCGGCCTCTGTGAGGAAAGTCAGAGAACAGACAACGCAGCCAAACGTGGACCCCTGTTGGCTCAGATGTTCGGTGGACACGTGCTGCTGTAACTCCTGCTCGCTGCTTACTGCACAGGGACAATACATACATTTCCACTGCACAGGGACAGCACCCACATCTAGGGTTAGGACAGGCATAGAAGAAATATTCAACATGGATCAGAAAACAGACATCTCTTTTTAAACTTGGTGTATTTCTAAGTGGAATGGGATGTTTGAACAGACGGCGAGTTAATTAATCTTTTTTTCTCATTTAGCATTTTCTTTAATATTAAATGAAAACATGATTTCATATGCATTTATATATATATATATATATTTTTTTTTTAGATGTAGCTGATGTGTGTCTGTGTGTATACACAGGGATGAAAGCAGAAAAAATGAGGGGTTTCTATTTGTCAGTGGCAGAGGGGTTAAGTCTTAATCTGACCAAGGACATGAACTGAGGTAAAAAAAAAAAGGTCCAACAAACAGATACTAGTAAGAAAGCAGGTCGCTTCCATTAACTGTTAGTAAACCTTAGAATTGTAACATCTTGGCAGAAAAAATCTCTTAAACAATAAAAATGTTTCATATTTACCTGCCTGTATTTCCTTCTTTTCTGTAGAGAGAAGTGGTATAAACTGAATAAGAGACAAGCAGGTTAACACTTTATAAATCATGACATCTACACCCTTTTATGAAAACTGATATAAACCTACAATCGACATTTATAAAGGTTTATTCCGACAAGCACTCATAAAGGTTGCTTTCACCCCCAGAGCATGGGAAAGTGGACACTTATTGGAAAAAGCTTTTATAAATGTATAAAAGTAAAGTGAAATAAAGCAGCAATGAGGACACTTGAGACAGGGGGTGCTTCCTCACCTGGGTGCTTGGTTATGTGGTGTTTAAACAGGCTGCTCCTGTTGCAGAAAGCCTTGTCACAGATCTTACAGTGCAGCATGTGCGAGAGTGGTGCGCTGCCCTCCACGGTGACCATGTCTGGATGGGTGGTTCTATTGTGGTACCATAAACCTGAGAGAGTCTGTCATACACAGTTCTTGATCACTTTTAAATATAAGAACCAAATCATAGGACTGGTTGCCAGTGGCTGCTTCACAATGAAGGCAGTTTAAAGTGAAAATTAGGCAAACAAAATGTTATTGGCGAGAAACGGTTAGAGAAGAGGGTTTGCAATTGGAAGGTTGCCGGTTCAATCCCCTGGACTGGCAGGAAAAATTGTGGATGAGGTGAACGAGTGAACAAATTTTTCACTCCCATATCCACGGCTTAAGTGAGAGAGAGCTTTCCTGCAAAATTACGACACTTAGGCAAGTGTCCAAAAAGCTCAAATAACCTCCCTTTCCTAACGTTTATTGAACTATGTGAATGCAACCCCAGTCTGTTCTGTTGTGACTGATTTCTTTTTTCTGTTCATTTCTGGCAATTACAGGGACATACATCACTGCCTCCTGCTGGTTTGCACCCTGCATTTGATCTCTGCAAATTTAAATCTGTGTGTGTGTGTGTGTGTGTTGAAGTTTGTGACTAATGTGTAAGATTCACTTTCTGTGCTGCCTGACCTGGTAGGATTTGTGGCAGCTCTTGCAGCTGTAGGGTTTGCTGCCATCATGGGTGCTCATGTGCTTTTCCAGCTGGGTGGCAGTGCTGAGGATCCGGCTGCATTCGGCACACTGGTGCATCTCTTTTGGGTGAACCTCCTGGATGTGGTCGCGGAGTTCGTCCAGCGAGCCGAAGCTCACCCGACACTTCTGACAGTCATGGGGTTCTGCAACGTCTGCCAGCAATACATTTTTAAAAGTCAGGCTTTGGAGTGAAAATACCGTAGGCATCATTGCTAATGTCTAGAGGCTTACATTGCTAAAAATGTTAAAAAATAAGATAATGCATTGAAAGCATCTTGCCATAATTTATTTAGTTATTTATTTTTAATATCAAAAATACTCCTTAGATTTCTAAGAATGTCTAACAGTTTTAGCCCATGGGCATGATGAGAGGATGCAGTAAGTAGGAAATCCAAAAGGAACACTAATGTGGGTACTCACTGTGGAAGGACTGCAAGTGAACTGAGAGTCCATTCGCTTGTTTGAAGCCCTTTCCGCACTCCCGGCATACATACGGCTTGTCGCCGGTGTGTGTGCGCACATGTCGTGTAAGCTCGATGGACTGTGCAAACGTAGACGAGCAGTACTGGCACGAGTACATCTTACCTGGTAAAGCCAGGAAAGAACATGTCAGACTGAAGAGCTTAAAACTGAAACTAGATGCCAAACAATCTATCTGTCCAGCCAGTAATAAAGACCGCCGGTTTTATTACTATGCAGAAAATTTGGCGATACTGTGACTTCTCCTCATACAATACACGTAGCCATTTTACAGACTAAATGCTGAATTTTCCCTTTAATGATAGATACATATGATCCTTTACATCAGCTATACACAATGTATAATCTCCTCTGCAAAAATGTGCATGATGTCATACCCTCTGCATGTTTCTTCTTCATGTGGTAGGACAGAGCGGCAGCCACAGCGAAGCTCATATTGCAGTGTTTACACTGGTAGGGTTTCTCCCCTGTGTGCAGACGCATGTGGTTCTTCAGTGAGGAGCTGGCTGCGAATTTGGCCCCGCACTCCTCACACACGTACGGCCGCTCCTCCAGATGCTCTGTACGTCGGTGGTACAACAACCCTGCAACACCGAAACATCAATATATGAGCAAATGAGGGGTGGCTCAAGACTTCTGCACCGCATATCATCTTAGAACATTCATTGGGCTGGCTTTTGTCTATAATGATAAAATTCACTGATCATGCAACCAATAGCTAGTCTATATTCTCACAATGTAGAGATTGTGCTTTTTAAAATCTCTTCCTTGTTAATACAGACCAACATCAGCGAGGAGGTCAACAAACAGCAGTGTTGGTCCACTCACCAGAAGGATGTTTAAAGGTCTTGCTGCAGAGGTTGCAGGACACTGGCTGTGTTTTCTTCTTTTTGGGTGGAGGGCCGCCATGGTCCTGGGCACAGTGCTGCTGCAGGGCGGTCAGGGAGGGAAAGAGAAGGGGGCAGTCTGAGCAGCGCTGGACTTTATCCGGAGACAGAGCACAGCGCTTCCTGTGTTTCATCAGACGACACTTGAAATCAAAGCTTTTCTTGCACCACTGGCAGCTGTAGGAGACCACCACGCCCTTCCTCCGCAAATCATTCTGCCTGTGCTCCCTTTCCTCCACCACCTCCTCCTCCTCACCTGAGCCTGCAGAGTGAGGAGGTTTGACGGGTTCTGTTTAAGGAGAATGAAAATAATAGATTGCAGTGAGGGTTATTAAATAAAACAAACAAAAAAAGACACATTTAAAAAATCAGGCTACATTTTGCACATTTTGTTGCCATCTATCACAACCCAAATCTTTCATGTAAATACGTGCCCAAAACATCTCTTTCTCAACATTCAAGCAAACTTGAGGACTTGGTTTAGGATTCAGTTTGACTTGCCGTGAGCAATAAAAATGAATGTTAATGAAGTACTGGAGGCATTTTGATTGGTTTGAGAAGTGTTTTGATCAGGACAATTTGGGGTGACAACTGGCTTCCACTTTGTATCTCCATATCTAAACCACAGGAGCAAAATTCAGGTCTTGACGTACAGTGGACAAATTGTGTGAATTTGAGTATAAACAGCCATTAATAGTCATAGTAAGTACTAGTTTCTAAATATTTCTGGATTTCTATATCACTTTACTGTCACCTACCATTATCGTTATCATTTTAACTGAAACATAAAATACAAAGTTCACAAAATGAGCTTTATTATAACAAGTATAACATTAAAGTCCCTGTATCCATATACCTGTAACAACACTGATTAAAGTCATTCTGAACCCTAACGCGTGTAATGCGTCATCAGTATCATTGCATTGTTCTCACCAGCAGTACTGAGCTCCTCAGCCAGAGGCTTGAGTTGCGGGAAGCTCTTCCCACTAATGTACAAAAGGCGGCACAATGGCCAGACCTGCTGTGTGTCTCTGCTCAGCACTCTGTCCAAAACCTGCTGCATGGACTCTGCTACACCATCTGATCCGCGACAGTTTCGCATGAACTGGGACACAGAAATAAACTGTCAAAACACACTGACTGATACCGCATTTCATTCCAACAGGTGGGGCTCAACCTGCAGGGCTGTAACACTGATACACCGGGAGACAAAACAGAACTGAGAGTGGTCTTTACATGAGAGGCATGACATACCTTCTACAAATCCTTACCTCAGTGACATTCTCTTCATCACAATCCCCTGCAGCTCCTTCTAGGTCTGTGATTTCACTGAACGTTCCCAGAATCAGATCTTTGTGCTTAAACAAGACCTCCACTTGAGCAACTAGAAAGGAAAACAGGAAAACACACCTCAGGATGACTACAAATCAGATGACCTACGCCTGCTGCCCTAAGAGTTTCCGTTTGGAAGAAATGAACATCCTGAGATTATAATCTAACAGGGCCAAGATTGAGCCTCTGAGAACTAGGACCACTGAGATCTGGAGTACATATGTTACTTTACTAACAGTAACAGTAACAGTAACAGTACCAACATTATTAAAACTTTGATACATTCTGTTAAGACACTGCACAATGAGGTGTTCTGGTAATAAAAGCACTTTATCTTTGGTTCTTAAGGTCAATAATACACTTTTTTGTCTCTCATTGTAAAATAAAAAGAAATTCTGTGGTTATGTAAAGTTTTACATTAATACACAGCTGTATGAGAGCAGATTACATGGTCATTTGCTCATACATTCTATATCACTTAGAAACTTCTTTCATTTGTCAATTATATTGCACAAATTGATTTCATTTGCACCCATGCTACTCTGGTAGTATAAGTGGTAAATGTTTTTGCACAAATAACTGCATTAAAATGATCAAATATGTTTTCACTGTAATCATTTTCACTTAGTGATTTTCAATAGTGATATTTTGAGTAGGACAGATCTGATCATACTTAAACCATAAATGATGTGACCAAATGAAATCCTGAAAAATATACCAGTGTGAACAAGACTCTGAGCCTCTGGGTTCTGTGTGATCTCCTTCATGACGAGCCCCAGTTCAGGGTCCTGTGTCCCGGCCCAAAGGAGGAGTCGCCACAGCGACACGGTCTGAAGCGGACTTCCATCCAGAGCAGCTCCCAGTAATCTCTCCATCACTCCAACACTTCCACCTTCCTCCAGCAGACCCTGGATGCACTAAACACACACGCACAGTTGACTTACTTATGTGTGAAACAACATGTGCTTGGTGATCACTAAACAGACCAGGTTGTGTTTAGCTATGAATCAGATTTTAGTTTATTTCTACTGATTTGAACACATTTATCTGCTGTGTATCTGATTCTCAACCTTTAGGCATGACAAGCTGTCAAACAGATCTAATGTGTATGACATTTTATTGGATTTTCTGAATTTTCGTCTGCGATGGGCTGGCGACCTGTCCAGGGTGCGTCCACCGTCCTCGCCCTGTGTGCGCTGGGTTGGACACCAGCACTCCCCCGTGACCCCGTTTGGGACAAGCGGCAGAAAATGGATGGATGGATGAATTTTCGTTTATTTTTATTTTATTCATATTTTAATCTTAAACACATCTACTTATACCAGCATTTTCAGAACCAGAAAAATGGATCCCTAGAAATGTGCTTTTGTTACGAGAGATCCACCAAACACACAGAACAATGTAAAACAATAAAATAAAATATGTCAATAAAATAAAAAATCTGGAATAAAAATAGGGAACGATGTCAGACAACTAGACAACTGCTCAATTTTAACTCGAGCAGAGCCAACTGAAGCCTAGCCTCATAGCCCCAGTGCAAAAGAGGTAAAAGAATCCTCGCACAAAAGCATATCCTGGTCAAGCAACAACAAAATTTTTTAGATATTGGATGGAACAGTCCATTTACTGTTTGGAGATCAAGAAGTGAAAGTGAAAGTGACTGTTCCCGTCATTGTGAAACGGCACAGCACACAGTAAGCCACAAAGAAATTACACTTCTGCATTTTGCCCATACTCACACACACACACACACACGCAACAGGGAACAGGTATTGAAAGTGCCCAGGGAGCAGTGACAGGGAGGGTATCTTGCTCAAGGGCACCTAAGGGCAACCTAGAGGTCTGGGATACGAACCCATGATCTGATCCTGTGCCTAAGCACTAGGCCTAAGCAGTAGGCCACCGCTGCCCCAGAATGACATAGAATGAAATGAAGAATGGCATATGTGTGTATATGGGGCTTAAACATGAGATTATCTGACTGATAAAGATTTAGTGGATGAGTTTTTACCTCTTTTTGGTCTGACAGGATGGTAGGCCCTTTGTCCAGATTCTGACTGATGACTTGAGGCTGTAGATTCAGTTCACAGAGTCTTTTCCAGAACTTTCTCAACAGGGAAACACCACAGCAGTCCTCCATCCGCTCATCTGACAGGACACACAGCCAAAATAAGGGTTATTATGAAAGTCCATAATGCCATTGATATAAGTAACAGGATGCACCTTAGGACAGTCTAGAAGGGCCTATTTAACGTCAGTCAGTCAGTCATTTTCTGCCACTTTCTTCCAACACAGGGCGAAGGACACACCCGGGACAGGTCGCCAGCCCATCGCAGGGAGTAGCGGGACGGGGACGGCACCTTGCTCAAGGGTACCTCAGGGCAACCCACTGGGAAGGGGTTCGAACCCACGATCCTCCGATCATGTGGCGAATGCCCTAACCACTAGGCCCACCTATTTAATGGATAAATATATTTCTCTTGTCTGACCATTTATCTCTGATCTTAGCCACTCATCATACACAGGGTAGTAGGATGGGTGGAGGAGCAAGATGGAGAAACATCCTAAATGAGTCACAAATTTTGCCTGTATTTTTTTTCCAATACATTTTTTTTGTGTTTTAAAACTGCAAAGTCTGTAATAACCAATGAATTTAACACAAATCTGTCTATTTAGCCTAGAGAGGTTAGCGCTGCCCATTCATGCTGAATTATAATAAGTGTTTTATAATTTCTTTTAATTGAGGCTTTTATTTAAAACAGGGATGTTTCACATAAATCAGTCTTAAAGGCACATCAACACGATATCAGTGAGAGTTTGGTAAATGTAATGTTACATGGAGAAAAAAAAAAAACAACAAAAAAGAATTTTTGAGGCTTTCTAATGCCCTCCCCCCAGCACTGTGACAATACACACCAGTATCCCTGGGACCTTCTGCCTGATTCAGGTTTATGTCACTCTCTCTGTTCTCCTCAAGCAGCTCCAGCAGAGAGCTTTCTACTATCCCTCTTTCACTGAGCATCTTCACCAGATTCTTCACAGATTGCGCACGGCTCTGCTCTGCGATACACTCCTGCAGCACCTGCAATAAATGGTTCACTAATAGGATGACAGAATTACTAATAGCAGGTCATTCCCAGCAGGGTCCTAGCAGTATAAAAATGAAATTGTATTAAATAATCCCCATTAACTTTCATAAAAGCAAAAGTTTCACATAATATTGCTAAAAAGAAATGGAATCTAGCAGTCATCAGTGCGACATTATTTGATGAATGTTAATTGTTGAGTAACGGTGCCTTAAATGCCCACAATGATGGGTTTGCATTGCTTGGCTGGATAAGGGGCTTCTTATACTTGTAAACAGCTAGAATATTGTTTAATAATTTTGGTTCAGTGCATTAATCTTTCTGAATCCCTTCATAATAAATATTTGCAAGAATTTATCAGGTGGTCTTCAACAGTTCAGCCCTGATGTGAGTAGAAAGGACTCTGGGACAGCTTGGTCCAGGATGATTCGGGTTGCCTTTTCACCAGTGGAATCGCACCAGAGTTCACCAATCAAGGAATCAAGACCATCTATTTTTGGGGGGCTGATTATTTCGGTGTGGACCTGAGTGCGAATACGGTTATGACTGAAAACGGACAATGGTTTAAGGTTTAAAAATACCTACAAACCTGATTGGAAAGTCTCTCAGCTCTCTGAGCTGATACGATATATATGGGACAAGAGGAGGAAATGCCAGAATTCGATCCAAAACAACCCAAAGCACCCATGCGTGGTACTGTGATCTGTATATGTTAAGGTTTTTCACTCTGATACAGAGTGAAACGAGTGATACAGAGTGACTTTGCGAAGAAAATATAAACTGCCACTCCATGCAACTTCGGTAGAAGGCTGTAGTGTGTACCTCCTTTAAAGCATCGTTTTGGCATTTGCCTGCTGCCTTCGTCAACAGTTCAGAAACGCTATTAACCCTGGTGAGGTAGTCAGTCAGTGTTGATCTTGTGGTTGAGGATTTCTCTGTGACGGACAGAAGCATAAAAATCAGAAACAGGGGCATTAGATACCTTAAAACAACAAAAATACCACCCATGTTTAACAGTATTTTAAAATTCTTCTTAATTGTGCTTCTACACAACATATTATATTTCGTAGTGCATAGTTCAGACTGCTTTGTTATACAGCTGGATGTTTTCTGGTGTTTTTTCCAGTACCAGTTTCCAGTTGAAATCCACCCATAGCTATGATTCCCCCAATCACACCCTGTTTTCTTTTAAAAAATAGTGAATTTAATGTGGCACTGTCATAGGTTGCCACCTTTTCCACAAGCACCCTGGAAGCAAAATTAAAATGGTGTCTTGTGGTAAAGGACTTCCAATGAGCTTATTTAGGTGAAATGCTCAGGCGTCCACATGCACCTGTACTTACCTATACCTGCTATGTGCATTTACCTTTTAGTTCAGAACCTGCATGGTCCACTTGCACTGCATTCAGAGTGAGCATTAAGATTTTTAACTGATTTAGCAGCTTCAGGAAAGTCTGGCTTGAAAGCTTCTGCTCGTCTTGCTCGTCTTTTAGCCTGTCCAACAGGCGCTGGAGAACCACATAAACTTCTGGATCTCCAGCGAAGCATTCCAGCATGATCTGGGAAATGGTGCAAAAACGAAAATGCTCATGAACTAATCAGTGATCAGTGAACTGGTGGTGGTAAGAATGTAGGCTAAATATGAGAATGTCATGAAGTGAAAGTGACCATTTGTTTGTATATGAACACATGGCACAGCAAATCGAATTAAATGCATCTACATGCATTTACATTTACATTTACGGCATTTAGGAGACACTCTTATCCAGAGCGACGTACATGTCCTAATTACAGGGACAGTCCCCCTGGAGCAACTCAGTGCTAGAGTTGGGATTCGAACCTAGGACCTCTTGAGCCATTGGTCCATAGGCAGGTACCCTACCACTAAACCACCACCACCCCATCTTCTGCTTTTCACCCCCCCACACCGTGCAGCAGAGGACAGCCGTATCTATCTCCTGTGGAGCAGTAATGGGGACAGTATCTTGATCAAGGATACCTCAGGGCAACCTACTGATCTGGGATTCAAGCCCATGGCCTTCCAATCTTGGGCCTAATCTCTAACCATTAAACCACCACTGCCATAAAAGTCAGATGGTTAAAGGTCAGTCCTGCATTGAAAACCCATGATGGGGCATAAGCTTTAATTATTCGTTAGTTAGTCGTTAATTACTCGTTAGTAACCTTGGAAAACAAACATTCCATGAACAAACACCATTTAGAGCAAGTGGGAAACACTGGATAAATGATGTTTGTCCAAAACATCACCATGAAAAGCTAATATTGCAGTCTCTTTAAAGGGTAGACATATCCACATCGTTCTTACCTGATGCTGTGAGGTGGAGAGTGTGTCCCAGGTTTGAAAAACTTTAATCCATGGCTGGATGTCTTGCAGGGTCTTTAGGATCTCCTCTTGCTTTTGAGAAAGTAGCTCTACAGCATCTTCTTCTGATGACACAAAAGTCCACAATAAAGGCTTAATTTTTAATGATCAGGCACCAAGCAAGTGGAAATTCAATAAACCCGGATGTAGTTGATACATCATGACTTGTTTTGAGTCCAAATGTGTTCTCATTAGTTTAGGACATCATCAAAACTTTCCTCAACCCACATCCATTTCTTCATTAAGGTGGAGAAGACCTGAAGTAGTTATGTAGGATGTAGTTAAGGACTACAGGCAGCTGACAAGCACCAGGGATGGAGTTCACAAAACATTTATGAGGATCAGATCCTTCCATATTTATCATAGTCATTGTCACAAAAATGGATTCCAGATCAGCGCTCCTTTCCTGATTTTATGAAACTATGCCTTGTTGTGAAAAAAGTTTTTTTTGATTCAACATACCGTATCCTAAACCCACATCTGCAAGTGTTCCACCTGAATGAAGAAGTAATTTGAGCAAGTTCAGAGAAGTTAAGAGGAGTTATGACTACTGTTTGTCGTCCAAGTTAGCCTCTTAGCTCTAGTTCTGGAAAACAAAATATTCACCCCAAATATTTCTTGGATGATCCACTCCAAATGGAATGTAGCGCAAGTTAGATTTTTCGCCAAACAAACCCTTTAACCAGAACATACTGCCCATAAACAAACCACACCTATTACTGTAGTTGCACAGTTCTATGTTTTTTTATTATAATTATTTTAAACTATGCTTAAACTTTTACAGAAAAATAGTATGATAACAGAACTGAACGTCTGCATTACTAGTTTTTTTTATTATGAATAAACTCAATTAATTACAATGTATCAATATTGGAGAAATGCAGAATAAAATCTAAATTGCAGTCCTTGCAATCTGAAAAAAGCCCATTTAAAAATGCTTTTTATATGTTTTGGTTTTAAGAAAGAAATGTGAACAAATGTTTTAGTGCTCCAGGCTTCAAAGTGCCTGCAGATACAAGGTTCTAGATAAAGGTGCTCTCAGTGTTCAGCAACAGCGGTAAACTAATCGTTGGCCTGATCATCTGGAATGATCAAGTGTTCTGCTTGAAGGCTCAGACGTAGATCACTGTGTGGATTAACCAACAAAAAACACTCAAACTGCTCAGGTACAGAGACTGGACTGAAAATGAGAGACTAAAACACTGTCCTTCAGGAAGATCTGGAGAACTGTTCCTCAAAAAGATATAAAAAAATTAAGACATGAAGAAATTAACATACAGTTTTTAAAAAAAGCAATATTTCAAATAATCTTCAAAATACATACCACCAAGATTCGATAACTGCTGACCTGCTCTTTCAGTCAATGATTCCTCAGTGTTCCTCTTAACTTTTGACCCACTTATTTTTACAGCATCCTTAACGCTATCCTCAGAAAGTCCATGACAATGAGATCCACCTTCTTCTGAAGCAAGATCTCCTAGCCTTTCAGAAGCACCCAGTTCATTTCTCTCCTCCCTTTCACATGAAAGAACATCACTTTGGAGTTCTACACATTCTTCTCTCAAAAGCTGGGGCTGTTTGTACTGGGTTTGCTTCACAAGGTCATTGAGAATGTTCTTGCAGCCGACTGCAACGTCAAACATCTGCAAGCTATCTGCTGCTGTGATGATGCGGGTGAAGTTGTGCTTCCCTGGTGGCAGTCTACCCGTGTAGACCATGTCCAGCAAGGAGGAGAACTCCTGGGAGGTGACCACAGCCTCGTCAATAGAGATACTGTCTGAACCTTCGAGGAGAGACTTGAAGAGCAGGCTGGAAGCAGCCAGGACGACTTTATGGGCCGGGTGAGGAGCGCCCTCCACCAGAATGGAGCAGTCACAGAACTGGCAATTTTTTCGCAAAGCCTGTAGCTGCTGCATCAGCTGCCTGCTGTAGTTGGGCAGCTCCATTGGACACCTGCACAGGTAGAAGAGAAGTGGAAAACAGACAAATAAGAGTTTGCACAGTGTAAGAGGGGGCCTTTCCTCATAGGACAGGCTATGCAAATGCATATGAAAGCATAGACACCCCTTTAAAATGAAGTACTTAAGTAGCTTTCATTGCTTACTGAGACCTGTGTTGGAGACGAGGATTGTATCAGGAGGAGGATGTTGACGATAGAGCTGCCAGGAAAGAGGAGAAGAGGAAGGACAAAGAGGAGGTTTATGGATGTGGTGAGAGGACATGCAGGTGGTCCGTGTGAAAGAGGAAGATGCAGAGGACAGGGAGAAATGGATGATCCACTGTAGTGACTCAAACCCAGAGATGAACAAGAACTACACACACAGCCATGATCTCCACAGCACAGCACTTACCAACAGAAAGGGACTCTGGAGCTAAGGTGAAGGCATTGGCTCAGACCTTACTGATGCTCTTGTGGCTGAAAAAAACAACACAGTGTTTGAATATTTCCAGGGTGTAACTGCTGTGCAGGCATTCAAACTCAGACAAATGTGGAGTGCCCCTTTTAATGAGTCAACTTTGTTATTTATTATGATGTTATTTATGATTAAAGCCCATTTTAATATCTGAAGGACAAAGTTTCTCATTAGTAAATTGTGTTTTGTCCACTTAAATGGTTTCTTTGAATCCCTTAAGTTATATTTGAAGTGTGCTTCATATCAACACAGCAGTGAAATCTGAGTTTCTCTGTAATACTCTTTTCATATTAAACCACCATGAATATGACACCTGACTATCAACAAACATGTCAAATTCACTGCAGTTCCCCTTTAAAGCAGGTGAGATGATAAAGATGAAAATAAGGAACAAATAGAGGTCCTAATGCTGTTACTTATCAATACCAGAATGTATTTAGCTTCTTATTACACATGTATGTCAGAGGCAACACTTTAGCATATGAAGCAGAAAGTCATCTTAAAATCAACTTTGCTCTTCTGAGGTGTTTACATTAGCCTGCTGTGCTAATGGACCAGAGGAGATGAAGATTATAACGTTGCTCCTTAAAGAGAACGGTGTTTCAAATGTTATTTTTCGGGTGTAAACCGGTCCCACGTGTTGAGGGTGAGCACTCCTCTCGTTTACCTTCAGCTAATCCGGCTCTTTATTTAAAATCCCTCGAAGAACAAACCGCGCATCAATAAAGGCTCATTCTGAAAATGGCTACCGCGCCACTGCGCATGCGCATTGTGAACTGTAACCACGTTGAAAACGTTTTCTACGTTTTGAAGCCTTTTCCTATTATTTCTTCCCCAATTATTTTAGCCTTTTTTTGGGGGGGGGCAGGCATACATAATTTCTATATAAAAGATCTGATACTTTATCTCATTATCAACTCCTCAGAAATAATTTGTGCATTACTTCTTAACCAATGGAATGATCACACTGTAATGCAACTTCCATCACCTTCCGATAAACCTACACAGGGTTTTAACATGACTGACTGAGGTGTAAATGTTTTATTCTTGCAGGATATGAAACTTTGGAAATAAGTTTTCTAAATTCTCAGACTTCACTTGGTGCCATGCTCAGGCACTGTGCTTGTGCTGTCTTTAACCAATGTTGTTCCAAAGTGGTGGAAGTGCAACAGCCCAAACAATCCAGAGCTGGAAACGTGTGCTTTTGGGTCCCAAGTGACTACACAAATGGGGTTTTGAGGTCAAATTAGTCCACAAATTTATGCAGCAGGATATTGGGTCATGTGGGGGGAAAGCATGTGGAAAAAAAGTAACTTTATTGCCCATATGAAAGACTTACAGAAAATAATAGTAGCAGAACATGTCTAAACTATTTTTGCAAGTATTTTTTTGTTTATTTTTTCCTGTTTTGGAAATGTGTCTTTATAGTCATCCTTGCCTCTCTAGACATTGCTTTTACAATTTTTTTTTTTTTTTTTGGTGAGGGAATTCATCATACCTATTACGATGCTCAATATTGAAGTTGCTCATGCATTCTTATGTATATCTGAGCGAGAGTGTAACCATGTGACTCTGTTGAAATGAGATATTTTCTGATAGCTTTTACAGAAATGTATTGTCCAGCAAATAAAAGTATGATGGGCACCTAAACACCAAACCATCATTTCGGAAGAACATGACGTTGCCACTGACAAGGACCCCGTTAAAAGATCAGTTAAAGTCTCGACCCGTATCTTTTCACAGTCATGGTATGCACTTACAGAATGCATCAACATCTTGTAATATTAAAAGCCATCACACTTTTTTTTCCAAAGAAAAGACATACACTCTTTAAAGGAGTTGCAACATTAAATTACAAAGCAAAAAGTAACAAGACACAATCTAAATTTCATCCTTTCGATGAACGCCTCAGGCTAATTCAAGCTTTTTTGTGTCCTTCACACAGATGTTTTTAGTGTCAATCCATGTCAGAGCTTCCATCAGTGTCCTAACAGCCCAGTACCTGTAAAATATAGAATAAATTTTTTTTTTTAAAGTTTAGTAGACTCAAAATGATTCTGCATGCTTTCATTCACACACCTGATTCAACGTAAGAAGAACAGTTGAACAGGAATAATTTGGGGAAAATATCAAATTAGGATTTCATTATTTACCTGTATTTTTAATTGTGATTTAAATGTAATCATCTTTCTTAAATAAGTCACTTTTTCAGGTCCATTTTTGCTGGAAAAAAATCACTTTTTTCAGACTTGAGTACAAAAACGAAATGTATTAATCTGCCCATTCAATAGCATTGCATTATTCAATTTTATTATTAAACTCCCCCAATTAGAATTGGTCAATACTGGATTTGGCAGGTATTTTGATATAAAAGTACCAATTGGCCAGTCACTTGATGAACTGCCTTATAGAAGGAGAATGAAAAACTGCTGTATCTTGTAGTGTAAATATGTGCTGTTTCTTACCTTTAAATCCTTCTTCAGGCAAACAGACTGCGAAAAAGAAAAAGCTTATAAACACACAAATAAAACAGAATGTGGCAGAAGCATTAAAGAACAGGAGCAGTAAAGAATATAAATCCATTAACTATTAAATGTGTGGAATGACTTGATGTGAAAAAGGGTGTTACAGAACAAGACAACAGTATTACTGCACAGCAGTTTATCTCTAAGCCTGAAATATTTAAAAAGTATCCTTCTGTGCCAATATAGTATAAAATATGCAATTTACCAGTGAAATTGAAACATATACTACATGGTCTTCTTACCCTGATATGCATCATCCATAGCTGCATAATCAGCTATAGGTTCATCAGCCTATGGCACAGAGAAGAGGGGACAAGGTTAAAAAACACATATTATGAGTTTATAGTGAATTAATTACAGTAGATATTATTAGGAATTTGTTAAAAACAATCCATAAAATACCTTTAGACATATAATGCTTTCTGGAAAGACTCCTAGACTACCTAGTGTGGCGGAGTCATCTGTTAAACACCGCCCATCAATAGACAGGTTTTGGTCAAATGGGGCGACAGAAAATGCATGCATGATCTATGGAAAGAAAGTCAAATTAATTAAACCATTAAAACCTTAAGATAAAACCAGCACAGTTAATAAAAATGCATATCCAAATTACTACAGGTCATTTACATTTTACTGTTTACTATTTATTAGGTAATAACTTGCTGATGGCCTCACAAAATTTCATTTCTTTGAACTGTACCTTGTAATATCAGCCTACTTTGTATAATGTCACTACTAGGGATGAAAACTAAAGACTACAGGTTCTAAATTTATCAACAGGATTTCAGGGTAGTGGTAAGACACTTATCTGCAGACAGAGTTGTTGTGAGTTTGAATCTGGCTCTATCCTATCAGCTCAACTAGCACCGTACGAGCTCCTGAGCAAGTTGCATCAGGGACTTTCCCTGCCAATAGCCTATGTATATCGCTCTGGATAATGGCGTTAATAATGTAAATGTAAAGTGATGTACCTGGATCTTGAGTTCCTTCAGAGTCTGGTTGGCAGAGACGATGAGCGCTTTCTCCCCACGCAGCTTCCTGTGGCGCATGCTCCTACGGATGCCCGATTTCCCCACAGGAATGGAGGACGCAGCAGGGCCAGAAGAGAGAGCCACAGTAGAAGTCACCTCACCGAGCTTTTGCCTCTTGGATCCATCCTCAGACTACAGTACAGCAAGATGAAAAGAACAATAAATCAACGCTCATGTGTAAATACTCTTAAGTCAGTTATGATTTAAACTTTAAAGTGTCGGCAGAGTGACATCTCTCTTTATTCCTCCTACCCACTTCAGATAACTCTGAACGTCAAAAAAACAGTAGTTGCCACTACTAATTACTAATTGTTTAAAGTATCCCTCCCATTTTGAAGTTTTCTAATTTAACATTCAGAGTTATCTGAAGTGGGTAGGAGGAATAAAGAGAGATGTCACCCTGCCGACACTGATATGTGTTTAGATGCCACTCGACCTGGTTAAAGTCTGGGTCTTTCTCTCCTTCCACCCTGGGCTCGTCTTTCTCATCCTCTGCCTCAGATCCGCTCATACTGAATTCAGGAGCAGCTTCCTTTATCATCTTTACAAAAAAGAAAGAATGACAGAGAGGCAAGCAAACAGTAAGAAAGACAAAAATAACAAAAATAATACCAAGAAAGACCGTTTAAATATTTGAAATATCACATTCTAAACCACTGATTCAGATAACGTAGCTAAAACTAGCTGCAATAAAATACTTACCATTTTGTTGTCGATGACCTTACGCACATACACAGTAGCTTGTGCATATTCCCGCAAATCCCTCTGCTGTTGGAAGATGAAGCCCTCACGGCATTCTCGACAAAGCTCTGTTAAAAGGCACACAAAAACATTGATCTTGGTTAACATTAGATCCGTTTTACACTGTTCTGTTCTAATTCTGACTCCATGAAAATATGGTCCTGCTTTCAAATGCAAAATGTATTTTGCAAAGATAGAAATGGCCAAAGCTGCCAATTTAAAGCCTGACCTTTCTGAGTAATCTTAGATTAAAACAATGTTAATATTGGGGTGAGATGTTTCTATTCATTGTATTAAGCTGTCCATAACCACTGTTTTAAAGCAGTGTCTTCAGTCTAAAGTCATGTAAAGAGACTCCAGTTCATTGTTTCCATCTGCTATAACAAGCTAATTGACCCACATAGCTAACTACATGAGCAGGGGCATGTAAGCTTATGCAAGGAAAAGGAGTGCAGTTTTGTGTTCACAAGTGGCCTTAAAGGGCACTGTCTAAAGAAAAACAAATGTTTGGAGAGGAGGTAACTGGATGAGTTACCAGGCTGGGTGTGGTACTGCATGCTCCCGTTGTCTTGCACTGAATTGTGAATCCTGCATATGGAGATTGACTGGTCCACCAGGAAGAGCCTGCAGACCACCTCCCATTCGGACGGCCAGAGCAGAGCTATACTGTGCAATGAGAAATGCGCACACATACACACGTATAGACAAACATACACACAGACACACATGCTGTGAGAAAGATAAGCAGGGAAGAACTTGATCCCTTTCTAATTAAAAACTAAAATGTGCCATGGCTTAAAAACACTTAAGCACAAGCTTTTAGGTTAATTCAGTGTGAACATGACATGTTGGAGATTTTCTCCTAAACTAACAGACCTGACACGGAATAGTTTTCCTAATAGTTTGGAACTTCTCAACTTTTGGGAAACTGTACTACAGTTGAGGTATAGGAAATTGTCACTCACTGCTGGGCATCTCCCTGGAGCATTGAGTCATAGGTAAACATGAAGCCTCCATGAGGACACAGCAAGATGCTGTTCCCCACGCTGGACACAGGGTTGGACTTTGCTGGCCTCCTGAAGAAACAAAAGTGCATTATTGTGGCCTTTATTTCAATTATGGACAGCATCTACATAACTTGAGGTTCATTTCAGCAAATCTCTACAACTGTTGATTAAATGCATCTAAGACATATAATTTGTTTATTACCTGATAAATTTCCTCCACTCATCAACAAAAAACAATGGAACGATGTACAGAATATCTGTGTCCTGAAAACAGACAATATTTTTTGTACACTGGAATAAGAGTTTGGACAAAAGGAGAAAGGACTCTAAATTGCTTAAAATAATATTTTATCCAGTTAGGGTAAAATCTATAAGAATGCATTAAAGATACAATATGTATGAATGTACCTGTGGCCATTTCTGCAGCGAAGGGCGATTTTTCTCATGGAAGAGGTTGAGGAGAGAGCTCTTCTGCTCATTGGCCATCATTCTGTTCAGAGCCTCATTTTCTTTACCTTCTCTTTCCAGCCTCTGAACAATATTACATAAAAGGTTTACAGATTAGGTTTGTAAAGCACTGTATGTCCCAAGTATTTCAAATTCTACATTCAGGAGCTGAATGTAAAGCGAGTACGAAATGAAAGAGATAACTGATCCCAGGTCTAGTTTAAAGACTTAACGCAAACTGGTTTATCTACAGCTGCTATACTCCATTATGCTGTTACAAAACAGGACAAAGCTCCACAGAAATGACTTTATATCTGTTTCTGAAAAAAATCTTTAAAGTCAGTGAGGGCTGTCATTCTCAAAACTGAAGCTGAATCTGGTTATGGACCATACTATATCACAGTTCCAAGGAACCTTAACACAACCTGTAAAATGACAGAGCAAATAAGGTTCAGAGTGTGACTACCATGCACTGCTGGCAGGGCTCCTGTTGATGGGTGAATTCTGGCGCTTTGGGGAAATACACCTTTAATTTACTCCACACCTCAACCGAGACCAGCCGCCTCTCACTCTCCTGAATACTGAGACCACCTGGGGTGGGAGAATAAGTCACAGAAACTGAGATCACTAAAGTAGGAAAAAAGAACACACCAACATTTAACATCATGAATAAGAATACTTTTAATATTATAAACGTTAAAGTTGATATTTAATAATTATCTTATTATAAAACATTGTTGCAAAATGTAAAAAAAAAATGCAATATATACAGTACTGTGCAAAAGTTTTAGGCAGGTGTGAAAAAACACTGTAAACAAAGAATGCTTTCAGAAATATAAATAATGATTGTTTATTTTTTATCAATTTACAAAATGCAAAGTGAGCGAACAAAAGAAAAATCTAAATTAAATCAATATTTGGTGTTACTACCTTTTGCCTTCAAACCAGCATCAGTTCTTCTAGGTACACTTGCACAAAGTCAGGGATTCTGTAGGATTATAGTCGGTGTATGATCAACCAATTTTACCAAACAGGTACTGAAGATCATCAATGTCACATGTAGGTTGAAACACAGGCATGTTTGGAACAACTGACCAGCAGAGTTCCTTTAAAAACACTTGTGTGCAAGTGTACCTAGAAGAACTGATGCTGTTTTGAAGGCAAAGGGTGGTCACACCAAATATTGATTTGATTTAGATTTCTCTTTTGTTCATTTACTGCATTTGGTTGATTGATGAAAATAAATGATCAACACTTCCATTTCTGAAAGCGTTCTGTGTTTACAGCATTTTTTCACACCTGCCTAAAACTTTTGCACAGTACTGTATAACTAAATGTTCTGTAACATTTAAAGGAATCTCAAATTTACTTACCATGACAGCAAAGAATATCTTCATTGAAAGTCTTCATTTCATCTACATCGCCATCACTTTCTTTTACATTATCTGCACAGAAAAACAACATCAGAAAAGTACTACTAAAAGACATATGAGTGACTGATAACCAAATGGCCGCACCTTTAGCACTTATGCTGGTGGGCTTTTCCCCGTTGGTTTTGCAGTTGGTGTGTTTGGTCTCCTCTTCTTCTTCCTCCAGCTGTTCTAGTGCCAACTGTCTCCACTGCCTTAGAGATGCTTTTCCTACCCAGAACCCTTCGTCACCGCTAAAAAAACATCACCAGCAACTACATCAAATTCTACAACCTCTGTTAGAACAGAAGCAATTTAATTATGCAATAAGACTTTGGTTCACACAACTAAATACAAAAACTTACGCATCCCATCAAAAATATGTAACTGTACTTTAAATTGTGCAATATTGCTGGCCACTTCATTTAAAAGTAAAACACCTCCCGCTGCATCGAGATGGCCAAAGACATTGTGAAGGACCCCTCAAGGACACCCTGGTATTCACCTCTTTAATCTGTTGCCCTCTGGCAAGAGATACAGGACTATTAAAACAGGGACAAACAGATTCAGGGACAGCTTCTTTAGAGCAATACACTAAATACGAGTTTTTGCACTGACCATTTCTTTTTTGTAAAACATTACTGACAACCAGCATTACCACCAATCCATAACTTGATAAGCACGGAACTACTGGTTTTGTCTAAACAAACATACAAAACCAGTCAAGCAAAAGAGAATCCAATGTAAAGGGAATAAAAAAATGATCACTCAGGAAAGCCTTTTTTCTTTCAATTTCAATTAAAATGACAAAGAAATAAATTAGCCATACCTTTTTAGCTGTGCTTTGGCAAGGTTGTTCACTTCTCTGTAGTCTTCATTGAGCTGATTTTTGAGCCTGAGTACTAGGCATCGTCTGGCAACACAGTCTCCACACAGAAAAGACCCTGATATTGGACATATCAATGACATGCATAACCAGTTACCCTTCAGAAATACTTCTGCAACTTAATATCAAGCATGAATCTGCAAGCCCTTACGGTCTATTCTAGGTCCTCCGCCATAACGTTCGAAGAGGATTTCGGCACCTTTGTGAGATATGCGCTTGGCCTCACCGATGCGGTCTGGATGCAACTTGCCGTGCGAGCACAGAAAATGGCCATTGTCGATGGCCTTGATTGCTGTAGAGTCATCAAGCCATTTCTTCAGCCATTCCACAGGCACAAATTCATAAGGCTCACCTACAGGGTACAGAGAGTCACATGCATTTCACAAATGGAAAGCAGAACAAAAGGCTATTTCTTCACATAACATACACGGTAGACACATTTTAAATATTCATACTAGAAGCATTTTCTATCTCAATGTGGCTCAATAAGTAGCCCTCATGGGTTATTTACTGACAAATGTAATATGGCCAATGTTCAGTTGTTGTATCTTAATATACCTTCTTGCGCAGGCAGCAGCTCATAGAGTTCCTTGACCTCCACGTGTTTGGCTTTGCCCTTATCAACACTCTGCTTCCTCATGTCGGCCATCTCACTGCACCACTCTTCAAACTTTTTATTGTCCTGGTCCACCAGCCTCTGGAGGAAGGCTTCAGAAGCAGGACGAAAACACATAAAGGAAACAACTCACTAAGGAGGTCACACTGAATACATTTACACAGACCGTTTTCTGCTACTTTCTGCAACCAAAGCTACTTTTGACAGGACATCTCTAGGACAAAGACAATACCCTGACTCATTCTCTAGGAAAATTCATAACCATCTAATAATGTCCCATAACTCTATGTCTATTCAAGCATATTTTCATTTACTTGTCTCATTAGACAAGTCTAAGATTAATATTTAATTACTCTCTATCTTTATCTATCCATAAGCTCATTCATTTTAGCATGTAAAATGTAAAACACAGGTTAACTTGATCTGTAAAATATTAAAGCAAAAAAAAAAAACCCATATAGACACAAGGTCATACCTGGCACATCCACGTTTGCCGGAGTTTGCTCTGTCGGTTCCATTTGATGCTTATACACCAACATGTAGGCATTTCTGGAGCAATGATAGCCTTTACTTGATTTGGGCTTTCGGGTCTGAGACTTTACAGTTTCAGCTGAGAGACAAAAAGGAGAGAAGGCTTCATGAGAACATTATGTGAACTGAAAACACCTGAAAGCAGTGAATGCTTTACATACTCAATTCAAAAACAAAAACCGGGAATTACGGGTCACTGAGGATGAATCTGTCTGTAGGTTTAGTTTAGTGGTCTATATCAGCCACAATGGTATGTGAATTAGTTGAAAAATAAAGAAATTTATTTTCTTTAAATCACTGAATGACGTGCACCCTGCAAAATAAAAAGGTGTGAGAACCTCTGCTGCTGAAGGGATTTGCAAAAGGACCAGTTTGGCTCTTCACCTAAATCTTCCTCTATGCCCAGCTGAAGCTTTTTGCCCTCCATCTTCTCAATCTCTTCATCATTGAACTTGTACCAGTTGTTAGTGCAGGCGTCTCGCACATGAGCGATGTAGTGACCAGAGTAGGCGCTCACACCACGATGGATCAACACAGCGCTCAGCTCGTATGTACAATGCTCCTCTGAAAAGGCAGTCACAAAAAATACCAATATTAATATTGGCATTCATTTTAATGTTATTCTTAATTACTATAATTACTTTTAACACCCCACCCAAAAACAATAAAAAAATACTGTGCATTTTGTTACAAATGTTACAACTGCAAATGAAGGAAGAAAAAAAGCAAAAAATACTGCCACAGGAAACTACCACAAATATCATCCAGAGAAAAACAAACCCAGAAAAACTGAGAAAAAAGATAAGACCACAAACATTTTAAGAATATGGAAAGAACATGAAATTATTACTTGCTTAAAACTTTAGTTTTACTGTTAACTTTGAAAATCATAGGGACACAAATACACAGTAAAAACAATACAATCTGTGACTCAGTCATTAAGACAGTAATAAAATTAACAGTAATAAAATTGCTCTAGGTGGTTAGGCTTAATATACAAGAGAGGAGATATAATATACAGGAGAGATACAAACTACTTCACTAATTAAAGAGTATTTCAGCATATTTTAGTGATCCTTTTGAAACATCACCTTTTCCTTCCAAAAATGGGGACATGTCAAGGACTTCTGGAAAACTAATAAATGTGTTCAATTTCTTCTTGTGACCAGACTGCCTGGAAGCCAAAAAATAAAACAATCCGATTATTAATACTTTTACTTACGATAGAAACAAAATCATGCTTCACATAATGGTAACTGAGAAACAACTTTGATTTGTCATCAGCATTTAGTTTGATGAGTCCTTTAAGATCTGTACCCAATCTTAATAATTACAGCAGTTCCAAAATAACATTGTACTTGCCTATCAAACACAAAGCGCATGAGCTGAAGGTTGAGTGTGCGTGGGAGGCTGTGGAGCTTGATTCGACGTGTGGCATTTTGTTTACTTTGACAGCTCTCGCAGAAGTAGCGGTTGTCCCCATCCAACTTCTCCTCCTGAAAAACAGAGAAGAACAGAAGATGCCGTAATGCCAACAACACACAAACCGAATCTTCCGGCACATTACAGACTTGTTCAATTCAAGGCCCATCTTTTGTTGCCTGATCACTGGGAAGCATTTAAAAAGTTCAAACAATTCTGTGAGTAGGTCTGCACAATGTGTTATTTGTTGTTGTGATTTGTTGTTGTGTGTTATACAATTTCTTTATAGTGTTTGTGCAAGCTGTGAGCATTTCTTTGGAGGGTATTTCTGTAATCCAAAAGAATTTCTAGACTATAATAAAAGTTAGCAAACAATCTGTGATATCAGGTTGGAACCTTGGAAGCATGAGAAATTTGTTAATCCTTTCAAATTTGTTAATTTAATCTGTTACTGTTCTTGTGGACACAGGTCTGCAATAAGCAATAAGCAAGATGAAAAAATGTCACCTTTAGGAACTCAGTGATGCACTCTGTCAGGTTTTTGTGCCCTTGAATGTTGAGTTCCAGCTCGTAGAACCGAGACGGTAAGGCAGATGAGCGCCCACATTGATTACATCTGTATCAGGTTTAATAATGAATTTTAAGAGTGTAATAACAGAAAAATATTCAAAGACATTTCATAAACACAACCAGACTTTTCTCAATATATCTAAAATTTACGAAAAAAATAAACTACACTTGATATAAAAATTAATGTCATTCAAAGTAGCAATACAGCACAGTTAAAGTGAACTACACTGTTCAAGAGTAAAAAGATCTGATTCTGACTGATCATCATTTATATAGCTGGTCTTATACTGTGAGATTTTATATTCAAACCACTGCTTTGTTCACAAAGTATCCATAAAATATTCAGTGGAACTTACACTGTGACATAAGAAAACTGTCCACAGAATTGCTGTTGGATCACGGTCTGTAGGTTTGGGTCCTTCTGTTTGGATAAAGTGTCTTCCAGAAGCGAAAGGAAGAGTTTGGAAAACTCCTGTGCATCCTAAATCCAGGCAATTTGAAGAGAAACAAAATACAAAGGGATTTTTTTAGGAAAATACTTTGAAGAACGTCTAAGGCTGGTTTGGTGGATAATAAGGAATGTCGTTGGTCTTTCAACATTTATCATTTATAACCGTGTTTCCAAATGCTTAACAGAGTAATAATAGAGCAAGATGAAGCAGTGATTATAACCATGTTATTACACCCTCTGCATTATAAGCACAGCCCAAATCAGCCAAAGAAAAAGAACACCAAATCTGCTGGCAAACAAAATGTATCTTTAAATTTTACCTGCTGCTGCCCCGTATCAAGCCCCAATGCTTTCACCAGACCCGAGGGGTCGATGTACCTTCTGTTGCTGTTCTGCAGCAATGCAAACAGGTACTGCAGGTGTTCACATATTGTCTGCGGTTCATAGTCTATAGGATTTACATAAAAGTACACACAAATCAAGGGCAAGTTGGTTGATCAAGTTTCCACTGAAGTCCTTTTCAAGCAAAAATAACTATTTTTGTTATGATTTGGTGGCATGTAATGTCTTAAAGGGGAATTCTACAAACTTTTATAACAGAATTTAGTTCTTGAGATGGAAACAAATTAATTTCAAGTGGTTTTATGTGAAATGATTTTTTGAGGAGAAACCTACTGACTGATTTCTTTAAAGAATTGGGATTGAAGATTGGAAACAAGGTGGTGGCACATCCAGCACAAAGACAGAAGTTTTATTTACTGTCCAAAACCATCATTGAATCCACTAGAGTCTTCAGAGTCTTTATATGCTGATGACTTTTAAAAAAGAATTACTATTTTGTCCTCCTTACCATGAACGGAGTTTAAAAGACATTTTAGGCTTTAACATTCTCAAAAACATTGTAAAATCAAGTCTCTGCCATGAGCAAGCTGTGATAGCTTTATGTGAGTGAGCTTTAAGAGGCATAACATTTTCTGAACAATTCTGACTGTGGAAATTTCCCTCCAAAAGAACGTTTCACATCAGACCACTCTGAATTGCTTTGTACATTGTAATGATTAAATAATGCAGAAATTGAGAAAATTTCTAATGCAGGGGAGCATATAAAACATCTACCATATTATCACTGCTGAGTGCATATAGTAGGTACCTGATTCTGTGTTGTGCCCTTCAGCTCTGGAGTTCTGACACAGGTAGAGCGACCTGCGCAGCTCCAGGTTGTGGAACCACACCTGGAGGAAAGTGTTTACATAACATGTGGCACCTAGATTTGTCAGACCCACGAACATGTTCTGAAATAATGAAAATGAAAAAAAAAAAAGGTGTATTAACTAAACTGCAAGAGCAATTTACAAATCAACACAAGAAGAAAAATAAGATAAGATGCCTTCATTAAGACCTGATTTTTCAGTGTGGCTAAAAGTCAACATCAAGTGTAACATATTCATTTTGGATGCACATTTTATCCGTTTAATTAAAAAGAGTTGGAACACAATACATATATTAGGCAGATCTGCCTCGTAAAAAAGCCAATGGGGCAAAATGTAAAGTAAGTGCAACCGTAATTGCCTATCCATAATATATCAAAGCATGAGAAGAGAAAATGTGACTTCTCCTAGAGCATGCAAGGTCTTCTTATATATCACTACCTCAACAAGCAAAGAGGAAAACACTAGCCATTCAGCTTTTTTACAACTGGGTGCATCACCCACAAAGGCTATGTGCACAAAAGCCACACCAATCATCCAACCCCCCCCAGATGTGACAGGAATCTACCTAAACTCAACAGCCGCCCAGAATTTCCAATGACTTCAGTTAAATTTGCATAATTTATTAGACATTCTTATTCAGAGACACGTATATTTCCTAATGACAGTTTCCATGAAGCTGCTTGAGGTTAAGGGCCTTGCTCAGACAGTTCTGGAGAGGATTGAGCCAGGCTTAAACCATGTTCTTTTTAGGTGACTGGTTTCACTTTAAGAATCTAAACAAACAGTCATACCTTATCTCTTCGCTCAGAGTTTGGGTCATCAATGTTGTGGAAGGTGTTTTCATCAATCTCCCCCAGCCATGATTGCTCCCCAATCCCAACTAAACAGTTGGGGTTCCCTTTGCAATTCCTCCTGTGTGACAGGGACAGGACACTGCTTATTACATTGAACTTCTGCTTTACCTTCCAAAACGCACGGTCTGAATCTTCTTTTAATGAGATTTTCCGATTAAGTGCAAGCAGCTTTATGTTGGTAAGATGCTGATGAAAGAACTTAGTAGGGGTTGTTATTACTGCAAGAAAGTGATCATTCCCTTTCATTTACTTTAAACCTCTCCAAAACTCATGTGAAAAACAGGGTGGTCATTTACAAGAGGAGTAATAATTTATCATTTGTTTTCCTTGCACTTAATTCTTAGTAAGTATTATGTAAGTAACCCAGAGATAGAATGTGTGCTTGGGCTGGGCGATATGGCCAAAACATAATAATTCAATCCATTACGTTACATGATATGCAATGATGTAAATGTTTTTCTTACATCGGATAAGTTTAAATAGAGTAGAACCCACAGTCCCAAGACAAATCCTGTTCCCTTTGTAAAGAAACATGAGTTTATTGATAATACCATAAAGCAAAATAATATTGTGATTTTTTTCTCCCCAATAACAAGAAATATGGCCCAGGGCACTCAGCATATGGTCGAGATCCCAATAAAGAAGGCAAATGAAAATATCCAGATAAAAGCTCACCTCTTATATTCATCTTTTGATCTGTCTGTGCAGAACAAAATCTAATACTTAAATAGTACTTTTGGATGGGACAGTGACTAAATCCTGATAAATAAAAGCCGCTCATCACCTGCATGTTCCCCTCTTGCAGGCTGGCACAGCAATCCTGTAAGCCAGCTCGATGTGTTCCTGTGTGATCTCCTCTGGTTTGACTGTATCGACCCATCTCCAGGCGGCTTTCTCCAGCTGCAGACGAGGAGCCATTCTACAAACAAACAAACAAGCAAGCAAACAAACAAACAAGAGTTAGACATTAACTAGTACACAGGCCAAAGTGAACCTCCACATAAAACTGCGTTAGCTTAGCATAGGCGCCACACATTCTGATTATTTTCATTAATAGTTCGCCTTTCTGAAAACTTACTCCAAAAACAAAGTCAGTCATACACCTAGCGACGAACACGGGTAGCTTATTTATAAATTTCCACGAATTTACCACTTAATCGAAAAGTCTCCCGCCGCTACGCAGTAGCTTAGCTTAGCCTAACAAGCTAATCACGTACGAAGACCAACTTTCGTTATTTTTAAAAAATAAAATGTGAGTTCGAACCTTGCTTGTATTTGCCAACCTCTGTTAATGTAGCTGCTTTAATAATGGTATTTTTCACATTTTATTCGTGGTGTATTTGTATTTAGCGCCCTTCTCGCTCTTTTTAAATTATATATATTTTTCCCCTTCCTCACTTTCAAACTTACGCCTGACGTACTGTTGACGCACGCGGGTCCGCTCCAATCCGCGTGCTGGTGCGCTACCTAGGGAGCATGGCTAGTGAGAAACTCGAGGGCATGTTCCAAACCTTCAGAGCAAGCCGTAAAAAACTATTTTTTATAGCTTTGTAGTAAAAAATAACTCCAATCAACAAAGCTTTGTTAATTTGCCAACTAGCAATACAATTGTGTTGACTTTTTAGTCTTTGAAGCAAAATAAATAATGAATTTTACTTGGAGACTTGCCTATGGACCTGCCTCTATCCCATGCACTCCAGCGCCATGCAGCAGGAGGCAGCTATTGCAGTGACGGTACCTTGCTCAAGGGTACCTCAGGGCAACCTACTGGCAAGATTTGAACCCACAATCTTCCAATCCTGTGGCCGACTCCCTACCCACTAGGCTTCCGCTGCCCACATGCACCCTCCAGAACCTGGGCTGGGAATTGAACACAGAGCCACAAACCCGCTGTTACAGTGTATAACTTTATCTTACAGTGTTACTGGGACAACTTTATTTTAATACTGGGATAGTGGGGGTCTAATGGTTAGGAAGGTTGTAGATTCGAGTCCCAGACCAGTAAGTTGGCTTGAGGTACCTTTCCCAACACTGCTTCCTGGGCACTGGATGTTTGGTTGCCCACGGCTACACTTAAATGTGGTGGGCACTTTTTTTTTTTTTTTAATTTTGCAGTTCACTGTGTTGTGCCATTTGTCACTTTGTGTCACTTTCCTGTCACTTGCAATAAGACTGTAGCAATTAAATATTAAATAAGGTGAAAGATTGCTACTGGGATTTTACACAGTAATATAATAGTATTTATGCAATACAATAATGTTATTATAGTATTACATCAGAGATCCACTGGATTGGCCAGTTAGTCTTCATTGTGAGTATTCGTTGTGGGGCAGCGGTGGCCTAGTGGTTAGGGCGTTAGCCACATGATAAGAGGATTGGGGGTTCGAACCCCTTCCCAGTAGGTTGCCCTGAGGTACCCTTGAGCAAGGTGCCGTCCCCATCACTGCTCCCAGGGAGCTTTCAATAGCAGCCCACTGCTGCGTATGGGTGAAATGCAGAGAACGAATTTCCCATTCGTGGGATTATAAATAAAGGATTATTATTATGTTGATATACAGTGAAACAGCATGTTTTAGTACACGTATGAGGCCTCAAACTGAAAGTGTCAGTGCAGTAACAGCCTTTTTCTTTACAAGACTTTTAATTTCACCTTTAAACACCGGTTATTGCATGTCAGGGAAAAGCCTGTAAGTCACCAAAGGGCTGGATACACTGAGTTCCCTGTTTTTTTAAATTTTTTTAATCATTTTTACAGGAGTATTTTGAATTGTATGTATTGTATTCATGCTGACAATATTTAGTAGGAACATTTTTTCGTGTTCATTAGTTCCTTGGTGGTGCCTCAGCCATTGGTAGCAAGCAGTCAGAGAGAGCACATTTGCTTAAAATCAGAGAGAAAATTAGGAAAAATCCAAAGGAAAACCTTAATTCCTGCAACTTATTAAGTGGTGAGCACAATTTTGTTATCTTGTTCGCACAGCTTACTAAGTTGTGGCAATTTATTAGTGTCCCATTACCAAACAATTTTCATTACATCAAAAGGTACAGCATGGTCCAAGAGGTTCATTTGCAAACCTTAAACTTATCTGTCCCAGGGCAAAGGAGCAGATTTGTTTAAAAAAAATGTGAACAGTTAAATAGAAAGCCTAGATTTGGGACAGGAAGTGTGGAAGTCAATTCACCTTCAAAAAGTGCTATTTTTGTTAAGAGGGGTTGGTTGGAACAAAGTCCAAGCTGCATGGTCCTTGTGTGAGAAAGGGTTAACCAGGAGTTCTCACACACACACACACAAACACTGAGCAGGATGTTTTTGGTGGTGAATGGGACTGTCTGGGCTTCTATTGCCCCTCTTTAAGAGCCCAGCCCACCACTTTTTTTTGCTGGAGTTGCCATGGAAACGGCACAGACGCGTAGACTTGACAAAAGTGCTGATGCTGATGATGACGACGTCCATGATGATGGTGATGATAAAGGATTCAAGCCCCTGTGTCCCAAACTTTCAGGGCTGAGTGTTAGATGTGAAGGTGTGGGACAAACACACATATAGGGACATGTTCTGCAGTTAGAAATGGCACTGCTTGGCATGAGGGGGACCTGAAAAAAAAGGCAGCCTGAACACTTTTCTGGAATCCCACTCTAATCTCAGAGCAAGAGATGGCCAAAGTGGACATGCTGTCCAGATGGTTTGCTCTGCTCAGCATAATGACACTACGGACTCATGCCATCGAGACAGGTATGGAGATGGAAGCTCAGTTTTAGAGATTTATTCCAAACCTCTGGTTTGTCTTCTTGCCACTTTCTGTAATGGCTCCCATCTGTAGGGCTGTGATTTATTTGTTGGTACTGGCATTGGCAGTGAGAGGCAAAGGTCTTTTGTGTGGATAATAATAAGTCTTAGCTGGAAAGAAACCACTTTTTTCTTCTAATACTAAACAAAGGCCATTCTCTCTTTCCGGGATTAAGCCTAGTCCTAACAGTGATGACTGACCCCTGAAACTCCTAAAATTCAGGGATAAGGTTAAACCAGGCTGCCTTTTGTTCATCTGTGACTGAACCTATTCACTTTTAATCAGGATTTACAGCTTTTAATTTTTTATTAATACGATCATCAGTGGAACCTGTGGAGTCTCCGTCAGGCTGAAAGCATGCAACAAAACTAAGACTAAAACAAAAGCTTTTTTGTGATAAAAGGTTGCTCAAATGTGATATTACTGGTTTGAAGGGCAAGGCCACCCAATTATTCAAAATGCAGCATAAACCAGTAGTTTGAGATTTTTGGAAAGAAAATCAGATTTTGTTGGTGGTGATGAATGGAACCTGGTATCTCAATGTCTACTGTGCAGTCATTTTTTTTGCAATCCAAAATAACTTATGTGCATCTTATGTTAATGTTAATAAAATAAATGGAAATATATTTTATGGGGTCGTTTTACCTTCATGTGTCTTGAGTGCATTGAAAAGAAATGCCAGAAAGTCTCTCCAAACTGTCATAATGAATACTTTATAACCATTTCATGTTACTTTTTGTGGGGGGTAAACTCTTCAGATCTCTGGTCCTATAAACCACCTTTGTGAACAATGCAGAACCATTTCACTCTGTGTGATTTTGCATCTTAATGATTGACGCATTCGGAAATGTTGACAGTTTAGGACAGTTATATTTCTAATAAATGTCCTTGCCTTTGCATTTGGCCCTCTCTCTCTGTGATGATTTAATGGTCTTGATTGCAAGCAAGAACCTGCATTGGATAGAAGCCGTTTGCATTTTTATTTCAACCAGTAAAGCAGTTTACGAGGAACTCACCATTTTGGCCCTGCTCATTTCGGCAAACTCAGTTCAGGGAACATGGTTACGGAATATTTTGAAGTATTGTTTCTTTTCCTCTAATAGAAGCTTTCTCAGGGCATTCCAGGAAGTCAGGCATCAGGGATTCACCGGTTGCCCCTGGTGACAAAGCTAATAAACCCCAGAGCGGTTATAAATCTTCCTATTATTTGGTTCTTGCCCCAGATGGAGGACCCGGAGCCAACTCCCCCTTGTGGTCTTGCTAGATAAACAATTAAGGTTTGCTCTGGCCTCTGGTCTACCATTGTAACTTTAGGAGAGTACAGTAGACCAGACGAAAGGCACAGATGTCTGTTTACGTCTATGGGATGTACAGTATAGATCACTGGAGGGAAAGACTGCGGAATGCAATAAATCTGACTAAATGTCCCAACAGTGAATGTTGCAGATTTCTGTGGCCAGACAGTCCAGGCGGATGGCATGATCGTCAGATCCCACCAGGAGTCGCGCAAATATTACTTTGTCACCATGGGGACGGACTGTCACCTAACCATGCAGTCTGCAACACCCCGGGACAAGGTGCAGTTCTACTTCCGTTTCTTCCTTGTCTACAGTCTGTTGAGGGTGTCCCCTTTCAGCCCAGTGCCCCTCCCACCTGAATCAGCTAAGGGTCACCCGACCCGGCCTGAAACAAGAATGGAGCCCACCCCAGGGGAAGGTGCAGCAGACCCTTGTCATGCCGGCTCCTACATCCAGTTCTATGATGGTCGAGATAAAACAGCACCGCCTATTGGCCCGCCACTGTGTGGTAAGAGCCCACCACGGCCTGTGCTGTCCACTGGACCCTATCTGACCTTGCGGCTGGTGACCAGGGGGACGCAACCCCGGGTGGACTTTGTGGGTGACTTCACATCCTTCAGGCTGGGTAAGAGATGGAGACACAAGTGACAATCCAATGAACAATAGAACAATACATTAATATAAAAGTGTGTCAAAAATTACCAGTTTTCCACTTGCCCCAGATAGAGTCAACATATTTGGAGTCCAGATTTTACTTCATTAGTTAAGTGATGGAGCTACAAGCTGACTTTAGCTAACAAACACTAGAAGTAAATAGTCACCCATATTTTTAATGAAAAAACTCAACTTCTCTCAACCCGAGCAAAACAACTCCAACGACAGTATGATTTTCTGCCAGTTATAAAAATGAAATAAACTTATTAAGCCTATTAACATAAAATCAGTCTGTTTTTCAGGTGAAGGAGTGCTGATCTAGAATCACTTTTTGTGACAATAAGTAATCAGATCCAAGATTGCTGCTCTTTTAAATCTGGTTTGTAAACACCAATTCTGGTGTTGCCCAAAATGGCTGCATGAAGCCATGAAGTTTTATTCTTTTTTCTAAAAACAGTTTGAAGGAAGTCAAAAGTAGCCAAATCTGAAGTTCAAGCATGTCTTATATATCTGGAGTAAATGGTATAAATCTGACTTTACACCAAGGCAACCCATTAACAGGGTTATAGTTGCATTACGCCTCATGTTTATGATTCCCTTACCAAAAAACAGTGTTCAGGCACATTATATTTAGAACAGTTTTACTCTAGCAGGACTGATAATAAATCACTCATAATATGATATATACACAATTGGATGGTTTTGGTAGCCTAGTGTCTACTCGCCTATGAACCAATATTTTTGCAGGTTTGATTCCCACGTCCAGCGCTACCACCATTGGGTTCCCTGGAAGTCTCTCTGGGTAGCAGTGTGATACATTCCATCAATGTAAATGGAAGTGTAGATGGTGCTGGCTTTACTGTAACCAGAGACTGCATCAGCCCTTCATACCAGTATGATGAAAAAGAACTGGGCTGAATGTTAAAGGGAATAACAAATATTGCTGTGTGTTGTCAGCTGTGTGTTTCTCTTGGTTGGGTACCAGGGTTCCAGAATGGTCTGAGCCTACTTTCGATGTTAATCTTAACTAAAGCACTTTAATTTAAACCAGCTTATTTTAAATCTTAGTAGTAGATTTGAAGAGGAGGAAAAATGCTAAATCGTTCAGGGCAGGAAGGCCTCAATAGCCGAGTTGGTGAACCACTGTCATGTGTTATTTTAGCAAGCAATTTATAATTCTTTTAAAATCTAATTTCATTCATTTAAAACTGAGTTTTATAAAAATAAAAAAAGATCAAAAATAGACTAAACTAAACAGAAGCCTATTAAATGTTAAATGTGAAGAGCCTATCCATATTAATGTTTCCAAAAAGCTTTTTTGTTTAGTAATAAAGTCTCTTAAATACTTGTTAAAAACAATTATGTGGTACAGAATTAATCTAGATCAATGCATCCATCCAGCTGTTTTTTACTCTGAGAGCAATTGGACTGTTTACAGTAGTCACATCATAAAATTGCCTGCTAGTACTTTGGTTAAATGTCAATATGTTTCAATTGAGTTGTTGTCACTGAGACAACCGTAATGTCTTCAGCTTACATAGTAGGTCTTTAGTGGAGCCAAACAGGCCCAGTAACAGTCACGGTTACTGTCTTTCAGGCTTTAATCAGTCTGAATGCAGTGGGGAGCCTTACTTCAGCTGCCAAAATGGAAAGTGCATCCCATTGAGTCTAGTCTGTAATGATGACAAAGGAATCGACAACTGCGGCGATGGCACCGACCTGCAAGACTACCCAGGATGCATTAGTCAGTGCTTACAAACATTATATGAACAAATGACTCTTTATTTGGATCAAATTTGAATTTAAGCACTTTAATGTAATCAGAAAGTACCATGTTCTCTGTTTTTTTTTTTTTTCTTCAAATTTTTTTTTTTTCAAATTTTACCTTGCAAGTTAATTTTTGAAAGTGGCTTATTTTTTGTTCTTCAGGCCTATTGTCCACAGCAGCTGCCCGTCCACCCTACGTAACTCCTCCTGTGCCCATTATGAGTGTGCCCACCCTGAGGGCATCTACTCTGGAGAAGTGTAGTGGCCCAAATGCCATCCCTGACCCAGACTCTGTAACTGGTACATTCTTTTTCCTTCTCCCCTCAGTTTTTAACCTCATTTATTTGTTTTGGGAGAGGGTGTTGATGGTGTGTGATAGGGTGAATCCCTACAGCTACTAGGTGGAACTATAGATTAAAAATACTAATGATGATACTAAAATTAATAGTACACATTAAAACAGTATTTTACAATAAGTATTTTCAGTACAAAAAACATCATAAAAGATAAGGACGAGTAATTATTTAATTACGGTCTTTTCACATCTGCTAGAATGATTAAAATGTTCAAGTATTTGCTCTCTGAGTGGATGGGATGCCCTCCCTCTCCCCCATCACTAAATGCAATGGTAACCAGCCTATCCATCTGTTACAGAACTGGCAATCAGTGTTCTCCAGTGTGCGATTTTGTGTAAATGGCAGTTTAAAATGATGTAATGCTCCTTATCTTGGTAGATAAATAAATCTGAACATAAATTCATGTTCAGTTATGAAAAGTAATTTTTTGTTTGACTTTGAGAACATGGGTTTGCATGCTTATTCGGAAACACAGATGAGAAATTGAAGCTTGTTGGACCCTTCTGGATATTCATTAATCCATTTTTCAGTGACTTGAGAAGCGTATATTGCTTAATACCTTCCATTCTCAACTGTCATAGTTGAACTATGATGTTGCAGGTACATCATTGTGACCACCATTCATTCTGTAGCTGTAAAATTAAAAGTCTTCTCCTCTAAGCCTAAAGTAATGACAGAAGTGAAAGAATGACACAACATGAATGCACTATCCAACCATTTGACTGCTCTCTTGGCCATTTAGTTTTATGTCTGCATAATGGTGTAACTTTGAATGACAAAGGGTATAAGGCTAATTAGGGAGTATGTGAATGCTCACTACATCCTCCTATAGACTTAGCTATAAATCAGCTGTCGGCTGTGGAGGATCAGATAGTGCCCTAAAACCCATTCTGGAATTTATGTGTCTGCAAATAAGTGCCATAATGGTGAACCTCAAATTGGCTCTTTGTATTTGGGAAGTCCACGAGTGTTCAGAGTAGAGTAATATACTTCAGCAGTGAAGGAACCTGACAGGCTGGAATGGCATCACTATAAGGAATAGTTTGGTCAAATCATCAAACATTGCACTAACTGTCTCAAGTTCATAAGCAATCTCTAATAGACTTGTTAATGTGATTTCTGTTTATTAATTAATTTTTATGCATGCTTCTGAATTCACTGAAAACATCTGGAGGGAACCGGGTGGATATCATCACCAATGAAGGGGATATTTTCTGACGAGCATGCATAATTTCTGAGCCACACTTCATTTCTTCATATTTTGCTTCCAAAGAGTCAGACTTTCTTGTACATTTAATGCTTTGATGAGGAACGGTTTTCCAGATCTTCATGTAGGACACAGTTTTTGGTTCTCAAAAGACTGGCCTTTTTATAGATAACAGAATGTCATACAATATCAGAAATTGCAACATGGCTGACTACATTGGGGAAATCATGTACATTTGATTTTTGTTGTTTTTTATTTTCCTGGGTTCCCTCAGAATCACAACAGTATGGCTCTCTGCTAGCCTTGTATGTGGTCCTGGGTGTGGTGGCCGGCTCTGTGCTTGTTTGCTGGTGTTGCTGGTCTCCCGGCTGGTTCCTCTGGAGGATGAGTGTGTGCCGTTTCCTGCCTTGCTGCAACTCCTGCTGTGCTTCCTGTCAGCTGTGTGGCCGTAGCTGCACCCAGAAGAAAGAGCACCGTCTGGCTAAGATCACACCCCAGGCTGCCCCGACACCCGTGGTGACCACAGTAGCTGTGTAGACCCAGAGCCAAACTGGCAAGAAACAAGCATGGCTCCAGGATGGACACTCAATAAATGGGAAGCTTTTGTTTGAAGGAGGTGGCTATTGCAGTGGTGGGGCATGTGTTAATGATTAGGGATGATTGATGTAAACCCTTCCTCACCATTGTTGATTTTAAAAAGCTATAAATTCCAAATTTCTCAATTTAATATGGTCAATAAACAGAAACTCAATCATTTCAACAGTGATTTAATGGTGAATATCCTCATACTCGCAAACAGAAAATCCCACTGTTGGCTCTGGACATAGTCCTGGGTTTGGCAACCTGTTTGTTAATTTGCTAGATCTTCTATAACATTTAAAGAGACCAATTATCGGCTTCATCATATGGTTTTCCAACATTGCAGCAATTATTAATCTTTGATAGCAATCAAATTTATCACCCAAACGATATATATTGGTCTAACCCTAAAGCATCTAAAGTGCTTCTGAAGTATCTGTAGTAAATGAAGCATTGATTTGGTATTGATAATGCTTTTATATCAGTCTTTTAGACTGAAGCTCAATATATCTGAACTCCCATGACAAAAGTCCAGCTATGGAATGGTTAGACTGTCAAAAAATATTTTTTAAATCTCTTGGTACTAGAGAGACCAGGTTGTCAAGAGTCGATTGTAAATGGAACCATACATATGAAGCTCTGTCAGTGAAATGAAATGGTTGTGTCGCCTGGTTTCATTCTCCAGCACTGAACCGAAATCTGAGTGGGTAAATTTCTCAACAACGAATCATTTCACACCAAATGCACTCTTAATGGCATCTCAAACATTGAACTATGCTGAAATTTTGAACATGAGTAGATTTCTCATTTTCTTAGTATGGAATTTTACTTACTGAGTTTTCTTTTATCAGACCAGTCATCCCAGTAGTGACCAGAATGAAAAATTCCAGACACTCAGTCAGCTGTGAAAATGTGCGCAAAAGGTGACTTTTCCCATTTCAGAGAGTGCACAGCTCCAGGAACCAAGGGACTGGGGCTTTCCGCTAAAATATTTGTTCACAAACAGTTTCATCATTCCTTCAGCCTTTGTTAAAAATGCTTACATACAGCAATTAGTCTTTTAGTGTCAACCCGGCGCATGTCTCTGACATGATCTGAGGCATTTTTCTCCCGGCTGTTGCTTAGATACTAAGCTCCTTGCTCTCAGTAGCTGTGCCTTCAAACATGTCCTACACGTTTAAGAAGGCTCTGTAATGTAGACCCAGGTGTACATGTATCAGCATTGCCCAGTATTGCACTGACAAAAAGTATGCACATTATACCACGTTAACAAAGTAATTTATATCTATGCAGTAATTTACTGCCAGAAAAAACTGAAACAGTATCGCCAGAACACCCAAATCAGTCTCTACTGTGGGGTTTCTCATTTATCTGTAGTTTTTCAGAGTAGTATAACTTCTGCACATACACTACCAGTATTTGGCATTTGCCATGTGCCTGTGAAGTGCTTTGGGGGTGCATCCTGGATTAGGATGAGGATGAACAGCCCCGGAGGAGGTGGGTGAGGGAGTGAAGGTTTCCCTGTGCTGGGGGTTTTGTGTTATATACTCATCTCAGCATTTTTTTAAATAGACACTTAAAAAAGGCCTATAGGTTTGAAAGGAGTATTGTCCTGTGATTTTGTATTGTGAGTTTATAACGGAACGTGCACCACTGACCCAAAGAAAGGTTGAAACGAGTTGATTTTGTGTCTCTTTCTAATCAAAGATTTTGGAAATGATTGAAATATTAAATATTTTGGAAATTCTGAAAAAGGGGATAAAACATAACGATGATGATCCATAAACTCTGAAAGTATAGTCTGTGCATGAGAAACACTGATTACTTTTTAACTTCCTGAGTTAAACCAATGTGTGAAGTAATAACAAGTCACATGTACAGCATAAAGCATCCTACAGCTTAATGAATCTTGATCTCAGAGATAAAAATCATATAAGATCTGGGAATACATGACCTTATACTCCTAGATGTTCATTTCTATTTTCTTTTTTTTGATTCATAATTAAATGAGTTCAGCTACTTAGCTACTTAGGTTTGGTTCCAGTTCTTCTACGGTCTCAGTCTTGATTTGATCTCAGTCTTGAACTGGTCTTAGTCTTAGTTTGATTTTAGTGTTGGTTTGGTCTCAGTCTTGGGTTCGTCTCAGTCTTGGTTTGGTTTTAGTCTTGGTTTGGTCTTAGTCTCAGTTTGGTTCTAGGAATGGATTGTTCTCTGTTCCTGCATGGTCTAAGTCTTGATTTGGTTTTTGTCTCACATTGGTCTTAATCTCATTTTGATTTTAGAAATGGACTGGTCTTAATCTCTGTTTGGTCTTAGTCCCATTTTGATGTTTGAACCCATTTTGTCTTAGTAACAATTTAGGCTTAGTCTTAGTTTGGTCTTAGTCCCAGTCATGTAGCAGCCACTGAAATACTGTTGTACTGCTGTGGTAAAAAGGAATGATGGCTGGAATGATGACTGAGATTAGTCTGTTCTGTAATTCTTTTCTTTTCATTGATGAAAAAACAGATTAAAAGTTACACCAAAAATGGCAGGATAGCTTCCTTGGCTATATTTTAAGTGCCTCTATTGTTATCATATTTGTGTTATTTTAATCTCAAATAGATGTTAGTTCATTTTTTACAGTCTTGCCGATATATTCTGATATATTTCACAATGTAAATAAAGCCATGCTGTGAAATAAAGCTGATAATGTTAAGGCTGCTTAAGATTGACATTTTTCATGCACATTCTAAATATTTTAATCATTTTGAAGAAAATAAGTGCTGTGACAGCTTTTGATAACTGGTATTTTGTATTCACTTTTCAGTATTATTGGCCATTAAATTGGCTTCATTTAAAGGGCAAACATTTTTCAAACTCGCTTCATCCCTTATAATAAAACAGGGTGTTTTTATTAATATACCTTTCAGACTGCCTTTATAACATAGAAATTATATAACATAGAAAAAATTCTTGATCTACCCCTCCTTCCTATATATTTTGTTTCCAAAAAACCAGACTTTCTTGTATTCTAATGTCGTGTTTAGTAAAACATCTCCAGGATTCCCGAGGGAACAGTCTTGGACTCTCATTTTCAGTACAGTCTCTTACCTGAACAGTTTCAGAGACAGAAACAGTGTGGGATCACCTCCACAGAGAAGAGAAAAAAAGGCAGCCGATGTTCAGAGAAGAGCTTTGGAACGTTCTTCAAGAAGCCCCGAGAACTGTTCCTGAAAACGACTTCAAGCAATGAAAAGAAAGCTCATCTAAGAGATTTCAGACTACGGTTGAATTTTTTTAGCAAAATATAAAGAAATCAGGGGTGGCTCAAGAGTTTGCACAGTACTGTACTTAAATTTGTTGTTTTTGTGACATCACAAAGCACAGAAAATGAATTCAGCAGCCTTTTTTTTGTATACAAACTGCATGGACTGGGGAGTGAAAGATATTTCATAGAACGAACTTCTTCCAATAAGCATTGGCTTCGGCCATTCAAAAATTTAAAAAACAACAATCACATATTTCAGCCCACCAGCGTCCAGTTATTGAGTTAAGTGTGATCTCAAAGACCACCCTAAGGTCTAGGTTCAGACTGCTGTGGAGAAATGTATATTTATTGCTGTACAGATGCCATAATGGGTCGCCTTTCTTCATGCATAAACCAGTTACTTTTAAACACATTTCCCACCGCAAATGTGACAATTGCCACTACTTTGCTTGTTACATTGCAAATGAGCTTATAGTTGAGTGTGTTTTCTATCTAACAGTGTTTCTTTCTGCCAGATTCAACTCCAGGAAAGCTCCATGTTAACAATGGAGACAGAGAAAGCTTGGCAAGTGCTCCAACTTCAAACTGTGTCTGTTGCCACTGTAACTACGAGCAACCTTTCAGAGCAAATCCTCTCTCCTTTGCCTCTCGCATGATTTATATAATCTCCCGCCTTTCATCCAAACAGCCCTCTCCGGGTTTAATATCTGAAGCCTTTGTTCGACGGTCATGCCGTAGCCGCTGTGGATTGATGGTCAGCTCTACCTGTAAACACTAGAGTGACCCTTGTGTCCCTGCATGCATGGCAGCCAGGGTTAAACCTTTAGACTGTGTTTGTTTTGGCCCCTTTAAAGCAGTCCCAGATACACATGCGGTGTAATGAATCTTCTCTCACGTTCAGGATGTTTAGGATTCGTTCCCCTGCTTTGTTTTACTCTGTTATCTCTACCCTGCACACTGGCACAGCATCATCCATGACTCACTCACTCGTACGCAGGCATGGGCCTGCTTCATCAAGCACAATGGGTTTATTGAAGGTGTGCAATAAGAAGAATATTGCTCATGCACAGGTAATTGAAAAGTAGTCATGACTTATTATTATCAGTTTATTACACAAATATAACCTGGTATGTGTAATGACAAAACCATGGGGAGTTTGTAACCTTAGATGACTTCACATATTGCTTTATCAATTGTACAATGAAGAGTTTGTGAAATATAATGATAAACTTTCTGATACATTTCTCTGTGATGGAAACACTTTCTTTTGTCAATTGCATGGTTGTTAGACACCCCACCTTTGGTTGACAAATCAGGAGCTGTGTTTCTGAGTGGGCGTGGCTCTGGTGAGGGAGGAGCCAACATTTCTGTCCATGTATTTTGACTATTAGAGCAGCACCCCAGACAACAGCCTAAATACAATAAATAATGTGCTCAAAACTGTGATTGTTAAATGAAATGTTTAATCTAATTAACATGTTTCACCTCTGAACTTAGAGGTAGTTTTCAGACAAGAATTCAAGAAGACAAAAGTCACTCGGAATAATTTCTGTAAAAATGTATCCTCAAAGTTTTTCTCATGAAGAGCTCTTCATTAATGTAAAACAGACTAGTGAATGATGTTCAGGATTCACTATTAGCTATAAAAATGTAAAAATAAATAAATGCGGTGAACATTGAGCTCATTTGAGTGGACCTTTAATGTGAAAGACCCAAGTTAATCTATTCCAGCATAAATTCATAATAAAACTGATATCAAACCTAAATTCTTTATTAAAAGAATATTTAATCTCATTAGTGTTCCACTTGGCTGTTCCTTTGAGGTATCATTGCCAGGTATCATTGCTTTAATTGATACAAAACCTTTACATTAATTGGAAATGTCAAGTAAGTATTGCGAGTATGGAACCAAACTTTGGATAACTGTTTATCTTTATTTATCTTTATTTTTTATATTATTATAACGTTATATTATTATAACATGGAAGTTTGAGTTATTTGCATTTTTATGTAACGTTTCATTTTATAATATTTAGTTTTATAAAAGAAATGGCCTAAAGGTGTATATATATAAATATATATATATATGTAGATATATGATTTGACGGGTTATATTTCTGGTTTCAAAATAAAAGTCTCACACCCTTATGAAACGATTTGTTCATGGTTTAATCGCTTCTTCATTTTGGGGTACTTTTATTTTGAAATTCTTGCTGCTCTCCTGCCGTTGTCTTGGCATTGGGAGCAGGCGTGCTTGTGCCGGTGCTGTTCGGGACGGAACCCTGAACACGGAAAGATAAAGGGAGTCCCGTCCGGTGAGCGGCCCAAATCTCCGCTGGAAAGATGTCTTACTGCAAGCAGGAAGGTGAGGCCAGTTTGTGGGATGCTGTGTAAATCCTCTGTGTTCTGCTGCTGCTCCCTCAATGTCAGTGAGCTTTAGCCTGAGCTAGCCTGCCATGTGTTACTGTCACCTACTCCCCTTCCCCCTTTAAACACCTCCTGCACCTGAACCTCAGGTTGTACCTTTATTTATAGATCTCATAACCTGGCCACATGTTTCTGGACACTTCTGATCACATGGGAATCAGGCAGTTCACCGTCCCCCTGATCTGGGGTCAGTAATCATGCCTGTTGCTGTAAAATGTCAGTTCACCTTCAGGACTAACTCTGATAATTGTCTGAACAACAAGCATATTAGGAGCATTTCATTTATAAAGTGTGAGTTTATCTCTGAGCTCATCAGGCTGCCTGATCTGAGTCTATTAAAGCTGCACTTAAAGTGTATTTCTACCAGATCTGATCTACTGGTCTTGGATTCGAACCCATGGCCTCCTGGGGCCAACTGCCTAACCAATAGGCAAGCGCTGCCCCTATTTATTCTCTCAGCAAAGAGAAAAGTGCAAAATGCATGCTGGGTACTGTAGTTAGAAAACACTTTACACAAAACAAATGTGAATTCTATAAAACCAGTGAGGCTGCCCAAGATAACATAAGGTACCGTCCCCATCACTGCTCCCTGGGCTCTTTCAATAGCTGCCTCCTGCCTTGGTGAAATGCAGAGGAAGCATTTGGTTGTGACTATACTTGTGGGCCGAGCTGTGTTTCACAATGACAAGTTGTCACTTTCACTTAAAATGTTAATCTGACTGCTAAATAATTGTTTGAGTCATCCCAGCTGCCCCCCCCCCCCCAAATACTTCCGGTCTTTATTTCATAACCATAACTCGAACCTTCAAGCTGCCTCGTCAGAAGGGTTTTTTTTTTAACAACTAAAAACAGCAAAACTAAATCAGGGTAGAAGTTCCTGCTTGCACGCTCATACTGAACTGCAGTGCGCGGTCATAAATCTTGGAAGGTAGAAGTGAAGCCGACCTGTTCAATGCTGTGGACCAAGATTGTCGCTGCCCTGCTGTGCTTTACAAGTACGATTTGTGGAACCTGCACAGACTGATCTCATATTTGATTTTGTGTTTTACAGGTAAAGATCGTATCATTTTTGTGACCAAGGAGGATCACGAGGCACCGAGCAATGCAGAGCTTGTAGAAGATGACCCGAATGACCCTTATGAGGATCATGGTAAGCTCATGTTATGAGTTTTATCAGTATATTTAAAAAAAAAAAAAAACATGTAAAAAAAAATGAGCAAATGACTCCTAAAAGCTGGAGTAGGACTGTGTATTTTGAATGTAATGTTGGCTTTAACAATGCTTTTCTTGCTGAAGACTGTAGTCTGTACTGACATTTGAGTACTCACTCAAAATTATACAAATTTTGAATAATTAATCCTTTTCAGTTTGCTGTAAATGGGGGGGAAAAAAAATATAAAATAGTTTTCATGTGGCACTTGTGGGCTGCAACTGCTCATGAACTGAGCAAGTGATAAATAACGTAGTTAACTGGTACATACCTTCTCAATCAAATCAACTACTTATAAAACCAGTTGCTCAATTAAAAATGTAAATAACCCACCACCACTTGCAGATGAAACAGCTTAGCAGTTTAAATATCCTCCCGAAGTGGTGCCTAAGTCACTTTTGTGTTTATCGCTGAAAGTGATGATACCCACACCAGCAGGATCTCACAGCTTAGTGTGCATATTTTTATCACTAATAATGTCATGTTTGCAGCTCAAAATCAAAATTTACTATTGAGCTCCATGTATGAGTCAATTAGTTGTCCGAGTAATTACTTGATTGCTAATATAATCATGAAAGTCTTATTAACAGCAATTAGTAAAATGGAGCGTCTGCAGTCATTGCTACATCGAAGCACGTGTATCACAAGATTATTTCACTTCTAACGTGTCTAATTCTGACCCTCCTAGGTCTAATTCTCCCCAACGGGGACATAAATTGGAACTGCCCGTGTCTGGGAGGCATGGCCAGCGGACCCTGCGGTCAGCAGTTCAAGGACGCCTTCTCCTGCTTCCACTACAGCAAAGAGGAGGTGAAGGGATCCGAGTGTGTGGAATACTTCCGTGGCATGCAGGAGTGCATGCAGAAATACCCCGAACTCTACCCGCAGGAGGACGAGAGCCCCCCTTCCGGAGAGGCCGAGGCCGCAGGCACTGAATCCACAAGCACTGACTCTGTTTCTGCCTCGGAGGAAGTGGCAGCCGGAACAGAAAGCCCTGCGACAAGCTAATATCATGCACAGTTTTACTTTTGGCCTCTTGACCTCAATCACAGCCGCTCTTTGTGTCTCACAGAGAGGACACGTCTTAAACCCACCTCCTCCAACAACCCTCAGGATGCACCAGGGTCTAAAGAAGCTTTAACAGAGGACTGATGTATAGAAATACAGTGAAATACTATATAAGGGTCATCCTTGGGTTGATGTGCACTTATTACGCCTCCTGAGGTATGAAGTTCACGCTGCTCCTGCTGATCAGTTTTGTTTTTTTTCTAGTCGACTTCAAATATATTACATACACACTGCTTTTTTCACACTTTCCACTCGTTTGATAAAGCTTTTACTTTCCGTTCAGATGGTCCTCAGTGCTTAGCTTGCTCCAAGCACCTGTCTCAGCTAGGCTGAAGTGTATTTTTGTGGTCTCTCTACCCGACCGTGCCCATACTGCTGATAAAATATACAGAACCCATGTTTAACATATTGCCCGAATGCAGCACTGTGCAAAAGTGTTGAACCACCCCTCGTTTCTTTATATTAGGAAGTGGAATGAAACCGTATGTACCTGATTTATTGCACCCTGTGCAAACATACATGCAGTTTATAACACAAAGTTTGTAGAATTCAATCCAGCTTTAAAGTCAGTTTTGGTACAGCAAACATTCATCAGCACAACCTCCAGACTTCTTGAAGGACATGACAAAGCTCTTCTTTGGACATCACCTGCCTTCTGTTTTCCGATCTTTGTGGAGATGATTCCACACCATCTCTGAAACTGCTCAGGTACAGGGACTGTACTGAAGATGAGAGACGAAAACTTTGTCCTACAGGAAGCTTTGAGAGCGGTCCCTCAACAATACATGAAAAATACATGAAATGCTAAATATGAAGAAATTAGGTGGTGAAGACTTTTGCACAGCACTGTATGGCACTCAGAATTACACTGATTAGCTTTTTAGAAGAGGTGAATCGACAAAGGGCTGTCCTGTGTAATAAGAGGTCAAAGGCTAAAACAGAAAGGATCTATACTTGATATTTTGTCTGAATCTCAAATGGGCTCCTTTATTTCAGGGCCTATTTTACTATGCAGGAGTCTGGAATCATTCATTAAAATGCAACCTTTTTTTAATCCCAGGTGTGTAAAATGTCACTCATATTTTGCTGCTTCTGCAAAAAATAAACTTAGTAACACGAGGAAAGTATGAAGGCAACAGTACTGTGCCAGTAAAATGCAGAAGCCTTGTTGGTTGCGGTCAGTTAACATTTAGTCCTACAAAGTGATGGATCAGTTGATGTTTTGGATCAAATCTGACTCTGGAGTTTTTTTTTGTCTTTTCAAAGACTTGCGTCTCCTTGATTAATTTTATTGTTAAACCCCACCCATTAAGACTGGTCAGTACTGGAGAATTAATGATATTAAAATTTCAGCCTTTGTGATTTGAAAATTGCTCTATTTCAGTTTGTGATTTTATAGAAAAATGTGAATTGTTCAATTCCGTTACAAATGAAAGCAAAACTGGGGGGAGAAGTTCTGGGATATTATTCCAGATGCTGATAGAATAAAGAGAAACCTGAAAACGACCTGAAAAAAACTACGCAATCCTTCAAAATAACCGTAGTTCTACGTGCTTGACATCTGCTGAGATTGCTTGAATGTTTTTGTGCCGATCAAAGTGGTTTTAATCACATTTTTTATTTCCAATTGAATTATTTAGTGTAATATTTTTCTTATTTGTAGGGTTTTGAGGGTAAAATGGGCCTTTTTTTCTCCTCACCTGAACTGAAAGCACCATCTTTGGACTATTTTAGCTGAAAATGTGGTGCATTACTAGTTATTTTTTGCCCCTCTCTCTCTCTTTCGCTCTCTTTTTTATATATATATATATATATGAGAGCATAAAATAACTAGGAATGCACCAGATTATTAATCTGCAACGTGATCCCTGACATTTGAATGGTAGTCTATGTCCTGCATTTGGACCCATTTGAGATTCACGCTGTGTGTATTAAGGTATAATTTTGCCTTTCACCTAATGATAGTGTTCGCATATTCTTGATATAAAGGGCTCGACCTGTGTGTTGGGTGGGGGTTGAGTGTGAAGACTGAAAAGCCTTACCTGTGAAAGGGTTTAGAGGATCAATGTAATTTTGGAATTTAATTTTTTCCCCAGTATTCTGTGTTTTTGTTCATGATTTGTCTCTAAAATCAGATCCTTGATTCAGATTTTCCCTTCTCCTTTTTTGGCCTTAGCACTATTAGGAGGAATAGACTGCCTTAAAGTCTAACTAGTAAACACTGCTCCGTGGGTGCTTTCAATAGCTGCCCCCTGCTGCACGGTGTGTGTGGGGGGGGGAAATGCAGGGGAAGCATTTTGTTGTGGATCACTGTGTGCTGTGCTGTTTCACAATGACAGAATAGTCACTAAAACTTTGCTTTATGTAGGCATTCATCAAATGTAGGCATTCATCAAATATATATTTTTTCACACAATTAGGCAAATCAGCCAAGACATGTAAAGTGTCCAAAACTATTTGGTTTGGAACCTGAGGCCCATGTTGCCTGGAAAAACAAACAAAAACTGGCCTTAAAACAGGTCCATCATTTAAAAATCCATCATGAGCTTATTATCAAAATCAGTGGTCCTGGAGCTTCTCCAAGCATTTATAGGTCATAAGGTGAATAAATGCCCTTAACGAGATTGCAGTTCTTTGAGGGCTAGAAGTACAGACAAAAAGAGAGGGAGATTCAGCATCTCCAATCTTCCTGATGTGCCGGTTTGCACCGGAGGAAACCCACACAGGATGGACCCAGGACTTCAGTGTGGAGCCACCGCACCACCTTCAGACATCAGAGCTTGAAATAAAAATTCACAATGAACTTAATTTAACTTTACTGATCTCACTGTGAAACACCAGAGGGTGCCAGTGATCGAGACCTCAAGGAACATGAGTGTGTGAAGCTTAAAACATATTTCTGACTCCCAGTAGGATGTTTGCTGAGTGTTCATTGGTTGGTGAGTAGCTCATTGGCAGTAAAGAGGTTCACACTCGTGCCATGAACGTAAGACACCAACAACTGGAGAATTGTTGAAGAAGGACGCCCCATAATTGGAGTAAGAGAACATTTAAATATTGCGGCATGTTGATTATTATGCATTTTTCTTTATAAAAAAAGTTTTCATCATTTACAAATCACAATCACAGCTTTGTATTTCATTAATTTTAGATTTGAGAGTGCCATCGAGTGCCTGACTAATGTAGTTACCTCACATTATTCCTGAAAAGCAAGTCCCAATGAATATGAAATAAAACGTTCTACAAAACATATGTGACAAACGCCTTCCCTTTCGCCTCTGACAGCAGAAAGTTTAATGCTCTGGTTCTTTTCCATTAAAAAAGAAACTCATCAAATTGGACCTCAACAGCAGTGGTTACTGAAAATTGCAGTCTTTAAAGTGTTCTAGGTCTGGGATTAGTCCAAGAAAAGTTAAACTACCCTGGTCTAGAACTAAGCTTGCTGTGGATTTGGACAAAATGAGCAAACAAAGAGTGTTACTGCCAATTTACACACTTAAAATAGTACAAGAGAACTGCAGTGAAAAGGGTGAGCTTGGATGAAATAATCCATGTGAGCACATCTTTGTCCAGGTCAGTGTGTCCAGTGTCCTGCTTCGAACCTCATGGACCCCCCGTCCAGTTATTGCCTTTCATCGGTGCCTGATTGAGGAGGGTCTCCCTGCGATGGGCTGGCGACCTGTCCAGGGTGCGTCCCCCGTCCTCGCCCTGTGTGCGCTGGGTTGGACACCAGCACTCCCCCGCGACCCCGTTTGGGACAAGCGGCAGAAAATGGGTGGATGGATGATTGAGGAGGGTTACATTTGGGTTGGAGATGATCTACTAGAGGAGGGATTTTAAACACTGTTCTGACCCTGAAAGTTACTATGAGAATATATTTCTTACACCTGAGACTTTTTTTTGATAATGTGAGGACAAAGTTTTGGCTTTTAAATCCAGTCACAGCAGAAAAGAGGACATGAAGGGTGCTGAGACGAAATACTCAGCAAAGATAAGATTTTTTTTTCTGAGGTAAAACATTTTTACCACCATTAACATCTAATATGCTGTAGTCGACATGGGTAGGTTCAGTGGTGGGTTTGGGGAGCGAGTAAAACGGCTGCATTTTTGGTGGAGACGTCTGGTTCCACTCACCACCACTGCAGGTTTCTCAGCAATGAACCATTTCAAACCATCCATCCATCCATCCATTATCTGCCGCTTGTCCCAAACGGGGTCGCGGGGGAGTGCCGGTGTCCAACCCAGCGCACACAGGGCGAGGATGGGGGACGCACCCTGGACAGGTCGCCAGCCCATCGCAGGGAGGAGTGGGACGGGGACAGCACCTTGCTCAAGGGTACCTCAGGGCAACCTATCAGAAAGGGGTTTGAACCCCCGAACCTCCGATCATAGGGCCAACGCCCTAACCACTAGGCCACCGCTGCCCTCCCATTTCAAACCATGACACACCAAACCCTGAATTATGCAGAAATTTTGAACATCACTTCTAACTTGGACATGGCTTTTAGGAAACTTCACCGTTTTCTTTTCAGTTCCCTCTGAACAACCCTTTTACATCTTGTATGACAGAAAGCTGAAAAATCACCAATATTCTATAAACACCTGACTCCCCCTTCTTTATTACTGACAGATTTAGTGGGAGTGTTTGAGCAAGAACATCAGCAGAACCTGGACTGGAAATGAACACCTTGTAGTCGATCAGCCAAGACATGTCCAGTTTTTACTTCTTTAGTTTAGTGCCGGAGTATCAACAACACTTTAACCCCAAAACCTCAACCTCTCATCACCAGCCAAAAGAAAATTAACTTTTTGAAATGATTTCTCACTTATAACTTCTTGTTAGAAGCTAAAAACCATCGATACATAACAGATTTGTCAACCTTCTGTCAAGCCACATCCAGCACTGTGAACTGGGACAAAGTGTGATGATCCTCTGATGAGTTTTAAGGGGTTTAAAGGGATGAGAGGAGTTTTAGGGTGTATTTACTGAAAATGGGATACTGTTTAGTTCTTGTGTTGAAAGGTTAGCCTTGTGGTAACAAGTACTTATTGAGCCATCCATCCATTTATTCACTCATTCATTGTTCAACCAACTCACCCTATCCAGGGTTGCTACTAAAGCCCAATGCCAATAACAAAAAGGCGGAGAAACACCGGGACAGGTTGCCAGTTCATCGTAGGATGGGAGTTTTAAACTCAAAATGCCACATTTGGACAGAAAGCATGTTCTGAGCCAGAAGGCAAAGCTCTCAATTTACCAGTCGATCTACGTTCCCACCCTCACCTATGGTCACGAGCTGTGGGTAGTGACCGAAAGAACGAGATCGCGAATACAAGCGGCCGAAATGAGTTTCCTCCGCAGGGTGTCTGGGCTCTCCCTTAGAGATAGGGTGAGAAGCTCAGCCATCCGGGTGGGGCTCAAAGTAGAGCCGCTGCTCCTCCGCATCGAGAGGAGTCAGATGAGGTGGCTCGGGCATCTGATTAGGATGCCCCCTGGACGCCTCCCTGGTGAGGTGTTCCGGGCACGTCCCACCGGAAAGAGACCCCGGGGAAGACCCAGGACACGCTGGAGAGACTATGTCTCTCGACTGGCCTGGGAACGCCTTGGGATCCACCCGGAGGAGCTGGAAGAAGTGGCCGGAGAGAGGGAAGTCTGGGCATCCCTGCTGGAGCTGCTGCCCCCGCGACCCGACCTCGGATAAGCGGAAGAAAATGGATGGATGGATGGCATGTTTTGACTCATTGACAACATCTGGGATCAGTGGTTAATTGTGCGTTAGATGTTCTTTGTAAAAGCGTTCCTTTGAAGAAACAGACTTAAGTTATTACCTAATCGTTTGTAAATTCACCCACTGTGCACAAACGTGTCGCCTATACAAAAGCATTCGTCCCATCCAGCCAGCCTGTTGCAGTGAGACACCTGTCCAGGGCTTCCATCTGATGTCTGACATTGAATGTCCTTAGCCATCCACTCAGTGAACGCAGCCTAGTTGGCCTCAGCAAGCATTCACCACAATCTACACAGAGCCAAAACGAAGGGAAAAAACAAGGATGGAATACTTAAAGCTCTACTTTAGAGCTTTATTGCTGTTTTTTTTGTAAGTCTTCAATCACCTTTCTATCTTCAAAATACAGATTTGTACAAACATCCCAAACATCACATCATCAATGCAGTCAGGTTCAGGATTCCCACATCATTGCGTATGTCTGTTTACTTCCAGGCATCTCAAAAGTGTTCTCATAAGCATCCCTGCCTTAGAGCTTCTGAGACAAGAAATGCAAGTGTGGAGGTCCAAGGCACCACCAAACTTTGCATGGTGACCAGCAGCCGTCCCGACTCTACCTCCTCGGGGCCCGCTAGCAAGTATTCACCTCCTGAAAGAGAAAAGGAGTCATAATAATTTGTGGACCTTGTAATTACCACTGTGCTACATAGTTGCACAGTGCAATGCAGTGGAGTCTAAATGCACGTCTAAACAAAACATCGTCCAAACAGAAGTCATTTTGAAATTAAGCCTTCATTCAATGTTTATCTAAAATAATCCCTCTTGTTTTTATAAGATCTAAAAAGACAAATACAGTAAAATAGAAACATTTAAAAACTTTTTGTAAAAAACATTTTGTCATTTATAAATAGTGTCATTATTTTTATTACATAATCCATTCATCCATCCATCGGAACTGCTTTCTCTAACCAGGGTGGCCATGGGTGCTGGAATTCAGCACCCATGCAGCGGGGCAGCTGCATAGGGGCAGCGGTGGCCTAGTGGTTAGGGCGTTAGCTGCATGATCGGAGGATCTGGGGTTCAAACCCCTTCCCAATAGGTTGCCCTGAGGTACCCTTGAGCAAGGTACTGTCCCCATCACTGCTCCCCGGGCGCTTTCAATAGCTGCCCACTGCTGCACGGGTTTGAGTGTGCATGGGTTAAATGCAGAGGTCCAATTTCGTTGTGGTTCATGTGTGCTGTGCCGTGACCTCGCAATGACAAGGGTTGTCACTTTCACTTCACTTTCAATTGAGCCCAGCACTATGCAGAAAAAAATCCTGGTCTCCAATCCATTTGGGGCAGCGGTGGCCTAGTGTTTAGGAAGTCGGCCACAGGATCAGAAGATTGTGGGTTCAAACCCCTTACCAGTAGCTTGCCCTGAGGTACCCTTGAGCAAGGTACTGTCCCCGTCACCGCTCCCCGGGCGCTTTCATAGCTGCCCCTTGCTGCACAGTGTGTAAATGCAGAGGTCTAATTTCGTTGTGGTTCACTGTGTGCTGTGCTGTGTGTTCTCACAATGACAAGAATAGTCACTTTCATTTTTATACTCCGATGTAAATGAATACACTATGATGTTGGTACCTGGGTTGAGGACGGGGCAGGTGCATCCGCGGCTGGTCCAGGACAGCGGATAGAGGCTGTGTGTTCCCTGTGAGAGTGGCAAGAGCCCTGAGCGCAGCACCTTCCTCACCTTCACCTGCACCACCGCGTGGGTGCCCTTATCATGAGCCGACAGCACACTGGCCTTCATCACTGCAACACACACACACACACACACGACGATGCAGTAAGACTGGACTGACTACCACTCAACTGGATTGACTACACCACAGTTCCCTTCGGTATGTGAGATCTGGACTGATTAGAGAACAAACATTTTTATCCAAAAATATGTCAAATTCTTTACATATTTTCCACAAAATTTCCACTTCTCTAAAAGTATTATGTTAACCAGCGAAGTATGTTTGTAAAAGTATTCGTTTTGAAGCTTATTAACCCTCTTTTGTGTCAACTGTTTAATTCAACTTTAGCTTCTGTAATCTGATTGGGGGACTCAAACTTCTGCAAACATCTCTACATGACAGCACAATTTACCATAAGAATGCTTCTTCTTGCAAAGGTCAGACACACCCTTTAGCTTTCTCTCTTTGCAGCTGCATTTCCCTGTGGAGAAAACAACACACACACCCACACATACATGCACACACAAATACACGTTTTGTTCAGAATGGTAGAATTTCAACCACACTTTCAACCACAAGAACATTGAAGAAAGCTGTAAAAAAGCAAAGCCTCATATCCCATGTCCCAAAACACACCCCCTACTTTTGTTCTTGTCCCCATGTTGTTTCAGGAACCATGAATGTGTGTGCAGTGTATTATTAGCAGGTAAACAGGGGGCCTGTTAGCTCACCTGGGTAGTACAGTGCAGAGACAGCGAGCTCTTTGGACCACACCTTGTCCTCCTCATGTGGCCAAAAGTGGGCCAGGTCAGGAATTTTCCCTCCAATTGGGACATTATAAAACTCGCCATTGGCTTTACTGTAAAAGAGAAAGAAGGCAGGCCACAATGAAAGCAGATCAAAAGATGTGCAGCTGGATAGAGACTGTGGCTCTAACACACTATTACACAAACAGCTCTATTAACAGGTGAATTCAGCTGCTAACCCCACTGTGCTCAGTATTCACACAGCTAAAACACCCACAGAAAAGAATCAATCAACCAGCTGCAAATGCATGTTTGGGACAGGTTTTAGTATTAAAGCTATGTCTCACCTATCTAAGCAGTGTCCTGTTACAGGGTCACAGGTCTGAGGGCACATGCAGGGCCTGCAGCCGTCTGGACCGAAGCCCCAGTGCCCGGGGAGACAGTGAGTGCAACTGGTACCACTCACCCCCAGCTTACAGTGGCACTGCCCACTCCTGGGATGGCACCAGGTCCCCTCTTCTCCTGTCAGTTCTTGGACAGACCCAACCGGGTCACACCAGCACCCTGGTGAAGAGAGTCAAACTGGATGAGAGCTGCTGTTTCATGCTGATCTAAATGCAATCCATTTCTAATGCTGTTGTTGATCTGAAGTTCTTCTTAAAGGGTAAAAGCTGCTGAGTAATTTAATGCAAAAAGTCTGATGTGAAATGCTGCATTGAGGGGCATCTGGGACACGTTTTTAGGAAAACTGCACAAATGTAGCCATTTTATTTACTTTCCAGAGACTCTACCCGTGTCTGTGAGTTGATTTTATATATATACACATCATTAATTGGGGATTTAATTGAGGATTACTAAACTGTAAATTACTGTCATTCTGAACACACCGAAGTATCACACCACTATTAAATTGTTCTCTCCATATCATCCAAACAAATAGGGCAGTAGGCAGCTTTACGTCCGGCTCCCAGGAGAAGTGTTGGGGATGATAACTTGCTCAAGGGTACCTTAAGGTAACCTACTGGTCTGGAAATCAAAACCACACGCTTCCGATCATGGGGTCAAGTCTCTATGGTCTCTATCCCCCACCCCCCCAAGGCTTACGTGTGCAGGCTTGTGGTGAGTTCAGAGGTCTGGCTGGGTGGCGGTGGTACCCAGGGCGACAGCGTTGGCACCTGCGTCCTACAGTGTTGTGCTGGCAGTTATCACACACCCCTCCGCTGATGCCCCCCGTGGAATGCCACACCCTCTGGGAAAAGTGACAGCTCTGTGCATGGCCATGACACTCACACTCTAAGAGAAAGAGAGTGGGAAAAGAAACATTTACACAAAGGGATTATTGATTGGAATCAGGCTTAATGAAACTGTGCAGTGAGGGGACTTTAACATCAGACCATCTGATATGAGTGCAGCTAAGGGGCTGTCCTCACTCTGAACTAATTTTGCTTGCAAAGTCTTGAAAACGGGGAACATTTTTGCATCTTCTGTGCAGAATGCCAGGTTACATTAAGTGACTGAACCAAATCATTAAAAAGTGCTATCGCTACAGAAATAAAAATCATGCATAAACAAATAAGGACCAGGCCTGAGTGCTGAAAGAAAGTATCCAACCACTTTGCTTTTGTGCTGCCACAGTGGGCCGTGTCCCAACAGACTGTGCAAACTGGATGGGAGAAAAAGTAGCTTGCCAAATTTGCAAAATTTGTGGTGACATATCATGTATTAAAATTATTTTTTATTGACTGTCCGCTGTCTTGGTTTTTTTATTGTATGAGAAGTCGTATGTCTTTTGCTGTCAGAATATTTTAGATAGATTGATAAAAATCTGAAAACAGTGGCGAGATTTATCACGACAGGAGTTGGATATATATTTAAATCAAATCAACTCTCCATTGTTATTTTATGTCAGTTAGTTTATTGGTAGAAACATTATGTGGCCTGAAGCTACAGAGGAACTTGGGAAAGTATATATATAAGTGAAAGTGACTATTGTTTTTATTGCGAGATCACAGCACAGCACACAGAAATGATGGACCTCTGAATGAAATGAAATTGGACCTCTGCATTTAACCCATGCGGCAGTGGGCAGCTATGAAAGCGCCAGGGGAGCAGTGACAGAGACGGTACCTTGCTCAAGGGTACCTCAGGGCAACCTACTGGTAAGGGGTTTGAACCCACAATCTTCCAATCCAGTGGCCGACTTCCTAACCACTAGGCCACCTCTGCCCCGGAAGTATGTATGTATGTATATATATATATACAATTCCATTTCCGCTTCCATTCCTTATAAGTATGTAATGTTAAGAGTAGTGGTCTCACTCTGACAGGGGTTCGGCTCCCCGCTGCTGCCGTTGGCTGCTCTCCAGGCCCGGTCGTTGTAGAGCGGGGTGCACCTCTCGCAGTGAGCACCCGCTGTGTGGTGAATACAAACACACGTGCCCTGCACCTGTTAGCAGGACAAACACAAGCATACACAACTCAACTCTTCATTTCCTCAAGCAAAGAATTATTTTACAATTGAACTCTAAAAGCAGAAAAATACTGTGATCTCTGGAATCATTCACATAAAAGAAACAGTAAAAGGAAACAGGTCCAGCGCTCTTGGCCAAATTACACTCAGTTTGAAAATGAGTGCAAACCTTCTGCAAAGCATAAACTTCCACTGACTATAACATATTGTGATAAAAAGAATAAAATGTGGCTCAGGCAAAAGTGTGGTACTTTTTTGTGATATTTTTCCAAAATATAAATAGAACTTTGGGTGTGGCAGCAATGGCCTATAGGTTAGGGACTAGGCCTCGGGATCAGAAGGTTGTGGGTTCAAATCCCAGACCAGTAGGTTGTCCTGAGGTACCCTGGAGCAAGGTACCGTCCCCATCACTGCTCCCAGGGCACTTTCAATATCTGTCCCCTGCTGCACGTGTGTGTATGGGTGAAAAGCAGAGGTGTCATTTTCTTGTGGTTCACTGTGTGCTGTGCCGTGTTTCACAGTGACAAATAATCACTTTCACTTCACTTCAACTTAGCAGACATAACTAAATAGAAATAAAATGAAGAACCCGAGTGTTATATTTGCAGAAAAAATGCCTTATTTAAGTTTATTCCATGTCCAAGATATGAACTTATTTTCAAGCAGAAAGAAAATGCTATGATACTAAAAAAAACTAATTTATTTATTTAAATTTATTATTTATTCAGACTCATTTCAGTGTATTTTAATTTACAGCAGTTTTGACTGATGCTCAAGATTTAAAGAAAAGAAAAGGTATCCTGCCATTTGCAACACCCTTTAACACACTCACTCACCACAGTACTGCTTTGCAGGGCATCCTGTCCTTCTCCAGCGGGGAGGCAGTGCTCTGCATGGCCGTGACACAAGCAGGTCCCACGGGCGATGAGCGAATAGATGGCATACGGGGCAGAGTGTGACAGGTGTGAGACACTGGGGGAGAACGTGTAACTGCTTTGTCTTTTAGAGGTAGGACAGTGGTGAGACTTGAGGAGGCGTATGCGCAGGTTTGTGAGGGTCAGGACGGCGAGAGCTGCAGGGCTGTAAGGGTCATCCATCCCACCGAACTGACCCATGGACCGAAAAATAACCTGAAGAATAATCAAGTTTGGAGAAATACTGTCAGTGTCACATCTGTACCATTTCACCTTCTAATTTGAACATACATTCAGCAAGGTGCTTCACATTTTTATTTCATTTTGTTCTTTTTTATCAGTATGTGCTCTCATTCCATAAAGCATCATCAGCATAATTACATACATAAAAAAAAAAGACACAAAAAACACTTGTTTTGGTATCCATCATTAGAGGTTATGCAGGCTTTTAGGATGAAGTGAACCTGTCATCTTCATTCCCTGGAGGCACCATAGTACAAAAATATTTATTTATAAATCTGTATCAGATAAAATTCCCAGCTTCCATTTACCAGGCAGTTGACAAGTCAGAACCAAACAGATTGCTTTCTAACTATAAGCTTCCAGTTAAAAAACAAATCTGGATAGCCAAACTGAACTATCATCCCTCCACACAGAACGGACCCAGGCTGTCCCAACTGAGAATCAAACCCAGCACTTTCATTCTACCGTCCTGCTTTACCTCTCCTCCAGTGCAGGGTATGGCGCGGGAGTATCTGGAGGTGCAGAGGGCCCCCCTCTGGTCCACATCATCGGACATCTTGAATGTGGCACTGCAGTTTTCTGCAAACAGCTTCAGTGTCTCCCAGGTGCGACCAAAGTCCTGTGAGCGCTCTAGGCTCATGGCAGCTGGCCGGGGCGAGCGGAACACCATCACCACATGTGTCAGGCAGAAACGAGCCTCTAGGTCCAGGCGTATCTCATCCTTGCCACCTGCTGCTGCCCTGGAACCCCACCAGGTATAGGGGTGTAGGAAGGGGTCATCCACCATCAGAGCAGGAGGGTGAAACTCTCCCAGGATGGAGCCATTGGATGAGAGTGTGTAGAGGGTCCTGAGGACCCTGCCACTGGCTAAGTTACCCACGGGAGGGCTACAGGCACGGCCTGCACATCTGGAGGCTGAGACAGGGTGAGGGAGAGACAGAGAGAGAGGGGGAAATGGGGGAAAAACACACACATCATAATGATTGATGAGGAGATAAAACATCAAATAGAGGGTGGTCTCGCACTATAGTTCTGAAACTCTACACTGAGAACCTGCATTGTTGCAAGGCTGTGTTTGACAACCAGAGAGAACCACAGTAACTCAGTCACGGAAGGGCCAGGTGTGCATTTTTGGAACATGCGCCACATTATCATGTACGCCAATATGGATCCTGAAATCTCGACCCAGATATCAGAATGCCTGAATGATGTTTGCACATCAATGAAGGGTCCTCGTATGAACCTGAACCCCAACAAAACAGAACTCCTGCTCATCCAGGTGGGTTCTTCCCCACAAAATGACATTTTCATCACTCCTACAGCGGAAGCATAGAATTCAGCATATCGGCCACTATCAGTGAAAACGACTGGCATGTGCCAAAGTTTGAGCACCCAATCCTTTGTTCCCAGTGTTTGTTTATTTGTTTTTGGTAAGATTTTAGAGCTTACTTGACTCAAAAGACAATTATCCACACGAGCTGTGGACAATTCCAAACTATAATAAATGATGTGGTACTTTAACCCCACTGGAGGTTCTTGGAGGACACTTTAAGAACTTCAGTAAACAAAAGATTAAAGTGCCCATCACCATCCCCAGGTCTGAATACCTGAAAACATATTCTGAGGTATTCTGCAAGGAATGGTGGTTTAGTATAAAGAAAGAAGAGAAAGGCTGTTGGCTGGCTACAAAAAAAATCTTTGAAGGTGATTCCAGCCAAAGGTGGTTAAATACAGGCTGAAAAGGAGCCCAAATGCATGCATATGACAATTTTTTTCCCTCCACTATATTTGACTTTTCTGCAAATAACAGGATTAAATTCTTAAACAGAAAATTATCAGAATTTCTTTTTTCTGTGAAATTTAAGTAGATACTGGTAAGCAAGTCAATCCTCCTATTGGTTAGTCCTTTAGGAGCTGGACTGAAAGTGAAAGTGAAAGTGACAACCCTCGTCATTGCGAGGTCACAGTACAGCAAGCGTGAACCACAACGAAATTGGACCTCTGCATTTAACCCATGCACACAAACACCGTGCAGCAGTGGGCAGCTATTGAAAGCGCCCGGGGAGCAGTGACAGGGACGGTACCTTGCTCAGGGGTACCTCAGGGCAACCTACTTGTGAGGGAATCGAACCCACAATCTTCCGATGCGGGGCAACTCCCTAACCACTAAGCACTGAATGTCAATTAAATCATCTACTAAACAAAACAAAACAAAACAAAACAAAACAAAACAAAACAAAACAAAATGCACACACACACACACACAAACAACCCTTCTCATATATATATATATATATATATATATATATATATATATATATATAGCTACAGAGCTGTAATTATACACAGTTAAATAAAAGATGTTTTCTGTTTTCTGTGAAATATGTTAAATGAGAGATAATGCCAAACACTGAGAACCATATTGGTGATCTGAACCTTCGCACACTGTTTTGGACAGACTCTTTAATATCATATCCGAACTGTTGCACCCTTATTAGCTTAGAATAACAGTCCTGTGCAAACAAATGTGGTTGTAAATGAAATAAAGCAGTGTTATCAAGAAGTGCAAATACTGGCTGGGTAACACTGGCCCTGATGGCATTCTGTCAGGATCTAAGTGACACACAAACCCCTCCCGCCTCCCCGTTTTACTTCTGACCTGCTGCATTTGTGCCGCTGGCAACGCCCAGCTGAATTTGCTCCAGGGATTATGCAACTGACAGTAATAGGACAAAACAGACGGTTAGTTGAATTGGCCTGATATGAAAGGCTGCAGAATTAAACACAAGACATGAGTTTGTAGCATTTAAACCTTTCTTGTCACAGTCAATCTCAGCTACACTGATCTGTAGTAACATTTCTTTAAAGGGGAGTTCATCCAATCGCTCAGCATTTCTGCATAATTCAACAGACAGACAGTGGCAGACACACAGAGATGTTCAGTTTGATGAAGGAAAGGTTCATTACACTCAGTTTATATAGCTTTTATATATAATTATATATATATAGTTTATATAGTTTATATATATATATATATAAAAACACATTTTGTAGAATCAAAATACAAAGAAATGAGGCTCAAACACAGTATTGTGTGTATTTACATACACACACACTACATATCTATATATATATATCTATATATATTCTTTCTTTAGAACCTTGTATCTTTAGACACTTTGCAGTCTGGAGCACTAAAACATTTATTTTCTTTACTCCAGTCTATTCAATGTGCATTTACATTTACAGCATTTAGCAGACGCTCTTATCCAGAAAAGTGCTTTGTTTCCACATTTGATGGATTTTTGGATGTATCTGGCCCTGCATGTTTCTGCAAGAACATGTTTTCAAAAGCAATTTTACACAAATTCCAAGGCATCCATAACCACCACATGTAATAACCTTCTGTGAGGGAGCTTTACGTGGCATTCAATTCTTCAGATTCAGGACCACTGTTCTGACTCTTTTTTTGTTCAAAATATGTTACCTTTTAGCATCAAACCACTGGGCTTTACAAACATCCGTACTATTTAATCATGCAGAAATGTAGAGAAATCAGTGAAATACTTCAGATGAACTTGTGAGTATTGGCACATCTCCAGTTTCTTTCTTACCCTCAAGATTTAAGTCACTACAGTCAACCATCCGGGGCTCCATGGAAATGACTGTGTTGCTATGGAGATGGTAAAAATGGAGGGTTTTTTTTTGCACAAAATCATATTTATATTTTTTTAACACAAAAAAGGTTAAAGGAAATGTAATTTAATATTATTATTATTATAATTTTTCTTACAGAACATTTACCCATAGCAAGTTTCTTTTTTTTTTTTTTGCCTTTTTAAAAAAAATAAAATGCATTTTTTGGATAAGTTGCATATAAACTCTAAGGTTGATAAAATGGATTAAACCTCATCCCCACCCCACCCCCAATCTCTCTCTCCTTGTCTTCATTGCCTCCATTCCCTACTTCTCTAGTCTCTTCCTCCCTCTCTTCTTTTTCTCTTTCTCTCCCTCTCTTCATTCCCTCCATCTCTCTTCTCTCCCTTTTTTTTATCTCCATCCCTTCTTTCCCTCCCTTTCTTCTTTTTCTCCATCTTTCTCCCTCCCTCTTTTTTCTTTTTCTCTATCTCTACTTTCCCTCTTTCTCCCTCACTGTACCTCTCTCTCTTCATTCCCCCATCTCTCTTCTCTCCCTTTATCTCCATTTCTCCCTCTCTTCTCTCCTTCCTTCTCTCGTCTCTTCCTCCCTCTCTCTTCATTATCTCCATCTCTCCTCTCTCTCCCACTTCATTCCCTCCATCTCTTCTCTCCCTTTCTTTTATCTCCATCCCTCCCTGTCTTCTCCCTCTGCACCTCTCTCTTCATCACCCCCATCTCTCTCTCTCTCACCTGTTACACAGTGTAGGATGGAGGCGGCTGTGATGAGCAGCAGTGCGGGCTGTTTCATGTTTGGAGCTGCAGTGTTTCTGATCACAGTCTCTGAGGGCGGCCGGGCTGCGGAGACGCTCCTCCGGCAGACAGAGTGCAGCTCCTCGGCGCTGCTCCGCGGCTCCGCGTCTCTCTCATTGTTTTACCCGCCGCTTTATTTCTAGCCAGTCTGCCTGTTCCTCCCGTCTCCTGCCTGGCTGTCCAACAGACGTGTCCCCCTGCAGGGCTGTGGAGGGATTGACCCGCTCCGGGCTGCTCACCGTTAATGAGCGAGGTTTGTTTTCATTTCGAGTACGAGGCCACGCCCCTCCAAACGCCCTCCTTTATTCCGATTGGTTGTTAGGTGATTAATGCGCTCTGATTGGTTCGCGTCCACAAAACAAAAGCATGGGCATTGTTCCAATACTGAACTGAAAATAAGTAATGAATCACCGGAGCAGCTTCTGAAAAGTTATCGATTCCACGAAATCTTGCACATCTGTTACATTTACGCTGAAAAGGGTAATTATATGGTTAATGTCCCGCTCTTGTCACTCATCAATGTTAGTTTTAGGATATGTAGCTCTGAGTGGCAGGTGGAAATGAGTGGTTTTCCACTCCATCATCACTGGGTTTGGGTGGATGGGTTTTCTTTTTCGTACCCACAGTATGGCAGTAGATTTTTAGGAGCTTTGCAATAAATCCCAGTGCTCTGCATGATGCTGGGAAAGGCCACGCTGCACACTCCTGACCACACGAGACTCACTCTGTGGTTCTCTAATTTTATGGTTAAGTGTAAAAGCAAGAGGCATGGAACTCTTTAAGAAATTCACATCAAAGCTGTTTACGCATGAGAGAGTAAAAGCAATATATTGCTTCTCTTCTAATTAGAGTTTTTTTTTTTTCAAATTTATATAAAGGTCAATGTGTTTTCCTTTTCTTTTTCACCGATGGAGAATCCCAGATTTTTAGAATGAGACATAAGAGGAGTGACACTGGAACTTCTTTCGGCTGTTTAGGGGTTGCCACAATGGATCATCTGTTTCCATTTCTTCCTGTATTCTACATCTTCCTCATTCAAATGGACCACCTGCATCTGCTCTCTCACCACATCCATAAGCCTCCTCTTTGGTCTTCCTCTTTTCCTGTTGCCAGGCAGCTCCATGTTCAACATCCTCCTCCCAATATAACCCATGTCTCTCCTCTGGACATGTCCAAACCAACGCAATTTTGCTTCTCTAACTTTGTCTCCAAAACATCTAATCTGAGCTGTCCTGCTAATGTACTCGAGAGACATTGGAACATAGCAGAAAAAAAAGCAGATAAGACTTAAATGCCAACCCATAACCCAAAAGCAGATGATCAGGCAAACATTTCACTAACTGTGTGTGTGTGTGTGTGTGTGTGTGTGTTTGTGTGCGCGTGCATGCCATACGTGAAAGGGTTCAAGTGTGAGCAAGAAGGCTGTTTAGCTGCTGCTCGATTTTGCTTCATATCCATGTTGACAGAGCTCAAAATCAACATTTGGAGAGGGCTGTATCAGGTTAAAAAAAACGAAACAACCTCAGTGTTAGCTGTTACTGGGAAGATGTTGCACTGGGCCTACATTTTGCTCAAAAATAGAGAGTTATAATCCATAAAATTTTCATTACTGGTCATGAGAAGTCAGAAGAAGGGAAAAAAAGTCTCATGCAGAAAGCGTGAAACGTCTTTGCTGAAGGTGAGCAGGTTTCTGATATAAAAATCAAGGACATTTCCAGTTCAGCAGTCTGTTTATCATTGCAAAATGTAAAGAGAAGATTATCTTTGAAATTTGATTGTACTAGTACCTGTATGTTATACACATAACAATAAATCTTTGAATCCTAGGTTTTTCAGTTTTACAGTTTTACAGCCGTTTCTCTGTTAGCAGTTGAAAAAGAATGATATGAAGCTGCTGTGGGGAGCAGCCAGTTCGCTCTTCTGGCCAAAGCAATCTCAACATGACACCATCTGCTCTGGTCTTTCCTTCCAGTCTGCTGTTAATTTAAAAAGACATTTCCAGGGACAGCTCCAACTATAGGTTGGCCAGATGTCCCACATAACCAGGATGTATGGTCAACCTGTCTTTCATTTTGATAATAGAAGCTTTTGCCCAATCAATTAGAACTACAGTAACGACGTCCTTAAATACCCTTAAACACCTCAAACGCCTGCATCTTATGTTTTAAAAGGTTTGCTTGTGTGGATTTTTACACTCAGAAACTCAGAGTTTAGATTTCAAGATGGCGGCTATTGCTTTTAGCACTTTTATCCACATTTACCCATTTCAGAGGGTCTACTTCAGAGAAACTACATGGTCAAGTCTATTTGAGGGTCATATGATATATAAATATATATGTGATATAGTTAAATACTTAAAATATTACTTTAAATGACTGAGCTGTTGTTGGTACAGGCAGTTACTGTCTAATATTTAGCTGTAAGCCCAATGTTTTCATCTAAACTCATGACTGACTTTATGGTGTCAATCTTGAAACGGCCTCCTAAGCTTCTTTTCTTTCACTGTTTTGTTTTTTAAAACCCTTAAATCTCCTCTTGCCTCGCTGTCTGCACTGCATTTAAAACTCATTTGATTTCTTTCGCTTCTAGATCTGCTCTTCATTAATGCCCTCCCATCTTGCTCACCACCATCTCCCTCTATTGCTTTCATCCGTCTTTCAAGTGCTTTGCCTGAAATTTGGCTCCTCTCCAGCCCCACAACCATACAGAGATGCTTCCTTCATCTTCACCCGCTCTGCCCTGCTTACTTACATTGGCTCTTTGGCTGTGTGTGTGTGACCAACGTCTTTATGGGTGATCACATTAATCCTGCTGATACCAGATCAGCTGTTAATATTCAATATTTCCAGATGTGACAACCTCATTCAAGCCTGATTTAGAGACCGTCAGTTCTTTTTGACAGCAAATCAAAGGCGATGAGGGATTTGGGGATTCCTTTTAGAGTACGGGCATGAGGGTATGCGTCCTTAAAATTCAGACAAGATGTTCTTGTATAAAGCAATAAAACCAAACTTGTCTCCTCTTCTGTCAGCATTTCCGGAAAACATTTTATTCATAAACTGTAAATATCCAATTGCATTTGTTGTTTAGAAGTTTAATAGCAGGACTATACTCTTGTGTCACTGTCACAGTCAGTCATGCTGATCGCTAATGTGTGTTGAACTGACCAATCCTAGCATCCATAAAGATGTTATGTCCTAGTAATAGTTGCTAGGTTGGACAAGCCTTGCACAATAGCAAAAATCCAGTTCAAGCCAAATTAACAATGCAATTTAGATTTATTTACACCCAGGCCTGTGCCTAAACTGTGCAAAAATCTTAAGCCATCCTGCATTGCTTCAAATTTTGCTTCCGAAGAGTTAGAAATTCTTGTATTATTAAGGTAGCTCTCATTTGTCTCTCTTTTTCAGATGATTCAAGATGAGCAGGTCATTAGTTTACTGCTGATGCTGAACGCTGAGTGGTTGGAACCACTTTATCTAAAACCTTGTATCTTTAGACACTTTGCAGCCTGGAGCACTTCAACATTTGTTCCCATTTCCTTAATTTAATTTAGTATTTTTGAACCAACAAGAGATTAACTAATTTAGGACACAACCCTCACAGTACTCTACATCATAGTTTGGATACTAGAAACGACACTGAAGAAAAATATGTGGCAAAAAAAATTATGGTACATAGAGAAAAGCCACATTTACAGTGAATCAACGAGATGGCCATTTTATCTGTTTGCTGAAATCTGAAAAACCCCTAATTCACTGTAAATACAGGGATGCATGGAGATCCTCTGTGCATCAAACTGTGCATCAACACAAAGCTACAATCTATAACTGTCCACCAGAAAGTTGGAGCTACAAGGAAGGAGTTTCTGGAAAAGTGGTTGATGAATATATGTGGTTTTAGTAACTGTGTCTGTTTGCCTAGATAGATTGCTGCAAATTGTGCATTTGCTGGTCAGGTGAAAGAAGTTAAAAAGCTGCATGGCTTTTCCCAATAAAACTTGTGCCAGTGTCTATATTTGGCTGCTGTTTTTGGTCTGAGCGTGAGGCATGTTTGAAGAGTTAATTGAAGTGGCGGTAATTGGGTGGTATTTATTGTGCAAGGAAAGCAGCTGGGATTTAACCAGGCCCCATGCAGTAAATGCTTTCAGCGGTTCATTACAGTAACGGGGCAAAAAACGCCAGAGCAGTAGGCCCCAGCAAGCGAGTCTACAGCTGTACAAAATCTCTCAGAAGGTGCCAGAGGTTGAATCAGGGTTAAATCAGCTAATCTTCATAGAAAAGCTTTGCCAATAGAAGACTCTGGAGCAGCTACAATTGAGCATATGGTCACCAGCCATGAAGTCCTCCAACACAGAGTTGTGGAACTGTGGAGTGATGGACTTGCATTCAAAGTCTTTGGGATGAGCTGGAGTGGCATTTGTGAACCAGAAGTAATTCAACATCAGTACCTGCCTCACTACTGCTCTTCGGGTTGCAATCACATCCTCACAACAATGTTCTGATATGTAACGTAAACCCTTCCTTGGAGAACACACTGGAGAAATGCTGGATGATTGCTATTATTTTAAAATTAACAGCATAAGGGGTCCGTCACAGGGATCACAAGGCTGTGGATAATACTTTTGTAAATAGTTCCCCATTGCTGTAGAACCTTTTCATGGTCTTATTTAAACTGCAACAAGATTCTTCACTCTCATGTCTCTGATTTACTTAACTCGATCTTTAATGTTTGTTTCTTTAGGGCAGTAAAAGGGGTTCTTCTTTGACATGGCTCCAAAGAGCCTTTCTTGGCACCATTTGCGTTGAATAACGAAGGTCTATCTAGAGCTTTTTTGTGATGCTAAAGGTTTTTGGTGACTCAGTGTGGAGAAACCTGACAAGGAAAAGCTTTGAATAAGAGAAGGAGCAATCATGTCTTTCATTATTCAGAGTTTTTTTTTTTTTCTAAATTTATGCATGAATGAAAGGGGTTGTGATCTCATTCAGAATGGGATCCAAGAAAAACTTGGAGAGCCAGAATTGTTTACAGTGGTGGTGAATGGAACCAGAGGTCCCCCAAAAACTCCCTCATTACATGGAAAGCGGGCCTAGGGGGGCCTAAATGTTGGCCTTAGAGACTAGGTGTCATGATCGAAATGTTGTGGGTTCAAATCCCAGACCAGTGGGTTGCCCTGAGGTACCCTTGAGCAAGGTACCGTCCACATCACTGCTCCCCGGGTGTTTTCAACCCCCTGCTGCAGGTGTGTGAGTGTATGGGTAAAAAGCAGAGGTGTCATTTCATTGTGGTGTGCTGTGTTGTGTACTCACAATGTCAAGAATAGTCACTTTCACTTAGGATAAGAAAAGATACCATTTCCCTTTACTGCTTACCAGTCACTACTGCAGTTTGGGGAACCTTTTAAGGTTTTAAAAAATATATATATTTTTCCAGATCTCTCATTGTTTTACAATATTACATTACAGATGCTCAGATGACACATGAAGCTTCAATGGTGGGTTTGGATAGGAAAGAAAATAGCTATATTTGTGTTGTAGACCCCAGGTTCCATTCACCATCAATGTAAAGGAGTTCCTCACAATGAACCATTTCACTTCCAACCACTCTGAATGACTGTATCTCAACCCTTGTAGAAAAAGTGTTGGGATTTCTTTAGAAGAATAAGATAAAAGCGGTAGATAAAAGATATAAACACAGTGGTACAAAGAAAACTGAGCAGGCATGGATCCAGATGAATTAAAGAACCAAGTCCGTTCCAGCCATTCACCAATCCACAACACAAAGATGTGTGTATGTGGTCATTCCTGTATGTGGTCAGGATATGGTGGTACCGAGAACTTGCCTATGTTGACTGTATGTTTGCATGAGATTTTTGTGCCCTGCGTGTGTGAGGGTAACTCCCACGCGGGCGTCTTTGTGCGTGTGTGGGGGAAATAGGTTTAGTGTTCTGCTTTGATCTGAGAGAATGAATGACACAGATTAAGCTGTCAGGCTGGCCACTGCTGATGGAGTCCAGATGAGGCGCTGTGACAGGCCGCTGCCCCTGTGGAACATGCAGGCAGATTGCCAAAGAAATTCAGCTTAAGTGCGAGTGTTTATTTTCAGTACCATGTGTAACGTTCATGTTTCCTTGCTTACACGTTGTGTGTGTGAAGTCCTTTCCCACATTGATTTGGGAGCTCTGGCCATATATCGCACGTCTATGGTGACACCTCCTGTACTTGTGCTTCGGAGATTGAACATTCATAAACACTCACACATGTAATCGCTCACAAAAATCCAGTAAATTTTGAGCAAGAAGCAAAAATGAGAAGAATGCTTTGATTCAATGGGCACTGGTCGAGCACTAACATTCTTCAGCTGAAGCTATGCTCAGGATTTACTATATAGAGGTTAATAAAGAGGGAAGCTTTAGTATATATTTTTTCTTGGATTTGAACATTTTCAGTCAGTGTTTTATATAAACTAACGATTTGTCAGAATGGCACAGTAACTAAATCAGGATTGTTGGGACTTGGCTATGAAAAAGTGAATCACTGCTGTTTTTTGGTGCATAAGACTATAAAAAAAATCCACAAAAGAGTCTACCTGCGTCCCTCAGGGATAAATATAAAGAAAAGGCTGCTCTTGAGAATTGTTAGGCAACTATTTTGGGTGAATAGAGCACCATTATTCTAAAATACAAAAAGTTTGAAGATGGCAGTGGAGACTGATGTCTAATATCAAAAATTTCCCATAGATGAGATCTAGTGGATGTGAAGCCCATGACATAGCAAAGCATGATGGCCTGTTAGGATCTATACTCCACACAAGGAAACACGAATATGTCCTCATGTTCTCTACGGATTGAGCATGGGCTCCAGATCAAGGGAGCTTCAGTTGATTAAGTGCCTCCTTTTGGGACATCCTACAGCACCATCAGACATGAAGCAGGAGACATGCTATGTATCACATGGATGTTGTTCACTACTTCCTGCACAGTTTGAAGTTCCCATCCAGTGGAATAATTCCAATCCCTGCAGACTGGAATCTCCTGTAATGTATTTATACCCTGTACAGTCAACTTTAATTTCTCAGGGAATTTTTGGAACAACTGGAAACTGTGTCATAAGCATAGTTTCAGACATTGCACTTCATATACACACTTTATGTGATGGCAAAATAATAGTTATGTGTATTGCTTTGAAAATAAAGTATCAAGTTGCCAAACTCTGATCTTGTTATCCCATCATTTTTAGTAATTTTTTTTTCTTTCTAGTTTTCCATATTAAAAGGATACAGATCATTAGCAGTTCAACTCGATTAACTATCAAATCAAGATTCAATAAAAAACACCTTGATCAGATGGTTGATCATTAAACATGATAGAACAATATTAAATACAGTAAGTGTGAACTAATATGCCTGTTTTGGGACTTAATTTAAATTCTTGAACAGAAAGTAGTTTTCTGCAATACAGAGATGATAATTGGCACTCACTGGCTTGGTACGACCTTTAAAGACTTTCAAGTTCTTCCCTAAACTTGTTCATTTCTAATGAGCGGTGTGAAAACAGCCAAGATCGTTTTTTCACAATCTGTTTAAAATGTTTAGTAAGCAATGTATTCTTATTCCACCAACTTATTGTCCAGATGTTTTCTGATAAAACAACTGCATGGTTACTTTTGGACACAAATTATAATTTTTGTTTTTAGAGCTATTTTGAGAGAAAAATGGATGTCTTTAGTCCTCTCACATAAATGTGCATGAGGGTCAGCAACGAGTCTCCTTTAGCGAATTTGAACTTACGCATTAATTCCTGCTCCACTCTTAAACCTTGTATGAGAAACAACCAAGAGACCAAAAACATCTGGGACCAGGGCCTGCACTCGATCTTTACACATCTATACCTCTCCTCTTTATAAGATTCAAGTCCAGTGTCCACCTGGTGTCTACCCTGACCTCATGCCCACTTGAGCTTCTCAGAGGTCACAGGGTCATTGTTAATGGTCACCCTATCACAGGGCCCTATGGCCTGCACTTTTCTTTCCTTCACTCATAAAAACACTCAGCCTTAGTGCTGTGACACTGGGGTGACACTTGCTGGCCTGATGGTGTATACATTTCACTCATTAGCTTGGATGGATGATGGTAATATACCAGCACAAGCATACTTTACCTTTAGAGGAATGGAACTGAATACATTTGAACCAATCGCTCACACTTCACCTCTCCACCTTCCACATTTAACTCATTAGCTAATGGTTACTGAGCCAAAGGCGGAAGGTAATCACATTTGTCAGTTTGAGAATAGTTTGGATGGAATAAGTACAAAGGCATGAGGCCCATGTCTTATTTGAGTTCAAATAAGAGCAACAAGCAGGCTTTGATATTTCACCAAAATCCAGCATCTTCTGTGTTTCAAAGCCGAACACGTGCTGTAAAACTTGATTTGTTAAGTTTATAGAAATGGTTTATTAAAACCAACTGCTTTGACTAATTGCCTTTTCTATCTTTAATTTTACGGAACTTTGGTTAAGGGCCAAAACAATTACATTAAAGGGCCCAAATTTCTTTGAAGTCAAAAAGAATTGTATGCACATGAAAAGATTAGTCTGTAAACATGGTTAAACATTCCAAATGTACAGTTTACTCCCCAGTCCATATAGTTCATAAATGGAAAATAAGCTCCTTTCACTTTCTTTTTTTGGGAAGTCACAGAGACCAGCAGCATGTTAGATACACTCGCTCACACTGAAGCTTCAGCTTAGACTTCTTTTTGAATGTTGCACTATTCAGGACAACCAATCAAAACAAAGGTCTTTAACTCCATCAGCCTGGTTACAAACTCAGGATTAAGACAGGTTGCCATGGTCATGTAAAAATGAATAATTGCAAATGCACAAATGTCAGTTCTGCCCGTAATAGAAAAAAAATGGTTGGGCCACCAGAACAGCTGCAGTGTGCCTTTGTTTTGAATCTAAAAATTTTGAATAATTGGAGATGACCTTTATATTTTTAAGCACCATTGACAAAATTCATCTGAGCAAATTGAGTGCACTGATGGATTACCAAAATAATACTGTGACACAGCATCGGTGGCCTAGTGTTTAGGGACTAGGCCCCAGGGTCTGAAGGTCATGGATTCAAATCCCATACCAGTAAGCTGCCCTGAGGTACCATGGCCATCACTGCTCCCTGGGTGCTTTAAATATCTGCCCCTGCTGCTCGGTGTGTATGGGTGAAATGCAGAGGTTGAATTTTGTTCATACAGCAGTGCACGCAGACACAGGTTGACATGTTTGAGTGCTTATTCAGGAGAAACATTTGGCTTTTTACCATAGACTTTCAGACGGTGGTGACCCATGCAAGCTACTTAATACCTCGCACATATCTTTTACCAGCCCCCTACTAGGAATTCATGGTAGATTTAATGAGCTGTATGTAAAGCACTCCAGGGCTGATAAATGTGAAGGTTTAGCAGCTTCATTTTGTTCCAGGCTCTTTTCACAGTTACCTATGATCCCCCAAATATAGGCCACATCTGGGGTTCATGAGGGGCTAAAGTTAGAAGCACATGCTGCTCTCATTACCATAAAATAGGAGCCACACTCAAACAGGCATGACCCCCGCAGCCACCGCAATGCCCTGTAAAAGCGAAGAAACGAGGGGGTGAAGGGGTGAGCTAGTGAATAAGGATGAGAATTGTTTGTATGTTTGTGCCTTAGTTTTGATAATTTATTCATTTCACATGGGGTCTGTTTAAAGGGGTTCAACTGACAACCAGAAAAAAGCAGGATATATATAGAGAAAGGGAAGCCTCACAAAATCTCTCAGTGGCTCTAATAAAGTTCACCCTTGCACAGAATTGCTAGTGTCTTATCTTTCCAACATGAGCCAGTCAGCCTCCACCAATTGCTAAAGAATGAGAATTGCAAAGCATGAAGCCACTCTTCTGAATCTCTCACTGGCAATCACCATGAGAGTGCTACCTACTGGAATGCATAGTGACAATAGAGACAGTAGAGTTTGGTGGAGGAGGAGATTTTGAATCAAAATCAGATTTATTGGCAAAGTATGGTATGCACACCAGGATACTTTTTTCCATCTGTTGGTTACTCTCTATAACAACAGTGTACACACGATATACACAGTGTACATACAACATACACAAACTGTGCATGCATAACTGTAGTGCAGATAGTAGGATGTGAAAGTGACTATTGGGTGAATTTGGTTTCTGTCCCAGACTTCTGACTTATGAAGTCATTTTCCTGTGTTTGTAGCAAGACCCAGAACAGTGGCCCACAAGCCACATCTCTGTGCACATCTTGTCACAGCAAGGTCAAACACCTGTCAATAATTAATGACTAATAGCTTTGGCCTGCAGCTCTGCTTGAACTGTTCAGATTTTGCTTCAGATAAAGCCATCCCACTGGACTAGATTACTTTTTCTCTGTAGTAGATTAGGACAAATGTGTCCCCAAGGCTGAGTGAAGTCAGCCTTGTGACTGAGATGAGAGAAGTGTCAGTCGTCCGGTTGAACCCTCCAGAGTCTCTCAGTGTGCTCTCAGCGATGCGACGGGAATGTAAATGACAAAAAGAGAGAGAGATTTTCAGAAATTCTAGCATGTGTACAGTATGCTCACATGGTTTTCAAAGCCATGCTCATGAGGTCCATGGGGATGGGATGTAGACTGTTTGCTCTAAAACAAAGAAGATCTTATACAAGGGTTGTCTTGGCAACTAGGTACTAAAAGTATTTAGTTCCAGCGGTTTAACTATCAAGCATTGACTCCAGCCTAAAGTATAGTTGCATTAGGGATAAAAGAAGCATGTAGCTGTAAGTAAATTCATTAGGTTGAATCTGTGGCCTATCAACTGGCCTGTCAAGTTCATGTTTATCCCCTGGTCTCTTAAGCACTAATGATCCCTCTGTCATGTCCCTTCCCATTTCTGAGGAGTCACAAGCTACATTCACTTTCATAAAGCATACTGAGTGCTTCCGTTCAAATTTCATGCAAGCTCTTGATCTTTGACCTTGACCTTGGGTGTACGATGGTGCACTTGCTATGAGTGACACGTGAACTCAGACATGTGAAGGAGCTCACATGCTTCACCGAGCACCCTCAGGACAATGTGCAGGGGTACAGTGATGAGAGAGATAATGGGTTATTAGGTGGGTGATGTCTGTTGTCTCCTACAGCAACTTGGCCTGAATTCTTTGGCCTTTTGACCTTAGAGTCTGGGGATCGCCTTTCAGGGCCACAGGGGTTGGCTGGGATCTGTTATAGAAAAAAAAAACAATGCAGAAACATGCAAGGAAGGAAGGAGACGATGGAGAAAGAATTTTATTGTGCCTATCTGTACCTTCTCCATCATCGTTGCAATCATTATTTGACCTGATAAATGTCAGTGTGAGCCATTTTTCAGATTTCAGTAGAATTTGCACACATTCAACTAACCAGTCATTTTGCAAAATGGATAGTTAAAGTAGCTAATTAGATTACAAGATGTATGTTGCAACCAACCAATCACTTTACAGGAGGGAAAATGAGGTAATCAGATCACAGGATGTTCAGCTGATGTAAATTGCAGAAGGTAAAATTCAACCACCTAATCAGAACACCAAAAGAGAGATTGTACTAGCCAATCAGAGTGCAAGCGGAATGATTAAAATAACTCATTTGATTGGAGGAAGTGGAAAAAATTGAATAAGCCAATCAGGTCAGTGTAAAGAAGCCAAATGCTAATTAAATCGCAGCATTATTGAAAATTAATCGAGCAAGTCAGAATATAGAAATTACATTATACTAGTCAATCAGAGTGCAAGAAGGATAGTTGAAGAACTTAATTTAATTGTAGGAGGGACAAATCAGTAAACCAATCAGATTACTGTGGAGGATCCAATTTGCAAATTACACTGCAGGATTTGAAAATTCAATGGGCAAATGAGATTGCAGGAGGAAGGACTGCTCATAGAATTTCCTAACATATTATTTCTTTTTGGTGCCGCTTGAACAAAGCCCACAACTAATGTGATAAAACTTAACGCGCTAACTACCCAAACAACCCAGAGTAACAGTACTCTGGTCCCTCCCCCTTCAGAGAATGGTACAGTCCTGAACCCCCTATGCTGGGAATGGTGCGACCCAAGCGACGGTGACCGCTTCCATGGTTACCGCTTGGATTCAGAGATTGGAGGAAGAGAACCTCAAAGCAGCTAAAGCTAACTTTTTTTATTTACGTCTGAAAAAGGTATGCTTTTAGTGAGTTTTTGGCAAAACACAGTGTTTTCTCATTTACCATGTGATTTAAAAGTGTTGTTAGTGTTATTACCTAGCTTTCCCCGCAGTTAGGGCAGTGTGCAAAAGTAATGAGCCCCACATTTTTTAAATATTTAGCTAGACATTCACATTGAGGGTACAAAAAATGCTCTTCTATGTGTCTCACATTTATCTGGAGTAAATGAAATGAAAGAAAGGGGTACAAAGGTTTTACTATGACAAGCTAGAATGTGTTGAAGATACAAGGTTCTAGATAAAGAGGGTTCCAAACACTCAGTGTTCAGCATCAGCAGTAAATGAATCCCCTGATCATCTGGAATCATCTGGACCTGTTTCTTCACTGCTTCATGTCTTAAGTTAGACGCATTGATCTGCTTGAAGGTTCAGATGTAGATCAGTATAAAAACTGAAATGTGGTATTTTTATTTTTACAGCCTAATCCTGCATACCAGACATTTGATGAATTATCACATCATTCATAATAATTTTTTGAAAAATGACCTTGTGGGTGGCACAGTGGGTGGCGCTGTCACCTCACAGTAAGAAGGTCCTGGGTTTGATTCCCAGGCAGGACGGCCCGGGTCCTTTTAGTGTGAAGTGGACATGTTCTCCCTGTGGCTGTGTTTCCTCCAGGAGCTCCAGTTTCCTCTCACCGTCCAAACACATGCACGCCAGGTGTATTGGAGATGCTTAATTGCCCATTGGGGCGTGTGTGTGTGTGTGTGTGTGTGTGTGTGTGTGTGTGTGTGTGTGTGTGTGTGTGTGTGTTTGTGTGTGTGTGTTTGCCCTGCAATGAACTGGTGACCCATTCATGGTGTTTGCTCACACCCGCCCCTTATTGTGAATAAACCTGATATTTAAAATAAAATGTTTTATATGAAATGAAAATGGATGATCCACTGCCAATAGAAGAAGAAATAGATCAAATCAATATTAATATACAATTGTAACTTTTAATTTTAAGTTTACAATTAAATGAAACTTAAAAATGTATATAAACTGTATAATTACAGTCTATTGCCAATACAGCTTTATTAAATATAAAATCACTATAATTATATTGGGTCCATACGGATCATTTCCAATTAGTAGAGTAGAGTAGAGTAATCTTTTATTATCCCACAAATGGGAAATTTGGGCGTTACAGGGCTCTTATAAATAAAAGACAGGTGTACAGAAGAAAAAAAAAAAAAAAACAATTTTTTTAGATTGTAGATTGTTACATTGTAACATAAATTGTCTTTTAACTTCGAATTGCTATTTTAAAAAAGTAACCTTAAAATAAATATCATGTTAATTTACAGTTACCATTGTATAATAAAAATTTGACATTATTTCAATTCAGAGTCTATTTTTATAATTTTAGAATATTTCCGAAAAGCACAAGAAAATACATGTAAATTCAGGAAAATGAGGGGTGGTTCAAGACTTTTGCACAGTACTATTGCAAGTGCCCTTCCCAACATGGTGGAATAAACTGACCAAATAAATGTTATATTAATACTGAAATTTATCTTCTTTTAACTTGCTTTTACACTTTTGAGATTACACCACGCTTTGCATGAAAGTAGTCCTAATCAGTTCTTCTTCCTGCCTCTAATTTAGGGTGACATTTGGATAATATGGACCCAAGACTGGTCCACCAAAACAGTCCACATGGAACCAGTGTGTTTCTGCCACACCCACCCAGTAACATCAGACCTGTGGAGCGCAGACCCACCACACTGCCCTGGCACAGGAGCAAACTGCCCCCATTGAGAATATATCCCACAATAGAGCAGAAGGGCTTCTACTCAGAGGTTATCAGCTCAGCAGCTGAAGCACATGTAGAGGTACTGAAGAAGCATATTTACCACAAGTTTGTCCTTTTTTCGCACTCTCTCTTTTTCTCTCTCACACGCATTTTAACTGGACAGTGGTCTTGCTGATTACTTGCAATCTATGCCATTTGTAGTCTTTCACTCAGGGAGCTGTAACTGAGCAGAGTTTGCTTTGCCAGGCCGGATGGGATTCAAACACCCCGAAAGGTAAAACCGTTAAAACTTTCAGTGTGAATACAGAGGCAAAATCAGATTTTAACTGAGCTTTTAATTTTTTTCTTTTTTTCTTATGCAACTTATGCAAGATCTTATGCAAGAAAAATTAATTACTTCTTATACAGAGAACATTCATTTATGATTCTTTTGTATGTTTTATGTTTTTGGATTTTAAGGGTTTTAGGTATTTTAGGAAGTCTCTTTTATGATGGCAGGGGTCATTATCATTATCATTTTTTTTGTTTTTTGTCTCGTAATGCTTAATATTTTCATGATTTTTTTTAACCACAGCAAGCACCTTCCAAACTCCATCTGACCTGTTTAGTATTGTGGAGAGGGACATGCATGGTCCCACCACCCAGATCCTGCAGCACACGGACTTCTCCTCAGAGGGCTATACTCCTAAAGTGCAGTTACCCTATAGCTGCCTGCCTGGTGAGCGGCCTCGCAAGATTGAGATTGAGAGGTGAGAAAAAGAAGCAAGAGATGCCTCTCACCAACTACTTCATTTGATAAATAATTCTTCAGAAAACAACTTGGTGCAAGATAGATTTTTACATTTCACCACCATTTTGTTTGATGCAAATCAAATCACATGTGCAAAGTAAAATCGTAAAAGTGGTGTAATTATGCACAGAATCCTAAATATCACAGCAGGAACTGTTACTACAGTATTATAATACACAAAAAAGCAACACCAAAAGCTCTTAATGAGGAATTTTAAAAGTCAGTATTGCCTTTATTTTGTCCTGATGTGCTGTGTTGTTCTCTGTGGTTCATCCTCCAGACGACGCCGAGAATATTTAAAGTTAGACATCACTCAGCTCCTGGCTGAGCTTGGTATTGATTCCAGTCAGCTGGTACCTCAAGACCTGGCAAATGAACACACAGAAGACAATCACACACCTGTTTCAAGTAGCCCCTGCCCGCCTCTGCTGGAAAACTGCACAAAACCTATGCCCCCCATCTCTAACTATCTGCCCCTAGAGGTTAGACTACATGGCAGCAGCATTTTTATTGACAATCTGATGGAAAACAGAGGTGGTCATAGGACAAACAGCTCTGATCTCCTCTTTCAGATCTCAGTCATGAATTTTCAATTCAGTCCAATTGTGTATGTATGTTATTGTACTCTGTTTTATTTGTATATGTTTGTGCAATCTGTTGCCTTCCAGATATTTGACAATGAAGACTTTGATTGCTGGACGCCAGATGACTGGCTAGCTCTGGGTTATGAGCCAGGCTTAGCTGACCGTAAACCCATTCCAGCCAAGGCCCTGCTGCCCACCAGAGACACTATCTCACCTGGTACAGATCCTTTTTTAATCTGAGAAAAAAGTGAAATTTATGCAACGTAAAATGCTCTTCCTAATTACTGTGCCATCTGTAGTCTTTGACTCAGGGTAGAATAACTGAGCAGAGTTAGCTTTGCTTGGCTGGATCTGAGTCAACTCCACTGAATCGTGTAACATAAAGGAGAATTTATGCTTAATGAAACTTAATGTTTGCAAGAAGAAGTGACATTTATGCAATACAAAGTGGATATTTGCATATTAAATTTTTATCCTTCAGTATGAAAATGTATCAGAAGATTCACTTTCTATGTAGGATGTGCTTTTCATGTGTGCATGGCTCAGGTAGCTCAAAGTGTTTGTCTTTATCTGATGGTTGTTGTTTAGAGGATATTCAACAGTATGCATGGCAGACTGTTGGGGTGCTGGACTACAGCCAGGAAAGGATGCAGTACCTGGTGCAAAAGGCAGATTCAGACTGTCGGGTCAGAGACAGCGAGGGCAAACCTGTTGTGTGTGGAGCACAGAGAAACAATGGTAACTGCCTGAGCCCAGAGGAATAATGTTGCATCTGATGTCCATAATTTTACCACTGTCATTGTTTTCCTACTCTCTTCGCCTCTCTTCCGGCCCTCTAGATGCACTGATGATGGGTCAGTTATGGGTTCCCCGTGTAAGGCTGATGTTTTTAGCAGAAGACCCACGGGTATTTGCTCAGAGGGTCCAGTTTGCCAACAGGTCCAGGAAGACCACAGAGGACCTGCTTCTCTATCATCTCTGTGTGGACTACATGCCCTCCTGGAATGGGATCTCCTGTTTGCCATCAAGCACCATCAAGCACATTAAAACCCTTGCCCTCAGCACACCGGGGCTCAGACTACCACAGTAAGAAAAAGAGAGAGAGAGTTAAGACTAAGGAGCTATAAAAATATAAAAAAGTTTTTTTAAATATTTAAAAAGTATAGAAAAAGCGGAAATATCAGGACTGAGAAAGATGAAGAAAGATTGTTTAAATACAATTAAAAGTCCTTGCTACATGCTATCTAAAAACACATATGTCATTTCTCAGTCGAATAGAAATGTGCAGTTTGTGCTGGAAACATAATGTCTCCTGGTTTTTTGGGCATACTTTGTGTGTGTGTGTGTGTGTGTGTGTGTGTGTGTCTGTGTTTAAAACGAAATTCAGATTGCAAGAGTCTGTAAATCGTCTGGAAGAGGAAGTTCGTATGGACTACCTTCGCACCATGAACCAAATCATCCTTAACAAGCTTGTGCAGGAAAACCCTGACGTGTGTTACTACATTACCCTGCCTCAGGAAGAACCAGAGAAAGTGCCCCACAAAGGTATGTGTGTGAGTATGTGTATGTGATCGGGAAGGTACACAGTAGGTATAGAAAAATACTGAATGCTGGTTTCCCCTCACTATAAACACTCTTTAACTTCAGGCCTGGTGACCATTCCAGTCTACCCATTTGAGAAGGTCCATGTTGCCTTTGCCTTTAACTCTTTGCTGACCAAGCCAGAAGTCTTCTCTGCTCTGTGCAAGGTGCGAGCAGAGTGTAACAGGGTGGCTGCCATGAGCCTCTTTCATGTAACATTCACAAAGCCTCTCCGCTTGGAGGAATTTGAGCTGACACAGTCACAAACACACACACAGGTGAGTATAAAAATGGAGAATGATACAGGATGTACAGTAAGACATCCAGGTGACTGCCAACACCAACATTTGTTTTTTTGTGTATATAAATAGTATACATAAAAGACTGGTTTCAATTTCTGAGATGTTTTAAGACTGGCCAGAGTGATTTGATTTTAGTTTAATCATGTGAAAACCTTTATCATATCAAACTACAACAATCCCCTGGAGCTGTGATTGGTTGTTCTGTCAAAAATACAGAATAGCGCTCCTCTGCATACAGTAATACCTGTATCTCAAAAAAAGTTCACAATGATGAATGAACTGGGGCAGCGGTGGCTTAGCAGTTAGGGAATAGGCCCCAGGATCTGAAGCTCATGGGTTTGAATCCCACACCAGTAGGTTGCCCTGAGGTTCTTTTGAACAAGGTCCCGTCTCCATCACTTCCTCCCTGGGCACTTTCGAAGAGGTGCATTTCATTTTAGTTCACTGTGTGTTGTGCTGTGTATTCACAATGACAAGTCATCACTTTCACTAATATCTTGGAGTAACTGCTTTTTCTTCTCCTCCGCAGGTTCAGCTCTTTCTGAAGGATTCCTGGGCGACTTCTCTGTGTAACAGCATCCGTGCCTGCTTGCGGGACGTTAGGTCCGGCTGGTTCAATCTTAATGAGTCCCACTGGCAAGTGTACCGCATGTCCAAGATGTACTCCTTAATGACATATGTGCGCTACAGCCAGCAGGACTCGCTGCGTTTCCTTGCGCAGGACTCGCTGGGCAGCCTGGCACAGCTGCTGCTGGATGCCTGCCACAGCGTGCTGCACTGCTCCTCTGATTTCACCTGGGGCTCTGACCTCATCAACAGCCCGTACAAGTGAGTCAGCAGTCTGCTTCTACGGCTTGGTCCTTCTGCACTTCACCCACATACACGTGCAGTCAGGGGCAGCTATTTAAAGCATCCAGGGAGCAGTGACGGGGATGGTACCTTGCTTAAGGGTACTTCAGTGTTGCCAGATGGGAATTATATATTTGTTGAGAGAGTGTATTTAGGTCTGTCAGATTGTTTTTTTTTTTTTTTCATAAGTTGGGCACTGCTAGTCAAATTACATTTGAAATGAATTCAATTTTATTTATTTTACTACAGTGAACACACTATTCCCTCTATAACTGTTTATTTACTGAATGTAACATACTGGAAACATATTTACATAAATGTGTGCCATGACAGATGCCGCTCTGCTCTGACTGAGTACACCTGGGCTCATCAGGGCACAGTTTGTTTGGGGCTGGCTATTTAAGCCCCAAGGAGTCAGAACAGGGCGTCAGTCATTGACAAGGGTGAACTCCGTTGCAGCGCTGGTGTTTTAGTTCTTTGTCATGTTCAGTTCTGTTAATAAAGTCCAGTCACAGATCCCTGGCTCAGCGTTTACGTCCTACCCACACCACCCCAGCGGTACAATGTGCAAAATTTGTCAAATGTTATGTTTTATTCCAAAAAATATTATTTAGAAATTGTGTGCTAAAAATTAGCAGAAATACATAATTTTTATTCTAAATAGAGGATGTCCTTTTCAAATGACTGTATTCATATCACAGTGACAAACTCCTGAGCCTTTCAGGGCACAGCTATGTTCACACTGATGATAGGCATATGTAGGTAGAAAATATATGATAATTGAGCAAGTTTTCTAACGTTAATCTAGATGAAGGATTTTGACTTTCTAGCTTCTTAACACTAAGTTAGAATTGCTTTACATGATTTAAGTGTTTTTTTGTTTACAGGCCAAAGAAAAACCCCATTTTCCTGGTGGATCTGGTCCTGGATCAGACTGGAGTCCATTACAGCACCCCGCTGGAAAACTTCGAGATGTCCATCGCTAACCTACTGGATAAAGGCATCCTGTCCACACATAATGTACCTCAGCTGGACAAGGTTACAGGGACATCACTATCACATCAGCTATGGTTCAAAATAAGTTCTGTCTTGAGTGTTCCATAAGTTCCATAAGCACTTCACAGCTTGTCTGAATGTCTCTACAGTTAGTACTTTTGACTACAGTGACTAGAGGAAGGGTATTGCATACATTTATGATGTTTTTCGCTGCTTTGTTATGAAATAACAACAGCCCATGAGTCTGTGTTTGTGTGCATGTGTGGACTGTTGCAAATAATTAAATAGTTAAAAAGTTTGTGGCCAGCTTATAATCAAGAGACTAGTCAAGCAAAGAAGTGTCTTATCTTTGGTATGTTGTGTAGATTAAATAAAAGAAATGGGAACAAATGTTTTACTACAGCAAGCTGCAAAATGCCTAAAGATACAAGGTTCTAGATAAAGGGGTTTCAACCAGTCAGTGCACAGCATCAGCAGTAAACAAATCACCTGATCATCTGGAATCATCTGCACCTGTTTCTTCACTGCTTCATGTCTTAAGTTAGATGCTTTGTTCTGCTTGAAGGTTCAGACGTAGATCACTGGATTAACCAACGAAAAACAATCAAACTGCTCAGGTACAGAGACTGTACTGAAAATGAGAAACAAAAACACTGTCCTTCAGGAAGACCTGGAGAACTGTTCCTCTACAATACATTAAAAATACAAGAACATCTGCCCCTTTGAAAGCTGAGAATTAAGGAATGAAGGGTTGCTCAAGACTTCAACACATGCTGTACCTGGTTCTTGAACTTACTGCTGTGTTCTTATTATTGGATCACCCAGGACATGCTAATGCAAAGTGTAAACAGGGTCTGATTCAGACTAAGGCTAAGGATGAGAAATGCAATCTCTGTATCATTTCTTGCTATTTTTCTCTCTTTTCCTCAGTTTGTCATGAAGAATTTGTTCATTAGTGGAGTTGATGTTTTGGAATCAGTAAGTCTATATGAGCCAGCGGTGAGGGAGCTGAGAGAGAACGTGAGTCTGGCTCTTCGCCACGCTGTCATTCCTCTCCAAGCCTACACAAAGGAATACGAATGTTACCTTGAGCTGCACAACTCCGACATCAACACCTTCCTCAAGTACAGTGTCCCTTCAGCTTAAACCACAACTGCATTTTGAAAAATCTTTGCTTTCTTAAAAGTTTTTAGCAAATGCAAAGTTTACAAAAGTACCTTTACAGTCAGTTGTTTACGTGCTGATGCGTATTCAGCATGTAACTCACTTACATTGAAGTGATACACTGTTGTTCCTGCTGTCTGTAGTGAAAGTTATGGAGAGGTAACATTTCACATGATTCTTTTATTCTAGAGAAGCGTCTTATTTCAGTCGAAAAGAATGTTTTTGTTAAAATGAATGAAAGTTTCTGGTTTATAAACCCAAACAATGCTAGGAAATTCTGGAATATGCCCCCTTAGAACATTTCCATTTTCTTCACAGAAATCACACTGAGGAGAACACTACACCCGTGGAGGTGAGGCAGGAGGTGGTGAAACACCTAAAGGAGAAGGAGACTTTGGAGCAGTCTCTCCCATCCTCCATCATCATTGGGCCCTTCATGGTCAGCGTGGAGGCCGTGCGGCAGAGTCTGTCCAAGAAACGCCGCGCACTGGCCAACGCAGTGTTGGACCGCCTCGCTCTGAGGCTCCGCAAGCAGGTGGAGGAGGTTAGTAAGACCTACAGTTAAACAAAGCTCCCACTCACTGTACAGCACAGCATCAGATAACAGACTAGTGATTACTGATGTGTATTACTGTGCAATGAAGGCAGTGGACCTAAATATGTTTCAGGCATGTGAGGAATGCAAAGTCATTAGCAGGAAGCTGTATGAGAAGCCCAACAGCATTGAGGAGCTGGCAGAGCAAAGGGAATGGATGAAGCAGATCCCAGATCAGCTGAAAGCTCATGAAGTAACAAACCAAAACAGCACTTTCTCTTTTCAGTTTATTGTCGCCCTCCAAATGCATACATTTTAATATTTATTGAAAAATATTTCAGATTTTTTGACCTAATTGCTTTCTGTTGTACATTTATTTCTCTATGTTTGAACCCTTTGTCAGGTGCTTTTGTCCAAAGCTATGGCTGACTACGAGCTCATTGATGAGTTTTTCTACAATCTCTCCGATGAGGATTTCACTGCAAAGTATGTTGTTTATTGCAAGAACTCGAGGCTTGTACCGATTTATTGCTATGCTTAAAAATCTGATTCAAGCTGTCCGTCTGAAGACCTTAGAGTGCCTGGGGTTATTCTGTAGCTCCTGTTGTGGTCGTGTTGACTGCCTCACACTTCTTATGTCATATTGTCATGGTTTTACAATATCCTAAAGTCCCAGCTCATAATGGTCGGTTGTTTCTCCTTCACACATTTCCCAACACATTTCCCACAAGTTTTCAATTGTGTTTAAATCTAGCAATTGTGTCATCCATGACATCACCCTAACGTTCTCTGTTCTCAACCCACAAATCATTTCTTGTGGTTATCCACTAATAAAGAAGAGACTGAGCCATTCAAACACAAAGAACAGTTGTGAAACATCATTGTATGATTTATGTAAAACTAAACAGTTCTTAGGGTGTTTCTTTAGGGTGTTTTGTCACCATGGCTCTTGCTATTCATTTAGTGGTGCAGATGTCTCCACATAAAAAAGGAAAAAGCATTGCCGGTTAGGGAAGCTTTAACCGTGTTAAAAAAGAGGAGCTGGTTCTAGAGCATGCTTTTCTTCAGTACTAATGTGTTTGTGTTTTTTGGAGGTGGACGGCAATGGCCTGGCCTCATAAGATTCTCACTCAGATAGAGAAGGTGCAAAAACAGCATGAGGAGGATGAGGAGCACTTTCACAAGATTCAGCTTGTCGACCAAAACAACTTCCAGGAGCGTCTGGAGTCCCTGCAGGTCTGTGCTTCTTTCAGTTCCTAAAGTGATCTGTGTGTGAGAGAGGTTTTATTTTATCTTATTCATGTAATCATTATTTAACGGGTAGAAACATAAGCAAAGAAAATGACAAAGAATGGTCTGACAGCTGATTTAACATTTCTACCAATATGCTCATTTGCAATGCTTGTTGATAAGTAAACCACAAAATAAAATTTTTTCAAGTCATCTCAACTCCTCTGCTCCTAGAAAAAACTGAAGGTAAAGTTTTTCTGCTGTGGTTACAATGGACATGTCTTTTGCCATATTTCAGATGATGATCGCTGGCTTTGCTGCCTACACAGATTTCAATCGAGCACATGAGGTGGCAAATGAGGTCCGCCGTGTTGGAAAGCAGCTAAAAGAGTCTCAGGCCTTGGCGCAGGTTTACAACAACCGTGAGCGCCTCTTTGGCATCCCTGTTACCAATGTATGTGTCCGTACCCTAACGTTTACTGTAGCCAAAGTATAGTGTGAGGACATAACCTTTTAGAGACTTGTGTTTTTACTAGTCCCACTTATATCTTAAAAAAGTTACGCGTGTTTAAGTTTGATAGAAATCAGTAGATAATCTTCTTTTGGCTGCTCCGTTTAGGGGTCACCACAGCGGATCATCTGTTTCCATTTCTTCCTGTCCTTTGCATCGTCCTCATTCAAACCGACCACCTTCATGTCCTCTCCACCATGTCCATTAACCTCTTTTCCTCTTTCCTGGTAGCTTCATCTTCAACATCCTCCTTCCAATATACCAAACCAACATAACCTTGCTTCTCTAACTTTGCCTCCAAAACATCTAATCCTGTCCTTCCTCGTCACACCCAACGAAAATCTCAGCATCTTTAACTCTGACACCTCCAGCTCCTCCACAAGTCAGTGCCACCATCTCCAACCTGTATAGCAAAGCTGGTCTCACTTCTGGTCTTTCACAAATGACTCCTAAAATTAATAGGTTTATGAATATATATATGGAATAAACTCAAAAATAGGAACAAATAACATAAAAAAAAAATACAATTTTATGTACAGCACTGTTTAACATTTATGGTGAATACTATACTCTATGTGCTGTCCTTTTTCTCATTTCTCTTGACCAGTATGACCGGTTACAAAAGCTTAGCCGGGACTTTCAGCCATTCCGTGACCTCTGGACAACCACCTCAGACTGGTTACGGTGGCATGAGAGCTGGCTGAATGACCCTTTGTCCACTATTGACCCAGAACAGCTGGAGCGCAATGTTGGCGATGCTTATAAAACCATGCACAAGTGTGTCAAACTGTTCAAAGACATACCAGGTGAGTAAAACATCAATCCCAGAACTACAGTGAGGAAAAGCATTAGAAATGGAGCAGTGCTAGCTCTTCGTCTTATGTTCTGTTAGTGCGTCCGAGCCGTTTTCCTCTCCAGTTTTGCTCTTTTTCTCCCAAAACACCCTTAGCCTGCCAGGACGTGGCATCTTACATTCGGGGCGTCATTGAGGACTTCAGGCCAAACATCCCACTGATCCAGGGCCTGCGGAACCCAGGAATGAGGAGCCGTCATTGGGCGATGTTATCTGAGCGCATAAACATGAGCGTGAAGCCCAAAGCCAACCTCACCTTCTCCCGCTGCTTGGAGCTCGGCCTGCAGCAGCACATAGACGAGATCACCAGTGTCGCGGAGGTGGCCGGAAAAGAGTTCGCTATTGAGCAGGTGCGGCAGATTTATGTGATGGGACTTGCTAGTCACAAAGCAGTTAGCTGCAGAAAAGGGTTGTATTTTGCATATATTGCATTGTAATGTCTGCAATTATATAAGGATACCATATATTAAACGCATCCAGAGGTTTGGAATCACTCATTATAGTAAATATTTCGTTACTTCATCTCCACAAATACTAAAATTGGTCTGAAAATAGCGTTTTGCTAAAAAGTGTAAGTGTAAAAAAAAAATAGAAGACGATTCATTATTTACTATTATTTAATATTTTCACCACTACAAAATAAAAATACAGACCATCAGCTTATGACATCCAATCCTCAGGCAACTGATTGAATTTTTTTATTTCTCTTAAATTTGGTCACATCAAAAATTATTCCTCTGCCATTTTAGAACCATGCAAAGCTTTGTGATTCATCGTATGCACATGAATTTCTAAAAAGAATCACATTAGCATATTATCTTTTAATGCATTTATCATGCACAATGATTCAAAACTTTACCAATGTAGTGTTAAACTCACATAAAGTACATCGGGAATAAATAGTTTTTACATTAAGATGTCTGGGAATGATGAAATCCAGCATGTTGAGAGCAATACTGATTTTTGGTATTTGTGATTCAGGCTCTGGACAAGATGCAGCAGGAGTGGTCATCCATATTATTTGAGGTTTTGCCATATAAGGAGACGGGCACATACATCTTGAAGAGTCCCGATGAGGCTTCTCAGCTGCTGGATGACCACATCATCATGACCCAGAGCATGTCCTTTTCTCCATTCAAGAAGCCATTTGAAGACAGGATTAGCACCTGGGAAAGCAAGCTGAGGATGACGCAAGTATGATCAGGATACTGTCAAGACTTTCTGACTCGCCTCTTGAGCCTGTTAAAGGCAGACTTTTTAAATGAATATTTGGCAAAAGATCATTTACAAAACCTTTCCTTGCCTTCGAATCCCTAAAGCTGATAAGCTGAGACATGTTTGGTGTCTGCCAGATGAATAAATATAAATGCTAATGCTTATCATTTCCTGCTTGCAGGATGTTCTGGAAGAATGGCTGGCATGCCAGCGCTCATGGCTCTACCTGGAGCCTATCTTCAGCTCAGACGATATAAACAGACAGCTGCCCCTGGAGGGGAAGCGGTACCAGACCATGGAGCGCACCTGGAGGAAGGTGATGAAGGCTGCTAATGACAACAGACAGGTGGGCTATGGATCATGTCCTAGCTTAGAACAGTTTAAACCTTCGTTCTTCTTCTTTCAGCTGCTCCTATTAGGGACAACCGCCTCCATTTATTCCTGTCCTCTGCATCTTCCTCCTTCTAACCAACAACCTGCCCTCTCTCACCACGTTCATTAACCTCCTCTTTGATCTTCCTCATCTCCTCCATCCTCAACATCCTTCTGCCAATATAATCCTCATCTCTCCTCTGGATTTAGTCTTTGTCCTACTCACTTTCATTCCTCTCCTCTCTAGAGTATATCTCCACCTCAAGGTTCTCCTCAAGCTGCTCTATACTCTCACTACAGATCATAGTATCAACAGTTTAAACCCTCCATTCCTTGCAAAAGTGTGTATGTATCTATAGTAACATCAGTGCTTATTTTAAGAACTACCCAAAGTACAGATTTGTTTGTTTTGTTGTCCTATATACTGAGATATACTGATTTGGCAAAGGTTTGACACCGGAGGCCCTTCCTGACATAACCCTCCCCAATTATCCGAGCTTGGGACTGGCACTGGCAAATAAACTGGCAAATATAAATACAAGGGCTTGCCTCAATGTATATTTTATAGTAGTTTCTGAATTACTTATATTTATTTATTCAAGAGTGCTAATGATAGAATTAATAAGCCTGTATACTAACACACTGGTTTGGTAATGGCCACCCCAGGTTTGTGAGCACAAATGGTAAAATATACCTTATTCATTGAACTAGAATTAAAGTGAAATGATGTGCTCTCCACATGACAGACTGGGGTTTGAGTGCTCACCCAGGCAAGTATATCATAAATCTTCAAATAAGAGCCAGGAGGGATCCTCCATTCATCGGCCTCTTAATTGAATTTGATTAAATTTTAGGTTGCTCTTAATCAGAACGCCTGCAAATACAATGAATATAAATTTTGACATGTGTGTGTTAACTTCCCTGCACAGGTCATTGAACTGTGCCCAGACGGACGTCTGCTGGACAGCCTCAGAGAATGTAATAAGCTGCTGGAGCAGGTGCAGAAAGGACTAAGTGAATATCTTGAGACTAAACGCAGAGCCTTTCCCAGGTCAGCAATGGAAAAAGTTAACACACAGTGCTCAGTGCTCTGAAATAGTATTTGATTTGCCATACTGTTCATTGTTGCTGAGGTCCCAACAAAGGAAAAAAAACAAAGACAACCCAAATAGACTCCCTCAGTTAATCAATCACCCAATTAAAAACATTAACATGGTCTTTGAAATCAATTCGACACGCCCAACCCGAATACTGCCAGCCCTGTTGAATCCATATCTCCACTATTAGGCTTGATGATCTCACCCACCAGCACACTATATCTCAGACAAAAGAAACTCCAGAAAATGAAATCTAAAATTATGGAAATATACATCAGTCTAGATTACTAAGCCATTTCTAAGGCTCTGGGACGTCATCTGGGACCATCAGGAAAGGACCCGCCAGACAGTGTCTCAGTGAAAGCTGGTGAAGGTCACTGCTTACCAGCAGAATACATAAAGGGTTATCTCACTAATCACACTCACATACAAAAACGTAGATGACCCTCATGCATTTTTGAATAATCATCTAGAATCTAAGGACTCTTATAAGAAAGAAGAAGTGAGGGATCCAGTAAATTGCAGTTTGTTATTATTTGTGAATGTGTTAAATATACTTTTGTAAACTAAAGTTCAGTGTTTGTGATTGTTTCCCACAGATTCTACTTCCTTTCTGATGATGAGCTTCTGGAGATTCTGTCTCAGACCAAAGACCCAACAGCAGTGCAGCCTCATCTGCGCAAATGCTTTGAGAACATCGCTCGGGTCAGCGTGCGAACAGCCTTTTACAGTTGTTCTACTGAGACATGTGACTATTTTTTTGTAATGCCGTTCCTGTTGTGTGTTTCACAGCTTCGTTTCCAGCCAGATCTGCAGATCACACACATGTACTCGGCAGAAGGAGAGGAAGTCGAGCTCTTCCTCCGTGTGTTGCCTTCTGGGAATGTGGAAGACTGGCTGTGTGATGTGGAAAAGTCGATGAAGCTCAGTCTACGGGACTGCATTGACCGTTCCCTCAGAGTCTACGCAGAGGTCAGCCTGCCATAATATAAGGGGATAATGCCATACTCACCAATGGCAACTGTGTTGCTCACTTCTTTTAAAGATTATGAATTTTAAATTATGAAATTTAATTTGTAGAAAAAGAACTGTATCAGGGTGCAAATGATCTGATATTAAACTTATTTCAAATCAGTTACAAGCTTTGTTTTTCCCTTTCTGTGTAGGAACCTCGCACAGAGTGGGTGCTTTCATGGCCAGGGCAGGTGGTGATCGCAGGGTGCCAGACCTTCTGGACCACAGAAGTTTCTGAGGCTCTGGAGAAGGGAGACCTGACTGAGACTCTTTACCCTCGACTGCAGACACAGGTACAGAGCTTCTCACATAATAGTACCGTACTTATTACTCCTAATTTCACTCACATTGATTTCCAAAGGAGGATATTTATGAACGATTAAATGATAGCTGCTAACAGCACAATAAAAAAGAAACATTGGCCTTCTTTTGGGCGAGTTGCATCAGCGATATATCATTCAAAATCAAATGTTATACCTTTGGTTACATAGTTCTTCAGGAACGTAAGCTCTTGGATAATGCTTGCGATATGAGGAGGAACATAAAGGGGTATTTTTGATTAAGTTGCCATGTATGTGTATGTGTGCATTTAGCTGAGTGATCTGGTGAGGTTGGTCCGGGGTCATCTGTCAAAGATGCAGCGGTCTATTCTCTCCGCTCTCATCGTGATCGAAGTGCATGCTAAGGATGTGGCCGCCAAGCTGGTAGAGGAGGGCGTGGCTAGTGTTAATGATTTTGAGTGGATCAGCCAGCTCAGGTCAGGAGAGTCAAACACATCATGATTCAGAAGAGTTTGAGATTTTCATCCAGGCCTTAAGCTGAAGATGATTCTAACATTTTAATTGGGCATGTGTATTATGTGTATTATTTTGGTAGATATTACTGGACAAGAGATGACCTGTACATCAGGGCAGTGAATGCAGAATTCCTCTATGGCTATGAATATTTGGGGAACTCCGGACGACTCGTCATCACCCCACTGACAGACAGGTAAAGTTATAGGAGCATATCACTACAGCAACCATCATTTGTACTGTACAAATACAGGCTTTGAGAAAAAGTTTTACTCTCAACAAAAGTTTTGATTTTGCTTTCAATTATATTCTGAGCTAATAAAGTCTGTATCTTAATTAGTTAAAAAGTCTATTTGTCTGAATGAAAATTTGTGGCATAAGTGAAGTAAAACAAACATGTTCAGGAATGGGTAACAGTTCCCTGAACACTCCTAAAAACAGGCTAATAGCATCTTTGCTAAAAAAATGTGTTATTCGTCTCGGTGCAGCCTTTGAAAACTCAGTTGTTAATTTTCTGTTCTTCTTCTCTCGCCCAGGTGTTATCTGACTCTGACGGGTGCTCTGCACCTCAAGTTTGGAGGAGCACCAGCAGGTCCTGCAGGCACAGGGAAGACTGAGACTACCAAAGACCTGGGCAAAGCACTGGCCATCCAGACAGTTGTCTTTAACTGCTCAGACCAGCTTGACTTTCTTGCCATGGGCAAGTTTCTCAAGGGCCTGGCTAGGTGAGACACACAAACAGCGCATCATTGATGTTCACAGCACTGAAGAAAAATGTGGAATTTGTTATGAAAACTAATCCCCACCAGCATTTCCTCAACATAGCTGTGCTCTGCTGCTACTTTTGGGACACTCTAAGATTAGCTTCTTTAACGTGTCCTCATTGTTGACACACAAAGCTATCATTTATTACAAAAGCATAGAATAGGATGGTCAGATGAGATTATTTTCAAAAACTGTCAGCTGTAAAAAAAAGAGATTGGTGGAGATAAAAAGCCCCCCAACACTGGGCTTTGGAGCAAACATTTTTTTTACTGGATTCATGAGTGTAGTTGGAGTGATGTTTGGGATTAACTAATCCAACATCGGTGCACGACCTCACTAAGGCTCTTGTGGCCAAATGCAATCAAATCCTCACAACAATGTTGTTGCATAGTGTGTAACATGACACAAAGCCTTCCTGAAAGAACTGGCTGCAGCTATGGAAAGGCTCCTGAAGTAACACTTTCAGAAAATGCGTATTAATAATTTAAAAAATCCAGAATATCAGAAGTTGATTTTTGGACTTTCCAGTCTAAGTGTTGATATTGTGTGTCTGTGTGTGTTTGTAGTACTGGAGCCTGGGCATGTTTTGATGAGTTTAACCGCATCGACGTTGAGGTTTTATCGGTGGTGGCTCAGCAGATCACCACCATTCAAAAGGCCCAGCAACAGCGAGTGAGTCTGTGCACACATTAATGGACACATAAAGCAAAGACAGTCACAACTAAACAATACGGAAGAAGTTTTTACTGCTTGAAGATTTTTTTGTAAGTGAATAATGTGAACCTTTGAAGATATTAAGAGTCTTCACATTTATTTATTTTGGTTCTTTGTCAAGTAAGGAGTGGCGTAGAGGTCCTTTCAATTTTTATGTGTTTCTTCACAATTATATTAACAATAGATTAAAAAATGTATTCTAAATGGTTCCACTATGAAAGGACACTTTCTAAAAACTGTTTTTAAGGCCCCCATAAGATGAAAAGAAAGAAATGCAAGGACATGCAACTTCAAAAAATTGTTTTCAATGAAAAAAACACCACACTATCAGAAAAAACACTGGTCTGTTGGGTCCATATTTGTAAGTTCATCTCTAAAAATAGCCCAATTTAAATTCACTGTTTGCTGATGTTATAAGAAAGGTATAGGACCAGTCTCAAAAACTGTAAAATTTGGAGTCCAGAGACTAGTTGGAATATGGTCGTGTAAAAATGAATTTCAACTGTTTGTGTTTTTGGTTTAGGCAGAAAGGTTTATGTTTGAAGGAGCTGAAATACCACTAGTTCCTTCGTGTGCTGTTTTTATAACCATGAACCCAGGCTATGCCGGCCGTACTGAACTGCCCGACAACTTAAAGGTAAAGAGCCCTCATCTGGACGATTATCAGACCAAGTGATTCCTTTTATTCCGGGGGTATTTTCTGAGGCCATAACATTAGATGTATAGCAAAACCACCTAAAGCGAGTCACTCTTGCAGTAATGCATTGCATACTTCAAGATGCACTGTTCTCAGAAATGATTGCATTTCAGGCTCTGTTCCGCCCGGTTGCCATGATGGTTCCTGACTACGCCATGATAGCGGAGATTTCTCTTTACTCGTTTGGCTTCAGTGATGCCAAAGTGCTTTCCAAGAAGATCACCAGCACCTTCAAGCTGTCCTCTGAGCAGCTCAGCTCCCAGGTTTGATCTTCGCCTTGCACATTACAGGTTCCATTTTAAAAGAATTGATCCTGTAAGCCTGTAAGGATAACCAAAAAAGTGCCCATATCCGTTCATCTCTGACAATAATGTAATATCTCAATGTTGTTATTGAATTTATTTGATAAGCAAATCACCTTAGCTTACAGAACGTATTAAAAATCTATAGATTTTTATTTGTTTGTGTCATAAACTACAGTCGTGAACAGAAATGCGTCACACCTCTCTTCATCTACCCTGATTAATTACAAATACAAGCTGTACTCGGAATGTTTCCAAACCTGCTTGCTTGCAGCTTACACACACACACACACACACACATAGAAACTTTATTTGTTGTTTGTATGTGTGTTTGTGTTTGTGTTGAGCAGGATCACTATGACTTTGGCATGAGAGCTGTGAAAACAGTCATCTCCGCTGCAGGAAACCTAAAGAGGGAGAATCCAGAAATGAATGAGGTGATAGTCACATGTCCGTGTGTATATGTTGTCTCTATAATATATTTGGGCTATGAAGCTTTAAGGTAGCATTAAAATGTAAACGCTTGTGTGAAATCAGTGTGTTGGGGTGTTTTTATGTAGTGTCAATGCCCAAACTAGGGCTAGTCAAGGGTGCAGACCCCACATGCATTTGTCGCTGCATCAGTCCCTGTTCCCCTGTGAGCAAGCAGAGCAGGCATTAAATCCACTATGCTATCCAACGGTTCCTAATAACTTACCAGAATGAGCGTTATCTCAAGGTTTAAAACAGAAATACAACTTTTTTTTAACCCTGTACATCCTAACTATAACCCCTGATCAGTGGAAAGCTTTACGGCCCCTTTTAGTTCCTTTTATGCAACTGCAACAGTATTTGTTAGCTTATTCAACTATTTTACTGTATTTATTTTATATTGTTTGCACAAAAAATAAACAGGAAGCTTTGATTCATTTTATGTTTGATCTACTGAAAAGTGTCTCTTTTCTGAAGGAGCTGATCTGCCTGCGGGCCATCAGAGACGTAAATGTGCCCAAGTTCCTGCAGGATGACCTGAAACTCTTCAACGGCATTGTATCTGACCTCTTCCCCAAAATCCGCGAGGAACCCATCGACTATGGTGCCCTGGAGGAGTCTATTCGCAAAGTCTGCAATGATAAATGTCTCAAAGATGTGGATGGTTAGAATATGTTGCCATTTAGGGTTCAGTGTTAAGCAATGATCAGGAGCAGATTTTCTTCATCAGCACCTATGTTTTTTGGTTTTTGCCAGGCTATGTGACAAAGATTATTCAGCTGTATGAGACCACGGTGGTGAGGCATGGACTGATGCTGGTGGGTCCATCTGGCTCAGGTAAAACAAAGGTGAGGACAACCAGTTAGACACCTATACAAACATTTTCATACTTCTTCTGAAAGTTCTTTCAGGAAACTTGTGGATGTTCATGATGGTTGTTACTTCACTTTTAAAAAGTTCAGAAATTCTCAACATTTTCGCTCTATTGCTGGCACATCATCTTCCTCATCATTGTATTTACTTTCAGGAACTAATTTGTAGGTACTGTTTTTCTGCTACAATCAGGACGGAGCAATGTTTTTGTGCCTTCGTTATGAACTAATATTTAAACACATCCAGCCAGTGGTGATCAAGCACTGTGTGCTTTTCCTCTGTCAGTGTTATGAGGTGTTGGGTGAAGCCTTGACAGCTCTGCAAGGTCAGCCCTCAGTCAGTGGTGGCACATATGAGTCCGTGCAGCGCTATGTCCTCAATCCAAAGTCTATCACAATGGGGCAGCTGTATGGAGAGTTTGATCTGCTGACACACGAGTGGTGAGTTTAGACCACACAATTCAGATGAAAAGTGGTGCTCCTGTCTTGTCTGATTTTTTCACCCGAACATTAAAAATCTGCTGACCACTGGGTGCAAAAGTGGTCACTTTGCTGTACTATCTGTCGCTAACTGTTATTGACATTAGATTTTTTATCTCTTTAATGTCACACTTTCCAAAAAAGGAAAATATTGTTTTAAGAAACATCCAATCTTAACAACTCACTGCATCCATCTTTTCCTTGAAGTGAAGCAATGACAAGTTTGTTTACCTTTTTACCTCTGACTAAGATGCCATCCTTGCCTCTGGTGTGTGTAATCAGGACGGATGGCATTCTGTCCTCGCTGATTCGTGCTGGGGCCGCTGCAATGGATGAGGAGAAGAAGTGGTATATGTTCGATGGGCCAGTGGATGCTGTGTGGATTGAGAACATGAACACTGTGCTTGATGACAACAAGAAACTGTGTTTGAGCTCAGGGGAGATCATCAAACTCACAGACGTGAGTTAACATTCTTTGTTTTTGTGTGTGTGTGTGTTTGTGTTTGTGTGATGGACTGTAAGTTTTCACTAAAATCCCAATTTTCAGGCTTACTAAAGACTAGTTTACCTTTTTATGTTTGTTTGTGAACGTGTTCCTGTCTCTGTGTGCAGGTGATGACTATGATGTTTGAGGTGCAGGACCTGGCCGTGGCTTCCCCCGCCACAGTGTCCCGCTGTGGGATGGTGTATTTAGAACCCAGCATTCTGGGGCTCACCCCGTTTACTGAATGCTGGTTACGCACTATCCCCACACTGCTCCAGCCACACTCTCAGCATCTTCAGTCACTATTTACTCGATTTTTACAGGTCAGACAGTGTGCTGCACACACTAAGCATTAACTTGAAAGAGTTTGAATAGAAATCTCATGTCTACTCTTGTGGGAAGCCTGTACAGTAGATTTTTGTACTTTGCTGTGAAGATTTTATTGCATTCTGCCATGAAAACACTAGAGAGTACAGGTACTGATGTTGGATGGATAAGAAGCACCACTCCAACTCTTCTCCAGAGGTGTTGCATCGGGCTCAATAAATATCTTACAACTACTCCACTTTTATTATGCCCTAGGACATGTTTGGCATTTAATGAACTATCTGAAATATCTGTTTGCTTTTCCATAGGACTCTATCACATTTGTTAGGAAGTCAGTGTCTGAAGTGATCACTTCTCTGGACAGTAACCTGACCTGCTCTCTGCTCAAATTGCTAGACTGCTTCTTCCAGCCCTTCAGGCCACGTGAGGTCAGGCACAGCAAGAAATCACAAACACCTGTGTTGTAAATATAGTGTTAAATAGTTGTTTAAAGTTGTTATTATGTGTGTCTTAGATGGGTCTCGATACACATGTTGTGAATGTTGAGTATACGACCATGTGCATGCTTCTCATACTGACATGTAGTTTGTGTATTTTGCAGGGAGAGAGGCCTCCTCCCCAGGAAAAGCTGGACCGAATGTGTGAGCTGATTGAGCCGTGGTTTATCTTCTCTCTCATATGGAGTGTGGGGGCCACTGGAGATGCTGCTAGCCGCCAACGCTTCAGTACGTGGCTCAGGACCAAGATGACCCAGGAGAAGGTAGTCAGTCCAAAGCAGTCATTCTCACCTTCCAGAATATGACCTCCTGCAAAATGTACCGTGCACCACACACAATATAACCTTAATTCATTCTAAGGCTCATAACTCTCGAACAATAACACAAGATATGTCTATGGTATTTACAGTTAACTCAGTGTGTTGTAACTTTGATTTATTTGCTTGTTTTATATAATTGTTTCTGTGTTTTCTGTTTTTTTGAGTTTAACAGGTATGTATGTGTGTGTACTTGTAAGACTAGTTGGGGAGACTAGATTTGAAGTAATGTTTAGTGTAAAGAGGTGAAGTTATTTTGATTTTTAACAGTAAAGCTCAGTAAGATCCTTTTACTGGTCATGTTGTGAACATTGGTACATTTTTTGCACAGATACAATTGTGTTTCCCAGAGGAGGGTCTGGTGTATGACTATCAGCTGGATGATGCGGGCATCAGTAACTTGAGTGAAGATGAGGATGATGCAAAAGGGAGGAAGGTATGAATTCAATGTCAACTTTCTGTGTGTAAAATGTTGTGATTCTGTGTTGAGCTGCTAGCGAGCAATTAAAGACGGGGGAAGGGGAAAAGGGAACCCCAAAGCTTGTATAATTGCACCAAAAATAAAATACTATATTAACACTTTAGAATCATAAAAACGCTTTTATAAATGTTGACTTTCTCAC